>JAOANR010000010.1:33190794-33790794 GCA_030278955.1 Hygrophila difformis | reverse complement strand
TTTAATTTATGTTACATGTGTTATTAATTAGAGCCATGAATTAATTATGCAAATTGGTTAGTTAATTAAATTAAATTGTTTATGAATTATTATCATGCTTTTAATTAAATATTAATTAATGGCTTTGAAACCTCACAATCATGTATGTGTTAACTTACTCAGCAAGTTGTGATGACCCAAAACCATTTCTTTCTTTTTCCTACAGAGCATGTGGATTATACTTGAGCACGTACATGCATGGGATTTTTTGGGAATACTTATGTTTTAAATTTTGCATTAGACTATAATATGAATGGGCCTGTTTAACCCGTGTTTTGGCCATGTTGACCCTATTTACATTTTCCGCTGCAATACTTATACTTAGATATTATTTTTCCGCTACATTATAATATTATTTTTGAATTTATATTGTATTGGCTATTTTAATTGTTTTAAATATTTTAAACAATACCTAGCCTTGCATCTCTTTATAAGCTCGGAGAAACCGTGTCTTGCTCGGGAGGTGTGGCGGTGACATCCCGACCTGAGTGACCAAAAACCGGGGTGTTACAGTAATACTTAATTATATATATATATATATATATATATTGTAGCTGAATTTAAATTGGGCCAACATGGCCAAAATACAGGTTAAACAGGTCCGTTCATGCAAGTCATAAATAAATGCAGAATTTAAAAACAATGTATTTCCCCAAACGATCTCATGCATGCATATGATAATGCATATTCCTCATACTCTGGAAGAAAAGATAAAACATGGTTTGGTCAGCAAAACGTGCTGAGTAAATTAACACATAGCATATGCTTAAGAGGTTTCAAAGCCATTAATTAAATTTAATGAAAGCATGCTAATAGGCAGTATATAATTTTATTTAACTACTAACAATTAAAATTGCATAGCTTAAAATAATGGATTCTAAAAGATCATACGTACAATACATGGCATGATTTAAAAGCATAATATAAATAAAAGCAATAATAAAAAGAGTCTTTTAATTATCTCCATTACACCAAGATCAGGTATCTCAAGTATTTCTCGAATGTATTGCAATCTCTACATATTTCAAGTAACCGTTGGCCTCAGCCAAATCCGCCATACCCAGTATCACTCCGGAGCCTCGGTAAACCCATACGGATTCTCCAGAGAGTGTAGGCCTAAAATATCTCGCCGTTTTGGCATAATTTCTCATATTTCAACACAATCGTCCATTCAGGCACGACGTGTAAAGCTAGGAGGGCACCCTGCAGAGCACTCACCCATACATCGGTTTTTAATCAAGTTGCAAGGGGATTTTTCGAAAACGTTTGTTTAATAATTTCAAAAGAGTTTCACTTGTGTGTATAGTAAAGGCCAATTTCTCAAATTCCTCAAGTTTCTCAAAATATGACTTTCACATATCGTTGTACGCACCAATCTCATTTAAAAATTCATTTCAAGGCCAAAAATTCAGAAATTTGGACAGTAACTCGAGAACACAGTAACGAATAAGTTTTGTGTTTTACGTTTTTCAATCCGGGTTTCGGAAACAAGTCAAAAGTGTGAATTTATACACAAACATGATTCTGTCCGAATTCATATGCAGCAGTTTTCAAAAATCTGATTTTTAACTTAACAAATGAGCACCAATCATGATGAAATTTTACAGGGTGATTCATAACACATACATCTACACATTTCATGTTCAACTCAAGTCCTAATTCGGTCTAGATCTAGTGGCAAAATCATCAACAAGTTCGGAAAGTAATTCTGCCACCATTTCAAGATTCAATTCAAAGGCAGGTTCGTCTAGGTCGATTTTCAGGCATCAAATCTTAACGAAAAATTTTGAAATTTTTACACTGTATAGAATCAGGTATTAGGAACACACTTTATGTTTTGAGTTTTTCCGTTTGAGTATTTTAAATGGTCCGAAAAATTCGTGCAACGATACTGCGACGGTGTAGACAGATTTTTAATTAGGGTTTCTTATTAGATCTATTTGTTCGGTTGTTTTTAGTCACCCAAAACCATAGTAAGTATTATCTTACATGAATTGGATTATCCGGCTCGACAAATTCATAGTCGTGGCTTCCACATCCTCTGTTCGTCTCCCGAGATCCTTCGTTCTCCCTCTACGCGTCCGGATCGGGGTTTTAGAAAAGAAACATAGTAAGTTAGATTTGGATCCGAGTTTTGAATGGAAAAGATGGACAAAACCTTACCCCATTGTATACCTACGCCCGGGGATCTCTGGATTCGTCCAATGCTTCTTCTACCGCTGTCTTCTTATCTCCGACGACTTGGGAACTAGGGTTTTTCGGTGTGTGAGTTGTATGGGGAAATTCGAAAGTGTTGAAAAGGGTCTACGGGCTGAAAACGGGGTTATTTATAGAGTCAAAAGCCCTAGGGTTCGGCCATGGTCAGTCACAAGGAGTCTTGGGCCGAAAGGTAAGCAACCGACGTCGAAAAATCCGAAATCGGGCGAGTGAATCTCGCACTGCCCGTTTGTGGAAGCTGGCGCGGGGGTGGCACGCGATCCCACTCACCCCGCGCGGAGGCCGCGCGGCCTTGGCATGGACTTCGGTCCGGGCCGGGTCGTGCGATCCGTCAGGCCTTTTCCCCTCTCTTTCGGACTTCTATCCTCCTATGTTCTTGGGCTCCGATTTCCGGGCTATTCTTGGGCTCCAATCTCCTATCTAAATTTTAGTTGGATCTTAATTAAATTTTGGGTTCGATTTATCGAGTTCATTTGTATTGGGTTCCCTTGTAACAATTTATTTAATTAATTTATCTTTAACTTTAATTCATTCTTGGATTAAATTCTCTTTCTCATTTCATCTATTAATTATTTATTCTCATCTAATCTTTTAACTATTTATTTATTTATTGAATTTATTTTATTTATTTAAGTTACAAAATTCTCGGGTATTACATGTCTGTTCTTATAGGTCAGGAGACAAATGATAGAAAATACTATCTCAAACTGTGCACCACCAGGGACATCTAGTGCATCTACTGTGCTGCCATTGGTATCACCTTATGTTTTTTTAGTTTTGTTAAATTAAGTGTAACACTTAAATCTGACTTTGGGGACATTCCTTACAGCCTACTATACTGCCACTCACATCACTTGTTGCTGCCTCACCGGATGAAGAACATGAAGAGCCGGTTATTACGCAAGAGATGTATTTGAACCCCCAGCCGCTTGTCCCGGGACCTTCCATGCATCAACAGATCCTCGGGTTGGGACCGTTGAACCTTGATAAACCTCCACCGTATAGAGGTGGAGCATGGAGAGCACCACAATTCACGGTTGGGAACAAAGGACCTCCAGTTTCAAACATTGGAGAGAAGAAGAAAGTTGGGAAGAAGTGATTTCATTGATGAAGAAAGTTTCTGTTTTGTATGACAACTCATTGGGTTATTCAGTTGATGCGTTTTTGTTATGGCCTTTTATTTTGAACAATGGATTATGGCCTAAGGACATCATGGTGGCTGCCAGTTTTTGTTTGGGTTGTTCTAAATATATGCCATGGCATGTGGTTTGTTTTGGCAGTGTATTTGAGTTGCCATTTTGTTTTGCTAGCTGAAAACACTAAATTTTCCATGTAGCAGATGACTTCAATTGTGAATGGAATAGTGTTTCACTTTTTCTTTTGGATGTTGCACATTGATTTTGCATATTATAAAGGGTGTTGCACATTGAATTTTCCATGATGCACACTGAATTATAGCGTTTTTTGCTGTCCTTTTGGGAGGAATGTCAATTATGGCTAGTAGTGTGTCCGCTGAACAGCCGACCAAGTATGTTTTATACAGTGAATGGTTGATTATGCGACCTAGAGGTTGCAGGATAGCATGCCATCTTTATTTCAATTGATTGGAGCCTGTGAAAAAGTTTTCAGTTGATGCATCTTTCAGCCAGTAGTTAGTTCTTGTCCAAAGGCATGAGATCTTTTTGGCCTTATTTATTTCACTTTTGTATTATCACAATCTTCTTTGTGTTTTCGTTCCTATTTTTTACACGTTTAGACTTGGTGCAACAGATGTTAATACCAAAAAAAAAAAAAAAAAAAAACAAGAAAAAGTTACAATAGGCGTTTTCAAGCTGTCACATTCCATTAACCATGAAAAGTGCAAAAGCCAGTCATTTTATACTTGGCAAATGGAACCAATATAAGATAATACACTTCAGCTGCCAACAACAACATGACACGGTTCCTAATTCTCAAAAATCAGCCATATAAAATACTACATGCTATCCAACTAGATGTCTCCACTTACTCAAAATACAGAAATACAACCATACAAAACACATTCTTCCACTTACTCAACTACAACTAAGCTGGGCAATTTCTGCCTTCCTCAGGAGATGCCTTCACCATAGCACAAAGAATCAATATGAGAATTGATAACACGACGTACATTTTCATCATCTCCTTCTTTCTGCAGCACTGCAATCTCTGTCTCATCCCGTTCTTTTCCCTCTTCAAGGGCTGCGACTTTTGTCTCCAATGCATCGCATTTCTTTAACAACCCCAGCACCAATGCTTGCGATCTCTGGCACATTTCTTCCTCCCCCATTCAAACATTCGATAGCCGCCACCCTACAAACAAGCTCAACACCACTTAACAGAAACAACTCAAAAATTGCATACACGGCACTGACCGAAATTAAGTGACCGAATACACATCCCTTTTTGCAAACCGAATACAAATCAAACTCCCTTTTGCAAACATTCCATTCCATTCCCCAAATATTCAGTGACTCAAAGACACCACTTTAGTACAAACAGAATACAACATTCCAATAAACATATCCCTTTTTGCAAACACACACGAAATTCAAACAACATTCCCCAAATTATTTCCCAAAACATCTAAACTGAGTAACTGACCGTATACAAATCAAAATGGCACCTACTGCCTAGACCAACACCACCATTCCATTCCACCAAATTACCGACACTTCGCAGAAACTAAAATGAAAAACCAAACCCTTACCGGCCCTTTTGAGCAACCATAGAACCTCCTCCCGTAGTTTGGTGTCTTCCAACTTGTTCTAACACTCGCTGGTACTCCACAGTCGTAAACCCTAGCTGGAAGACTGTAAACAGTACCACCGGATGATTCGGAAGCCGACATTGTCATCCAAGCAATGATTCCGAGGCAAACTCTAGCGTGCTCTACGTGCGACGATGCGGGATTGGGGTATTAGGGTTCCAGCTTCTCTTCGCGATGAAATTGGGAGCATTTGTGGGTGCTGCTCGTTTATTTCTTTGATTTTCACACAAATTTGAACCCGGTCGAATTCAATAAATCGGCTTCCAATAAACGCCCTGTCCAGTCCCATTCGACCGGCGCGTAGTTCATTTAAGAGCGTCTACTACACGCGGTCCAAACATCAGTTGACTTGGTCAATTTGGACTATAAACCGAGCCCGCATACCTCATTGTGGCCCATTATCACAAACCCAATAATTAGTGGCTCAAAAATAAATTACATGCCTGTTGATGGTCCAAAAAATATTTATCTCTAATTTAATAATCTACTAAAGTTATTTTACTTTTAGTAATGCATATTAGTGATGTTGATGATAAGTAAATGCTAAGAGCAAATGATAGTTGTTTTACAGTATGTAAATAATAAGGGGAAAATGCTAAGAGCAAATGATAGTTGTTTTATAGTATGTAAATAATAAGGGGAAAATTATTGAGCATTTTCTTGAAATAGTTAGTATTTCAAGCTTATATCAAGTATGTGTAGTGATGACTAGTGATGGAAATAGGCTAGGCCGAGTTTTGATTTAAAAACCTAAGCCTACTTCAATTTTCTAAAGCCCGAGTCTAGTATATACCTTTGATAAGCCTACATTATAGGTCCAATAAGCTGACCTATTTATATAAATATGCCGTACTTTAAGTCTTTTACAAGTAAATCATGTTAAAATTTACTTTTTTCATACATATATGTCCCAATATAACATATTTACATATTTGAGAAAAGCTTATAAATATTTTAAAAACTTATATAAGATCAAATTAATAGTTTCTTCTACATAAAATAATAATAATAATACGAAATATTCCTCTACAATAAGCATACTAATAAATCATTTATAAAGTCTGGTTTGAACATATTAGCTAGATAGATTTTCATAATTACCTGAGTCTAGCCTTTGTATAGAAAAGGCTTGCCCTGGCTTCACTGAAGTAGCCTACATTGTAGGTGATGTCGGGTAACATGACTTATTCCCATCTCTAAGTATTGGGCAAGATTATTATGGAGCTAATTATATATATGGGTAGT
Organism: Hygrophila difformis; assembly: GCA_030278955.1. NCBI lineage: Eukaryota > Viridiplantae > Streptophyta > Magnoliopsida > Lamiales > Acanthaceae > Hygrophila > Hygrophila difformis. Next base: position 33,784,505 of record JAOANR010000010.1, on the reverse strand, counting down.
TTAATTGTTTTAAGTGATGAAGACATGTTAAATGATTCACTATTATTTTATGTTTAATAAAAAATACTTAATGAAATAGATGTAGATTAAGTTATAAATTTTTTTCACGAAATGTCAAGGTGATTGTAGATTTTTTTTAAAAGTTTGCACATCCTCACTTCAAATTCTGGAATCGCCACTGTGTATAGTATTAATATTATGTACTAAAATAATGCTATCCTATATTTGGTGATTTTTAATAGATGTATAGATATTATCTTGATGAGGTGTTTCATAAATTATTTAATACCTTGTGGGAGGGTGGGTTTATGGTATATTATTTTTCATTTATGTTTTTTTCCTTATGCGTCTATAACTATTAAATATTATGATATTACTAGCGTAGAAATTAAATTTACATTGAAAAATGAAATAGCATAATATTTTAAGATTTTAAATATTTTATTACGTAATTTTGAGTTATGCCATTTCTAACCACATTATTGAGAGAAATATGACAAAGTGGTTTGTAAGTAAAAATATGACAAAGTGGTTTGTAAGTAAAAATATGAAAAAGTGGTTTAGCAACTTTGACAGTTAAGCTATTTTCATAGTCTTCTTATTTGATTGATTTAGCCCATAATAATTTTACATTACTTATAATTTATAAATTTACTATAAAAATTTTTGTAATATATTTGATTTTGCATTTTTTTAATATATCATTTTGCTAGATATATTTATAATCATTACTTAATTTATAAATGACATTCTGTAGTACATTCGTCCTTCGGTTTATTGGATTTATCTTCCCAATTTCTCAAAATCAATGTTGTTCTTCGACTAATATAAATTTAATAATTAATTTATAATTCTCATATTATATTTATTCAATTAAAAGAAGTTAAAAATAGTTGAATATCAAATTAGTTTTTTCTCTTATTTTTAGAGTGTTATTATACCTTTAATATTAAGTAATAATTTACATATAAATATAGGATACATCTTTACATGGAGGTGTCAAAATTGGCTCGGCCTGTTGGGCCAGCCCGCCCCATCTTCCCTAAATGTTGTGTTGGGTTGAACAAATAGATGCTCGTTTGGAAGCCGGTTTAAACCTGTCGTCGCTAGGGCAAGCACGCGGCGGGTGCGGATCAACTTGCGGGCCAAGCTATTTTTTATTTTTTTTATTTTTTAAGTTTGCTATGAAAGTTAAATAACATAATGATTATATTAATGTCCGTTGGTTAGATGTTATTTGAAATCATAACGTTAATTTGGTAATATATAATTTAATTTTATACATTATTTTTGTAAAATACTATTAAAGAATTATAAAATTGACTTAATGCTAATAAAATTAAACTAAAATAATTTTTTGGTCATTACAGATCTATTGGGCTATTTAGTATTACCTTCTATAATTCCGCAAAAAAAAAAAATTACTTTCTATATTAATTTGATGTGATTTTTTAAAAGAGAATATAAAAAAATTAAGTTTAAATTAGATAATATATTAAATTTAAATAAATAAAAATATTATATAATAAAACTATTTTTAAAATTAATTAAAAAGACCACCTGACCCGCAATTCGCCTGTGGGTTGGGCTTGGCCGAGGGCCCGCCCCGCCGTGGGCCAACCGCCTAAACCCCCAACTATTTTAAAATTGGATTAAAATATTTTAGAATAATATCAAATTAAAATATTTTAGAATAATCACAAATTACTATACTAAGGGGTGTATTCAATCCAGAGTTTAATGAATTTTGAAAAGTTAGTGGATTTAGTGAGTGCATAAACTTACGTAGAGTTGATTGATTTTCTATAGACTCCATATAGAGTTTGGCTAGAGTCTTGCTCACTTTTAGAAATATTAGATTGTTTAGAGAGTTTTTGTTTAGTTATATTTTTTAAGTGAATCCATTAAAATTTATAAAGATTTAAAATCCATGGATTGTTGAATACCACAAAATTTTTAAAGACTTTTAAAATCTGTATTGAATACACCTAGATTTTTAAAGACTTCTTAAAATATGTATTGAATACAAGTAGATTTTTAAAGACTTTTTAAAATTTAAATTGAATACACCCCAACTTTAAAAGTCCAAAAAAATCATACATACTCTGGATTGAATACACCCCCCTAAATAAAGAATTGGAAGAAAATAAATAACTAATTTAAATCATTCTCTATTCCCCAACTACTACTATTATATAATTCCAGTGTTTAAACTAATAAAAAATTTTATGAATAAATTATTTCTTAATTTTAAACTCATTTGTTGCGGATTTCAATCTTCAGTTATAATGAGGTATGTTTAAATGATAATGGTAGAAGATATATATTATTAACTTAAAAAATATTCCATATAAGATATGAATAATATCTTTAAATCATACTCCCTCCGTTTAGAAAAGATAGCTACATTGGTAAAATTGACACTATTCACCCAAACACTTTGATTTGAAGTTTTATCATAGATATACAAGTTAAAATATAGCCAAGTGGGATCTTGTTAGATTCGTCTCATCTTGTAGTTTTTAAATACTTAAGTTCTAGAATTTTTACTTCTACTGAATTTGAGTTATTAATGGTTTAAATTATGCATTGGACTGCGTGCTGGGTTGGTCAGTAGCTATCTTTAAAAAACGGAGGAAGTATATCTTAAAAGTAATAAAAATACCATATATATTCATAAAATCAAATATAAAAATAAATTTATATTACATCACTAACTAAAAGCGAAAAGAAAGTTAATCAATGCCAAATTAAGATTTCAACTTTACCAAAATATATATCAGGATAATATATTAATTTCTTCTGTTTAGACTAATAAATTAAAAATAAGATTTTAGATTTAGAATTTTTATTTTAATTATTTTCATATGTGATTGAGGTTGTTGAAATAGGGAGAAAATAGTTGGATGAGTTGTTGAAAAAAGGGGTAGGAAAGTGGGGGGAAATTAGACTATATTACTTTTATATATATATAGATATAGATATAGATAATACTATTATTCATAATATATTAATTTTTTAATTTAATTATTATTTTTAATAAATTATTTATTAAAATATTAATTATTTTAATTTAATTATTTTTAAAATAAATTTATTTTAAATATATTATTTATTAATAAATTAGAAAACTTTATTTTTATTTAGTTATTTAAAATATAATACATGATTATATAATACAACATCAGCACCAAACATTGTATTATGATGTATTGTATTATTTAATGCGGTGTATTGTATTAGGGTGTATTATATTAACAAGGTATTAAATTAACGTTATATAGTGTTTGGTGTTACCCTGTATTATAATTAAACACTGTGTGGTGTTAATGTAATACCCGAGAATTTTCCAACATAACATAAAACAATAATTAAATAAATAAATAATAAATAAAATAAATACTATAAATAAATAAACAAATCCAGCAATAAAAGAAATAAATAAAGATAAGGAAATGAGAAATGAGATTTTTACTTAAAAAGGAATTAAAGGAATTTAATTCAATAAAAGGATGGATAAATGGTACACCAAAATCCGACACTAATGAACTCGAGTATTCGAGTCCAAAACATCCAACTAGACTAAGAATAAAATTAGAGAGAAAGTATGAACCCGAATATACCCCGGAAATCGGAATTCGGGAGCATAGAGGGATAGAAACCCGAAAGAGAGGCGGAAAAGCACGACGGATCGCACGACCCGCCCGGACCGAAGTCCAGGCGAAGACGGCGCGGTGGCCGCGCGCCCAATGGGGAAAACCGCGCCACGACCGCGCCACATGACAGATTTGTTTGTTGCGTGAATCTCTCACCCGAACGCGGATTTTTCGACTTTCGGTTGAACAACTCTCGACTCCAGACCTTTAGGTCGGTTGTGGACGCCCTAGGGATTGAGAATTATATAAATAAGCCCTTGGGAGCCCCGAACAAGTTTACAAAACCCTACAACATTCTATACGTTCGAAACCCTAAATCCGGAGTCGTCGGAGGCACGAAACCAAGACGAACGCTGTGGGACGAGTTTCTCTACAGATCTCCATAGTCGTGGTAAGTCTCGGTCCAATCTTTATTCAATAAACGATTCGAAAACGAATCCTAATTATCTCCTTTTTCTTTCTACACCCCCGTATCGAATCTAGATCGTAGAACCCGACGAACGGAGAGGAGAAACGGTGATCTGGAAGCCACGCCTCCGAATTGGACATTCCCGACGTTCATAGACACTGTAAGTTAACCTTACATGGTTTTGGGAGATTTTAAAACATTCGAAACCTAAAAGATTTGACAAGAACCATAAATCTGTCCACTTTTGTTTTCCTACCGACGCAACAGAAATGTTGAATTTTTCCGACCTTTAAAACGAACTCAAACGGAAAAACTTAAAAGACAAAAAACGTTCCTAAGACTTAGACCTAGCTACTATAAAAATTTGAGAATTTTTGGAGTTGATTTGATATGTGAAAACCCGTTGAAACCGAACTGTTTGAACCTAGTTCTTGAAATCTTGGACAGAACTTAGGAATGATCTTGATCACGTTTTTGACATAGGATCTAGGCTGTTTTAGATCTTTGGCCGAACATGAAAGTTGTAGATAAATGTCTTAAGATGATCCCTGTCAAATTTCATTAAATTTGGAGTTGAATTGATATGGTAGAAATTGAAATCTTTGATCTGTGATGTATTAAACTCGGACAGATTTCTTCTTATGCGAAAATTGGCGTTTTTGACCTACTTAGGTGTCTCGGATTGAAAAAGTTAAAACATGAAAGTTGTAGATCTTGATGTTTCCGAGTCAGATATGAAATTTTGGAATTTTTGGAATTAAATCTGATTTTAGACGAATTTTGGAGTAAACTGTGATTTACCGAACGAAATCTTGAAATCTTGTTGAAACATGGAATTAACCTTTAGGGTTGAAACGAATTGAAATATTATTTCTAAATTAATACATTGGAAGGCAGATTTTAAAAACTAAATCCCCTTACAAACTTGATAAATTAAAATTAGGGGTGAGTGCTCTGCAGGGTGCCCCCTAACGATTCACTTCGTGCCGTAATGGACGATGGTGACCCCGCGCGCTATACTTGAAATGTGATATTGCCAAAACGGCGAAACTTAGAGCCTACACTCTCGTGAATATCCGTATGGGTTTCCCGAGGCTCCGGAGTGGTACTGGGTATGGCTGATACGGCTGCGGCCGCCGGGCTACCGGCTAAACTTGTTGACATCGCGATTTCTATCGTGAAACTTGAAATACCAAATCGGGAATGTAACGGGGATTCTAAATTAAATTAAACTAGATTAAATTATATTGTTGTCCAATTAAATTATTTAAATGCTTTATTTAAAATTATGGCTTTTATGATTAAACCATGTGATATGTGTTATTAAATAGAGCCTGAGATAGATTGTGCTATATGATATGGATTATATGAAATCAAATATTATGTTATTATCATGCTTTTGTTAAATTATTAAAGTTATGGCTTTTAAACCCTACGATCATGCATGTGTTAACTTACTAAGCAATTTTGCTGATCAAAACCATTTTTATTCCTTTCTTTACAGAATATGTGGAATGAGCATGTGTGAGCACGAATCATGCATGGGATTTTGGGAACTTTTATTTTGCTTTTAAATTTCGTACGTAGACTACATTATGAACGGGCCTGTTTAACCCGTGTTTTGGCCATGTCGGCCCTTTTTATATTTCCGCTGCGATACTGTACTAGACTAAATATTTCCGCTGCGCTATGCTATTATTAATTTTGAATTATACTGTATGGGCTATTTTGAATGCTTTAAATGTTTTAAACACTGCAATACCTAGCCTTGCATCTCTTTAGTAAGCTCGGAGAAGCCGTGTCTTACTAGGGAGATGTGGCGGTGACATCCCGACCTGGGTTACCAAAAACCGGGGTGTTACAAGTTGGTATCAGAGCCCGGCTATTTTAAACTATTATTTTTAAACCATTACTATTTTTAAACTATTATTTAAACCATTATTATTTTTAAACTATGATTTTTAAACCATTATTATTTTTAAGCTACTATTAATATTTTGACTATTATTTTAAATTTTAAATTTTTATTTCCATGGAGAAATTTTATTTTAAAACCCATGGGAAAAATATATATGGGGCATTAAATTATTATTGGGGGGAAGTATCATTTGCATATGCATGTTGCATCTCTGCTATGAACTTAGAATCTTTGCGAAACTTGAACTTAGAATCTTTGCGAAACTTGAACTTAGCATCTTGGCGAAACTTGAACTTAGAATCTTGGAAACTCGAACTTAGAATCTGGGCGAATTGAACTAGAATCTTGGCGAATATTAACTTAGATCTCTTGCTTGCGCTAGATGGCTAGTCAAGACATGATGCAGTTGATGATCAAGATGATGAACGCTCACCTTGACACCCAACAAACCATACAACAAATGAAAAATCGTATAGCTCACTTGGAGGCAAATCTGCACCAAATGGGAGACTTAAGGGAAGCTGACCTCCAGCACTTCCTGAACTTGAGAGCCGCTGATCAAGATCGCATAAAAGACTTAGAAACTCAAGTGCAAAAACTCACCGAACGGAGCGATGCTGTGATAGATAGAGCTGAGGATCTAGGGTCGGACCTGCTTGACCTCACTGATATAGTAGTACCTTATAGCCCTGTGGAAGACCACTTGATGGGACCACGAAGCCCACCACCCCCAGTGGAGAGCCCGTCTGGCCTTATCCATGGACGCTACGGAACCCTTGGGCTCTGGCCCCACATGGTCCGTCCATCGCCAAACCCGAGCCCCGTGGAGAACCATCCGGAGGAGACACCGGACCCAGTTCCGGAAGCCGTCGATCCACCATCCCCAGTGTTTCACAGACCTTTGGGCACCGGCCAGGTCTCTGATGAGGATGATCCTATGGAAGACCCCGCTACTCTTCCAGAGGACGCGGAGATCTTTTAGACACTTCATCTTAGATAGTACATTTATTTTGCGCATTCTATTACTTGTATTAAATTTCTTTTGAAGGAACGAAATGCAAGTTGATTTTTGGAATTATTCAGCCAAAAAAAAAAAAAAACCCAAACCGGAACAGTTCTACCGCATTTTCTCTAAATGATAACAGTCAAATGAGTCAACAAGGATACAACGGGAACATAAACTGCGAAACATAATCAGCAAGATCATCCTTGTACAGTCCATAAGGAAACAACTAAATAAAACACTACTACAGCAAGTCTAAGATAGAAACGCAGAAACAAAGGATCACTGGTCGGGAGGCGGGAACTGACGACGCATATACTCGTCCATCTGACGCATGTAGGCGTACATATCGGTCATGGAGGCCTGCTGCTCCAGCTGTCTCGTAGTGATCGTATCCATGCGAGCCTGGTACAGGTCCATCCTGGAATCCAGAGCGTCGTAGCGAGCCTGCCCGGCTGCAAACCCAGCATCCATACGAGCGAACCCCGCATCCATACTAAGCTGCATACCCTGCAGCATCAGAACTATCTGCGGCATCTCCGCGCCCTGCTGGGGAACCTCGGGAGGCGGAGGTGGCTGCTCAGGAGGAACAACTAAAATCAAACCATCACCGTTGGGCTCCGGGCGAAGGACAGCCGGAGGAGCCCCACGTCGAAGAGCACTGCGTCGAGGGGCGTAGCTAGGGATACGGTAGTAGCCGCCAGCGGATAGCTCGTAAGGATCCGTCTCTGGTGACGTACGGATCCCCTGGGCCGCACACATGCCGCAAATAAGATGAACATGGGTAATCACCCTGCTCCCTCGTCCTCGGCGCATACCCCTCAGGTTGTCCGCGATACAAGCCCCAACATTCACCCTACCACCCGGGCGAGAAAGCAGATGGTCTCATAGACGTGGTCGATGACAATGTGGCTCCGGGTGATCGGCCGGACACGGCCTAACCATATCTGAACTAGCTCGCGCCACGGAGAGTCCATCGTCGTCAACCTCAGCTCGTGATCATGCTCGAGCAGAGGAGCCGTCAAGGTGCATAAAACGCCCCACGCAGGCGGGGGTATACGACCCTCAGGCTGCGGCCGGAACACGCCGTCGTCAGGAAGGCCAAAGTAGACGTTGATCGCCCGAGCACTGAAATCTAGATGGCGACCCCGAACCCAGACTTGAGACAAGTCCCTGTTCTCCCCGAGACCGCCAATGTTGGCAATGACCTCCATAGCTAAGTACCCAGAAGCGACGCCCTCGGGATGGCGCGCAAGCCCAGTCCACTGAAGAAGACCCAAAACTGGACTAACCCTGTCGTCGTCCATATGGCGAGGATATATGCCTCTCTCCGGGACGTAAGACCTGTTTCGACGAAGCTCGTCGAAGTAGAACTCCTGAGAGGCCATAGTAGCGAACCGATACCTGTCGTGTCGACGGGGACGCACCTCGTCGGGGAGACCCCTGAGCTTAGGGCCCCGCTGCTCCTCGTCCTCCTCAGACTCGCTCTCGTCAAAATCGGACATCGCCGGAGCGGCAGTGCTAGGACCAGCCTCATCGCGCTGAGCAACTCGTCTCCTGGTCCTCGGGGGACACATGAGTGACGCCAAAACAATCCACAGAAAAAGCAGCATCCTGCAAATATCCAACCAATACCAAATGTAAGGATAAATCCTACACGATGATTACATGAAGTATAATCCAGAAAACACGAGAACATGAAAAGTGAGCTCTAACACGAGCGATCAAGAAGATAACCAAACCAAGACTATGTCTAGAAAAGTCCCAAACCTCTTTGGGACATTTCGTCAAACACGTTGAGTGCGCAATAATCAATACCAAAGTTTACTTGCAAACACATGGGAAACGCCCCCAAACCAAAACAATTGTTTAGACAATAACTTATCGACATAATAGGGCACAAATCGACGACAACAAACTCATCCACATGCCCACAATACCAATACAAATCGGGAAATTCATGCTTTCCTTAAAATATGGAATCTAGTAAAAACTCCCTCAAACTAGGCATACATTGTGGCACAAATACTTAGTAATCAACAAAAATAACACCAAGTATCGCCCAAACTCGCTAATTGCATAAGTTAAGTCTAAAAATAACAAAACCCCAATTCTTGTCCCTAAACCCTAATTTTGAAATTCACCCAAAGATTAAGGCTAAACAAAACATAAAAGCTGAAATTGACGAATAGAAGTAGTAGATGCATACCTTGCAAAGGAAAATCGAAGCCGGGAATGAGAGAATCGGGGGATGGAAGAACGAATTTGAGAGAAAACTAGAAGAAGCCTCGAAAGCGGAAATGGGGCGGAATGGCTCGCGCTCCGCGCGAGCAGTTTTTTTTCAAACTGCCCTGGCCGCGCGGTCGCCGCGCGCCACCGCGCGGGCACCGCGCGGGCCTCGAAAATTGTGTTGTTTTAAATTTTTTTATTTCTGCCTTCTACTATTTACTCGATAGGCTATACGGCAAGCTGTCGAAATGTGACTTCTGGCTGAAAGAAGTGGCATTTCTCGGACACATAGTATCCGCTGATGGGGTATCAGTGGATCCAGCAAAAGTTTCTGCCGTAACTGAATGGGCAACTCCGAAAAGTCCAACGGAAATAAGGAGTTTCCTTGGATTAGCCGGATACTATAGACGATTTGTGAAGGACTTTTCAAGGATTGCACGTCCTTTGACCCAGCTACTTAAGAAAGGAGCAAAATACGAGTGGACCGAAGCAATTAAAATAAAACCCAGAAGCGTACGGCGCTTCTTAGTTCGATCGAGCACCACATGCGAAATTACAAAACACATGCATATTTATAGAAATTGTTTAGACTATACGTTAATTTCACAAGTCCTAATCCACCCTATTTGTACCAGAATGGCACCCAGAGGAAGAGGAAGAGGAAGAACCCAACCCGCTCCCCAAACCACAACTGAAACACCTACTGAAACACCTCCAAATGTCACGGAACCAGCCCCACCTGTAGAGGAACAACCCCAAGGTGCGCAGGACGCCCCCGCACCGAACAATGTGGGCGATCGTCTTCGGACGATAGAGGAGGTCTTGATTGCGCTAGGGAACGCGCAAGTCAACCAGGGCCAAGCTGCGGCGGTACCTCCGCCCCAAGCTCGCCCTAACTATCTAGCAATGGTGAATCCCTACCAGTCACCCCACTATGCTGGTGAGGAGGATCCAGCCAAACTGGAGAAATGGATCCGAACCTTCGACAAGCTGCTGGGAGCAGTCAAATGTCCGGAAGGAGAGAGAGTGCACGTCGCTCCGTACTACTTGGGAGGCGAAGCAGACGACTGGTGGCAGGCGACTCACGCCAAGCTATCTGAAGATGACGAGCCCTACTCTTGGGCGGAAATGATGGAACTACTCAGGGATCGATTCTATCCCTTGAGTACTAAATCAGCAATGTCTGAGGAATTCCTGTCGCTGAAGCTATATAAGATCTCGATTTCGAATAACAATTTTAAAGGTTAAGTGAATTAATTTTCCTAAGTTCTTAAAGACCCACACAGTGGTCAACATAGCGTGACAATCTTTGAGAACTAAAAACTCTGGATTTACTAATCTAGATAATGTTTTGGAATCTTTCTCCCAGTGTTTCCCATAAAGGAATATCGCGAGGAAGGTCCTGAACATATTTTAAACTTAGTATTTTCCTTCATACAAAACTCATCCTTGCTTTATTTCATTATGGGAATGATGCAAGGACCAAACCTGTCAACATAAACTCTCGAAAATGTTATTCCAGAACCCACGCTTCGTTCGATTGAACAAAGCGAGGGAACATTCCGAGATAGCAACATAATTGGTTCCTTTTCTTAAGGAAGCCAAAGACTTTCTCGCTATAAATATATATCACCTAGCTTATAAATGGGAATTAAATATTCTCGCTTCATTCTTAACAGATTTTATTGCGAGAAGCTTGATTCTCTGTATTACTCAAATCTGAGGAACATTCTATGAATAATAACTCCCTCCACGCTGTGCAAATATAGCACGTGGAAAATTAGAGTGTTCATAGTTTTAACCCCAAGATAATTACTGCAAGTTATTTTGGACATATATTTTCCAGAATTAATTCTCAAATCCTTTTTAAGGAAAGAAATTCTCTATATTCTGTCCAGCTCCTAACCTATATTTTCGGAGCCGCTAGCATTTTACTTAGAGGACTCAGAACCCTCATCTGGAGAAGTAGTATCTTGCTCTAAACGATATGACGGAATTCCTATAGTGATAAAGAACGTAGAATTCTTCGCGAACTTAGTAGAATTTAACTTAAGAGACTTTGACATCATACTGAGGATGGATTGGTTATCCCAGTATAAAGCGGTGATCGAATGCCAAAAACAAAAGATCACCTTGTCAAAAAGTAGGGGAAAGAGAGTTATCTTTTACTCTCAGCCCCCTAAGAAGAGTAACAAAATCGTTAGCGCACTTAAACTAAGTAACTTGATGCGTAAGGGGTATGAGCTATATGCGTGCTACGGAAGAGAACAAGGTTGACAGCATACCAGTGGTAAGAGAATACCCGGATGTGTTTCCTGAAGACATCCCGGGCATGCCACCTGAGAGAGATCTTGAGTTCACTATAGATCTCATACCGGACACAGAGCCTGTCTCAAAAGCTCCGTACCGGATGGCACCACTGGAAATGAAGGAGTTAAAGGACCAACTCGAGGAGCTGTTAGGAAAATGGTACATAAGGCCGAGTACTTCCCCCTGGGGAGCACCGGTTTTATTTGTTAAGAAGAAGGACGGAGGATTACGTCTTTGTATAGACTATCAAGGGTTAAACCAAGTGACTATCAAGAAAAAATACCCTTTGCCGAGAATGGAGGATCTATTTGATCAACTGAAGGGAGCTTCAGTATTCTCGAAGATCGATTTACAATCTGGGTATCACCAGTTGAGAATTGCCGAGAAAGACATTCCGAAGACGGCGTTTCGAACTCGATATGGCCACTACGAGTTCACAGTGTTATCCTTTGGGTTAACAAATGCTCCGGCAATGTTCATGAACCTGATGAACAATGTATTTCGAGAGCTATTAGATCAGTGCGTAGTGGTGTTCATTGATGACATCCTGATCTACTCGAAAAATGAGGAGGAGCACGCCCATCACTTGCACCAAGTGTTAGGGACCTTGCGAAAAAATCAGCTATACGGCAAATTGTCCAAATGCGATTTTTGGTTGAAGGAGGTAGCATTTCTAGGACATATAGTATCCGCTGATGGAGTTTCAGTGGATCCGACAAAAGTCTCTGCCGTAACTGAATGGGCAACTCCAAAGAGCCAAACCGAGATAAGGAGTTTCCTGGATTAGCCGGGTATTATAGACGGTTCGTGAAGGATTTTTCGAAAATCGCACGACCATTGACCCAGCTACTGAAGAAGGGAGTAAAATACGTTTGGACAGAGGCTTGTGAGACAGCGTTTCAAGAGCTGAAGAAACGACTCACAACCACACCCGTATTGACACTACCATCAGAGAATGGTGACTTCAAAGTTTACAGCGATGCTTCGAAGGAAGGTTTAGGTTGTGTCTTGATGCAAGACTCGAGAATCGTAGCGTATGCATCACGCCAACTAAAACCTCACGAGGAGAATTATCCGACACACGACCTGGAGTTAGCAGCGGTCGTTTTCGCTCTAAAGATATGGAGGCATTATCTTTAAGGGCGGAAGTGTCGAATGTTCACCGACCACAAGAGCCGGAAGTATATATTCACTCAGAAGGAGTTGAATTTGAGACAGCGAAGGTGGTTGGAACTCATTAAGGACTACGATTTAGAGATAGCCTACCACGAGGGGAAGGCGAATGTGGTAGCTGATACCCTAAGTCGGAAAACCCAACACGTGACGAACTCGTTGGTAATTCCGCCGGCATTGTACATGGATTTAGCGCGATTGGACGTGGAATTGGTGCATCCTGGCACAGTGAGTGAAACGATCAACGCCATGGTCGTAGACACTCCAATATTGGACGAGATTAAGCTCGCCCAACCGGGTGACGCAAAACTCGAGAAGATAAAGGGGTATATTACCGAAGGAAAGGCAATAGGATTTGTTGTCCACGAGGATGGAATCATTCGCTTCAAAGGGAGATGGTGCGTGCCCCTTAAATGTGCCGAGTTGAAGCGAAGGTTGATGGAGGAAGGGCACAACACACCATATTCAGTGCATCCCGGAGGCGACAAGCTTTACAAAGACCTAAAGAAGATCTATTGGTGGCCGGGAATGAAGAAGGAAGTGGCAGACTTCGTGGCGAAATGTCTCACCTGCCAAAAGGTTAAGGCAGTGCGACATAAACCCTTAGGATTGATGCAACCACTAGAGATTCCAAGTTGGAAGTGGGATAGCATCTCAATGGACTTTGTCTCGGGATTACCCCGATCACCTAAAGGCATGAACAAGATTTGGGTGATTGTGGATAGGCTAACGAAGACAGCCATATTTATCCCGATGAACGACATGTGGACTATGGACCAACTGGCCCGAGCCTACGTTGATAATGTGGTACGACGACATGGAGTACCACATGACATCATTTCTGATAGAGACAGTAGATTTGTCTCTCACTTTTGGACGGAGTTACAAAAAGCTCTCAGTACTCAAATCAAAATGAGCACCGCATTCCACCCAATGACGGATGGACAAACCGAGAGAACAATCCAAACACTAGAAGACATGCTGAGAGCATGCGTGTTGGAATTTAAGGGAAGTTGGGAATCCCATTTACCCCTAATTGAATTCTCTTATAATAATAGCTACCATGCTAGCATTGGCATGGCACCATTCGAGGCGTTGTATGGACGAAAGTGCCGAAGCCCGTTGAGCTGGGAAGAAAACGATAAGTCGGCGGTAGTGGGACCACAACTTATCGAAGACATGGCTCAACAAATCAAAGTGATTCAAGGAAAAATGAAAGCCGCTCAAGACCGTCAGAAGAGTTACGCTGACGTGAGACGACAAGACCTAGAATTTCAAGTGGGAGATAGGGTCATGCTAAAGATATCACCCATGAAGGGGGTGATGCGCTTTAGCAAGCGAGGAAAGTTGAGTCCTCGATACATAGGACCTTACGAAATTCTAGAACGAGTCGGAAATTTGGCCTACCGACTGGCTTTACTGCCACAATTAGATCGAGTTCATAATCTTCCATGTCTCACAACTAAAGAAGTATGTGCCGGATCCGACACATGTACTTCAACCGGGGATAATCGAACTCGATGAGGATTTGACTTATGAAGAAGTCCCAGTGCGAATTCTAGACACTAAGGAGCGCGTAACTAGGAACAAAACCGTCAAAATGATCGAGTTTCTTTGGTCGAACCACGAAAGTGAGACGGCAACTTGGAGGTAGAATCCGACATGAGAGAGCGATACCCGACACTGTTCCAAACCGACACCGACACAGTTATGGGGACATAACTGCAATCTTAAGGGGGAGAAGATGTCATACCATCCATTTTTCATGCATTTTTGTACACAAACAATTTTGAACTACGTTATAGCTTGATTCTTCACAGGGTACGTAGGCAGCTTAGAAGTTTTAATTCTAAGTTCAGTCACAAAACAATAAAACAAACAAAAGACCTTAGCACGAGAAAAGCCGAAACACAACTTCGAGGACGAAGTTGATTCTTAAGGAGGGTAGACTGAATACCCGAGAATTTTGCAACATAAAACAATAATTAAATAAATAAACAATAATTAAATAAATAAACAATAAATAAAATAAATACAATAAATAAATAAATCCAGCAAATAAATAAATAAGGATAAGGAAATGAGAAACGATATTTAACTTAAAAAGGAATTAAAAGGAAAGTAATTAAATAAAAAGAATTATTAAAGATAAATAAATTGTACACCGAAACCCAACACCAATGAACTCGAGAACTCGAGTCCAAACATAAATTATACGGGGTTTCTATTTCCATAAACCCGAAGATATCCCGGAAATCGGAATCCGGGAGCATAGGGGGATAGAAGTCCGAAAGAGAGGAGGAAAGGCACGACGGATCGCACGACCCGCCCGAACCGAAGTCCAGGCGAGTGTCGCGTGGTGGCCGCGCGGTCAAAGGGAAGAAAGCGCGCCACGACCGCGCCGTTGAACAGATTCGCCCGTGCGAGATTCACTTGCCCGAATCCGGATTTTCCGACTTCGGTTGAACACCATTCGGCTCAAGACTCTTAGAGGTTGGACGCCCCTAGGTCTTATTTACCTATAAATAAGCCCTCTTAAAAGCTCCGAACACTTTTCCAAAACCCTACAACTCTCTATACGTTCGAAAACCCTAATTCCGGAGTCGTCGGAGGCACGAAACCAAGGCGAGGACTGTTTGGACAAAAATTTGAAGATCTCCAGCGTCGTGGTAAGCTTCGATCCGATCCTTGTTCCATAAACGATTCGAAAACGAATCCTAACCTTCTTCTTTTTCTTTCTACACCCCGAATCGGATCTAGAACGTAGAACCCGACGAACGGAGAGGATAAAAGGTGGACTGGAAGCCACGCCTTCGAAATAGACGATCCCGGACATCTATAAATCTGTAAGTTAATACTTACATGGTTTTGGGAGTAACTAAAACATTCAAACCTAAAAGTTTAAACAAGATTTCGAAAATCTGTCAACGTATGATTTTTACCGGCGCAACAGTTTTGTCGAATTTTTCCGAACCTTAAAACGACTTCAAACGGAAAAACTTAAAACAAAAAAACGTTCCTAAGGCTTAGACCTATCTACTATAAAATTTTCTGAATTTTTAGAGACGTTTTGAGATTTGAAATCCACCCGAAACCGAACTGCTGAAACTTGGATCTTGAAATTCTTGACAGAACTTAGGTCCGATCTGGATCACATTTTTGACATTAGTTCCAAACCAGTTTAGATCTTTAGCCGAACATGAAAGTTGTAGATAAATATCTTAAGAAAGTCTCTGTAAAATTTCATTAAGTTTGGAGTTGATTTACTATGGTAGATCTGGATAATCTTGAACTGCTGTATACGAAATTCGGACAGATTAATGTTATGATGAAAATTGATGTTTTTGACCTATTTCGGTATCTCAGATTGAAAAAAATAAAACACGAAAGTTGTTCATCTCGATGTTTCTGAGTCAGTGGTAAAATTTCAGAATTTTTGGAATAAACTCGATTTTAAATAAATTTTAGAGTAAACTGTGGTTGACCGAGTCAAATCTTGAAATATTGTTGAAACGGTGAAACTAGCCTTTAAGGTTTAAACGAGTAGAAAACTCTTTGAAATAAATATATGAAATCTGGAATTAGGAAATCCCCTTTACAAACTTGATCTTTAAAATTAGGGGGTGAGTGCTCTGCAGGGTGCCCCCCTAACGATTCACTTCGTGCCTTTATGGACGATGGTGACCCGCGCGAAATATTTGAGATATGTTGCCAAAACGGCATGAGATATATGGCCTACACTCTCGTGAATATCCTTATGGGTTTCCCGAGGCTCCGGAGTGGTACTGGGTATGGCAGATACGGCTGCGGCCGCCGGTTTCCGGCTAAACTTGTTGATATCGCGATGCAATCGTGAAACTCTTGAAATACTAAATCTTGGGTGTAATGGGGATACTTAAATATTTAATTGTTGTCTTTTAAATTATTAAATGCTTTATTTAAATTAATTATGGCTTTATTTAAATTAGCTATGAATATTATCATGCTTTTATGTAAACATTAAATTAATGGCTTTTAAACCCTACGATCATGCATGTGTTAACTTACTCAGCAAGTTGTGCTGACCAAACCATTTATTTTCCTTTTTCCTTACAGAGTATGTGGAATGATCATGAGCACATTCATGCATGGGGGACTATATTTTTGCAAACTTTATTATTTAAATTCTTGCATTAGACATTAGAATAAACGAGCCTATTAACACGTGTTTTGACCATGTTGGTCGTATTTACATTTCCGCTGCAATATTATACTTAAATATTATTTCCGCTGCGTTATGATATTCTTATTTTCGAGACTGTATTGTATGGGCTGTTTGCAAATGTTTTAAATGCTTTTAAATACTGAAATACCTAGCCTTGCATCTCTTTAGTAAGCCGGAGAAACCGTGTCTTACTAGGGAGGTGTGGCGGTGACATCCCGACCTGGGTGACCAAAAATCGGGGTGTTACAATCCCGATGAAGGACACGTGGACTATGGACCAATTGGCCCGAGCCTACATTGATAATGTGGTACGACGACATGGAGTACCACATGACATCATTTCTGACAGATACACTAGATTTTTCTCTCATTTTTGGACGGAGTTACGAAAAGCTCTCGGTACTCAAATCAAAATGAGCACCGTATTCCACCCAATGACGGATGGACAAACCGAGAGAACGATCCAAACATTAGAAGACATGCTGAAAGCATGTGTGTTGGAGTTTAAGGGAAACTGGGAAGCTCATTTATACTTAATTGAGTTTTCCTATAACAATAGCTACCATGCTAGCATTGGCATGGCACCTTTTGAGGCGTTGTATGGACGAAAGTGTCGAAGCCCGTTGAGCTGGGAAGAAACCGATAAGGTTGTGGTAGTGGGACCACAACTTGTCGAAGATATGGCTCAATAGATAAAGGTGATTCAAGGGAAAATGAAAGCCGCTCAAGACCGTCAGAAAGGTTATGCTGACGTGAGACGACGCGACCTAGAATTTCAAGTGGGAGATAGGGTCATGCTAAAGATATCACCCATGAAAGGGGTGATGCGCTTTGGCAAACGAGGAAAGTTGAGTCCTCGATACATAGGACCTTATGAGATTCTAGAACGAGTCGGAAATTTGGCCTACCGACTGGCTTTACCGCCACAACTAGATCGAATTCATAATGGTTTCCATGTCTCACAACTAAAGAAATATGTGCCAGACCCGACGCATGTACTTCAACCGGAAGTAATCGAACTAGATGAGGATCTGACTTATGAAGAAGTCCCAGTGCGAATTCTAGACGCTAAGGAGCGAGTAACGAGGAATAAAACTGTCAAGATGGTCAAGGTTCTTTGGTCGAACCATGAAAGCGAGACAGCAACATGGGAGTTAGAATCGGACATGAGGGAACGCTATCCGACACTGTTCCAAACCGACACCGACACAGTTATTGGGACATAACTGCAATCTTAAGGGGGAGAGGATGTAATACGCAGTATGACATGCGTATTTTTCCATGTTTTTTCCGTACATTTTTGTAACCAAACAAATTCAAATTGTTTTGAACTATGTTATGGCTTGATCCCTTCACAGGGTACGTAGGCAGCTTAGAAGTTTTAGTTCCAAGTTAAGTCACAAAATAATAAAACAAACAAAAAGGATTCATTCTTAACACGAGAAAAGCCGAAACACAACTTCGAGGACGAAGTTGATTCTTAAGGAGGGTAGACTGTAATACCCGAGAATTTTGCAACATAAAATAAATAAATAAATAAAATAAATAAATAAGATAAATAAATAAATAAACAATAACAGTAAATAAATATAATAAATGAATAAACATAATACATAGACAAGGAAATGAGAAATGGAATTTAATTTAAGAAGGAATTAAATTTCCAATACCCGTAAAGCCAAAGATAAATTAATCAAATAAATTGTACAAGGGAACCCGACACAAATGAACTCGAAAATTCGAGGCCAATATTAAATCTAGACCCGAGTAAGAATTTAGATAGGAAATAGGAGACCGAAAATATCCCGGAAATCCGAATCCGAGAACATAGAGGGATAGAAGTCCGAAAGAGAGGAGGAAATGCCCGACGGATCGCACGACCCACCCGGACCGAAATCCAGGCGGTAGCCGCGCGGTGGCCGTGCGGGGTTTACCCTAAACGGCGCGCCAACCCCGCGCCAGCGGACAGATACGCCCGTTGCGAGATTTTCTCGCCCGAATACGGATCTTCCGAGTTCGGTTGCTCACCTTGCGGCTCAAGACTCACCAAGGCCGACTTGGGACGTCCCCTAGGTCCCTTATATCTATAAATAGTCGTCCTACTCGATCTCGAATCCCTTTCAAACTCTTCATACTCTCTATACGTTCGAACCCTAATTCCGGAAGTCGTCGGAGGCACGAAACCAAGAGAGGACTGCTTTGGGTGAATTCGGAATCTTCTAACGTCGCGGTAAGTTCTGATCCGCTAGTTCTTTTACGTTCTTGATTCGAAACCGAATCCTAACTTAATCTCTTTCTTTTCTACACCCCGAATCGGATCTAGAACGAAGAACCCGACGAACCGAGGAGATAAACGGTGGACTGGAAGCCACGCCTCCGAATCGACGAGCCGAGACGACCACAAATCAGTAAGTTAATCTTACTATGGTTTTGGGCGAATTAAAACACACCTAACGTAAAAATCTAATCAAGAAACCTAAAATCTGTCAACACGAAGAAAACCCACGGCGCAGCATTCTTGGACGATTTTACCGAACCGTTAAACCTATACAAACGAGAAAACTTAAAACACGAAAAATGTTCCTAAGACATAGATCTATCTCCTGTAAAAATTTCATAGTTTTTCATTAAGTTTTGATATCTGAAATTGATCCCAAACCGAACTGTTCTAAATTTAGATCTTGGAATCTTGACAGAATTTTAGTCCGAACATGTAGACGTTTTTGATAATAGATCTAGAACGATTCAGAACTTTAGTTGAACATGAAAGTTGTACATATATGTCTTAAGTATCTCCCTGTAAAATTTCATCAATTTTGGATGTAATACCCCAGATTTTTATCAACGTCCAAAGGAATAAAATTTATTCCGATCAATGTCGAAATATCTCCGAGAAGAAGAAAATAATTTACCACAATAAATTATTGCTCGGAAATGAAACGCCGATAGATTCAAAATTCAAAATGGAATAAAAGTGGAAAAGGAAGCCCGAAGACATTCCATGAATTGAGTCAAAATAATTGGAATTAAATTCAAGAAGGAAAATAATTCTATTTCCAAGAACCCGCGAAGTCGGAAGAAATTTAATTATACAAGTTATTGCACGGGAGTCAAAAGACGACGAATTGGAAGCCGACGAACCCGAGACCGACGGACTTAAGATTTCAAACATGAAATTCGTTTGAGTCGAGATAAATTTAAGATAAGAATTTATGATCCGAGAATGACCCGAAAAATCGAGCCCGAAAACGTAGGATGACAGAAGTCCGAAAGAGAGGAAAAAAGGCCCGACGGGATCGCACGGCCCAGTCCGGACGCACGGCCCAGACCAAGCCGCGCGCCCTCCGGGCGGTTTTTGGCTAGAAACCGCACCAACCCCGCGCCACCAACACAGCAGCTGCGGCATGACGCGTTTTGGCGATTTTCATACCATATTTTCGTGTCCCGACTTTGGAAACTCAATCCCGGTTGATGGAAGGTGTATATGGTCGGTTTTGGAGGTCATATAGCTGATCATTTTCGAAACTCTAACCCTAGCAACCCCAAAAACACTCTCCAACTCTCTATGTTCTTCCAACACCCGAAAACCACCAACTTCGAACTTTCCGATCACTTTCCGGCGACGAAAACCGACGGAGGAGGCGTAGAACACAAGGTCTCTAGTACTTCAGATTGTGGTAAGTCATCCATAGGCTTTCGTTTAAGTTTTCGAGTCCAAAAATCCGATCTAACCCTAGATTTTACTTTCGATTTCGTTTCGGGGCCAACGGAGAGGAGACGGAGTAATTGGGACATGTTCGTAGAAAGCGTAAGCGCCCCCATCGACCCAGCGACGTCCTAGACTTCATCCCCACTGTAATTTAATGCTTACTTGGTTTTGGATGACCTAAAATGCAACCAAACATAGAGATTTAATAACTCTAAAATCTGTCAACACGAAAAACCCTCGGCGCAACAATTTGGTGTGAATTTTTCGAACACCTAAACCTGCTCAAACGGAAAAACCTAAAACACGAAAAATGGTCCTAAGACATGGATCTAGTTTGTGTAAAATTTTCATAATTTTTCATTGCATTTTGATATCCGAAAACGGCCTCCAATGAACCTGCCTTGAGAGTCGAACTTGAAACTGTGACAGATTTGAAATCCAACCAAAACCACTATTTCGAGGGTTCAAACCGTAAAACTCAAAACTAGACTTTTAATCCTAACACATAAATCTAGGTTGTGTAAAAATTTCAGACATTTTCGTCGATGTTCGCTATTTCAAATTGCATCGAACATGAACTGTTTTGACAAAACATTTTCGAAATCTGACTGTGAACATATCCGAACTTGATGAGAATGTCTCTATATTTTCTAGTCCGATTTGATTCTTGTAATCTAAATGAAAGTTGTAGATGATCATGTCTAGTATGTGTCTATAAAATTTCAGAATTTTTGGAGTCCATTTGATATGTCAAAAAGCCAACTTTTCGAACTGTGACAAACCTGAGTCCGGACAGAATTATGCTTGTGTAATAAACTCGATTTTTGACATGTTTCCTCAACTTATTTCGAAAAAGTTAAAACACGAAAGTTGTTCGTTGGGATGTTTTTGATATACTGTGAAAATTTCAGATTTTTCGGACTTAAACCGAATTTTTAAATTAAAAAGGCGTAAACTGTGACGCCAAACGACTTTTAAATCGAGAGATTTTGAAATTTCGAAACAAACGGCCGAAGGCTTGAAATACGATACATCTATACTTTTGAAAAATCCCGTTATACTAAATCGAAATATTATTGAGATACTTTGGTGGAGGGCGAGTGCCCTGCAGGGTGCCCCTCTAGCCTTCTTGGCGTGCCTATAATGGGCGTTAGATACTTGCATGGAAAACTTGTGAAATTTTGCAAAACTTGTCCTTACCTTGCGGGTTCGATTCCCCAAGGCATATGTTTTCCTGCGGGTTCAATTCCCCAGGATGTGTGTTGATTCCTATGGGTTCAATTCCCTAGGATGTATTTGAGTTCTTGCGGGTTCGATTCCCCAAGGGCGATTGTATGTTTTCCTGCGGGTTCGATTCCCCAGGATGTGTGTTGATTCCTATGGGTTCAATTCCCTAGGATGTATTTGAGTTCTTGCGGGTTCGATTCCCCAAGGGCGATCGTTTGTTTTCCTGCGGGTTCGATTCCCCAGGATGTGTGTTGATTCCTATGGGTTCAATTCCCTAGGATGTACTTGAGTTCTTGCGGGTTCGATTCCCCAAGGGCGATCGTTTGTTTTCCTGCGGGTTCAATTCCCCAGGACGTGTGTTAATTCCTACGGGTTCAATTCCCTAGGATACGTTTAAACTCTTGCGGGTTCGATTCCCCAAGATCAAATCATATAAAGTCATACTGAACAAAAGTGAAAGAATGAAAATCCAGAAATACCTAATCGTGAAGTAACGGAGAATTTTTAAGACATGAATGTTTTCCTTATTTAAGTCATACCTTTAAATTATGTCTTGCAATTATTTTACCATGTAATTTGAATTATGATCATGTGAAATCCTTGTGTTAAATTACGCCATTTAATTATTAGAGGATGATTAACTCCAATTGTGAATTACCTACAAGCATGTTTTTATTAAATTTAAATAAAGGCTTTGAAACCCCTTGATCATATTAGGTGTTATCTTACTCAGCACGTTTTGCTGACCAAACCACATTTCCCCTTTTTCTTTCAGAGTATGAGGATTATGCATCATCATATGCATACATGGGAACATTCGGGAAAACTCTATTTTAAATTCCGGCATTTAACTACACCTTGCATGAACGGGCCTGTTTAACCCGCGTTTTGGCCATGTTGGCCCAGTATTTAAATTTCCGCTGCATTACAATTATATATATGTAAATATTACATTCCGCTGCAACTTTGGTATTATTATTTTTTTTTAAAATTATATTATAATGGGTTGTTTGAATGATTTAAATTCTGAAAAACCATAGCCTTGCATCTCTTTAGCAAGCTCGGAGAAACCGTGTCTTGCTAGGGAGGTGTGGCGGTGACATCCCGGCCTGGGTTATCAAATCCGGGGTGTTACAAAGTGGTATCAGAGCCCGGACTATTTTTAAAACTAGTATTATTATTTTTAAACTATTACGAATATTATTTTTAAACTAGTATTATATTTAAAAATCCATTATTATTTTTAAACTAACATTTTTTTTAGCCCAAATTTTTTATCTAAGCCCTAACTTTTTGCCCAAATTTATTATTTTAAATCCCAAACCTTTTGAGCCCAAAATTTATTTTTCCTAACCCAAATCTTTAGCCCAATATTTAATTACTATGTTGGCCCAATTATTCTGGCCCAATAACCTTGTTTTTACTTAAACCCCAAATAATTTATTTCTTTCGGCCCAATATAGTGGCCCAAACCTTTTATCCTTATTTTAATCTATCCATGGAATAAATTTATTTTTAAAACCCACGGATAAATAAATGCATGCATTAAATTTTTATTGGGGGGATTACATATGCATATGCATACATAAATATTTGTGCTAACCTTTTTATGTGAATCGTTTGTGATACATAACCTTCTCACTCTAATGTTCGACTTGACCTTGAGTCTTCACTTAGAAGCGCTAACTTGAGACTAAACTTTGCCTTAGTCCTAGATCTTGATCACTTAGAAACTCATCTTCGCGCGCTTAATAACAGAAAATGGCACCTAAAAGAAAACTGAGGAAGGTAAGCCCAAACGACACTGACGCTGACCTCCCAAACGCACCTAACAACAATGAGGTTCCTCCGAACGTAGGAGATCGAGCGCCTTCTATACCCAACAACATGGAAGAACGTCTAAGAACTATGGAGGAGGTCCTTGTGGCATTAGGAAATGCTGAGCTGCATAGAGCATAAGCAGCAGTACCCCCACCAGTAGCCCAAGTCAACTACTTGGCATTGGTAAACCCCTACAACCCACCACACTATGATGGGCAAGAGGATCCCGCCAAACTAGAGGGGTGGATCCGTACATTTGATAAACTTTTGGATGCTATCAAATGCCCTGACGAGGAGAAGATATACGTGGCGACCTACTACTTAGGAGGTGGAGCCGATGAGTGGTGGCAAAACCTTCAAGCGAATTCAAAGGAAGACGAAGAAGCCTACACTTGGGAAGGACTTAAGGAAGCCTTGAGAGAAAGATTCTACCCACTGAGCACCAAGACTGCGAAATACGAGGAATTCATCAACCTGAAGCAAGGTGCAGAAACAGTGCAAGAGTACTACACCAAATTCAAGGAGCTAGTACGATTTGCTACGAGGATAGTACCAACCGATTCTGACAAGGCTCAGAAATTCGAGATGGGTCTGAACCTTAGTATCCGGGAGATACTTGCAGTAGGACAATTCACAAACCTACAGACGATATATGATCGCGCTGTAGCAATTGCTCGAATCCAGCAACTGAAGCGTAAAGGAAATGGGGAGTCGAGCAAGGACTCGCAAGAATTTGAGACAAAGAATCGAAACAATAACAATGACAATTTTTGGAGGAACAATGGTCAAGCTGGGTTCAATGAGCCAAAGGAGAATAAGAATAAAGGTTTCAATAATGGGAGAAACGGCATACGTCGTACAGTCATACCACGTTGCCCGCAGTGCCACCAAGCCCATCTGGTGCGCGAATGCCCAAGACGCGGAACTTGTTATAGATGTGGTGGAGAAGACCACATGATTAGAGAATGCAATGTTCGTGCGGAGATGATTGAGAGAAGGCTAGATTTGGCAAACCCTCAACAAGGAGATCAAGGAAGAGCTGTAGGACGATGGAATGTTGTAGACCAAGCGGACTTGCTAGCTCAGTGAGAAATGATTGTATACGACGTTACCCAACCTTGAGTCAAACCGATCCAACAACAGTTATGGGGACATAACTGTAATCTTAAGGGGGGGGGGGGGAGGATGTAACAACCCGAATATTTTGTATCCCCAAATCAATAAATAAACAAATTCAAATTTGTTTTGAACTACGTCATGGCTTGATCCCTTCACAGGGTACGTAGGCAACTCGGAAATTTCAATTCTGGGTTCAGTCAAACAATAATCAAACAAGAAACAATCAACAATCGAACAATAATTCAATAGCACAACATCGCAAAATAATAAAATAAACAAAAGGACCCTAACTCTTAGCGCGAGAAAAGCCGAAACACAACTTCGAGGACGAAGTTGATTCTTAAGGGGGTAGACTGTAATACCCCAGATTTTTATCAACGTCCAAAGGAATAAAATTTATTCCGATCAATGTCGAAATATCTCCGAGAAGAAGAAAATAATTTATCACAATAAATTATTGCTCGGAAATGAAACGCCGATAGATTCAAAATTCAAAATGGAATAAAAGAGGGAAAGGAAGCCCGAAGACATTCCATAAATTGAGTCAAAATAATTGGAATTAAATTCAAGAAGGAAAATAATTCTAATTCCAAGAACCCGCGAAGTCGGAAGAAATTTAATTATACAAGTTATTGCACGGGAGTCAAAAGACGACGAATTGGAAGCCGACGAACCCGAGACCGACGGACTTAAGATTTCAAACATGAAATTCATTTGAGTCGAGATAAATTTAAGATAAGAATTTATGATCCGAGAATGACCCGAAAAATCGAGCCCGAAAACGTAGGAGGACAGAAGTCCGAAAGAGAGGAAAAAAGGCCCGACGGGATCGCACGGCCCAGTCCGGACGCACGGCCCAGACCAAGCCGCGCGCCCTCCGGGCGGTTTTTGGCTAGAAACCGCGCCAACCCCGCGCCACCAACACAGCAGCTGCGGCATGACGCGTTTTGGCAATTTTCTTACCATATTTTCGTGTCCCGACTTTGGAAACTCAATCCCGGTTGATGGAAGGTGTATATGGTTGGTTTTGGAGGTCATATAGCTGATCATTTTCGAAACTCTAACCCTAGCAACCCCAAAAACACTCTCCAACTCTCTATGTTCTTCCAACACCCGAAAACCACCAACTTCGAACTTTCCGATCACTTTCCGGCGACGAAAACTGACGGAGGAGGCGTAGAACACAAGGTCTCTAGTACTCCAGATTTTGGTAAGTCATCCATAGGCTTTCGTTTAAGTTTTCGAGTCCGAAAATCCGATCTAACCCTAGATTTTACTTTCGATTTCGTTTCGGGGCCAACGGAGAGGAGACGGAGTAATTGGGACATGTTCGTAGAAAGCGTAAGCGCGCCCATCGACCCAGCGATGTCCTAGACTTCATCCCCACTGTAAGTTAATGCTTACTTGGTTTTGGGTGACTTAAAATGCAACCAAACATAGAGATTTAATAACTCTAAAATCTGTCAACACGAAAAACCCTCGGCGCAACAATTTGGTGTGAATTTTTCGAACACCTAAACCTGCTCAAACGGAAAAACTTAAAACCCGAAAAATGTTCCTAAGACATAGATCTAGTTTGTGTAAAATTTTCATAATTTTTCATTGCGTTTTGATATCCGAAAACGGCCTCCAATGAACCTGCCTTGAGAGTCGAACTTGAAACTGTGACAGATTTGAAATCCAACCAAAATCCCTATTTCGAGGGTTCAAACCGTAAAACTCAAAACTAGAATTTTAATCCTAACACATAAATCTAGTTGTGTAAAACTTTCAGACATTTTCGTCGATGTTTGCTATTTCAAATTGCATCGAACATGAACTGTTTTGACAAAACATTTTCGAAATCTGACTGTGAACATATCCGAAATTGATGAGAATGTTTCTATATTTTCTAGTCCGATTTGATCCTTGCAATCTAAATGAAAGTTGTAGATAATCATGTCTAGTATGTGCCTATAAAATTTCAGAATTTTTGGAGTCCATTTGATATGTCAAAAAGCCAATTTTTTGAACTGTGACAAACCTGAGTCCGGACAGAATTATGCTTGTGTAATAAACTCGATTTTTGACATGTTTCCTCAACTTATTTTGAAAAAGTTAAAACACGAAAGTTGTTCGTTGGGATGTTTTTGATATACTGTGAAAATTTCAGATTTTTTGGACTTAAACCGAATGTTTAAATTAAAAAGGCGTAAACTGTGACGCCAAACGACTTTTAAATCGAGAGATTTTGAAATTTCGAAACAAACGGCCGAAGGCTTGAAATACGATACATCTATACTTTTGAAAAATCCCGTTATACTAAATCGAAATGTTATTGAAATACTTTGGTGGAGGGCGAGTGCCCTGCAGGGTGCCCCTCTAGCCTTCTTGGCGTGCCTATAATGGGCGTTAGATACTTGCATGAAAAACTTGTGAAATTTTGCAAAACTTGTCCTTACCTTGCGGGTTCGATTCCCCAAGGCGTATGTTTTCCTGCGGGTTCAATTCCCCAGGATGTGTGTTGATTTCTATGGGTTCAATTCCCTAGGATGTATTTGAGTTCTTGCGGGTTCGATTCCCCAAGGGCGATTGTATGTTTTCCTGCGGGTTCGATTCCCCAGGATGTGTGTTGATTCCTATGGGTTCAATTCCCTAGGATGTATTTGAGTTCTTGCGGGTTCGATTCCCCAAGGGCGATCGTTTGTTTTCCTGCGGGTTCGATTCCCCAGGATGTGTGTTGATTCCTATGGGTTCAATTCCGTAGGATGTACTTGAGTTCTTGCCGGTTCGATTCCCCAAGGGCGATCGTTTGTTTTCCTGCGGGTTCAATTCCCCAGGACGTGTGTTAATTCCTACGGGTTCAATTCCCTAGGATACGTTTAAACTCTTGCGGGTTCGATTCCCCAAGATCAAATCATATAAAGTCATACTGAACAAAAGTGAAAGAATGAAAATCCCGAAATTCCTAATCGTGAAGTAACGGAGAATTTTTAAGACATGAATGTTTTCCTTATTTAAGTCATACCTTTAAATTATGTCTTGCAATTATTTTACCATGTAATTTGAATTATGATCATGTGAAATCCTTGTGTTAAATTACGCCATTTAATTATTAGAGGATGATTAACTCCAATTGTGAATTACCTACAAGCATGTTTTTATTAAATTTAAATAAAGGCTTTGAAACCCCTTGATCATATTAGGTGTTATCTTACTCAGCACGTTTTGCTGACCAAACCACATTTCCCCTTTTTCTTTCAGAGTATGAGGATTATGCATCATCATATGCATACATGGGAACATTCGGGAAAACTCTATTTTAAATTCCGGCATTTAATTACACCTTGCATGAACGGGCCTGTTTAACCCGTGTTTTGGCCATGTTGGCCCAGTATTTAAATTTCCGCTGCATTACAATTATATATATGTAAATATTACATTCCGCTGCAACTTTGGTATTATTATTTTTTTTTTAAAATTATATTATAATGGGCTGTTTGAATGATTTAAATTCTGAAAAACCATAGCCTTGCATCTCTTTAGCAAGCTCGGAGAAACCGTGTCTTGCTAGGGAGGTGTGGCGGTGACATCCCGGCCTGGGTTATCAAATTCGTGGTGTTACAAAGTGGTATCAGAGCCCGGACTATTTTTAAAACTAGTATTATTATTTTTAAACTATTACGAATATTATTTTTAAACTAGTATTATATTTAAAAATCCATTATTATTTTTAAACTAACATTTTTTTAGCCCAAATTTTTTATCTAAGCCCTAACTTTTTGCCCAAATTTATTATTTTAAATCCCAAACCTTTTGAGCCCAAAATTTATTTTTCCTAACCCAAATCTTTAGCCCAATATTTAATTACTATGTTGGCCCAATTATTCTGGCCCAATAACCTTGTTTTTACTTAAACCCCAAATAATTTATTTCTTTCGGCCCAATATAGTGGCCCAAACCTTTTATCCTTATTTTAATCTATCCATGGAATAAATTTATTTTTAAAACCCACGGATAAATAAATGCATGCATTAAATTTTTATTGGGGGGATTACATATGCATATGCATACATAAATATTTGTGCTAACCTTTTTATGTGAATCGTTTGTGATACATAACCTTCTCACTCTAATGTTCGACTTGACCTTGAGTCTTCACTTAGAAGCGCTAACTTGAGACTAAACTTTGCCTTAGTCCTAGATCTTGATCACTTAGAAACTCATCTTCGCGCGCTTAATAACAGAAAATGGCACCTAAAAGAAAACTGAGGAAGGTAAGCCCAAACGACACTGACGCTGACCTCCCAAACGCACCTAACAACAATGAGGTTCCTCCGAACGTAGGAGATCGAGCGCCTTCTATACCCAACAACATGGAAGAACGTCTAAGAACTATGGAGGAGGTCCTTGTGGCATTAGGAAATGCTGAGCTGCATAGAGCATAAGCAGCAGTACCCCCACCAGTAGCCCAAGTCAACTACTTGGCATTGGTAAACCCCTACAACCCACCACACTATGATGGGCAAGAGGATCCCACCAAACTAGAGGGGTGGATCCGTACCTTTGATAAACTTTTGGATGCTATCAAATGCCCTGACGAGGAGAAGATATACGTGGCGACCTAGTACTTAGGAGGTGGAGCCGATGAGTGGTGGCAAAACCTTCAAGCGAATTCAAAGGAAGACGAAGAAGCCTACACTTGGGAAGGACTTAAGGAAGCCTTGAGAGAAAGATTCTACCCACTGAGCACCAAGACTGCGAAATACGAGGAATTCATCAACCTGAAGCAAGGTGCACAAACAGTGCAAGAGTACTACACCAAATTCAAGGAGCTAGTACGATTTGCTACGAGGATAGTACCAACCGATTCTGACAAGGCTCAGAAATTCGAGATGGGTCTGAACCTTAGTATCCGGGAGATACTTGCAGTAGGACAATTCACAAACCTACAGACGATATATGATTGCGCTGTAGCAATTGCTCGAATCCAGCAACTGAAGCGTAAAGGAAATGGGGAGTCGAGCAAGGACTCGCAAGAATTTGGGACAAAGAATCGAAACAACAACAATGACAATTTTTGGAGGAACAATGGTCAAGCTGGGTTCAATGAGCCAAAGGAGAATAAGAATAAAGGTTTCAATAATGGGAGAAACGGCATACGTCGTACAGTCATACCACGTTGCCCGCAGTGCCACCAAGCCCATCTGGTGCGCGAATGCCCAAGACGCGGAACTTGTTATAGATGTGGTGGAGAAGACCACATGATTAGAGAATGCAATGTTCGTGCGGAGATGATTGAGAGAAGGCTAGATTTGGCAAACCCTCAACAAGGAGATCAAGGAAGAGCTGTAGGACGATGGAATGTTGTAGACCAAGCGGACTTGCTAGCTCAGTGAGAAATGATTGTATACGACGTTACCCAACCTTGAGTCAAACCGATCCAACAACAGTTATGGGGACATAACTGTAATCTTAAGGGGGGGGGGGGAGGATGTAACAACCCGAATATTTTGTATCCCCAAATCAATAAATAAACAAATTCAAATTTGTTTTGAACTACGTCATGGCTTGATCCCTTCACAGGGTACGTAGGCAACTCGGAAATTTCAATTCTGGGTTCAGTCAAACAATAATCAAACAAGAAACAATCAACAATCGAACAATAATTCAATAGCACAACATCGCAAAATAATAAAATAAACAAAAGGACCCTAACTCTTAGCGCGAGAAAAGCCGAAACACAACTTCGAGGACGAAGTTGATTCTTAAGGGGGTAGACTGTAATACCCCAGATTTTTATCAACGTCCAAAGGAATAAAATTTATTCCGATCAATGTCGAAATATCTCCGAGAAGAAGAAAATAATTTATCACAATAAATTATTGCTCGGAAATGAAACGCCGATAGATTCAAAATTCAAAATGGAATAAAAGAGGGAAAGGAAGCCCGAAGACATTCCATAAATTGAGTCAAAATAATTGGAATTAATTTCAAGAAGGAAAATAATTCTAATTCCAAGAACCCGCGAAGTCGGAAGAAATTTAATTATACAAGTTATTGCATGGGAGTCAAAAGACGACGAATTGGAAGCCGACGAACCCGAGACCGACGGACTTAAGATTTCAAACATGAAATTCATTTGAGTCGAGATAAATTTAAGATAAGAATTTATGATCCGAGAATGACCCGAAAAATCGAGCCCGAAAACGTAGGAGGACAGAAGTCCGAAAGAGAGGAAAAAAGGCCCGACGGGATCGCACGGCCCAGTCCGGACGCACGGCCTAGACCAAGCCGCGCGCCCTCCGGGCGGTTTTTGGCTAGAAACCGCGCCAACCCCGCGCCACCAACACAGCAGCTGCGGCATGACGCGTTTTGGCAATTTTCTTACCATATTTTCGTGTCCCGACTTTGGAAACTCAATCCCGGTTGATGGAAGGTGTATATGGTCGGTTTTGGAGGTCATATAGCTGATCATTTTCGAAACTCTAACCCTAGCAACCCCAAAAACACTCTCCAACTCTCTATGTTCTTCCAACACCCGAAAACCACCAACTTCGAACTTTCCGATCACTTTCCGGCGACGAAAACTGACGGAGGAGGCGTAGAACACAAGGTCTCTAGTACTCCAGATTTTGGTAAGTCATCCATAGGCTTTCGTTTAAGTTTTCGAGTCCGAAAATCCGATCTAACCCTAGATTTTACTTTCGATTTCGTTTCGGGGCCAACGGAGAGGAGACGGAGTAATTGGGACATGTTCGTAGAAAGCGTAAGCGCGCCCATCGACCCAGCGATGTCCTAGACTTCATCCCCACTGTAAGTTAATGCTTACTTGGTTTTGGGTGACTTAAAATGCAACCAAACATAGAGATTTAATAACTCTAAAATCTGTCAACACGAAAAACCCTCGGCGCAACAATTTGGTGTGAATTTTTCGAACACCTAAACCTGCTCAAACGGAAAAACTTAAAACCCGAAAAATGTTCCTAAGACATGGATCTAGTTTGTGTAAAATTTTCATAATTTTTCATTGCGTTTTGATATCCGAAAACGGCCTCCAATGAACCTGCCTTGAGAGTCGAACTTGAAACTGTGACAGATTTGAAATCCAACCAAAACCCCTATTTCGAGGGTTCAAACCGTAAAACTCAAAACTAGACTTTTAATCCTAACACATAAATCTAGGTTGTGTAAAACTTTCAGACATTTTCGTCGATGTTTGCTATTTCAAATTGCATCGAACATGAACTGTTTTGACAAAACATTTTCGAAATCTGACTGTGAACATATCCGAACTTGATGAGAATGTTTCTATATTTTCTAGTCCGATTTGATCCTTGCAA
Organism: Hygrophila difformis; assembly: GCA_030278955.1. NCBI lineage: Eukaryota > Viridiplantae > Streptophyta > Magnoliopsida > Lamiales > Acanthaceae > Hygrophila > Hygrophila difformis. Next base: position 33,752,405 of record JAOANR010000010.1, on the reverse strand, counting down.
TCTAAATGAAAGTTGTAGATAATCATGTCTAGTATGTGCCTATAAAATTTCAGAATTTTTGGAGTCCATTTGATATGTCAAAAAGCCAATTTTTTGAACTGTGACAAACCTGAGTCCGGACAGAATTATGCTTGTGTAATAAACTCGATTTTTGACATGTTTCCTCAACTTATTTTGAAAAAGTTAAAACACAAAAGTTGTTCGTTGGGATGTTTTTGATATACTGTGAAAATTTCAGATTTTTTGGACTTAAACCGAATTTTTAAATTAAAAAGGCGTAAACTGTGACGCCAAACGACTTTTAAATCGAGAGATTTTGAAATTTCGAAACAAACGGCCGAAGGCTTGAAATACGATACATCTATAATTTTGAAAAATCCCGTTATACTAAATCGAAATGTTATTGAAATACTTTGGTGGAGGGCGAGTGCCCTGCAGGGTGCCCCTCTAGCCTTCTTGGCGTGCCTATAATGGGCGTTAGATACTTGCATGAAAAACTTGTGAAATTTTGCAAAACTTGTCATTACCTTGCGGGTTCGATTCCCCAAGGCGTATGTTTTCCTGCGGGTTCAATTCCCCAGGATGTGTGTTGATTTCTATGGGTTCAATTCCCTAGGATGTATTTGAGTTCTTGCGGGTTCGATTCCCCAAGGGCGATTGTATGTTTTCCTGCGGGTTCGATTCTCCAGGATGTGTGTTGATTCCTATGGGTTCAATTCCCTAGGATGTATTTGAGTTCTTGCGGGTTCGATTCCCCAAGGGCAATCGTTTGTTTTCCTGCGGGTTCGATTCCCCAGGATGTGTGTTGATTCCTATGGGTTCAATTCCGTAGGATGTACTTGAGTTCTTGCGGGTTCGATTCCCCAAGGGCGATCGTTTGTTTTCCTGCGGGTTCAATTCCCCAGGACGTGTGTTAATTCCTACAGGTTCAATTCCCTAGGATACGTTTAAACTCTTGCGGGTTCGATTCCCCAAGATCAAATCATATAAAGTCATACTGAACAAAAGTGAAAGAATGAAAATCCCGAAATTCCTAATCGTGAAGTAACGGAGAATTTTTAAGACATGAATGTTTTCCTTATTTAAGTCATACCTTTAAATTATGTCTTGCAATTATTTTACCATGTAATTTGAATTATGATCATGTGAAATCCTTGTGTTAAATTACGCCATTTAATTATTAGAGGATGATTAACTCCAATTGTGAATTACCTACAAGCATGTTTTTATTAAATTTAAATAAAGGCTTTGAAACCCCTTGATCATATTAGGTGTTATCTTACTCAGCACGTTTTGCTGACCAAACCACATTTCCCCTTTTTCTTTCAGAGTATGAGGATTATGCATCATCATATGCATACATGGGAACATTCGGGAAAACTCTATTTTAAATTCCGGCATTTAATTACACCTTGCATGAACGGGCCTGTTTAACCCGCGTTTTGGCCATGTTGGCCCAGTATTTAAATTTCCGCTGCATTACAATTATATATATGTAAATATTACATTCCGCTGCAACTTTGGTATTATTATTTTTTTTTAAAATTATATTATAATGGGCTGTTTGAATGATTTAAATTCTGAAAAACCATAGCCTTGCATCTCTTTAGCAAGCTCGGAGAAACCGTGTCTTGCTAGGGAGGTGTGGCGGTGACATCCCGGCCTGGGTTATCAAATCCGGGGTGTTACAAAGTGGTATCAGAGCTCGGACTATTTTTAAAACTAGTATTATTATTTTTAAACTATTACGAATATTATTTTTAAACTAGTATTATATTTAAAAATCCATTATTATTTTTAAACTAACATTTTTTTTAGCCCAAATTTTTTATCTAAGCCCTAACTTTTTGCCCAAATTTATTATTTTAAATCCCAAACCTTTTGAGCCCAAAATTTATTTTTCCTAACCCAAATCTTTAGCCCAATATTTAATTACTATGTTGGCCCAATTATTCTGGCCCAATAACCTTGTTTTTACTTAAACCCCAAATAATTTATTTCTTTCGGCCCAATATAGTGGCCCAAACCTTTTATCCTTATTTTAATCTATCCATGGAATAAATTTATTTTTAAAACCCACGGATAAATAAATGCATGCATTAAATTTTTATTGGGGGGATTACATATGCATATGCATACATAAATATTTGTGCTAACCTTTTTATGTGAATCGTTTGTGATACATAACCTTCTCACTCTAATGTTCGACTTGACCTTGAGTCTTCACTTAGAAGCGCTAACTTGAGACTAAACTTTGCCTTAGTCCTAGATCTTGATCACTTAGAAACTCATCTTCGCGTGCTTAATAACAGAAAATGGCACCTAAAAGAAAACTGAGGAAGGTAAGCCCAAACGACACTGACGCTGACCTCCCAAACGCACCTAACAACAATGAGGTTCCTCCGAACGTAGGAGATCGAGCGCCTTCTATACCCAACAACATGGAAGAACGTCTAAGAACTATGGAGGAGGTCCTTGTGGCATTAGGAAATGCTGAGCTGCATAGAGCATAAGCAGCAGTACCCCCACCAGTAGCCCAAGTCAACTACTTGGCATTGGTAAACCCCTACAACCCACCACACTATGATGGGCAAGAGGATCCCGCCAAACTAGAGGGGTGGATCCGTACCTTTGATAAACTTTTGGATGCTATCAAATGCCCTGACGAGGAGAAGATATACGTGGCGACCTACTACTTAGGAGGTGGAGCCGATGAGTGGTGGCAAAACCTTCAAGCGAATTCAAAGGAAGACGAAGAAGCCTACACTTGGGAAGGACTTAAGGAAGCCTTGAGAGAAAGATTCTACCCACTGAGCACCAAGACTGCGAAATACGAGGAATTCATCAACCTGAAGCAAGGTGCACAAACAGTGCAAGAGTACTACACCAAATTCAAGGAGCTAGTACGATTTGCTACGAGGATAGTACCAACCGATTCTGACAAGGCTCAGAAATTCGAGATGGGTCTGAACCTTAGTATCCGGGAGATACTTGCAGTAGGACAATTCACAAACCTACAGACGATATATGATCGCGCTGTAGCAATTGCTCGAATCCAGCAACTGAAGCGTAAAGGAAATGGGGAGTCGAGCAAGGACTCGCAAGAATTTGAGACAAAGAATCGAAACAATAACAATGACAATTTTTGGAGGAACAATGGTCAAGCTGGGTTCAATGAGCCAAAGGAGAATAAGAATAAAGGTTTCAATAATGGGAGAAACGGCATACGTCGTACAGTCATACCACGTTGCCCGCAGTGCCACCAAGCCCATCTGGTGCGCGAATGCCCAAGACGCGGAACTTGTTATAGATGTGGTGGAGAAGACCACATGATTAGAGAATGCAATGTTCGTGCGGAGATGATTGAGAGAAGGCTAGATTTGGCAAACCCTCAACAAGGAGATCAAGGAAGAGCTGTAGGACGATGGAATGTTGTAGACCAAGCGGACTTGCTAGCTCAGTGAGAAATGATTGTATACGACGTTACCCAACCTTGAGTCAAACCGATCCAACAACAGTTATGGGGACATAACTGTAATCTTAAGGGGGGGGGGGGGAGGATGTAACAACCCGAATATTTTGTATCCCCAAATCAATAAATAAACAAATTCAAATTTGTTTTGAACTACGTCATGGCTTGATCCCTTCACAGGGTACGTAGGCAACTCGGAAATTTTGAATTCTGGGTTCAGTCAAACAATAATCAAACAAGAAACAATCAACAATCGAACAATAATTCAATAGCACAACATCGCAAAATAATAAAATAAACAAAAGGACCCTAACTCTTAGCGCGAGAAAAGCCGAAACACAACTTCGAGGACGAAGTTGATTCTTAAGGGGGTAGACTGTAATACCCCAGATTTTTATCAACGTCCAAAGGAATAAAATTTATTCCGATCAATGTCGAAATATCTCCGAGAAGAAGAAAATAATTTATCACAATAAATTATTGCTCGGAAATGAAACGCCGATAGATTCAAAATTCAAAATGGAATAAAAGAGGGAAAGGAAGCCCGAAGACATTCCATAAATTGAGTCAAAATAATTGGAATTAAATTTAAGAAGGAAAATAATTCTAATTCCAAGAACCCGCGAAGTCGGAAGAAATTTAATTATACAAGTTATTGCACGGGAGTCAAAAGACGACGAATTGGAAGCCGACGAACCCGAGACCGACGGACTTAAGATTTCAAACATGAAATTCATTTGAGTCGAGATAAATTTAAGATAAGAATTTATGATCCGAGAATGACCCGAAAAATCGAGCCCGAAAACGTAGGAGGACAGAAGTCCGAAAGAGAGGAAAAAAGGCCCGACGGGATCGCACGGCCCAGTCCGGACGCACGGCCCAGACCAAGCCGCGCGCCCTCCGGGCGGTTTTTGGCTAGAAACCGCGCCAACCCCGCGCCACCAACACAGCAGCTGCGGCATGACGCGTTTTGGCAATTTTCTTACCATATTTTCGTGTCCCGACTTTGGAAACTCAATCCCGGTTGATGGAAGGTGTATATGGTCGGTTTTGGAGGTCATATAGCTGATCATTTTCGAAACTCTAACCCTAGCAACCCCAAAAACACTCTCCAACTCTCTATGTTCTTCCAACACCCGAAAACCACCAACTTCGAACTTTCCGATCACTTTCCGGCGACGAAAACTGACGGAGGAGGCGTAGAACACAAGGTCTCTAGTACTCCAGATTTTGGTAAGTCATCCATAGGCTTTCGTTTAAGTTTTCGAGTCCGAAAATCCGATCTAACCCTAGATTTTACTTTCGATTTCGTTTCGGGGCCAACGGAGAGGAGACGGAGTAATTGGGACATGTTCGTAGAAAGCGTAAGCGCGCCCATCGACCCAGCGATGTCCTAGACTTCATCCCCACTGTAAGTTAATGCTTACTTGGTTTTGGGTGACTTAAAATGCAACCAAACATAGAGATTTAATAACTCTAAAATCTGTCAACACGAAAAACCCTCGGCGCAACAATTTGGTGTGAATTTTTCGAACACCTAAACCTGCTCAAACGGAAAAACTTAAAACCCGAAAAATGTTCCTAAGACATGGATCTAGTTTTTGTAAAATTTTCATAATTTTTCATTGCGTTTTGATATCCGAAAACGGCCTCCAATGAACCTGCCTTGAGAGTCGAACTTGAAACTGTGACAGATTTGAAATCCAACCAAAACCCCTATTTCGAGGGTTCAAACCGTAAAACTCAAAACTAGACTTTTAATCCTAACACATAAATCTAGGTTGTGTAAAACTTTCAGACATTTTCGTCGATGTTTGCTATTTCAAATTGCATCGAACATGAACTGTTTTGACAAAACATTTTCGAAATCTGACTGTGAACATATCCGAACTTGATGAGAATGTTTCTATATTTTCTAGTCCGATTTGATCCTTGCAATCTAAATGAAAGTTGTAGATAATCATGTCTAGTATGTGCCTATAAAATTTCAGAATTTTTGGAGTCCATTTGATATGTCAAAAAGCCAATTTTTTGAACTGTGACAAACCTGAGTCCGGACAGAATTATGCTTGTGTAATAAACTCGATTTTTGACATGTTTCCTCAACTTATTTTGAAAAAGTTAAAACACAAAAGTTGTTCGTTGGGATGTTTTTGATATACTGTGAAAATTTCAGATTTTTTGGACTTAAACCGAATTTTTAAATTAAAAAGGCGTAAACTGTGACGCCAAACGACTTTTAAATCGAGAGATTTTGAAATTTCGAAACAAACGGCCGAAGGCTTGAAATACGATACATCTATAATTTTGAAAAATCCCGTTATACTAAATCGAAATGTTATTGAAATACTTTGGTGGAGGGCGAGTGCCCTGCAGGGTGCCCCTCTAGCCTTCTTGGCGTGCCTATAATGGGCGTTAGATACTTGCATGAAAAACTTGTGAAATTTTGCAAAACTTGTCATTACCTTGCGGGTTCGATTCCCCAAGGCGTATGTTTTCCTGCGGGTTCAATTCCCCAGGATGTGTGTTGATTTCTATGGGTTCAATTCCCTAGGATGTATTTGAGTTCTTGCGGGTTCGATTCCCCAAGGGCGATTGTATGTTTTCCTGCGGGTTCGATTCTCCAGGATGTGTGTTGATTCCTATGGGTTCAATTCCCTAGGATGTATTTGAGTTCTTGCGGGTTCGATTCCCCAAGGGCAATCGTTTGTTTTCCTGCGGGTTCGATTCCCCAGGATGTGTGTTGATTCCTATGGGTTCAATTCCGTAGGATGTACTTGAGTTCTTGCGGGTTCGATTCCCCAAGGGCGATCGTTTGTTTTCCTGCGGGTTCAATTCCCCAGGACGTGTGTTAATTCCTACAGGTTCAATTCCCTAGGATACGTTTAAACTCTTGCGGGTTCGATTCCCCAAGATCAAATCATATAAAGTCATACTGAACAAAAGTGAAAGAATGAAAATCCCGAAATTCCTAATCGTGAAGTAACGGAGAATTTTTAAGACATGAATGTTTTCCTTATTTAAGTCATACCTTTAAATTATGTCTTGCAATTATTTTACCATGTAATTTGAATTATGATCATGTGAAATCCTTGTGTTAAATTACGCCATTTAATTATTAGAGGATGATTAACTCCAATTGTGAATTACCTACAAGCATGTTTTTATTAAATTTAAATAAAGGCTTTGAAACCCCTTGATCATATTAGGTGTTATCTTACTCAGCACGTTTTGCTGACCAAACCACATTTCCCCTTTTTCTTTCAGAGTATGAGGATTATGCATCATCATATGCATACATGGGAACATTCGGGAAAACTCTATTTTAAATTCCGGCATTTAATTACACCTTGCATGAACGGGCCTGTTTAACCCGCGTTTTGGCCATGTTGGCCCAGTATTTAAATTTCCGCTGCATTACAATTATATATATGTAAATATTACATTCCGCTGCAACTTTGGTATTATTATTTTTTTTTAAAATTATATTATAATGGGCTGTTTGAATGATTTAAATTCTGAAAAACCATAGCCTTGCATCTCTTTAGCAAGCTCGGAGAAACCGTGTCTTGCTAGGGAGGTGTGGCGGTGACATCCCGGCCTGGGTTATCAAATCCGGGGTGTTACAAAGTGGTATCAGAGCTCGGACTATTTTTAAAACTAGTATTATTATTTTTAAACTATTACGAATATTATTTTTAAACTAGTATTATATTTAAAAATCCATTATTATTTTTAAACTAACATTTTTTTTAGCCCAAATTTTTTATCTAAGCCCTAACTTTTTGCCCAAATTTATTATTTTAAATCCCAAACCTTTTGAGCCCAAAATTTATTTTTCCTAACCCAAATCTTTAGCCCAATATTTAATTACTATGTTGGCCCAATTATTCTGGCCCAATAACCTTGTTTTTACTTAAACCCCAAATAATTTATTTCTTTCGGCCCAATATAGTGGCCCAAACCTTTTATCCTTATTTTAATCTATCCATGGAATAAATTTATTTTTAAAACCCACGGATAAATAAATGCATGCATTAAATTTTTATTGGGGGGATTACATATGCATATGCATACATAAATATTTGTGCTAACCTTTTTATGTGAATCGTTTGTGATACATAACCTTCTCACTCTAATGTTCGACTTGACCTTGAGTCTTCACTTAGAAGCGCTAACTTGAGACTAAACTTTGCCTTAGTCCTAGATCTTGATCACTTAGAAACTCATCTTCGCGTGCTTAATAACAGAAAATGGCACCTAAAAGAAAACTGAGGAAGGTAAGCCCAAACGACACTGACGCTGACCTCCCAAACGCACCTAACAACAATGAGGTTCCTCCGAACGTAGGAGATCGAGCGCCTTCTATACCCAACAACATGGAAGAACGTCTAAGAACTATGGAGGAGGTCCTTGTGGCATTAGGAAATGCTGAGCTGCATAGAGCATAAGCAGCAGTACCCCCACCAGTAGCCCAAGTCAACTACTTGGCATTGGTAAACCCCTACAACCCACCACACTATGATGGGCAAGAGGATCCCGCCAAACTAGAGGGGTGGATCCGTACCTTTGATAAACTTTTGGATGCTATCAAATGCCCTGACGAGGAGAAGATATACGTGGCGACCTACTACTTAGGAGGTGGAGCCGATGAGTGGTGGCAAAACCTTCAAGCGAATTCAAAGGAAGACGAAGAAGCCTACACTTGGGAAGGACTTAAGGAAGCCTTGAGAGAAAGATTCTACCCACTGAGCACCAAGACTGCGAAATACGAGGAATTCATCAACCTGAAGCAAGGTGCACAAACAGTGCAAGAGTACTACACCAAATTCAAGGAGCTAGTACGATTTGCTACGAGGATAGTACCAACCGATTCTGACAAGGCTCAGAAATTCGAGATGGGTCTGAACCTTAGTATCCGGGAGATACTTGCAGTAGGACAATTCACAAACCTACAGACGATATATGATCGCGCTGTAGCAATTGCTCGAATCCAGCAACTGAAGCGTAAAGGAAATGGGGAGTCGAGCAAGGACTCGCAAGAATTTGAGACAAAGAATCGAAACAATAACAATGACAATTTTTGGAGGAACAATGGTCAAGCTGGGTTCAATGAGCCAAAGGAGAATAAGAATAAAGGTTTCAATAATGGGAGAAACGGCATACGTCGTACAGTCATACCACGTTGCCCGCAGTGCCACCAAGCCCATCTGGTGCGCGAATGCCCAAGACGCGGAACTTGTTATAGATGTGGTGGAGAAGACCACATGATTAGAGAATGCAATGTTCGTGCGGAGATGATTGAGAGAAGGCTAGATTTGGCAAACCCTCAACAAGGAGATCAAGGAAGAGCTGTAGGACGATGGAATGTTGTAGACCAAGCGGACTTGCTAGCTCAGTGAGAAATGATTGTATACGACGTTACCCAACCTTGAGTCAAACCGATCCAACAACAGTTATGGGGACATAACTGTAATCTTAAGGGGGGGGGGGGGAGGATGTAACAACCCGAATATTTTGTATCCCCAAATCAATAAATAAACAAATTCAAATTTGTTTTGAACTACGTCATGGCTTGATCCCTTCACAGGGTACGTAGGCAACTCGGAAATTTTGAATTCTGGGTTCAGTCAAACAATAATCAAACAAGAAACAATCAACAATCGAACAATAATTCAATAGCACAACATCGCAAAATAATAAAATAAACAAAAGGACCCTAACTCTTAGCGCGAGAAAAGCCGAAACACAACTTCGAGGACGAAGTTGATTCTTAAGGGGGTAGACTGTAATACCCCAGATTTTTATCAACGTCCAAAGGAATAAAATTTATTCCGATCAATGTCGAAATATCTCCGAGAAGAAGAAAATAATTTATCACAATAAATTATTGCTCGGAAATGAAACGCCGATAGATTCAAAATTCAAAATGGAATAAAAGAGGGAAAGGAAGCCCGAAGACATTCCATAAATTGAGTCAAAATAATTGGAATTAAATTTAAGAAGGAAAATAATTCTAATTCCAAGAACCCGCGAAGTCGGAAGAAATTTAATTATACAAGTTATTGCACGGGAGTCAAAAGACGACGAATTGGAAGCCGACGAACCCGAGACCGACGGACTTAAGATTTCAAACATGAAATTCATTTGAGTCGAGATAAATTTAAGATAAGAATTTATGATCCGAGAATGACCCGAAAAATCGAGCCCGAAAACGTAGGAGGACAGAAGTCCGAAAGAGAGGAAAAAAGGCCCGACGGGATCGCACGGCCCAGTCCGGACGCACGGCCCAGACCAAGCCGCGCGCCCTCCGGGCGGTTTTTGGCTAGAAACCGCGCCAACCCCGCGCCACCAACACAGCAGCTGCGGCATGACGCGTTTTGGCAATTTTCTTACCATATTTTCGTGTCCCGACTTTGGAAACTCAATCCCGGTTGATGGAAGGTGTATATGGTCGGTTTTGGAGGTCATATAGCTGATCATTTTCGAAACTCTAACCCTAGCAACCCCAAAAACACTCTCCAACTCTCTATGTTCTTCCAACACCCGAAAACCACCAACTTCGAACTTTCCGATCACTTTCCGGCGACGAAAACTGACGGAGGAGGCGTAGAACACAAGGTCTCTAGTACTCCAGATTTTGGTAAGTCATCCATAGGCTTTCGTTTAAGTTTTCGAGTCCGAAAATCCGATCTAACCCTAGATTTTACTTTCGATTTCGTTTCGGGGCCAACGGAGAGGAGACGGAGTAATTGGGACATGTTCGTAGAAAGCGTAAGCGCGCCCATCGACCCAGCGATGTCCTAGACTTCATCCCCACTGTAAGTTAATGCTTACTTGGTTTTGGGTGACTTAAAATGCAACCAAACATAGAGATTTAATAACTCTAAAATCTGTCAACACGAAAAACCCTCGGCGCAACAATTTGGTGTGAATTTTTCGAACACCTAAACCTGCTCAAACGGAAAAACTTAAAACCCGAAAAATGTTCCTAAGACATGGATCTAGTTTGTGTAAAATTTTCATAATTTTTCATTGCGTTTTGATATCCGAAAACGGCCTCCAATGAACCTGCCTTGAGAGTCGAACTTGAAACTGTGACAGATTTGAAATCCAACCAAAACCCCTATTTCGAGGGTTCAAACCGTAAAACTCAAAACTAGACTTTTAATCCTAACACATAAATCTAGGTTGTGTAAAACTTTCAGACATTTTCGTCGATGTTTGCTATTTCAAATTGCATCGAACATGAACTGTTTTGACAAAACATTTTCGAAATCTGACTGTGAACATATCCGAACTTGATGAGAATGTTTCTATATTTTCTAGTCCGATTTGATCCTTGCAATCTAAATGAAAGTTGTAGATAATCATGTCTAGTATGTGCCTATAAAATTTCAGAATTTTTGGAGTCCATTTGATATGTCAAAAAGCCAATTTTTTGAACTGTGACAAACCTGAGTCCGGACAGAATTATGCTTGTGTAATAAACTCGATTTTTGACATGTTTCCTCAACTTATTTTGAAAAAGTTAAAACACAAAAGTTGTTCGTTGGGATGTTTTTGATATACTGTGAAAATTTCAGATTTTTTGGACTTAAACCGAATTTTTAAATTAAAAAGGCGTAAACTGTGACGCCAAACGACTTTTAAATCGAGAGATTTTGAAATTTCGAAACAAACGGCCGAAGGCTTGAAATACGATACATCTATAATTTTGAAAAATCCCGTTATACTAAATCGAAATGTTATTGAAATACTTTGGTGGAGGGCGAGTGCCCTGCAGGGTGCCCCTCTAGCCTTCTTGGCGTGCCTATAATGGGCGTTAGATACTTGCATGAAAAACTTGTGAAATTTTGCAAAACTTGTCATTACCTTGCGGGTTCGATTCCCCAAGGCGTATGTTTTCCTGCGGGTTCAATTCCCCAGGATGTGTGTTGATTTCTATGGGTTCAATTCCCTAGGATGTATTTGAGTTCTTGCGGGTTCGATTCCCCAAGGGCGATTGTATGTTTTCCTGCGGGTTCGATTCTCCAGGATGTGTGTTGATTCCTATGGGTTCAATTCCCTAGGATGTATTTGAGTTCTTGCGGGTTCGATTCCCCAAGGGCAATCGTTTGTTTTCCTGCGGGTTCGATTCCCCAGGATGTGTGTTGATTCCTATGGGTTCAATTCCGTAGGATGTACTTGAGTTCTTGCGGGTTCGATTCCCCAAGGGCGATCGTTTGTTTTCCTGCGGGTTCAATTCCCCAGGACGTGTGTTAATTCCTACAGGTTCAATTCCCTAGGATACGTTTAAACTCTTGCGGGTTCGATTCCCCAAGATCAAATCATATAAAGTCATACTGAACAAAAGTGAAAGAATGAAAATCCCGAAATTCCTAATCGTGAAGTAACGGAGAATTTTTAAGACATGAATGTTTTCCTTATTTAAGTCATACCTTTAAATTATGTCTTGCAATTATTTTACCATGTAATTTGAATTATGATCATGTGAAATCCTTGTGTTAAATTACGCCATTTAATTATTAGAGGATGATTAACTCCAATTGTGAATTACCTACAAGCATGTTTTTATTAAATTTAAATAAAGGCTTTGAAACCCCTTGATCATATTAGGTGTTATCTTACTCAGCACGTTTTGCTGACCAAACCACATTTCCCCTTTTTCTTTCAGAGTATGAGGATTATGCATCATCATATGCATACATGGGAACATTCGGGAAAACTCTATTTTAAATTCCGGCATTTAATTACACCTTGCATGAACGGGCCTGTTTAACCCGCGTTTTGGCCATGTTGGCCCAGTATTTAAATTTCCGCTGCATTACAATTATATATATGTAAATATTACATTCCGCTGCAACTTTGGTATTATTATTTTTTTTTAAAATTATATTATAATGGGCTGTTTGAATGATTTAAATTCTGAAAAACCATAGCCTTGCATCTCTTTAGCAAGCTCGGAGAAACCGTGTCTTGCTAGGGAGGTGTGGCGGGTGACATCCCGGCCTGGGTTATCAAATCCGGGGTGTTACAAAGTGGTATCAGAGCTCGGACTATTTTTAAAACTAGTATTATTATTTTTAAACTATTACGAATATTATTTTTAAACTAGTATTATATTTAAAAATCCATTATTATTTTTAAACTAACATTTTTTTTAGCCCAAATTTTTTATCTAAGCCCTAACTTTTTGCCCAAATTTATTATTTTAAATCCCAAACCTTTTGAGCCCAAAATTTATTTTTCCTAACCCAAATCTTTAGCCCAATATTTAATTACTATGTTGGCCCAATTATTCTGGCCCAATAACCTTGTTTTTACTTAAACCCCAAATAATTTATTTCTTTCGGCCCAATATAGTGGCCCAAACCTTTTATCCTTATTTTAATCTATCCATGGAATAAATTTATTTTTAAAACCCACGGATAAATAAATGCATGCATTAAATTTTTATTGGGGGGATTACATATGCATATGCATACATAAATATTTGTGCTAACCTTTTTATGTGAATCGTTTGTGATACATAACCTTCTCACTCTAATGTTCGACTTGACCTTGAGTCTTCACTTAGAAGCGCTAACTTGAGACTAAACTTTGCCTTAGTCCTAGATCTTGATCACTTAGAAACTCATCTTCGCGTGCTTAATAACAGAAAATGGCACCTAAAAGAAAACTGAGGAAGGTAAGCCCAAACGACACTGACGCTGACCTCCCAAACGCACCTAACAACAATGAGGTTCCTCCGAACGTAGGAGATCGAGCGCCTTCTATACCCAACAACATGGAAGAACGTCTAAGAACTATGGAGGAGGTCCTTGTGGCATTAGGAAATGCTGAGCTGCATAGAGCATAAGCAGCAGTACCCCCACCAGTAGCCCAAGTCAACTACTTGGCATTGGTAAACCCCTACAACCCACCACACTATGATGGGCAAGAGGATCCCGCCAAACTAGAGGGGTGGATCCGTACCTTTGATAAACTTTTGGATGCTATCAAATGCCCTGACGAGGAGAAGATATACGTGGCGACCTACTACTTAGGAGGTGGAGCCGATGAGTGGTGGCAAAACCTTCAAGCGAATTCAAAGGAAGACGAAGAAGCCTACACTTGGGAAGGACTTAAGGAAGCCTTGAGAGAAAGATTCTACCCACTGAGCACCAAGACTGCGAAATACGAGGAATTCATCAACCTGAAGCAAGGTGCACAAACAGTGCAAGAGTACTACACCAAATTCAAGGAGCTAGTACGATTTGCTACGAGGATAGTACCAACCGATTCTGACAAGGCTCAGAAATTCGAGATGGGTCTGAACCTTAGTATCCGGGAGATACTTGCAGTAGGACAATTCACAAACCTACAGACGATATATGATCGCGCTGTAGCAATTGCTCGAATCCAGCAACTGAAGCGTAAAGGAAATGGGGAGTCGAGCAAGGACTCGCAAGAATTTGAGACAAAGAATCGAAACAATAACAATGACAATTTTTGGAGGAACAATGGTCAAGCTGGGTTCAATGAGCCAAAGGAGAATAAGAATAAAGGTTTCAATAATGGGAGAAACGGCATACGTCGTACAGTCATACCACGTTGCCCGCAGTGCCACCAAGCCCATCTGGTGCGCGAATGCCCAAGACGCGGAACTTGTTATAGATGTGGTGGAGAAGACCACATGATTAGAGAATGCAATGTTCGTGCGGAGATGATTGAGAGAAGGCTAGATTTGGCAAACCCTCAACAAGGAGATCAAGGAAGAGCTGTAGGACGATGGAATGTTGTAGACCAAGCGGACTTGCTAGCTCAGTGAGAAATGATTGTATACGACGTTACCCAACCTTGAGTCAAACCGATCCAACAACAGTTATGGGGACATAACTGTAATCTTAAGGGGGGGGGGGGGAGGATGTAACAACCCGAATATTTTGTATCCCCAAATCAATAAATAAACAAATTCAAATTTGTTTTGAACTACGTCATGGCTTGATCCCTTCACAGGGTACGTAGGCAACTCGGAAATTTTGAATTCTGGGTTCAGTCAAACAATAATCAAACAAGAAACAATCAACAATCGAACAATAATTCAATAGCACAACATCGCAAAATAATAAAATAAACAAAAGGACCCTAACTCTTAGCGCGAGAAAAGCCGAAACACAACTTCGAGGACGAAGTTGATTCTTAAGGGGGTAGACTGTAATACCCCAGATTTTTATCAACGTCCAAAGGAATAAAATTTATTCCGATCAATGTCGAAATATCTCCGAGAAGAAGAAAATAATTTATCACAATAAATTATTGCTCGGAAATGAAACGCCGATAGATTCAAAATTCAAAATGGAATAAAAGAGGGAAAGGAAGCCCGAAGACATTCCATAAATTGAGTCAAAATAATTGGAATTAAATTTAAGAAGGAAAATAATTCTAATTCCAAGAACCCGCGAAGTCGGAAGAAATTTAATTATACAAGTTATTGCACGGGAGTCAAAAGACGACGAATTGGAAGCCGACGAACCCGAGACCGACGGACTTAAGATTTCAAACATGAAATTCATTTGAGTCGAGATAAATTTAAGATAAGAATTTATGATCCGAGAATGACCCGAAAAATCGAGCCCGAAAACGTAGGAGGACAGAAGTCCGAAAGAGAGGAAAAAAGGCCCGACGGGATCGCACGGCCCAGTCCGGACGCACGGCCCAGACCAAGCCGCGCGCCCTCCGGGCGGTTTTTGGCTAGAAACCGCGCCAACCCCGCGCCACCAACACAGCAGCTGCGGCATGACGCGTTTTGGCAATTTTCTTACCATATTTTCGTGTCCCGACTTTGGAAACTCAATCCCGGTTGATGGAAGGTGTATATGGTCGGTTTTGGAGGTCATATAGCTGATCATTTTCGAAACTCTAACCCTAGCAACCCCAAAAACACTCTCCAACTCTCTATGTTCTTCCAACACCCGAAAACCACCAACTTCGAACTTTCCGATCACTTTCCGGCGACGAAAACTGACGGAGGAGGCGTAGAACACAAGGTC
Organism: Hygrophila difformis; assembly: GCA_030278955.1. Lineage (NCBI taxonomy): Eukaryota > Viridiplantae > Streptophyta > Magnoliopsida > Lamiales > Acanthaceae > Hygrophila > Hygrophila difformis. Next base: position 33,736,898 of record JAOANR010000010.1, on the reverse strand, counting down.
TCTAGTACTCCAGATTTTGGTAAGTCATCCATAGGCTTTCGTTTAAGTTTTCGAGTCCGAAAATCCGATCTAACCCTAGATTTTACTTTCGATTTCGTTTCGGGGCCAACGGAGAGGAGACGGAGTAATTGGGACATGTTCGTAGAAAGCGTAAGCGCGCCCATCGACCCAGCGATGTCCTAGACTTCATCCCCACTGTAAGTTAATGCTTACTTGGTTTTGGGTGACTTAAAATGCAACCAAACATAGAGATTTAATAACTCTAAAATCTGTCAACACGAAAAACCCTCGGCGCAACAATTTGGTGTGAATTTTTCGAACACCTAAACCTGCTCAAACGGAAAAACTTAAAACCCGAAAAATGTTCCTAAGACATGGATCTAGTTTGTGTAAAATTTTCATAATTTTTCATTGCGTTTTGATATCCGAAAACGGCCTCCAATGAACCTGCCTTGAGAGTCGAACTTGAAACTGTGACAGATTTGAAATCCAACCAAAACCCCTATTTCGAGGGTTCAAACCGTAAAACTCAAAACTAGACTTTTAATCCTAACACATAAATCTAGGTTGTGTAAAACTTTCAGACATTTTCGTCGATGTTTGCTATTTCAAATTGCATCGAACATGAACTGTTTTGACAAAACATTTTCGAAATCTGACTGTGAACATATCCGAACTTGATGAGAATGTTTCTATATTTTCTAGTCCGATTTGATCCTTGCAATCTAAATGAAAGTTGTAGATAATCATGTCTAGTATGTGCCTATAAAATTTCAGAATTTTTGGAGTCCATTTGATATGTCAAAAAGCCAATTTTTTGAACTGTGACAAACCTGAGTCCGGACAGAATTATGCTTGTGTAATAAACTCGATTTTTGACATGTTTCCTCAACTTATTTTGAAAAAGTTAAAACACGAAAGTTGTTCGTTGGGATGTTTTTGATATACTGTGAACATTTCAGATTTTTTGGACTTAAACCGAATTTTTAAATTAAAAAGGCGTAAACTGTGACGCCAAACGACTTTTAAATCGAGAGATTTTGAAATTTCGAAACAAACGGCCGAAGGCTTGAAATACGATACATCTATACTTTTGAAAAATCCCGTAATACTAAATCGAAATGTTATTGAAATACTTTGGTGGAGGGCGAGTGCCCTGCAGGGTGCCCCTCTAGCCTTCTTGGCGTGCCTATAATGGGCGTTAGATACTTGCATGAAAAACTTGTGAAATTTTGCAAAACTTGTCCTTACCTTGCGGGTTCGATTCCCCAAGGCGTATGTTTTCCTGCGGGTTCAATTCCCCAGGATGTGTGTTGATTTCTATGGGTTCAATTCCCTAGGATGTATTTGAGTTCTTGCGGGTTCGATTCCCCAAGGGCGATTGTATGTTTTCCTGCGGGTTCGATTCCCCAGGATGTGTGTTGATTCCTATGGGTTCAATTCCCTAGGATGTATTTGAGTTCTTGCGGGTTCGATTCCCCAAGGGCGATCGTTTGTTTTCCTGCGGGTTCGATTCCCCAGGATGTGTGTTGATTCCTATGGGTTCAATTCCGTAGGATGTACTTGAGTTCTTGCGGGTTCGATTCCCCAAGGGCGATCGTTTGTTTTCCTGCGGGTTCAATTCCCCAGGACGTGTGTTAATTCCTACAGGTTCAATTCCCTAGGATACGTTTAAACTCTTGCGGGTTCGATTCCCCAAGATCAAATCATATAAAGTCATACTGAACAAAAGTGAAAGAATGAAAATCCCGAAATTCCTAATCGTGAAGTAACGAAGAATTTTTAAGACATGAATGTTTTCCTTATTTAAGTCATACCTTTAAATTATGTCTTGCAATTATTTTACCATGTAATTTGAATTATGATCATGTGAAATCCTTGTGTTAAATTATGCCATTTAATTATTAGAGGATGATTAACTCCAATTGTGAATTACCTACAAGCATGTTTTTATTAAATTTAAATAAAGGCTTTGAAACCCCTTGATCATATTAGGTGTTATCTTACTCAGCACGTTTTGCTGACCAAACCACATTTCCCCTTTTTCTTTCAGAGTATGAGGATTATGCATCATCATATGCATACATGGGAACATTCGGGAAAACTCTATTTTAAATTCCGGCATTTAATTACACCTTGCATGAACGGGCCTGTTTAACCCGCGTTTTGGCCATGTTGGCCCAGTATTTAAATTTCCGCTGCATTACAATTATATATATGTAAATATTACATTCCGCTGCAACTTTGGTATTATTATTTTTTTTTAAAATTATATTATAATGGGCTGTTTGAATGATTTAAATTCTGAAAAACCATAGCCTTGCATCTCTTTAGCAAGCTCGGAGAAACCGTGTCTTGCTAGGGAGGTGTGGCGGTGACATCCCGGCCTGGGTTATCAAATCCGGGGTGTTACATTGGAATTCAATTGCTATGGTAGATCTTGGATTTTTGAAACTGCTGTGTAGAAAACTCGGACAGATTCCTGTTAAAAATTGACGTTTTTCACTTACTTCCGTATCTCGTATAGAAAAACTTAAAACATGAAACTTGTTCATCTCTGTGTTTTCGAGTCACTGGTCAAATTTCAGAATGTTTGGACTTAAAACTGATTTTTAATCAATTTTGGAGTAAACTGTGGTTTTGACCAAGTCAAATCTTGAAATCTTGTGGAAATGGTGAAATTAGCCTTCAAGGTTTAAACGAGTAGAAATCTCTTTTGAAATAAATACATGAAATCAGAATATAGGAAAATCCCCTTACAAACTTGATCAATTAAAATTAAGGGGTGAGTGCTCTGCAGGGTGCCTCCTAACGATTCACTTCGTGCCTTTATGGACGAGGGTGACCCGCGCGAAATATTTGAGATATGTTGCCAAAACGGCATGAGATATATCGCCTACACTCTCGTGAATATCCTTATGGGTTTCCCGAGGCTCCGGAGTGGTACTGGGTATGGCAGATACGGATGCGGCCGCGGGTTTCCGGCTAAACTTGTTGATATCACGATGCAATCGTGAAACTCTTGAAATACTAAATCTTGGGTGTAATGGGGATAGTTAAATATTTAATTGTTGTCTTTTAAATTATTAAATGCTTTATTTAAATTAATATGGCTTTATTTAAATTAGCTATGAATATTATCATGCTTTTATGTAAACATTAAATTAATGGCTTTTAAACCCTACGATCATGCATGTGTTAACTTACTCAGCAAGTTGTGCTGACCAAACCATTTATTTTCCTTTTTCCTTATAGAGTATGTGGAATGATCATGAGCACATTCATGCATGGGGGACTATATTTTTGCAAACTTTATTATTTAAATTCTTGCATTAGACATTAGAATAAACGGGCCTATTAACACGTGTTTTGACCATGTTGGTCGTATTTACATTTCCGCTGCAATATTATACTTAAATATTATTTCCACTGCGTTACGATATTATTATTTTCGAGACTGTATTGTATGGGCTGTTTGCAAATGTTTTAAATGCTTTTAAATACTGAAATACCTAGCCTTGCATCTCTTTAGTAAGCCGGAGAAACCGTGTCTTACTAGGGAGGTGTGGCGGTGACATCCCGACCTGGGTGACCAAAAATCGGGGTGTTACAATACCGATGAAGGACACGTGGACTATGGACCAATTGACCCGAGCCTACGTTGATAATGTGGTACGACGACATGGAGTACCACATGACATCATTTCTGACAGATACAGTAGATTTTTCTCTCATTTTTGGACGGAGTTACAAAAAGCTCTCGGTACTCAAATCAAAATGAGCACCGCATTCCTCCCAATGACGGATGGACAAACCGAGAGAACGATCCAAACATTAGAAGACATGCTGAGAGCATGTGTGTTGGAGTTTAAGGGAAACTGGGAAGCTCATTTACACTTAATTGAGTTTTCCTATAACAATAGCTACCATACTAGCATTGGCATGGCACCTTTCGAGGCGTTGTATGGACGAAAGTGTCGAAGCCCGTTGAGCTGGGAAGAATGCGATAAGGCTGTGGTAGTGGGACCACAACTTGTCGAAGATATGGCTCAATAGATAAAGGTGATTCAAGGGAAAATGAAAGCCGCTCAAGACCGTCAGAAGGGTTATGCTGACGTGAGACGACGCGACCTAGAATTTCAAGTGGGAGATAGGGTCATGCTAAAGATATCGCCCATGAAGGGGGTGATGCGCTTTGGCAAACGAGGAAAGTTGAGTCCTCGATACATAGGACCTTATGAGATTCTAGAACGAGTCGGAAATTTGGCCTACCGACTGGCTTTACCGCCACAACTAGATCGAGTTCATAATGTTTTCCATGTCTCACAACTAAAGAAATATGTGCCAGACCCGACGCATGTACTTCAACCGGAAGTAATCGAACTAGATGAGGATCTGCTTATGAAGAAGTCCCAGTGCGAATTCTAGACGCTAAGGAGCGAGTAACGAGGAATAAAACTGTCAAGATGGTCAAGGTTCTTTGGTCGACCCATGAAAGCGAGACAGCAACATGGGAGTTAGAATCGGACATGAGGGAACGCTATCCGACATTGTTCCAAACCGACACCGACACAGTTATGGGGACATAACTGCAATCTTAAGGGGGAGAGGATGTAATACGCGGTGTGACATGCGTATTTTTCCATGTATTTTCCGTACATTTTTGTAACCAAACAAATTCAAATTGTTTTGAACTATGTTATGGCTTGATCCCTTCACAGGGTACGTAGGCAGCTTAGAAGTTTAATTCCAAGTTAAGTCACAAAATAATAAAACAAACAAAAAGGATTCATTCTTAACACGAGAAAAGCCGAAACACAACTTCGAGGACGAAGTTGATTCTTAAGGAGGGTAGACTGTAATACCCGAGAATTTTGCAACATAAAATAAATAAATAAATAAAATAAATAAATAAGATAAATAAATAAATAAACAATAACAGTAAATAAATATAATAAATGAATAAACATAATACATAGACAAGGAAATGAGAAATGGAATTTAATTTAAGAAGGTATTAAATTTCCAATACCCGTAAAGCCAAAGATAAATTAATCAAATAAATTGTACAAGGGAACCCGACACAAATGGACTCGAAAATTCGAGGCCAATATTAAATCTAGACCCGAGTAAGAATTTAGATAGGAAATAGGAGCCCGAAAATATCCCGGAAATCCGAATCCGAGAACATAGAGGGATAGAAGTCCGAAAGAGAGGAGGAAATGCCCGACGGATCGCACGACCCACCCGGACCGAAGTCCAGGCGGTAGCCGCGCGGTGGCCGTGCGGGGTTTACCCTAAACGGCGCGTCAACCCCGCGCCAGCGGACATATACGCCGGTTGCGAGATTTTCTCGCCCGAATACGGATTTTCCGAGTTCGGTTGCTCACCTTGCGGCTCAAGACTCACCAAGGCCGACTTGGGACGTCCCCTAGGTCCCTTATATCTATAAATAGTCGTCCTACTCGATCTCGAATCCCCTTTCAAACTCTTCATACTCTCTATACATTCGAACCCTAATTCCGAAAGTCGTCGGAGGCACGAAACCAAGAGAGGACTGCTTTGGATGAATTCGGAGTCTTCTAACGTCGTGGTAAGTTCTGATCCGCTAGTTCTTTTACGTTCTTGATTCGAAACCGAATCCTAACTTAATCTCTTTCTTTTCTACACCCCGAATCGGATCTAGAACGAAGAACCCGACGAACCGAGGAGATAAATGGTGGACTGGAAGCCACGCCTCCGAATCGACGAGCCGAGACGACCACAAATCAGTAAGTTAATCTTACTATGGTTTTGGGCGAATTAAAACACACCTTGTAACACCCCGGATTTGATAACCCAGGCCGGGATGTCACCGCCACATCTCTCTAGCAAGACACGGATTCTCCGAGCTTGCCAAAGAGATGCAAGGCTATAGGTATTGCAAAAAGATTTAAAAACAAGTCCGGAATCTATTTAAAAATAATAATAAGTGGCATCCACACATATAGTAGTAGTAATAATATATCGCAGCGGAAAAATGTAAAGTGGGCCGACATGGCCAAAACTCGGGATTTACATGCCCGTTATGCAAGTATCGTAAAAGCAATAAAAACAGTGTTTAAGTTTTTCCATCCCCCAATGCATATGCTCATGCAGTATCTTCATACTCTGAAAGGAAAAGAGAAAACAACAATTTTATCAGTATATAAAATACTGAGTAAGTCGATCCTAACATAGCAATAAAGGGATTCAATTAGATAATTTAAGTTCCACTCCTAACATGCATTCACAAAATTTAAAGGAAATAATATTTTAATTGTGCATTTGAACATGCATTTAATCCACAATAACAAATTAGTCATGATACGAAATTTAAAGACATAATTTAAATGCATAATTTAAAGACATGCAAAAATAAATAAATACTTAAAAATATTAAATCTTTTATTTCCCCGTTACGTAACCATTTCTCAGTGTTTTGTATAGCCGGTGATCCGGCGGCCGCAACCGTTTCGTAAGTATCTCGTTTAGCCGGTGATCCGGTGGCCGCAGCCGTATCTGCCATACCCAGTACCACTCCGGAGCCTCGGGAAATCCATACGGACAACCCGAGAGAGTAGGCCATGTATCTCCCGCCGATTGGCGTAATATCTCATCAAATTCTCTCGTCCATTATAGGCCCGAAGAGAAAGGCTAGAGGGGCACCCTGCAGAGCACACACCCTCCACCAAGTATCTCATGTATCGTTTAGATTAAATGTATCGGGGTTTTTCAAAAGTTTAGATGTATCGTATTTCAAATCTTTGATCGTTCGTTTCGGAATTTCAAAATCCTTCGGTTTAGAAGTATCTTGGCGTCATAGTTTACGCCTTTTCAATTTAAAAATTCGGTTTAAGTCCGAAAAATCTGAAAACTTCACAGTTTATGCAAAACACCCTAACGAACAATTTCGTGTTTTAACTTTTTCGAAATAAGTTGAGGAAACATGGCAAAAATCGATTTTATTATGCAAACAGAAATCTGTCCGGACTCAGGTTCGACACAGTTCGGAAAATTGGCTTTTTGACATACCAAATGGACTCCACAAATTCTGAAATTTTAACCACATATACTAGACATGATTATCTACAACTTTCATTTAGATTGTAAAGATCAAATCGGATTACAACATATAGAAACAAACTCACTAAGTTCGAACATGTTCATAGGCAGATTTCAAACACGTTTTATCAAAACAGTTTCTTTTCGATGCGATTTAACATAGCAAACGTTAACGAAAATGTCTGAAATTTTTACACAACCTAGATTTATGTGTTAGAATTAAAAGTCTAGTTTTGGGTTTCTCGGATTGAATCCTCGAAATAGGAGTTTTAGGCCGATTTCAGAAACTGCGCAAGTTGGGGTTTTTAATTTCGATTTTTACGTTTCGTTACATTACGCCTATTCCGGACGCCCCTAAATCACCCGTATTGATATGGAAGGCTCAACTTACAGTGATAGGGAGTTTTGGTCGTCCTAAGGTCGCTGGCTCGTCTAAATTTGCTACGAACGGATCTCCTCAACGTCAAGCTTCCGACTTTGGCCACGATTTCAAATCGGACGAAGAAATCCAATGTTAGATCGAGTTTTCGGGTTCAAAAACTTAAATGGAAATCTATGAACGACTTACCACAGATTAGAACACTAGGGATCTTGTATTCCACGCCTCCTCCGTCGGTTTTCGTCGCCGGGAAGTGATCGGAAAGTCGTCGGGAAGTCGCCGGAAAGTGTTTTGGCTTTGGAGAGAGTTTGGGAGAGTAGAGGGTGATTTGTGACTGATGAAAAGGGTGGGGAGGCAGCCCTAGGTCGCCCTAAAGGCTTTCTCTTCGACCAAAATCTGCTTTCCAAAGTCGGGAGGTCGAATTATGGTAAGAAATCGCCGAAAACGCGCAAGTTGCCAAAACCTGTAGAGCCACGCGGGGTTGGCGCGCCTTTTGGCCAAACCCCGCCCGGCCAGCGCGCGGCCCTCGCCTGGACTGCGGTCCGGGCGGGTCCGTGCGATCCGATCCGTCGGGTCTTTTTCTCCTCTCTTTCGGACTTCTATCCTTCCCCGTTTTCGCGTTCGATTTTCCGGGTCATTTTCGGATTATGCTTCTCATCATAAATTTATTCCGTCTCAATTCGATTTCACGTCTGAAATCTTAGGTTTAGGTCCGTCGGGTTCTAAATCGTCATCTTTTGATTTCCGAGCATTTCCGAGTTTATGGGTTCTCGGAAACAAAACTTTCTTTCCTATTGGATTAATTCCTATTTTTATATTCTAAAATTTACGGGTATTACAGTCTACCCCCCTTAAGAACCAACTTCGTCCTCGAAGTTGTACTTCATCCTCTCGCGAGTTCGGGAATTGTTTGATTAAGCGATTGTATTATTGTGTGTCGTTGTTTGTTATTATTTGACTGAACCCAGAATTGAAATTTCCGAGTTGCCTACGTACCCCGTGAAGGGATCAAGTCATTACGTAGTTCAAAACAATTTGAATTTGTTTCTTTGGGGTACAAAGTATTCGTATAAAATATCCGGATATATTCGGGTTGTCACATCCTCCCCCTCTTAAGATTACAGTTATGTCCCCATAACTGTTGTTGCACTGTCTTGGAATAGGGTTGGGTAACGATCCTTCATGTCTGCTTCTAGCTCCCACGTTGCCGTCTCGGCTTCGTGGTTAGACCAAAGAACCTTAACCATCCTCACGGTCTTATTCCTTGTTACCCTCTCCTTCTTGTCGAGTATTCGCACCGGAATTTCTTCGTAGCTTAAGTCATCGTCCAGCTCAATTTCCTCCGGTTGGAGTACGTGGGTCGGATCATGGACGTGTTTCTTCAGTTGCGAGACGTGGAACACGTCGTGGACACGAGCAAATTGTGGCGGTAATGCTAGTCGGTATGCAAGATTCCCCACTCTTTCTAGGATCTCGTATGGTCCTATGTACCGTGGGCTTAATTTTCCTCGCTTGCCAAAGCGCATCACACCCTTCATCGGTGATACCTTTAACATGACCTTAACGCCTATTTGGAATTCCAAATCTTGCCGTCTCACGTCGGCATAGCTCTTTTGCCGGTCTTGCGCGGCTCTCATCTTTCCTTGGATTATTTTGACTTGTTGAGCCATGTCCTCAACAAGTTGCGGTCCAATTACCATAGTCCTCTCGCCCTCTTCCCAGCTCAATGGGCTTCGGCATTTGCGTCCATACAGTGCCTCGAAAGGTGCCATGCCAATGCTAGCATGGTAGCTGTTGTTGTAGGAAAATTCGATCAAGGGTAAGTGATTCTCCCAACTTCCTTTAAACTCTAATACGCAAGCCCTCAGCATGTCTTCCAAAGTTTGGATCGTCCTTTCCGTTTGTCCATCCGTCATGGGATGGAACGCGGTACTCATCTTTATCTTCGTACCGAGGGCTTCTTGTAGTTTTGTCCAAAAATGTGAGACGAATCTACTGTCTCTGTCCGAGATGATGTCATGTGGTACTCCATGTCGTCGTACCACGTTGTCGACATATGCCCTTGCCAATTGGTCCATGGACCAGGTATCCTTCATGGGGATAAATATGGCAGCTTTTGTCAACCTATCCACGATCACCCAGATTTTGTTCATCCCCTTCGGTGAACGTGGTAGCCCCGAAACGAAGTCCATTGAAATGCTATCCCATTTCCAACTTGGGATTTCCAATGGCTGCATTAATCCTAAGGGTTTCTGCCGTACGGCCTTGACCTTCTGGCAGGTGAGGCATCTTGCCACAAACTCGGCTATTTCTCTCTTCATGTTCGGCCACCAATAGTTCTTCTTTATGTCCTTGTATAGCTTCTCGCCTCCGGGATGGACCGAGTATGGGGTATTATGGCCTTCCTCCATCACTCTTTGCTTCAGGTCCTCGCATTTTCGCGGTATGCACCACCTTCCCTTGAAGCGGATGCTTCCGTCCTCATGGATTTTAAAATCCATTGCCTTTCCTACAGCAATGCTCTTCCTAATTTCCTCCAGCTTTTCATCACCCTGTTGTGCTAGTCGTATCTCATCAAGTATGGTAGATCCTACTACCATCGTGTTGACGACCTCACTTACTTCGCCAGAGTGTACCAACTCCAGACTTAATTTTGCCAAGTCTCTGTACAACTCGGCCGGCACCACAAGTGAATTCACCATGTGTTGAGTCTTTCGACTCAAGGCATCGGCCACCACGTTGGCTTTTCCTTCGTGATACGCGATTTCCAGGTCGTAATCCTTAATCAGCTCCAGCCATCTCCTTTGCCTCAAATTCAGCTCTCTTTGCGTGAATATATACTTGAGGCTCTTATGGTCGGTGAACATCCGACACTTTCGCCCATAGAGGTAGTGCCTCCATACCTTTAGAGCGAACACGACTGCGGCTAGCTCCAAGTCGTGCGTCAGATAGTTCTCTTCGTGTGGCTTTAGTTGACATGATGCGTATGCTATAACCCTTTGATCTTGCATTAGCACGCATCCCAATCCTTCCTTCGAGGCGTCGCTGTACACCTCGAAGTCTCCATCCTCCGATGGTAATGCCAACACCGGCGTTGTAGTAAGCCGTTTCTTCAATTCTTGGAATGCGGAATCACACTCACTGGTCCAGTCGTATTTCACCCCTTTCTTTAGCAGTTGTGTCAATGGGCGAGCGATCCTTGAGAAATCCTTTACGAACCTTCGGTAGTACCCTGCCAATCCGAGAAAACTTCTTATCTCGGTTGGATTCTTCGGTGGCACCCATTCGGTCACTGCCGAGATCTTTGCTGGGTCCACTGCCACTCCGTTGGCGGATACGATATGTCCCAGAAATGCCACTTCTCTTAGCCAGAAGTCGCATTTGGACAGTTTGCCATACAGCTGATTTGCTCGTAAGATCTCTAACACTTTGTGTAAGTGTTCGGAATGCTCTTCTTCGCTTTTCGAGTAGATCAGGATGTCATCTATGAACACCACTACGCATTGATCTAATAATTCCCGAAACACGTTGTTCATGAGATTCATGAACATCGCTGGGGCGTTCGTCAGCCCGAATGATAGCACCGTGAATTCGTAGTGCCCGTAGCGAGTTCTGAATGCCGTCTTTGGGATATCCTTTTCGGCGATCCTTAATTGGTGATACCCTGATCGCAAGTCGATCTTTGAAAATACTGAAGCTCCCTTCAGTTGGTCGAACAAATCCTCGATTCTGGGCAACGGGTACTTGTTCTTGACCGTGACTTGGTTAAGCCCTCTATAATCGATGCATAGTCGTAGACCTCCATCTTTCTTCTTCACGAATAAGACCGGGGCTCCCCATGGGGACGTGCTCGGCCTTATGTAGCCCCTTTCTAGCAACTCCTCGAGTTGTTCTTTTAGTTCCTTCATTTCCAGCGGCGCCATACGGTAAGGAGCCTTTGAGACAGGCTCCGTTCCCGGAATAAGATCTATGGTGAATTCTAGATCTCTCTCAGGCGGCATGCCGGGAACGTCTTCCGGGAATACATCCGGGTATTCTCTCACCACCGGAATGTTATCCACCTTGACCTCTTCGGCCTCAAGGTTATGAATGTAGCATGCATATAACGCGTAACCTTACGCATTAAGCTACATAGCTTCATGGCGTTAACTATCTTGGTAGACTTCTTAGGGCGTTGGGAGTAAAAGATGACTCTCCTTCCCCGACTCTTTGACAACGTGATCTTTTGTTTTTGGCAATCGATCACGGCTTTATATTGGGTTAGCCAATCCATTCCTAGTATGACGTCAAAATCCTGTAGTTCGAATTCTACTAAGTTCGCGAAGAACTCTACGTTCTTTATAACTATCGGAATCCCGTTATATCGCTTAGAGCACGATACTACCTCTCCCGATGGAAGTTGAATCCCTAAGTTCATCAATTCGCACTTAGGTAGATCTAGTTCAGGTAAGACTCTAGATGATATTATCGAACAACTAGCTCCTGAGTCAAACAGAACTCTAAGGGGTGTACTTAAGACATGGAACGTACCTCCCATTACGTTCCCCCTGCATAGGCACATCTGCCTCATTGATGACATTCAATCGCCCCATTGGACGTCCCGGGTTGCCTTGCTGATCCCGGTTCGGGTTCTGATTCTGTTGCTGATTTGGATTCTGTGGGGGACGTTGATTCTGATTGAGATTCTGGTTTTGAGGGGGTCTATACCCCTGGTTGTTTCCATTCCGTCCATCCTGGTTGCGAGGCTGAGTTGGCCCCGTGCCTAAGTCCTCCCTCTTGGTGATGTTTTCCAGTCGAGTGCGGCACTCGTTCGCCATGTGGCCGATGCGACCACACCTGTAGCAGGCGCCCTGTTGGGGGCACCCTCTGGCCAAATGAGGCCTGCCGCATCTCGGGCAAGGTGGTACCGGGTTACCCCGAAAAAGGGTTCTATCATCATATCCTCTGTTGTTGTTTTGAGGGGGTCTGTTCAGATCTCCCCGAAAGTTGTTCCCTACAGCATTGTTACCGGAACGGTTGTCTCTACCCCTCTTATCCTGACCCTGAGATCCTCGGCTGGGTTCTCCGCTCACTTTCCTTTTTAGTTGTTGCACCCTTGCAACAGCTACCGCACGATCATACACCGATTGCAGGTCTGGGTATGGGACGCCCGTGATCACCTCTCGTATAGTCAAGTTTAGCCCCATTTCAAATTTCTGTGCCTTCTCCACATCTGTCGGCACGAGTCTCGGTGCGAAACGCACCAACTCCTTGAAACGGGTGTAGTATTCCTGAACTGTTTGCCCTCCTTGCTTCAGAGATAAGAACTCCTCGTACATGGCTGACTTTGTGCTCATGGGATAAAAGCGATCCCTGAGCAGACCCATGAATTCTTCCCAAGAATAGGGTTCCTCGTCCTCGGCTAACTTATCTTGCATGGCACGCCACCAGTCATCCGCCTCCCCTCCGAGATAGTACGATGCCACAGGCACCTTCTCGCCAATTGGGCACTTCACCGCGTTTAGTAGCTTGTCGAATGTTCGGATCCATTCTTCAAGTTTAGCCGGGTCCTCTTCTCCGGCGTAGTTCGGCGGACGATATGAGTTCACCATAGCTAAGTAGTTAATGCGGGCCTCGGGTGGAGGTACCGCAGCGGCCTGGCCTTGGTTCACATGCGCGTTCCCTATCGCAATGAGAACCTCTTCTAGACTGCGTAGGCGCGCGTCCATGTTGTTTGGCATGGGGTTTGCCGGCTCCTCTTGAGCGTGTACCCCTTCGCCGGGTATAGGCATTTCTGGTTGCATGGGGGTTTCGTTGGTGTTTGGAGTAGTGGGCTGGGCGCGTGGTCTTCCTCTCGGTGCCATGCTGTTGCAAGAACAAGAGAGTTTAGATCCTTTTTGGTTGAAGTATTATGTAATGCTTATGAAATAATTTGACTAAATAAATGACGATATTAACAAGTATCAGTCTGTTGGAACCTGTTAGTATAGGTTGTTGGAGTTTAGCGTATTGTTTGTTGTTATTTGGGGTTGGTTCTACTTACTGCTTTGTTTTTGTTTTGTTTCGTTTTGTTGTTTTTTTTTTTCGTGAACAGTAACCTGTTCAGGTTTTTATTTTGCGATATTGTGTTATTGAATTATTGTTCGATTGTTGATTGTTTGTTGTTTGATTATTGTTTGACTGAACCCAGAATTGAAAGTTCCGAGTTGCCTACGTACCCTGTGAAGGGATCAAGCCATGACGTAGTTCAAAACAAATTTGAATTTGTTTATTTATTGATTTGGGGATACAAAATATTCGGGTTGTTACATCCTCCCACCCTTAAGATTACAGTTATGTCCCCATAACTGTTGTTGGATCGGTTTGACTCAGGGTTGGGTAACGTCGTATACAATCATTTCTCACTGAGCTAGCAAGTCCGCTTGGTCTACAGCATTCCATCGTCCTACAGCTCTTCCTTGATCTCCTTGTTGAGGGTTTGCCAAATCTAGCCTTTTCTCAATCATCTCCGCACGAACATTGCATTCTCTAATCATGTGGTCTTCTCCACCACATCTATAACAAGTCCCGCGTCTTGGGCATTCGCGCACCAGATGGGCTTGGTGGCACTGCGGGCAACGTGGTATGGATGCTTCCTGGTTGCCATCTCGACTGTTTGGGTTCTGTGGCTGGTCAGGTTTAATGGTCACTTTCTTTCTCTCGTTAATATTCTCTATCCGCGTTCGGCAGTCACGTAGCCGATGACCAAATCGACCACACCGAAAGCACGCTCCGGGCTTAGGGCATCCTCTCGCATAATGTGGGTTACCACATTTTGGGCATGGTGGCGTATAGTCACCATGGTTGTAAACCCTTCCTCTGTTTCTTCCACCGTTGCCTTGAGGTGGTCTATTCGGGCCTCCCCGAATATGGTTCCTTCCTAAGTAGTTATCGGTTTTGTGGTCTCGTTTCCTCTTGCCTTGCCCTTGGTTGATTAGTGCATTCCCCAAGGCAACCACAGCTTCCTCTATAGTTCTTAATCGGTCACTTAAGTTCTTAGACATGGAGGCTACTTCCCCTCCTTGATTGGTTGCACTAACGTCTTGCACTGGTTCATCGGGTTGTCGTAGCTCTTCATTGGTGTTGGGTGGGATGGGTGGATTGTTAGGTCTTCCTCTAGGTGCCATTCTGTCACGAAGCGCAAGGATTTGATTGTGAGGATTTAATACAGTGTTGGAAGAATAATGATTTACTGAATCAAACGGTGTTGGTAGGAGTTTTTTGGAGTTGATAATGTTCACTTGTTGGAAAATCGATCCCCTTGGCGTAGGTTTATGCCGAGTTTATATATATATATATATATAAGGAATTTTCGTACAGAGATAGGAGGTGAGATAGTGCTTCTATTTCTCGGAAAGGAATAACTAGACAAAGGTAGATAGATAGCGTTGAGAAATCTTCAATCTCCTTAAGCCTCGTTGGTAGGGTCTTCCTCCGTCGGGCTTCGATCCTATCTATCATTTCTTCGTTCCGTTTGGTAAGTTTTTGAAGTTGGGTCTATAGGTTATTTATGCGTTCACAGTCAGCCGCTCTTAAGTTTCAGAAGGGTTGTAGGTCATCTTTAAGTTGAGCTATACGGCGTTTAGAGTATCGTCTATTCTGTTGAGGGTCAATGTAGGCGTTCATCGTTCTCATCGTTAGGTTTCTCGACAAGTCATAATATATCGTCTAGGTGAAGATCTTTGGAAAAAGGTAGAGAATAGTTATGTGCACGTTAAGCATAGACGATCAAGATCTAAAACTAAGGCACAATTAGTCTCAAGCTAACGCTTCTAAGTCAAGAGTCAAGGTCTAGCCGAATGCTAGTGTGAGAATGGTATGTATCACAAACGATTCACATAAGAGGTTAGTACAAATATTTATGTATGCATATGCATATGCAATCCCCAAGAAAAATTTAATTTATGCATGCATTTTTCTACCCATGGGTTTTAAAAAATAAGTTTATTCCGTGGATAGATTTTTAAAGAATAAGGGAAAAAGGTTTGGGCCATTATATTGGACCAAAGAAATAAATTATTTGGGTTTTAAAAATACAGGTATTGGGTCTTAAAAAAATTTGAGCCCACAATAGTAAGTATATAAAGTATTGGGCTAAAAATTTGGGCTAGGAAAAATAAATTTTGGGCTCAAAAGGTTTGGGATTTAAAATAATTAATTTGGGCTAAAAGTTAGGGCTTAGAAAAAAATTTGGGCTAAAAATGACAGTTTTAAAATAATAATGGATTTTTTTTTAAAAAAAATATAATACTAAAAATAATAATAGTTTAAAAATAATAATACTAGTTTTAAAAATAGTCCGGGCTCTGATACCACTTTGTAACACCCCGGATTTGATAACCCAGGCCGGGATGTCACCGCCACACCTCCCTA
This sequence comes from Hygrophila difformis, assembly GCA_030278955.1. Taxonomy (NCBI): domain Eukaryota; kingdom Viridiplantae; phylum Streptophyta; class Magnoliopsida; order Lamiales; family Acanthaceae; genus Hygrophila; species Hygrophila difformis. The sequence goes on along the minus strand of JAOANR010000010.1, from coordinate 33,721,045 downwards.
ACAAGACACGGTTTCTCCGAGCTTGCTAAAGAGATGCAAGGCTATGGTTTTTCAGAATTTAAATCATTCAAACAGCCCATTGTAATATAAATTAAAAATAATAATATCAAAGTTGCAGCGGAGAATAATATTTAAATACATGTATTGCAGCGGAATTTAAATATAGGGCCAACATGGCCAAAACACGGGTTAAACAGGCCCGTTCATGCAAGTCGTAACTAAATGTAGGAATTTAAAATAGAGTTTTTCCCCAAATGTTCCCATGTATGCATATGATGATGCATAATCCTCATACTCTGAAAGAAAAAGGGGAAAAATAGTTTGGGTCAGCAAAACGTGCTGAGTAAGTTAACACCTAGCATGATCTAGGGGTTTCAAAGCCTTTAATTAAATTTAATAAAAACATATGCATACGAGACATGATTTAAATTTTAATTCATCTACTAATAATAATTTAATTACATAATTTAAAAGGCAAGGATTTCCACACGTTCATAATTTAACACACATGAAAAAGGGGTTTAACACACGTTCATAATTTAACACACATAATTTAAATAATTAAATTTTTCTCCTAAGCATGCATACAAAAATATTCCATTTACAAATTTTACCAATTTAAAGGAAACAATACTTAAATTGTGTACTTGACATGCCTTTAATCCACAATAACCATTTAGTCATGATATGAAACTTAAAGACATAATTTAAATGCATAATTTAAAGGCATGCATAAATAAATAAATATTTTAAAAATATTAAATCTTTTATTTCCCCGTTACGTAACCATTTCTCAATGTTTTGTATAGCCGGTGATCCGGCGGCCGCAGCCGTTTCGTAAGTATCTCGTATAGCCGGTGATCCGGCGGCCGCAGCCGTTTCGTAAGTATCTCGTATAGCCGGTGATCCGGCGGCCGCAGCCGTGTCGTATTTCAAGTATTTCATTGGCCGTTTTGGCACAATTTCTCATAACATTCACCCTCGGCCGTTTTGGCACGAAGCGAAAAGCTAGGGGGCGTTCTATTGAGCATTTCCCCCTACGTCGGTCACTCTCGGCCATTTTGGCACGAAGCGAAAAGCTAGAGGGGCACTCCATCGAGCACTCACCCCCTACATAGGTCACACTCGTCCGTCTAGGCACAATGCGAAAAGCTAGAGGGGCACTCTATCGAGCACTCACCCCCTACATAGCCAAGTATCTCATGTATCGTTTAGATTTAATGTATCGGGGTTATTCAAAAGTATAGATATATCGTATTTCAAGGTCTCGACCGTTTGTTTCGATATTTCAAAATCTCTTCGATTTAAAAATAACTTGGCGTCACAGTTTACGCCTTTTTACTTCAAAAATTCATTTCAAGTCCAAAAATTCTGATATTCTCACAGTATATCAAAAACACCCTAACGAACAACTTTCGTGTTTTAACGTTTTCGAAATAAGTTGAGGAAACATGTCAAAAATCGAGTTTGTTTCGCAAGCAGTGTTCTGTCCGGATTCAGGTTTGGCACAGTTCAAAGATTCGAAGTTTCAACATATCAAATGGACTCCAAAAATATACACATACTAGACATGATTATCTACAACTTTCATTTAGATTGTAAAGATCAAATCGGACTAGAAAATATAGAAATAAATTCACTAAGTTCGAACATGTTCATAGGCAGATTTCCACACTTTTTGTCAAAACAGTTTCTTTTCGATGCAATTTAAAATAGCAAACGTTAACGAAAATGGCTGAAATTTTTACACAACCTAGATTTATGTGTTGGGATTAAAAGTCTAGTTTTGAGTTTTTCGGTTTGAACTCTCGAAATAGGGGTTTTGGTCCGATTTCAAATCTATCACAGTTTCATGTTCGAATCTCAAGGCTTTGGTTCTCGGCCATTTTCGGGTATCAAAACACAATGAAAAATTATGTAAATTTTACACAAACTAGATCTATGTCTTAGAAACATTTTTTATGTTTTAGGTTTTTCTGTTTGAGCAGTTTTAAGGGTTTGAAAAATTCGCACAAAATGGTTGCGCCGAGGGTTTTTCGTGTTGACAGATTTTAGAGTTATTAAATCCATATGTTTGGTTGCATTTTAAGTCACCCAAAACCAAGTAAGTATTAACTTATAATGGGGATGATGTCTAGGACATTTTCGGATCGATCGCGGCGCCCACGCTTGCAACGAACACGTCCCGATTACTCCGTCTCCTTTCCGTTGGCCCCGAAACGAAGTCGAAAGTGAAAATCTAGGATTAGATCGGATTTTCGGACTCGAAAACTTAAACGAAAAACCATGGACAACTTACCACAATCTGGAACACTAGAAATGTTGCTCTCCACGCCTTCTTCGTCGATTTTCGTCGCCGGAAAGTGATCGGAAAGTCGTCGGATCGGTTTTGGATGAACAAGGGAGAAGTTTTGAGAGTTTGGGAGTAATGGGGGCTGCCACATCGAAATTTTGGGTTCATTGTGAGTGTCCAATCCCCTCAAACCCGTCCATATACTCCTTCCCTCGACCGGGATTGAGTTTCCAAAGTCGGGGGTCGAAAATAAGGTAAGAAATCGTCGAAATCCGCAATACGATCGCCTTCTGCTATTTGGCGCGCCTTTGGCGCGGTTTTAAGGGAAAAACCGCCCGGCCACCGCGCCAGCCCCGGCTGGGCTGCGGTCCATGCCGGGCCGTGCATTCCGTCGGGCCTTTTTTCCTCTCTTTCGGACTTCTGTCCTCCAACGTTTTCGGGCTCGATTTTTCGGGTCATTCTCGGGTTAGGATTCCTAACTTAAATTTATTCCGACTTAATTTGATTTCATGTTTGAAATCTTAAGTCCGTTGGTTTCGGATTCGTCGGCTTCTAATTCGCGTCCTTTGACTCCCGTGCAATAGCTTGTGTAATTAAATTTCTTCCGACTTCACGGGTTCTTGGAATTAGAATTGTTTTCCTTCTTGAATTTAATTCCAATTATTTTGACTCAATTCATGGAATATCTTCAGGCTTCCTTTCCCTCTTTTATTCCATTTTGAATTTTGAATCTATCGGCGTTTCATTTCCGAGCAATAATTTATTGTGATAAATTATTTTCTTCTTCTCGGAGATATTTCGACATTGATCGGAATAAATTTTATTCCTTTGGACGTTGATAAAAATATGGGGTATTACAGTCTACCCCCCTTAAGAATCAACTTCGTCCTCGAAGTTGTGTTTCGGCTTTTCTCGCGCTAAGAGTTAGGGTCCTTTTGTTTATTTTATTATTTTGCGATATTGTGTTATTGAATTATTGTTCGATTGTTGATTGTTTGTTGTTTGATTATTGTTTGACTGAACCCAGAATTGAAATTTCCGAGTTGCCTACGTACCCTGTGAAGGGATCAAGCCATGACGTAGTTCAAAACAAATTTGAATTTGTTTATTTATTGATTTGGGGATACAAAATATTCGGGTTGTTACATCCTCTCACCCTTAAGATTACAGTTATGTCCCCATAACTGTTGTTGGATCGGTTTGACTCAGGGTTGGGTAACGTCGTATACAATCATTTCTCACTGAGCTAGCAAGTCCGCTTGGTCTACAGCATTCCATCGTCCTACAGCTCTTCCTTGATCTCCTTGTTGAGGGTTTGCCAAATCTAGCCTTTTCTCAATCATCTCCGCACGAACATTGCATTCTCTAATCATGTGGTCTTCTCCACCACATCTATAACAAGTCCCGCGTCTTGGGCATTCGCGCACCAGATGGGCTTGGTGGCACTGCGGGCAACGTGGTATGGATGCTTCCTGGTTGCCATCTCGACTGTTTGGGTTCTGTGGCTGGTCAGGTTTAATGGTCACTTCCTTTCTCTCGTTAATATTCTCTATCCGCGTTCGGCAGTCACGTAGCCGATGACCAAATCGACCACACCGAAAGCACGCTCCGGGCTTAGGGCATCCTCTCGCATAATGTGGGTTACCACATTTTGGGCATGGTGGCGTATAGTCACCATGGTTGTAAACCCTTCCTCTGTTTCTTCCACCGTTGCCTTGAGGTGGTCTATTCGGGCCTCCCCGAATATGGTTCCTTCCTAAGTAGTTATCGGTTCTGTGGTCTCGTTTCCTCTTGCCTTGCCCTTGGTTGATTAGTGCATTCCCCAAGGCAACCACAGCTTCCTCTATAGTTCTTAATCGGTCACTTAAGTTCTTAGACATGGAGGCTACTTCCCCTCCTTGATTGGTTGCACTAACGTCTTGCACTGGTTCATCGGGTTGTCGTAGCTCTTCATTGGTGTTGGGTGGGATGGGTGGATTGTTAGGTCTTCCTCTAGGTGCCATTCTGTCACGAAGCGCAAGGATTTGATTGTGAGGATTTAATACAGTGTTGGAAGAATAATGATTTACTGAATCAAACGGTGTTGGTAGGAGTTTTTTGGAGTTGATAATGTTCACTTGTTGGAAAATCGATCCCCTTGGCGTAGGTTTATGCTGAGTTTATATATATATATATATATATATATATATATATAAGGAATTTTCGTACAGAGATAGGAGGTGAGATAGTGCTTCTATTTCTCGGAAAGGAATAACTAGACAAAGGTAGATAGATAGCGTTGAGAAATCTTCAATCTCCTTAAGCCTCGTTGGTAGGGTCTTCCTCCGTCGGGCTTCGATCCTATCTATCATTTCTTCGTTCCGTTTGGTAAGTTTTTGAAGTTGGGTCATTAGGTTATTTATGCGTTCACAGTCAGCCGCTCTTAAGTTTCAGAAGGGTTGTAGGTCATCTTTAAGTTGAGCTATACGGCGTTTAGAGTATCGTCTATTCTGTTGAGGGTCAATGTAGGCGTTCATCGTTCTCATCGTTAGGTTTCTCGACAAGTCATAATATATCGTCTAGGTGAAGATCTTTGGAAAAAGGTAGAGAATAGTTATGTGCACGTTAAGCATAGACGATCAAGATCTAAAACTAAGGCACAATTAGTCTCAAGCTAACGCTTCTAAGTCAAGAGTCAAGGTCTAGCCGAATGCTAGTGTGAGAATGGTATGTATCACAAACGATTCACATAAGAGGTTAGTACAAATATTTATGTATGCATATGCATATGCAATCCCCAATAAAAATTTAATTTATGCATGCATTTTTCTACCCATGGGTTTTAAAAAATAAGTTTATTCCGTGGATAGATTTTTAAAGAATAAGGGAAAAAGGTTTGGGCCACTATATTGGGCCAAAGAAATAAATTATTTGGGTTTTAAAAATACAGGTATTGGGTCTTAAAAAAGTTTGAGCCCACAATAGTAAGTATATAAAGTATTGGGCTAAAAATTTGGGCTAGGAAAAATAAATTTTGGGCTCAAAAGGTTTGGGATTTAAAATAATTAATTTGGGCTAAAAGTTAGGGCTTAGAAAAAAATTTGGGCTAAAAATGACAGTTTTAAAATAATAATGGATTTTTTTTTAAAAAAAAAAATATAATACTAAAAATAATAATAGTTTAAAAATAATAATACTAGTTTTAAAAATAGTCCGGGCTCTGATACCACTTTGTAACACCCCGGATTTGATAACCCAGGCCGGGATGTCACCGCCACACCTCCCTAACAAGACACGGTTTCTCCGAGCTTGCTAAAGAGATGCAAGGCTATGGTTTTTCAGAATTTAAATCATTCAAACAGCCCATTGTAATATAAATTAAAAATAATAATATCAAAGTTGCAGTGGAGAATAATATTTAAATACATGTATTGCAGCGGAATTTAAATATAGGGCCAACATGGCCAAAACACGGGTTAAACAGGCCCGTTCATGCAAGTCGTAACTAAATGTAGGAATTTAAAATAGAGTTTTTCCCCAAATGTTCCCATGTATGCATATGATGATGCATAATCCTCATACTCTGAAAGAAAAAGGGGAAAAATAGTTTGGGTCAGCAAAACGTGCTGAGTAAGTTAACACCTAGCATGATCTAGGGGTTTCAAAGCCTTTAATTAAATTTAATAAAAACATATGCATACGAGACATGATTTAAATTTTAATTCATCTACTAATAATAATTTAATTACATAATTTAAAAGGCAAGGATTTCCACACGTTCATAATTTAACACACATGAAAAAGGGGTTTAACACACGTTCATAATTTAACACACATAATTTAAATAATTAAATTTTTCTCCTAAGCATGCATACAAAAATATTCCATTTACAAATTTTACCAATTTAAAGGAAACAATACTTAAATTGTGTACTTGACATGCCTTTAATCCACAATAACCATTTAGTCATGATATGAAATTTAAAGACATAATTTAAATGCATAATTTAAAGGCATGCATAAATAAATAAATATTTTAAAAATATTAAATCTTTTATTTCCCCGTTACGTAACCATTTCTCAATGTTTTGTATAGCCGGTGATCCGGCGGCCGCAGCCATTTCGTAAGTATCTCGTATAGCCGGTGATCCGGCGGCCGCAGCCGTTTCATAAGTATCTCGTATAGCCGGTGATCCGGCGGCCGCAGCCGTGTCGTATTTCAAGTATTTCATTGGCCGTTTTGGCACAATTTCTCATAACATTCACCCTCGGCCGTTTTGGCACGAAGATAAAAGCTAGGGGGCGTTCTATTGAGCATTTCCCCCTACGTCGGTCACTCTCGGCCGTTTTGACACGAAGCGAAAAGCTAGAGGGGCACTCCATCGAGCACTCACCCCCTACATAGGTCACACTCGTCCGTCTAGGCACGATGCGAAAAGCTAGAGGGGCACTCTATCGAGCACTCACCCCCTACATAGCCAAGTATCTCATGTATCGTTTAGATTTAATGTATCGGGGTTTTTCAAAAGTATAGATATATCGTATTTCAAGGTCTCGACCGTTTGTTTCGATATTTCAAAATCTCTTCGATTTAAAAATAACTTGGCGTCACAGTTTACGCCTTTTTACTTCAAAAATTCATTTCAAGTCCAAAAATTCTGATATTCTCACAGTATATCAAAAACACCCTAACGAACAACTTTCGTGTTTTAACTTTTTCGAAATAAGTTGAGGAAACATGTCAAAAATCGAGTTTGTTTCGCAAGCAGTGTTCTGTCCGGATTCAGGTTTGGCACAGTTCAAAGATTCGACGTTTCAACATATCAAATGGACTGCAAAAATTCTGAAATTTAATATACACATACTAGACATGATTATCTACAACTTTTATTTAGATTGTAAAGATCAAATCGGACTAGAAATATAGAAATAAATTCACTAAGTTCGAACATGTTCATAGGCAGATTTCCACACGTTTTGTCAAAACAGTTTCTTTTCGATGCAATTTAAAATAGCAAACGTTAACGAAAATGGCTGAAATTTTTACACAACCTAGATTTATGTGTTGGGATTAAAAGTCTAGTTTTGAGTTTTTCGGTTTGAACTCTCGAAATAGGGGTTTTGGTCCGATTTCAAATCTATCACAGTTTCAAGTTCGAATCTCAAGGCTTTGGTTCTCGGCCATTTTCGGGTATCAAAACACAATGAAAAATTATGAAAATTTTACACAAACTAGATCTATGTCTTAGGAACATTTTTCATGTTTTAGGTTTTTCTGTTTGAGCAGTTTTAAGGGTTTGAAAAATTCGCACAAAATTGTTGCGCCGAGGGTTTTTCGTGTTGACAGATTTTAGAGTTATTAAATCCATATGTTTGGTTGCATTTTAAGTCACCCAAAACCAAGTAAGTATTAACTTACAATGGGGATGATGTCTAGGACATTTTCGGATCGATTGCGGCGCCCACGCTTGCAACGAACACGTCCCGATTACTCCGTCTCCTTTCCGTTGGCCCCGAAACGAAGTCGAAAGTGAAAATCTAGGATTAGATCGGATTTTCGGACTCGAAAACTTAAACGAAAAACCATGGACAACTTACCACAATCTGGAACACTAGAAATGTTGCTCTCCACGCCTTCTTCGTCAATTTTCGTCGCCGGAAAGTGATCGGAAAGTCATCGGATCGGTTTTGGATGAACAAGGGAGAAGTTTTGAGAGTTTGGGAGTAATGGGGGCTGCCACTTCAAAATTTTGGGTTCATTGTGAGTGTCCAATCCCCTCAAACCCGTCCATATACTCCTTCCCTCGACCGGGATTGAGTTTCCAAAGTCGGGGGTCGAAAATAAGGTAAGAAATCGTCGAAATCCGCAATACGATCGCCTTCTGCTATTTGGCGCGCCTTTGGCGCGGTTTTAAGGGAAAAACCGCCCGGCCACCGCGCCAGCCCCGGCTGGGCTGCGGTCCATGTCGGGCCGTGCATTCCGTCGGGCCTTTTTTCCTCTCTTTCGGACTTCTGTCCTCCTACGTTTTCGGGCTCGATTTTTCGGGTCATTCTCGGGTTAGGATTCCTAACTTAAATTTATTCCGACTTAATTTGATTTCATGTTTGAAATCTTAAGTCCGTTGGTTTCGGATTCATCGGCTTCTAATTCGCGTCCTTTGACTCCCGTGCAATAGCTTGTGTAATTAAATTTCTTCAGACTTCACGGGTTCTTGGAATTAGAATTGTTTTCCTTCTTGAATTTAATTCCAATTATTTTGACTCAATTCATGGAATATCTTCAGGCTTCCTTTCCCTCTTTTATTCCATTTTGAATTTTGAATCTATCGGCGTTTCATTTCCGAGCAATAATTTATTGTGATAAATTATTTTATTCTTCTCGGAGATATTTCGACATTGATCGGAATAAATTTTATTCCTTTGGACGTTGATAAAAGTATGGGGTATTACAATTTCTGACAGATACAGTAGATTTTTCTCTCATTTTTGGACGGAGTTACAAAAAGCTCTCGGTACTCAAATCAAAATGAGCACCGCATTCCACCCAATGACGGATGGACAAACCGAGAGAACGATCCAAACATTAGAAGACATGCTGAGAGCATGTGTGTTGGAGTTTAAGGGAAACTGGGAAGCTCATTTACACTTAATTGAGTTTTCCTATAACAATAGCTACCATGCTAGCATTGGCATGGCACCTTTCGAGGCGTTGTATGGACGAAAGTGTCGAAGCCCGTTGAGCTGGGAAGAAAGCGATAAGGCTGTGGTAGTGAGACCACAACTTGTCGAAGATATGGCTCAATAGATAAAGATGATTCAAGGGAAAATGAAAGCCGCTCAAGACCGTCAGAAGGGTTATGCTGACGTGAGACGACGCGACCTAGAATTTCAAGTGGGAGATAGGGTCATGCTAAAGATATCACCCATGAAGGGGGTGATGCGCTTTGGCAAACGAGGAAAGTTGAGTCCTCGATACATAAGACCTTATGAGATTCTAGAACGAGTCGGAAATTTGGCCTACCGACTGGCTTTACCGCCACAACTAGATCGAGTTCATAATGTTTTCCATGTCTCACAACTAAAGAAATATGTGCCAGACCTGACGCATGTACTTCAACCGGAAGTAATCGAACTAGATGAGGATCTGACTTATGAAGAAGTCCCAGTGCGAATTCTAGACGCTAAGGAGCGAGTAACGAGGAATAAAACTGTCAAGATGGTCAAGGTTCTTTGGTCGAACCATGAAAGCGAGACAGCAACATGGGAGTTAGAATCGGACATGAGGGAACGCTATCCGACACTGTTCCAATCCGACACCGACACAGTTATGGGGACATAACTGCAATCTTAAGGGGGAGATGATGTAATACGCGGTGTGACATGCGTATTTTTCCATGTATTTTCCGTACATTTTTGTAACCAAACAAATTCAAATTGTTTTGAACTATGTTATGGCTTGATCTCTTCACAGGGTACGTAGGCAGCTTAGAAGTTTAATTCCAAGTTAAGTCACAAAATAATAAAACAAACAAAAAGGATTCATTCTTAACACGAGAAAAGCCGAAACACAACTTCGAGGACGAAGTTGATTTTTAAGGAGGGTAGACTGTAATACCCGAGAATTTTGCAACATAAAATAAATAAATAAATAAAATAAATAAATAAGATAAATAAATAAATAAACAATAACAGTAAATAAATATAATAAATGAATAAACATAATACATAGACAAGGAAATGAGAAATGGAATTTAATTTAAGAAGGAATTAAATTTCCAATACCCGTAAAGCCAAAGATAAATTAATCAAATAAATTGTACAAGGGAACCCGACACAAATGGACTCGAAAATTCGAGGCCAATATTAAATCTAGACGCGAGTAAGAATTTAGATAGGAAATAGGAGCCCGAAAATATCCCGGAAATCCGAATCTGAGAACATAGAGGGATAGAAGTCCGAAAGAGAGGAGGAAATGCCCGACGGATCGCACGACCCACCAGGACCGAAGTCCGGGCGGTAGCCGCGCGGTGGCCGTGCGGAGTTTACCCTAAACGGCGCGCCAACCCCGCGGCAGCGGACAGATACGCCCGTTGCGAGATTTTCTCGCCCGAATACGGATTTTCCGAGTTCGGTTGCTCACCTTGCGGCTCAAGACTCACCAAGGCCGACTTGGGGCATCCCCTAGGTCCCTTACATCTATAAATAGCCGTCCTACTCGATCTCGAATCCCTTTTCAAACTCTTCATACTCTCTATACGTTCGAACCCTAATTCCGGAAGTCGTCGGAGGCACGAAACCAAGAGAGGACTGCTTTGGATGAATTCGGAGTCTTCTAACGTCGCGGTAAGTTCTGATCCGCTAGTTCTTTTACGTTCTTGATTCGAAACCGAATCCTAACTTAATCTCTTTCTTTTCTACACCCCGAATCGGATCTAGAACGAAGAACCCGACGAACCGGGGAGATAAACGGTGGACTGGAAGCCACGCCTCCGAATCGACGAGCCGAGACGACCACAAAAATCAGTAAGTTAATCTTACTATGGTTTTGGGCGAATTAAAACACACCTAACATAAAAATCTAATCAAGAAACCTAAAATCTGTCAACACGAAGAAAACCCACGGCGCAGCATTCTTGGACGATTTTACCGAACCGTTAAACCTATACAAATGAGAAAACTTAAAACAAGAAAAACGTTCCTAAGACATAGATCTATCTCCTGTAAAAATTTCATAATTTTTCATTAAGTTTTGATATCTGAAATCGATCCCAAACCGAACTGTTCTAAATTTAGATCTTAGAATCTTGACAGAATTTTAGTCTGAACATGTAGATGTTTTTTATAATAGATCTAGAATGATTCAGAACTTTAGTTGAACATGAAAGTTGTAGATATATGTCTTAAGTATCTCCCTGTAAAATTTCATCAATTTTGGAATTCGATAGCTATGGTAGATCTTGGATTTTTGAAACTGCTGTGTAGAAAACTCGGACAGATTATCATCCTTTTAAAAATTGACGTTTTTCACTTACTTCCGTATCTCGTATAGAAAAACTTAAAACATGAAACTTGTTCATCTCTGTGTTTTCGAGTCACTGGTAAAATTTCAGAATTTTTGGACTTAAAACTGATTTTTAATCAATTTTGGAGTAAACTGTGGTTTTGACCAAGTCAAATCTTTAAATCTTGTTGAAACGGTGAAATTAGCCTTTAAAGTTTAAACGAGTAGAAATCTCTTTTGAAATAAATACATGAAATCAGAATATAGGAAAATCCCCTTACAAACTTGATCAATTAAAATTAAGGGGTGAGTGCTCTGCAGGGTGCCTCCTAACGATTCACTTCGTGCCTTTATAGACGATGGTGACCCGCGCGAAATATTTGAGATATGTTGCCAAAACGGCATGAGATATATGGCCTACACTCTCGTGAATATCCTTATGGGTTTCCCGAGGCTCCGGAGTGGTACTGGGTATGGCAGATACGGCTGCGGCCGCCGGTTTCCGGCTAAACTTGTTGATATCGCGATGCAATCGTGAAACTCTTGAAATACTAAATCTTGGGTGTAATGGGATAGTAAAATATTTAATTGTTGTCTTTTAAATTATTAAATGCTTTATTTAAATTAATTATGGCTTTATTTAAATTAGCTATGAATATTATCATGCTTTTATGTAAACATTAAATTAATGGCTTTTGAACCCTACGATCATGCATGTGTTAACTTACTCAGCAAGTTGTGCTGACCAAACCATTTATTTTCCTTTTTCCTTACAGAGTATGTGGAATGATCATGAGCACATTCATGCATGGGGGAACTATATTTTTGCAAACTTTATTATTTAAATTCTTGCATTAAACATTAGAATAAACGGGCCTATTAACCCGTGTTTTGACCATGTTGGTCGTATTTACATTTCCGCTGCAATATTATACTTCAATATTATTTCCGCTGCGTTATGACATTATTATTTTCGAGACTGTATTGTATGGGCTGTTTGCAAATGTTTTAAATGCTTTTAAATACTGAAATACCTAGCATTGCATCTCTTTAGTAAGCCGGAGAAACCGTGTCTTACTAGGGAGGTGTGGCGGTGACATCCCGACCTGGGTGACCAAAAATCGGGGTGTTACAATCCCGATGAAGGACACGTGGACTATGGACCAACTGGCCCGAGCCTACATTGATAATGTGGTACGACGACATGGAGTACCACATGACATCATTTCTGACAGATACAGTAGATTTTTCTCTCATTTTTGGACGGAGTTACAAAAAGCTCTCGGTACTCAAATCAAAATGAGCACCGCATTCCACCCAATGACGGATGGACAAACCGAGAGAACGATCCAAACATTAGAAGACATGCTGAGAGCATGTGTGTTGGAGTTTAAGGGAAACTGGGAAGCTCATTTACACTTAATTGAGTTTTCCTATAACAATAGCTACCATGCTTGCATTGGCATGGCACCTTTCGAGGCGTTGTATGGACGAAAGTGTCGAAGCCCGTTGAGCTGGGAAGAAAGCGATAAGGCTGTGGTAGTGAGACCACAACTTGTCGAAGATATGGCTCAATAGATAAAGGTGATTCAAGGGAAAATGAAAGCCGCTCAAGACCGTCAGAAGGGTTATGCTGACGTGAGACGACGCGACCTAGAATTTCAAGTGGGAGATAGGGTCATGCTAAAGATATCACCCATGAAGGGGGTGATGCGCTTTGGCAAACGAGGAAAGTTGAGTCCTCGATACATAGGACCTTATGAGATTCTAGAACGAGTCGGGAATTTGGCCTACCGACTGGCTTTACCGCCACAACTAGATCGAATTCATAATGTTTTCCATGTCTCACAACTAAAGAAATATGTGCCAGACCCGACGCATGTACTTCAACTGGAAGTAATCGAACTAGATGAGGATCTGACTTATGAAGAAGTCCCAGTGCGAATTCTAGACGCTAAGGAGCGAGTAACGAGGAATAAAACTGTCAAGATGGTCAAGGTTTTTTGGTTGAACCATGAAAGCGAGACAGCAACATGGGAGTTAGAATCGGACATGAGGGAACGCTATCCGACACTGTTCTAAACCGACACCGACACAGTTATGGGGACATAACTGCAATCTTAAGGGGGAGAGGATGTAATACGCGGTGTGGCATGCGTATTTTTCCATGTATTTTCCGTACATTTTTGTAACCAAACAAATTCAAATTGTTTTGAACTATGTTATGGCTTGATCCCTTCACAGGGTACGTAGGAAGCTTAGAAGTTTTAATTCCAAGTTATGTCACAAAATAATAAAACAAACAAAAATGATTCATTCTTAACACGAGAAAAGCCGAAACACAACTTCGAGGACGAAGTTGATTCTTAAGGAGGGTAGACTGTAATACCCGAGAATTTTGCATCATAAAATAAATAAATAAATAAAATAAATAAATAACATAAATAAATAAATAAACAATAACAATAAATAAATATTATAAATGAATAAACATAATACATAGACAAGGAAATGAGAAATGGAATTTAATTTAAGAAGGAATTAAATTTCCAATACCCGTAAAGCCAAAGATAAATTAATCAAATAAATTGTACAAGGGAACCCGACACAAATGGACTCGAAAATTCGAGGCCAATATTAAATCTAGAACCGAGTAAGAATTTGGATAGGAAATAGGAGCCCGAAAATATCCCGGAAATCCGAATCCGAGAACATAGAGGGATAGAAGTCCGAAAGAGAGGAGGAAATGCCCGACGGATCGCACAACCCACCCGGACCGAAGTCCAGGCGGTAGCCGCGCGGTGGCCGTGCGGGGTTTACCCTAAACGGCACGCCAACCCCGCGCCAACCCCGCGCCAGCGGACAGATACGTCCGTTGCGAGATTTTCTCGCCCGAATACGGATTTTCCGAGTTCGGTTGCTCACCTTGCGGCTCAAGACTCACCAAGGCCGACTTGGGACGTCCCCTAGGTCCCTTATATCTATAAATAGTCATCCTACTCGATCTCGAATCCCTTTTCAAACTCTTCATACTCTCTATACGTTCGAACCCTAATTCTGGAAGTCATTGGAGGCACAAAACCAAGAGAGGACTGCTTTCGATGAATTCGGAGTCTTCTAACGTCGCGGTAAGTTCTGATCCGCTAGTTCTTTTACGTTCTTGATTCGAAACCGAATCCTAACTTAATTTCTTTCTTTTCTACACCCCGAATCGGATCTTGAACGAAGAACCCGACGAGCCGAGGAGATAAACGGTGGACTGGAAGCCACGCCTCCGAATCGACGAGCCGAGACGACCACAAATCAGTAAGTTAATCTTACTATGGTTTTGGGCGAATTAAAACACACCTAACATAACAATCTAATCAAGAAACTTAAAATCTGCCAACACGAAGAAAACCCACGGCGCAGCATTCTTGGACGATTTTACCGAACCCCTAAACCTATTCAAACGAGAAAACTTAAACAAGAAAAACATTCCTAAGACATAGATCTATCTCCTGTAAAAATTTCATAATTTTTCATTAAGTTTTGATATCTGAAATCGATCCCAAAGCGAACTGTTCTAAATTTAGATCTTGAAATCTTGACAGAATTTTAGTCCGAACATGTAGACGTTTTTGATAATAGATCTAGAATGTTTCAGAACTTTAGTTGAACATGAAAGTTGTAGATATATGTCTTAAGTATCTCCCTGTAAGATTTCATCAATTTTGGAATTCGATTGCTATGGTAGATCTTGGATTTTTGAAACTGCTGTGTAGAAAACTCGGACAGATTATCATCCTGTTAGAAATTGACGTTTTTCACTTACTTCCGTATCTCGTATAGAAAAACTTAAAACATGAAACTTGTTCATCTCTGTGTTTTCAAGTCACTGGTCAAATTTCAGAATTTTTGGACTTAAAACTAATTTTTAATCAATTTTGGAGTAAACTGTGGTTTTGACCAAGTCAAATCTTGAAATCTTGTTGAAATGGTGAAATTAGCCTTTAAGGTTTAAACGAGTAGAAAAATCTTTTGAAATAAATACATGAAATCAGAATATAGGAAAATCCCCTACAAACTTGATCAATTAAAATTAAGGGGTAAGTGCTCTGCAGGGTGCCCTCCTGACGATTCACTTCGTGCCTTTATGGACGATGGTGACCCGCGCGAAATTTTGAGATATGTTGCCAAAACGGCATGAGATATATGGCCTACACTCTCGTGAATATCCATACGGGATTCCCAAGGCTCTGGAGTGGTACTGGTTATGGCAGATACGGCTGCGGCCGCCGGGCTACCGGCTAAACTTGACGAGATTGCGATGCAATCGTGAAATACTTGAAATACTAAATTTTGGGTGTAATGGGGATAGTTAAAATATTTATTGTCCATTTAAATTTCTAAATGCTTTATTTAAATTATTTATGATCTTTATTTAAATTATGCTAAATATGTTATTAATTAATGCCATGAGTTAGTTATGCAAGTTGGTTAGTTAATTAAATTAAATTGTTTATGAATTATAATCATGCTTTTATTTAAATATTAATGAATGGTTTTGAAACCCCATGATCATGTATGAATTAACTTACTCAGCAAGTTGTGCTGACCAAACCATTTATTTCCTTTTTCTTACAGAGTGTGGAATGAGCATGAGCACGTATATGCGTGGGGGAATTTTTGGAAAACTTTACATTTTAATTTCTTGCATTAGACTATAGTATGAACGGGCCTGTTTAACCCGTGTTTTGGCCATGTTGGCCTTATTTACATTTTCCGCTGCAATACTTATACTTAGATACTATTATTCCGCTGCATTATAATATTTATTTTGAACTTATATTGTATGGGCTATTTTAATTGTTTTAAATAATTTAAACACTGCAATACCTAGCCTTGCATCTCTTTAGTAAGCTCGGAGAAATCGTGTCTTAATAGGGAGGTGTGGCGGTGATATCCCGATCTGGGTGACCAAAAACCGGGGTGTTACAGGTGGACAGGGCCATTCCCTGTTGTAGATGTTCATGACAATGGAGTTGTCACAAGTATGCTTAATGAAGGAGAAAAGACAGTAAATGGGCACAAGTTTAAGGAATATATTGGTCAACAAGATTTAAATATTCAAAGTGAATATTTGGATACTCCATAGTTCTCTGAATTTCTAAAAAAAAGAAAAAAACGGGGTGGGGTACTACCCAGGTTAACTGAGTAGTATTCCCCTTTTCTTAAGATTATTGTTAATTCTCTATTTTTCTTTTTGTGTTTTTCAGGATTTCAAGAAATGAAGCTGTGATGGACTAAGAAGGAAAAAAAAAAAAAGGAATTCTTCAATCAGGTTTTTGAGTATTGAACAAATTTTCATAAGTTTTTTATCTTTCAATTTAAGTATTCACACCTTGCTTCGAATTAACAGAGCGTGGATGAGATTGAAGTATAATGACTCACGCTTTCTTAAAACTTATAAAGCGAGGAGAAGTTTCAAGTTTTGTTTGATATAAAAAATTTGATCAGGATTATTATTGGATTAATTCTAAGTGTATGAAATTCTGATAGTCTTTTTTCGCTTTGTTGTTAAAAACATAAGTGTGAGGAATTAAATTACCACGCTTTGTCAAACTCATAAAGCGTGAGCTAGTTCTTAAACAGACCATAGAAAATTTTCCTCGCTTTGATGATTCACAAAGCGAGGGACATCTTATATGGTCATGCGCTTATGATAAATAAAGCGAGAGCCTGGGAATTTGAACGGATAGATTTTTCAAATTTTGAAGGACTAAAATACCCTTTCAGACCCTTCTTCTTCCTTTTCATTAAACCATCACACGTCGTTTCAATCTTCTGTAATTATGTTGGAGTTTAATTCTTCTTGTCTATAAATTCCATACAATCTTTCTTCCCTGTACTCCCAAACACTCATATATCCTCTCATTCCCCGAAACCTTCATTAGAAATTTAGAATGGCCGGAGTAGCCCCCAATCATAGAACTTCCATTTTAGACATTCCTGATGAAATTTTAGGGGATATTTTGTCAAGATTGGGTAGGGAAGAGATTAAGGATGTGGCCAGAGCAGACCCTACTTGCAAGAAGTTTCATAGAGCAAGCAAGCTACCTGTGGTTCGAAGAAGGGCTCTTGTGTTCAAGCAGGTTGCTGCAGAGAGAACTTTTGATAGTGAATACAGAATGTTTCTGGAGAGATGCAGAGAAGCAGATAATTTCATGCTCAATATAGACCAGCTCTGTTAGTTTTTCATAATACAGGACTGATGGAATCTGCTTTTGAAGTTCTGCAACCAGGAATAGAAGATGATCATCACCCTTCAATCTTCATCAAAGCCTTTATTCTGATGAGTTCAGAAAGTTTGGAGAAGATTGATGAAGGGTTGTACTTGTTGGGATCAATCTTCAAGGAAGAAGACCACATTCAGAGGATGAAGGAGAAGATTAGCATAATCTTTGCCAACAGTGAGGAAGAGCCAAATCCTTTCTTAGGGCAAAAACATAGGGAATTTTGTGATTACTTGGCCCCTCATGATAAGAACTTAGTTTTGCAACCTCCACACTACAATTATGGTACCACAAACATCAACTGTTTGTGTTGTGAGGTTACAATTCTAATCAAGGATTTGAGGGTATCCTTTAATGAGTATGTAGATGAACTTGAATCAGACTTCGATTCTGATTTAGAATCTGATTAGGCTGATTGTTTTGGTCATTGTACTGTCTATTTTAATGTAATCACTTCAGTCTATGATTTTGTATAAATGTAATTTTTGTTAATGCTTTAATTCTCGCGTTGTTTTTCTTTCATAAGTTTTTCTTAATCCATAAAATTTCCATCACAAGTTTATTAACTCAGTTTTGAGTTAATTTCAAATCTGCTGATAAGGCAAGCCTAGACTTAATCATTAATATCCAAAGAGAGGGATAACACTTGAGTACCCTACTCTGCAGTTTTCGTAAGACTAGGCCGGCCCATTCTCTATATCTTTTTCTCCTTCACATCTTTTCAAATCACTCTCAAATCCATCTCTCTCTCTCTCTTGAGAAGAAACCGCCATAGTCTAGTTTTTCTCATCCATTTCGTAGCATTTTCACTTCCAGAAACCTGATCAAGGAAAGAGATGGCAGGCGATAATCCGTAAGATTCTTAGTTCATCTTATTTTCTCCTTGGTGATGCTTCGTTTTGCAATGTTTTCTTTATGGTTTGCATAAACAATGCTTGCTTCGCAATACTAGGGTTTGCATTTTGCATTTCTCGCTTGACTGCGATTTTGTCAAAACTCTTAGAATCATAGTCTTAGATTTCTCATTAATTTAACCAAAGCTAATTCTCTCTTTAAAACTCGCCTAACAGCACTAATACTGGAGAGCAATCTTCTGAGTTCTCTGTGCTACGACTGACTGATCTTCCACTGGATATCATTGGTGAGATTTTGTCACGAGTAGGGCGGAGCAGCTTCAGGGACTTGCTCCACTGTAAATCAACTTGCACTTTGTCCAGAACTTCTTCAAATCATCCTACTGTATTTTGGAGGTTCAACTTAGAAGATGTTGATTTTAAAAATATCTCTAATGAGTCGTCCGGAAAGATTAATTTTCTACATTCCTGTGCAAGGGCTCATAACCTTACTCTGAATCTTCAGAAAGCAATGGAATTATTTACACAGGGTGAAGAAACTGAAGCTCTTCAAATTCTGGATGAGGGGATTTTTGATAATCATAAGTTTTCTCAGTACATTAAAGCTTTGTGCTACTTGAGTAAAACCACTAAGGGAGAAATAGATAAAGGGCTCTATCTAATAAGCCCAATATTAAATGATAGATCTAATAGCTATGATTTTAGGTATAACTTTCTTACTTTAATCTCAGAGTGGGAAATTATTCCAAACCCAATCTTAAGACAGACTAAGAGAGAATTTTGTAAGTTTGAAGAGCATAACTAGGAGATTGTACATGGGCCACCGTTCTTTAACTATCATGCTGATCAAGTCACTTGTCTTTGTTGCGATGCAACCAGAACAGTAGCAGATTTCAGATTATGGGCAAGAGAAGCTTTATATACTCATAACTCTGCTGAAGATTTTTCTGATGAAGAAGGAGAGGGATGATATGTTTTAACAAGCTTTTCTAATTGTCATTCTAGTGATAGACTTAATTTTGGCCAGTAATCTAAGTCTCTTGTATTTTGTAAGGCAGCATGGTAGTGATAATAAAATTAGATCTTTAATCTTTCAGTTACTTTTCCAATAAATGTCTTTCTCTGAATTTTGTGTTTCTCTTCTTTTCAAACAGAAATGTTAGAATTCCTCAACTCTTGGAAACTCAATTAATTGACTTACCCACCGAGTTGTTGAGAGATATTCTGTCGAGATTGGGAAAGGTTAGCATGAGGGAACTTCTTAGAGTCTCAGAGATATCCACACCGTTCCTTGCAGCAAGTAAATCACCTCTAGTTTTTAAGAGAGTTAATTTGGAAACTTGTATGAGGTGGAGAGAAAGTGTTTATCCCAGTAACCAGGAGAGATTCATCAAAGAATGTCGGAATGCAAGAAATTTCATGTTTAATCTTGAACCTGCACTTTTAGCATTGTTGACAACAAGGATGAAAAGAGAGCATATGATCTTTTGAAGCCTGGCCCTGATGATAAGCATCAACCTTCCATCTTCTTAAGAAGCCTTCTATGGTTATCTAAGCAACATAATAAACTCAATGAAGAAGGAATACAATTGATTAGATCAGTAGCCTCAGACGTTTTAGAAGTAGTCTTCATTAAAATTCATGTCTTCCACTGGCTACTCCATTGTGTAAAAAATCCAAATCCTTTCCATGATCAAGAAGAAAGGAGCTTTTGCAAGGATCATTCTCTGCTTGATCGTGAATTTTTACCTCCAAATGTTAGGATGGACTGCATTCCCTATCAATTCTTTGGCATAGTTAGACAGTTCAGATTATTATGTGGTGAAGTGTTTCCTGATGTAGAATTGTGCAGTGATTCAGATGATGAGGAAATTAACAATCCTTGAGTAGGCTTATATTTCTTAGTTAGGAAGATGGTCTGTCATAACTTCTGTAATCACTTTATGATTTCGAGTTGTAATTTCTTTCAAGCTTTTAATGCTCTTTATGGAATGATTGAACTTCTTAATTGCTCTTTATTAAACTTAATTGCAATATCTAAATTCTACTCAGTTTTGAAATTGGAAGCTCCTCCAAGGACCCAAGAATTTCAAGACAGGAATCTGGATCAGGGGCCACTCAGATCATAGATCTTCCTTATGAGATTCTTGGTAATATTCTGTCAAGGCTGGCATTCGATCACTTGGAAACTGTCTTTAACTGTAAGCTAGTTTACAAGGCATTGAATGAGGCTTCTGAGCATCAGTCGGTTCTAAAGAAGGCCTCTCTTGAAGACTTCTCTCTTTTGGGACTGGGAACATTTGAACCAACAAAAATTGACTTTCTCGAAAGCTGCAGAGATGCAGGAAATTGGATGTTCCGGTTAACTGAGGCTTTGCGATTTTTTTGTGGAGGATAAAAATGAGAAAGCAGCATTTGATCTTCTTGATCATGCTATCTCTGATAACCATCCTACATCCACCTACATAAAAGCACTTGTGCTTTTAAGTAAGGATGCTGTTGAGGAGCAAGAGAAAGGAATTTGGCTTTTTGCATCACTTTGCAAGAGTAAACGCGGGCTGAATAATCCCCAGTTCCAAATTAGATGATGGATGTCAAATGATGCCGAATTCTACTCTCCTTTTCTAGGACAACCTAAGAAACGATTTTGCAGTGATCGAACTCTATTTTTCAACAATCACAAATGGCCTAGAAACCAATATGGAGTCAGTACAATTTACTGTATGAGGTGTTTGGTCACTGAACATTGTAATTGCACTAGATTCGGGAATGGACTTGAATTCCCTCCTCTTTGATTTCAGTTTGGATCTACAAGACTCTTTGTATTTGAATTTTTCAATGCTTCTGCATATTCTGTAAGAATGACATTTGGTGTGCTATGTTTTGACTTTGCTTGATTTAATGCTTTAATTCTTCATGCATTATATTTTTCTCCACTAAGAATTTAATTAATGATTAATTCCTTCACATTTAGAGCAAATCTTTAAATGTGAGTATGGTGATTTGTTAAATTCTAAATTGAGAAAAGATTGATACTATGTTCTCTATTCACACTTTTACCTTCAAATTTAGAGCGAAACTCTAAATGTGAGGATGGTGATCATGATTTAATCGTATCCTTCTTTAAAGGATCCATAAGATGACTTTTGAAGAACTCCAAGCTCGAAGTGTCGAGTCAGACAAGAAAGAACAGTCATTTTGGAAAATGAAGAGAACAGAAAAAATGGTGAAACATATTCAGAAAAGCTGTGGATGGTTAGGAATGGAAATCTCACCTCCAATCTTTTATGTCAATCCGCTGATGATTCAACATATACCTGATAAGGAGAAGGAATCATTTATGATTGACTTAGAAGAAGCATTCTGGGTTAGGATGAGCCATTTTTGGGAAGATCAAATGGTCAATCTTATTAATGACAAACATCTCCCTAATGATATCAGACTTGAAAGACTTCTTGAAAGGGAGAAGAAATGTATGGCCGAATAGAACCAAGAATGCTATAGAATCATCAACCCAAAGGACCATATGGGGTTAGAATTGGATTACTTTGATCCCCAGCCACTACCTAAATATGTGAGAAGACTCACTAAATATTGCTGCAAGCTTAATGAGATCATGAATGCCCGAGTTTATGATCCTCAACAGGCACTCCCTGCATACATGCCTCCAGCATTTTTAAACAAGAAGGGACTTCTGTCGAACAAAATTTCTTGACAAATTTGGCATTAGACAGAATCATTGATGCTCGGATCAATCTCAGACACGCCCTTGAGCCTCATTTTCAAAAAGCTAAATAAGGCAAGATGGAATGGAAAGATGTTCTTACGACCATTCAGGAAGCCAGGAACAGCTGGATAAGAAATATGAATGAATGGGCTAAGGGGGAGAATCTCAAGAAAAGAATCCTCAGGCCAGGGTTAGAGAGAAAACCTGCTGAAGAGTTTCCACTAGAGAATTTTGCTGATTTAATGCCTGAACAGCAGGCATGGGTTAAGGATGCAGAGGAAAGAGAAGCTGAGAGAACAGGGAAGAACAGGAAGCAAAGATCAGATGCAAAGCAGACACCACAAAATATAGTCAGTAATATTTTCAGAGAGTCTGTCATAAATGAAGGTTTGGAACCTACAAGAATTTCAGGAAGATTTCAGCCCCAGCAATAACACCAGCAGATGCGGACCTTCTCATTACAGATAGACCACATAAGATCATGAAGAGATTACCTCTACCTCTGTAATACCCGAGAATTTTCCATCATAAAATAAAACAATAGTTAAATAAATAAATAATAATAAATAAATAAATCCAGCAAATAAAAGAAGTAAATAAAGATAAGGAAATGAGAAATAAGATTTTTACTTAAAAAGGAATTAAAGGAATTTAATTAAATAAAAGGATGGATTAAAGGTAAATAAATGGTACACCAAAACCCGACACTAATGAACTCGAGGATTCGAGTCCAAAACATCCAATTAGACTGAGAATAAATTTAGAGAGAAAGTAGAAACCCGAAGATACCCCGGGAATCGGAATTCGGGAGCATAGAGGGATAGAAACCCGAAAGAGAGGCGGAAAAGCACGACGGATCGCACGACCCGCCCGGACCGAAGTCCAGGCGAAGTCAGCGCGGTGGCCACGCGGTGGAGGGCGATTAGCGCGCCACGACCGCGCCACTTGACAGATTTGGTTGTTGCGTGAATCTCTCGCCCGAACGCGGATTTTTCGACTTTCGGTTGAACATCTCTCGACCCAAGACCTTTAGGTCAGATGTGGACGCCCTAGGGATTGAGAATTCTATAAATAAGCCCCTTGGGAGCTCCAAACAAGTTTACAAAACCCTACAACCTACTATACGTTCGAAACCCTAAATTCGGAGTCGACGGAAAGCACCAAACGGAGGCAGCAGCTTTGGACGAAAATCCAAGGATCTCCAAACGTTGTGGTAAGCTCTAGTCCGACAAATCTTTTCACATTTCAATCCGAAAACGGATTCTAACTTCAGTTCTTTTCTTTCTACACCCCGTATTGAATCTAGAACGTAGAACCCGACGAACGGAGAGGAGAAACGGTGATCTGGAAGCCACGCCTCCGAACTAGACATCCCCGACGTTCATAGAAACTGTAAGTTAACTCTTACATGGTTTTGTGATGAATTAAAACATTCAAAACTAAAAGATTAACAAGAAACCGAAAATCTGTCAATTCTTACTTTCTATCGGCGCAACAGATTTGATGAATTTTTCCGAACCTTAAAACGAACTCAAACGGAAAAACCTAAAACACGAAAAACGTTCCTAAGACTTAGATCTAGCTACTGTAAATTTTTGAGAATTTTTGGAATTGATTTGATGTGTGAAAACCCACCGAAACCGAGCTGTTGGAATCTAGATCTTGAAATCTTGGACAGAACTTAGGAATGATCTTGATCACGTTTTTGACATAGGATCTAGGCTGTTTTAGATCTTTGGCCAAACATGAAAGTTGTAGATAAATGTCTTAAGATGATCCCTGTCAAATTTCATTAAATTTGGAGTTGAATTGCTATGGTAGAATTCGAAATCTTTAAACTGTGATGCATTAAACTCGGACACATTTGTTCTTATGCGAAAATTGGCGATTTTGACCTAATTAGGTATCTCGGATTGAAAAAGTTAAAACACGAAAGTTGTAGATCTTGATGTTTCTCGAGTCAGATATGAAATTTTGGAATTTTTGGAATTAAATCTGATTTTAGACGAATTTTGGAGTAAACTGTGATTTACCGAAACGAAATCTTGAAGTCTTGTTGAAACATGGAATTAACCTTTAGGGTTGAAACGAGTTGAGATATTATTTCTAAATAAATACAATGGAAGGCAGATTTTAAAAACTAAATCCCCTTACAAACTTGATAAATTAAAATTAGGGGTGAGTGCTCTGCAGGGTGCCCCCTAACGATTCACTTCGTGCCGTAATGGACGATGGTGACCCCGCGCGCTAAACTTGAGATATGGATTGCCTAAACGGCGAAACTTAGAGCCTACACTCTCGTGAATATCCGTATGGGTTTCCCGAGGCTCCGGAGTGGTACTGGGTATGGCTGATACGGTTGCGGCCGCCGGGCTACCGGCTAAACTTGTTGACATCGTGATTTTATCGTGAAACTTTGAAATACCAAATCGGGGATGTAATGGGGATTCTAAATTAAATTAAATTAGATTAAATTATGTTGTTGTCCAATTACATTATTTAAATGCTTTATTTAAATTATGGCTTTTGTGATTAAACCATGTGATATGTGTTATTAAATAGAGCCCTGAGATAATTTAGACTATTGGATACTTGATTAGATTAAATTGTATATTATGCTTTGTTTAATTATTAAATTAATGGCTTTTAAACCCAACGATCATGCATGTGTTAACTTACTCAGCAATTTTGCTGACCAAAACCATTTTTATTCCTTTCCTTACAGAATATGTGGAATGAGCATGTGTGAGCACGATTCATCCATGGGATTTTGGGGAACACTTATTTTGCTTTTAAATTTCGTACTTAGACTATATTATGAACGGGCCTGTTTAAGCCGTGTTTTGGCCATGTCGGCCCCTTTTATATTTTCCGCTGCGATATTGTACTAAACTAAATATTTCCGCTGCGCTATGCTATTATTATTTTCGAATTATATTGTATGGGCTATTTTGAATGCTTTAAATGTTTTAATTACTGCAATACCTAGCCTTGCATCTCTTTAGTAAGCTCGGAGAAACCGTGTCTTACTAGGGAGATGTGGCGGTGACATCCCGACCTGGGTGACCAAAAACCGGGGTGTTACAACCTCTCCAACAAGAAGTTCATGGACTTGTTCAGGAGAGAAAGAAGGAATTCATTCAGAAGTATATTCGATATGACAGTATGTGCAGAGAAAACGCATACATAGAGTTTATACTGATCAGACACAAGGAAAGATTCAGCAGATAATCATTGATGATTGGGATGCATGGAATGAGAAGTATCTGAATAGAAAGGGGATGAACATGATGCTTAAAGGTTTAGGAAAGACCTATTTTATTAAGAAAAACCTTTCTGATTCAGTTACCACAGATGATGAAGAAAGACTTGACAGGATACGACAGATAGAAGCAATTACGAGGGTTGTAGAGGGAAATGATGGACCTATGGAAGTTACTCCAGAAGAGCAGGAGTCTGTTTATGAGTTTCATAAGCTTAGACAGAAGGAAAATCGTGAATTTGATGAATTTATGAAAGCTCATGAGAAAAAGGGTAAGAAGAAAGTGTCTACCAGGAAAAGGAAGTCACATATTCCCAGTACAAGTTCTTCAGAAGAAGCACCTTCAGTAAAGAAAAGGAATCAGAGTAGGATGAAGAAACACAAGTCTGGGAAGACTAGCCAATCTTCTAAGAAAAGGAAAAGTGAAGATGAATTAACAGTTAAAGAAGTTATGAACTTGAAAGCAGGAACTCCAGAAACAGGGAATTTGATGGATGAAAATAAACAGTTGTTACAACCATCTCAGGGAAAGAAGGAAGTTGTTATTTACAAAAGAAAGGGAAAGTTGCGCTCTAAGCAGCAGGAGCCTATTCCTGAGGAACTTAAGCAACAAGAACCTTCTCCTGAGAAGGTAGTACAACAAGAAACTGTTCCTGTGAAAGAAAATCAACAAGCTAAGGAGCCTGATAAACCTATCAAGAAATTCAGGATTAAAATGAAGGCCAGGAAACCAAAGTTTGTAGTTCATGACATCAGTTCTGAAGAAAAAAAGGTTGAACCAACCTTGGGAGTAGTGCCTTACACAGGAGGATCAGAACTTGTTCCTTTCAGTAATCTGGAAATGGGAGACATTGATCCCGAGGGCTGGAAGTCATGTATTGATGAATATCAACCTGAAGCACAAGAACCAATGCATCCAACCACTGAATTTCAAAAGACTGAGGCCATTTCAGAAAAGGATTTGGAAGGTCAGCCTGAAGATCAACAGGCTCAAGTTGATCAAACTCTAATACACAGTCAGATTGACCTAGAAGGATTTTCAGAAAAAGGAAATGAACATGAAACCTTTGAAGATCTCACTAAGGAAACTGAAAATTCTCCTAGAGTAGTGGATCACCTGGAACATAATGCATCACCAGCACAAAATTCAATTGACCAAGAAGCTCTAGATCTAGTCAATGAATTAGTGGGAGATACATATTGATCCAAGATTTGCAAAAGTTTGATGATTTGAATTTGCATGGAATCACTATTGGAAATATGAACTCATCTTTGGAAGGTCTAATTAAGAAATACAAAAAGTTGGCTAGAGAAGGAGGGAATGCACATACTTCAGTTGAACAAGCAAATGAATATGCAGCTAAGCTTGAGTTGGAACTGGAAAAAGGGAACAACAGATAAATCCTGAGCAAGTATTGGAGCCAAGCCCATTAGCACTCCAAGTTTACAGAGAAGAAATTCAAAGAAATGAAATCCAGGAGAACCAAGACAAACAGATGGTTGTGTATGAAAGTAATACCAAGGAGAAACAGCAGAGAGAGTATTTGGTGGAACAGATTGTTAACCAACATCTCAAAGCACAGACATTTGCTGAGAGCCAAATGAATCAATGGGTCCTTCCATCTCAAATTAGGAATGAGGTAGTTCATAGAGCAATCTCAAGGATGCAATATCCTGTTTGGATCGAAGAGCAAAAGAAGAAAGCAGAAGAGCATTTTGGAATTCAGGAAGCTATCGTTTCAGAACCCTCTGCTCTCCTGTTTTTGTTGAATGAACCTGTACAGGATGAGCCCACAGAAACCCTGAACCAGCAAAGTTTAGAGGTCACTGAGAAGATAGACACCAGCACATCATTGATTCATGAGTCAGGCATAGGTAACCTTCAACACAATGATACTGAGGAGGTTCAAGAAGGAAATCCAGAACCTGTTCAAGAAGAAAATCAAGAACATGTTCAGGAAGAAAATCTGGAACCTACTCAAGAAGGAAATCAGTCAGAAGGTGAAGAAAATGAAAATGCTGAAAATGATCAGGAAGAAGCACAGGAATCTGGAGGAAGTGAATCAGATACATCTGAAGGATCTTCACCTGGAAAAGAAGTTCCAGAGCTTATGCCTTTGAGTTATTGGGGAAAGAATAGCCCAAAAGTGAGGTTGTCAATTCCTGATAGCATTGAGAAAAGGACTGAATTCACTGAGGAGGAAATCAAGGTTAAATTTAATGGAAGAAAAGAAGCACTAGAGAATTACTTGGGAATGTCTAAGATAATTGTTCCAGACAAAGGATTTCATCCTAAGTACCTGAGTCACAAGTGTATTAATTACTAGAGAAGGATCAATGAATGGGATATCTTCATGAGGCATAACAACAAATGTGGTTATGTGGAGTTGACCAGGGAATTCTATGCTAATTTTGATGTAGAGGCTGAAACAACATGGATCAGGGGTAAAACAGTGCAAGTCACTGTAGAGACTCTGAATGATTTGATACAGGCACCTCTACTGGAACAACCAGAAGTCAGATCTGAGATTCTCTTAAGGAAAAAGATTCAGGGCAATAAGCTTTCTAATGCTAGGAAAATGGCATTAGGATTTTGTTCAACACACAGAGGAACTGAGCAGAATAAGATCCCATTAAAGAATTTGAAGCCTGAGTATTTGCCAACACTTGATTTCTATTACTCAAAGTTCAGGTCCACTACTAATTTCCAAGGGCCTTCTGCTGGAACTTTTGAGGGATTTGCTTTACTATGGTCAGGAAGAAAGTGTAGTGCTGCACACCATGTGCTCAGTGTCATCAAGTCAAGAGTTGGGGAAGATGCAGCATTAGCTTATCCAAATCTAATTCGAAGGCTTTGTGAAAAACAAGGAGTGTCAATGACACCATTCTTAGCAGAAATGATTAAGATAGATCCTCCTATTCCCTTGCCTATGGACACCTTAAGGGGAGAATTGGTTTATCAGATGCCAGATCTAGAGAAACAAACTTCTGAAGGTTCAGGATCAAAAGTACAATCCCCTAAGGCCAGACAAACCAAACTTCCTTCAAGATCAAAATCACCTCAGTCTAAAGCTGCGGTGAAGAGGACAAAGATGTCAGCAGCATCTCCTGCATTAAATGCCATTCCTGAAGATGAGGAGTTCGAAGACACTTCTGCACCATCTCAACCTCTAAGACAACCAATGAGGAACACAGTGTCAGTGGATGAATCTCAGAATATGAGTACTTCAATCCAAAGTTTTGCACAGTCCATGGAAATGCTGGTGAAAACTATGTCAGAAGACAAGCACATCCAAAGGGAGATGGAACAGAAGAGGATCGAGCTTGAGCACACCAGAATTCAAACTGAAGAGAAACTCAGGAAAGAGGAGATGGAAAGACAAGAGAAAATAAGGAAGGAAGAATGGGATAGACAAGAAAGAATGAGGAGAGAGGAGATGGAAAGATTTGATAGGTTAAGGAAAGAAGAACTTGAGGAAAGAAGACAGGAATGAGAAAGGCAAATGGAGCTGAGGAAGCAGGAGCAGCAAAACAGTACAAGACTAGTAGAAATCCTTGCTAACTTAGTTTCAGACTTGAAAAAACCACCTTTAGTACCACCAAAAGATCCAAGCAGTGATGCAGGTCCATCCTGAAATCACATGGGAGTTTCTGAAACTTTCTCTTTTCTGCTTATTAATCTTCTCAGTTTTTCCTTTTATTGTTTCTCTTTTCGTAAATCTTCATTTCTCTCTTAAAGGTGTGAATTAGTTTTAGGATGGAGTTATTGCGAGAATTAGTCTGTGAGGTGAATCTCAATGTTATGTTAATGTTTAAATAAGTTGAACCATAACCTCAAGTGGGATAGAGAGTTACTGAAGAAGTACAAGATTAAGTCTAAGTGGCTAATTACAGAAACATCAATTTTAAGATTCTGACTGCATGCAGAGCTGCTCTTGACAACTGTTGAAAGCTGAGAACTTTGAGATTGATTGATGTCATTACTGGATGAATAATTTGAAGATTTTGTGATTATATTTACTTGAGTGATTTTGTAACACCCCGGTTTTGGTAACCCAGGCCGGGATGCCACCGCCACACCTCCCTAGCAAGACACGGTTTCTCCGAGCTCACTAAAGAGATGCAAGGCTATGGTTTTTCAGAATTTAAAACATTCAAACAGCCCATTCATATATAATTTGAAAAACAATATCATTACAGTTGCAGCGGAAAATAATATTTACATATATAGTGCAGCGGAATTTAAATATAGGGCCAACATGGCCAAAACACGGGTTAAACAGGCCCGTTCATGCAAATTCTAGTCTAACGCAAAATTTAAAATATAATGTAATTTCCCCAAAATTCCCAGTATGCATATGATGATGCATATTCTTCAACTCTGAAAGAAAAAGAGGATAAATGGTTTGGGTCAGCAAAAACGCGCTGAGTAAGTTAACACATAGCATGGGTTAGGGGTTTCAAAGCCTTTAATTAAATTTAATAAAAAGATGTTTTGAGCTTTTAAAAATTCTTCCCGATACGCCACCATCTCAACAATATTTAATTTAGCCGGCAATCCGGCGGCCGCAGCCAATTTCATAAAATCTGAGCTTTTTATATATATTTATTTATTTCCCGTTACGCCATCATCTCAACATTTCTCGTTTCTTTTATAGTCACACTCGTCCGTATAGGCACGATGCGAAGAGCTAGAGGGGCACTCTATCGAGCACTCACCCCCTACGTCGATCACTCTCGGCCGTTTTGGCACGAAGTGAAAAGCTAGAGGGGCACTCTATCGAGCACTCACCCTCTACATAACATAGGTCACACTCGTCCGTATAGGAACGATGCGAAGAGCTAGAGGGGCACTCTATCGAGCACTCACCCCCTACGTCGATCACTCTCGGCCGTTTTGGCACGAAGTGAAAAGCTAGAGGGGCACTCTATCGAGCACTCACCCTCTACATAGGTCACACTCGTCCGTATAGGCACGATGCGAAGAGCTAGAGGGGCACTCTATCGAGCACTCACCCTCTACGTCGATTAAGTATCTCATGTGTTTTGATTTAGTGTAACGGGATTTTCAAAAGTATAGTTATATCGTATTTCAACGTCTCGACCGTTTGTTCGAAATTTCAAAATCTCTTTGATTTAAAAATCACAGTTTGCGCCTTTTTGGTTTAAAAATCCATTACTTAGGCGATTGATCTGAAATTTGTACAGCAACTCAAAAACATCCCAATGAACAACTTTCGTGTTTTAAGTTTTTCGGAAAAACGATGGGAAGCATGTCAAAAATCGAGTTTTCGACTCAAATAGTATGCTGCCAGGATTCAGGTTTGACACCCTTCAAAGATTTGACTTTTTGACATATCAAATGGACTTCAAAAATTCTGAAATTTTACAGACACATACTAGACTTGATTTCCAACAACTTTTGTTTAGATCATGAGGATTGGTTCGGGCTAGAAGTGATAGGAATAAGCTCCTCAAGTTCGGTTATGAAAACTGTCATCCTTTGAAGATTCTTAAAAACGCAGAATATGTCCGATATGATTTGGGGTATCAAAACTTGATGAAAATTTCTGAAATTTTTACCCAATATAGCTTATGATCTTTGGATCAAAATCTTAGTTTTGAGTTTTCAGGTTTGAACACTCGAAGTAAGAGTTTTGCTCGTCGAGTTTGATTATGAAATCTGTCAAGGGACATCGGTTCTAACGCAGATCGGATCGGCTCAGATTCGGAGGTTCAAATCTCAATGAAAAATTCTAAAAACTTACAGTAATATTCCAAACTCATAGATCTACAATTCTTATGTTCAACGCCAATCTAGATCGGCCTAGATCCAAGGTCAAAATGGCTAACAAGATTGAGAGTGAAATCTGTCCAAGTTGTAAGATCCAGATTTAATACTCTTCGGTTTTGGGTTGGTTTCAGGTTTCAAAACATCATGAAAAATTCTAAAATTTTTACAGAAGCTAGACCAAAGTCTTAGGAACACTTTTGATGTTTTGAGTTTTATTGTTTGAGCAGCTTTAGAGGTTCGAAAAATTCATACGAAAATGCTGCGTTGAGGGTTTCTCTTGTTGACAGATTTTTATAAATTTTCTTGAGTTGAATCTCTATGTTTGGTTGCATTTTAAGTCACCCAAAACCATAGTAAGGTTAACTTACAGTGGGGATGATGTCTAGGAAGTCACGGGGTCGTCCGGAATCCACGGGATGTCACGAACGAATCTCTTCCACCCGATTTATTCTTCCCTTGGCTCCGATTTGTGTTTGAATACGAAGATTCGTAAGTTAGGATGATGGTTATGATCTTAAAACCATAAGGAAACTTGATTAACATCTTACCAACAATCCAAAGCTTGCAATCCTTGATCTACACACTTCCTTGGTCGGATTTGGTTGCCGGAAAGTTGCCGGAAAGTCGCCGGAAGAGTGTTTTGGCTTTGGGAGAGTTTGGGAGAGTTTTGGGATGAATTATTGAGTGTTGATGGCTGAAATGGGGTGTTAGGAACTTCTATAATCATCCAAAATATGCCTCCCCCGTGATAGATCAAGATTCCCACCTTTGGGACCCAAAAAATGGCAAAAAGTCGCCAAAAACGCATAATGCCCGACTACTACAGTAGCGTGCTACAGTAGCATGCTACAGTAACTTTTTTTTTTTTTTAAATTTTTTTTTTTTATATATATATATATTAAGATTCTTATCTTAAAAAAATCATAATGTGGGAATTTTTGTGATCTTGTAAGTCATACATAGCTTCAAAAAGGAATATATTCTTTATTTGAAAATGACAAATATATATAATTTTTCAAAGTATGTTTTGTAGAAAATAATATACTAATCTTTAAGCACATATTTGAACATATAAATATATATAGATTTGATTAAAAATCTACTTAGTGAATTGATCAAAATATATATATTCATACATATATATCGGGCAATTTCTATGGTATTACAATCTACCCTCCTTAAGAAACAACTTCGTCCCCGAAGTTGCGCGACTTATTGATCGATTGTGTTTTGTTGTTTGATATTATTCGACTGAACCCAGAATTGAAATTTCCAAGTTGCCTACGTACCCTGTGAAGGGATCAAGTCATTACGTAGTTCAAAAATTTATTTGGGATACAAAATATTCGAGTTTCAAAATAAATGCTTATGCTTTCTTACGGGGTATTACATCCTCCCCCCCTTAAGATTACAGTTATGTCCCCATAACTGCCTACACATCCACGAAGGTTCAAGTATCGTTGCCTAGCACAGGTATATCTTTATTTACCACATTTAACGTCCCATGAGTCCCCCTTGGTTACTTGTGGCTAGTTAGGTCCAGTGACTAGGTCATCTCTTATGGTTATATTCTTAATATGGGTTCGACATTCTTCCATCCGATGTCCACGTCTACCACATCGGAAGCATGTGTCGGGTTGAGGGCATCCCCTCACCAGATGAGGTTGGTTACAGCTTAGGCATCGGGGCACGTAGCCTTTACGGGTGAAAATCCTTCTATTATTGCCTCCATCGTTGCCTTGGGCTGGTCCATTTGGGCCTTTGCGAAGTTTATTCCTACCCGAGTCATAATCAGCTCCGCGGTCCTTACCTCTCTTGTCTTGTCCTTGGGGACCTTGGCTAGACTCACCTATCGTCGTCCGCTTCAATCCCTGAACTCGTGCAACCGCTACCGCGCGATCATAAACGGCTTGCGGGTCAGAGTAGTGCACACCCGTGATCACTTCCCTAATAGCCAGGTTTAACCCCGTCTCAAATTTCTGAGCCTTGTCGGAGTCAGTTGGTACTAGCCTTGTAGCAAATCGTACTAGCTCCTTGAATTTGGTGTAATACTCTTGCACTGTCTGTGCGCCTTGCCTTAGGTTGATGAATTCCTCGTACTTCGCCGCTTTTGTGCTTAACGGGTAGAACCTCTCCCTTAGAACTTCTTTAAAATCTTCCCAAGTGTAGGCTTTCTCGTCTTCCACTAATTTCCTCTGGAGGTTTTGCCACCACTCATCGGCTTCACCTCCTAGGTAGTAAGTTGCTGCATGTATCTTTTCCTCATTAGGGCATTTGATAGCGTTTAAGAGTTTATCGAACGTACGGATCCACTCCTCTAGTTCGGCGGGATCCTCATGCCCATCGTAGCGTGGTGGTTGATAGGGATTCACCAACGCTAGATAGTTGGGTTGAGCTACGGGTGGAGGTACTGTTTGTGTCCTATGCACCTCGGCATTTCCTAATGCTACTAGGACTTCCTCCATAGTCCTTAGACGTTCTTCCATGTTGTTGGGTGTAGGAGGCACTTGTTCTTCTAGGTTCTGAGGACTTCCACTGTTGTTTGACGTGTTGTGGAGGTTAGTGTCAGTGCCATTTGGACTAACTTTCCTCGGCTTTCTCCTAGGTGCCATTTCTGTTATAGAAGCACGCGAAGATGAGTTTCTAAGTGATCAAGATCTAGGACTAAGGCAAAGTTAGTCTTTAGCAAGCGCTCCTAAGTCAAGGTCATGTCCAGTTCTAAGGTAGGAGTGTTTCTTATCACCGATAATTCGCATAAAAAGAGTTAGTGCAAATATTTATGTATGCATATGCATATGTGATCCCCCCAATAAAAAAAAAATTTTATGCATGCATTTATTTATCCATGGGTTTTAAAAATAAATTTATTCCATGGATAGATTAAAATAAGGATAAAAGGTTTGGGCCACTATATTGGGCCGAAAGAAATAAATTATTTGGGCTTTAAATAAAAACAAGGCTATTGGGCCAAGATAATTTCTTGGGCTTCTAAAAAAAAAATTTTGGGCTAAAAATTTGGGCTTTAATTTTAAAATAATAATTGGGCTCTTTAAAATAGTAGTTTAAAAATAATCCGGGCTCTGATACCACATTGTAACACCCCGGTTTTGGTAACCCAGGCCGGGATGCCACCGCCACACCTCCCTAGCAAGACACGGTTTCTCCGAGCTCACTAAAGAGATGCAAGGCTATGGTTTTTCAGAATTTAAAACATTCAAACAGCCCATTCATATATAATTTGAAAAACAATATCATTATAGTTGCAGCGGAAAATAATATTTACATATATAGTGCAGCGGAATTTAAATATAGGGCCAACATGGCCAAAACACGGGTTAAACAGGCCCGTTCATGCAAATTCTAGTCTAACGCAAAATTTAAAATATAATGTAATTTCCCCAAAATTCCCAGTATGCATATGATGATGCATATTCTTCAACTCTGAAAGAAAAAGAGGATAAATGGTTTGGGTCAGCAAAAACGCGCTGAGTAAGTTAACACATAGCATGGGTTAGGGGTTTCAAAGCCTTTAATTAAATTTAATAAAAAGATGTTTTGAGCTTTTAAAAATTCTTCCCGATACGCCACCATCTCAACAATATTTAATTTAGCCGGCAATCCGGCGGCCGCAGCCAATTTCATAAAATCTGAGCTTTTTATATATATTTATTTATTTCCCGTTACGCCATCATCTCAACATTTCTCGTTTCTTTTATAGTCACACTCGTCCGTATAGGCACGATGCGAAGAGCTAGAGGGGCACTCTATCGAGCACTCACCCCCTACGTCGATCACTCTCGGCCGTTTTGGCACGAAGTGAAAAGCTAGAGGGGCACTCTATCGAGCACTCACCCTCTACATAACATAGGTCACACTCGTCCGTATAGGAACGATGCGAAGAGCTAGAGGGGCACTCTATCGAGCACTCACCCCCTACGTCGATCACTCTCGGCCGTTTTGGCACGAAGTGAAAAGCTAGAGGGGCACTCTATCGAGCACTCACCCTCTACATAGGTCACACTCGTCCGTATAGGCACGATGCGAAGAGCTAGAGGGGCACTCTATCGAGCACTCACCCTCTACGTCGATTAAGTATCTCATGTGTTTTGATTTAGTGTAACGGGATTTTCAAAAGTATAGTTATATCGTATTTCAACGTCTCGACCGTTTGTTCGAAATTTCAAAATCTCTTTGATTTAAAAATCACAGTTTGCGCCTTTTTGGTTTAAAAATCCATTACTTAGGCGATTGATCTGAAATTTGTACAGCAACTCAAAAACATCCCAATGAACAACTTTCGTGTTTTAAGTTTTTCGGAAAAACGATGGGAAGCATGTCAAAAATCGAGTTTTCGACTCAAATAGTATGCTGCCAGGATTCAGGTTTGACACCCTTCAAAGATTTGACTTTTTGACATATCAAATGGACTTCAAAAATTCTGAAATTTTACAGACACATACTAGACTTGATTTCCAACAACTTTTGTTTAGATCATGAGGATTGGTTCGGGCTAGAAGTGATAGGAATAAGCTCCTCAAGTTCGGTTATGAAAACTGTCATCCTTTGAAGATTCTTAAAAACGCAGAATATGTCCGATATGATTTGGGGTATCAAAACTTGATGAAAATTTCTGAAATTTTTACCCAATATAGCTTATGATCTTTGGATCAAAATCTTAGTTTTGAGTTTTCAGGTTTGAACACTCGAAGTAAGAGTTTTGCTCGTCGAGTTTGATTATGAAATCTGTCAAGGGACATCGGTTCTAACGCAGATCGGATCGGCTCAGATTCGGAGGTTCAAATCTCAATGAAAAATTCTAAAAACTTACAGTAATATTCCAAACTCATAGATCTACAATTCTTATGTTCAACGCCAATCTAGATCGGCCTAGATCCAAGGTCAAAATGGCTAACAAGATTGAGAGTGAAATCTGTCCAAGTTGTAAGATCCAGATTTAATACTCTTCGGTTTTGGGTTGGTTTCAGGTTTCAAAACATCATGAAAAATTCTAAAATTTTTACAGAAGCTAGACCAAAGTCTTAGGAACACTTTTGATGTTTTGAGTTTTATTGTTTGAGCAGCTTTAGAGGTTCGAAAAATTCATACGAAAATGCTGCGTTGAGGGTTTCTCTTGTTGACAGATTTTTATAAATTTTCTTGAGTTGAATCTCTATGTTTGGTTGCATTTTAAGTCACCCAAAACCATAGTAAGGTTAACTTACAGTGGGGATGATGTCTAGGAAGTCACGGGGTCGTCCGGAATCCACGGGATGTCACGAACGAATCTCTTCCACCCGATTTATTCTTCCCTTGGCTCCGATTTGTGTTTGAATACGAAGATTCGTAAGTTAGGATGATGGTTATGATCTTAAAACCATAAGGAAACTTGATTAACATCTTACCAACAATCCAAAGCTTGCAATCCTTGATCTACACACTTCCTTGGTCGGATTTGGTTGCCGGAAAGTTGCCGGAAAGTCGCCGGAAGAGTGTTTTGGCTTTGGGAGAGTTTGGGAGAGTTTTGGGATGAATTATTGAGTGTTGATGGCTGAAATGGGGTGTTAGGAACTTCTATAATCATCCAAAATATGCCTCCCCCGTGATAGATCAAGATTCCCACCTTTGGGACCCAAAAAATGGCAAAAAGTCGCCAAAAACGCATAATGCCCGACTGCTACAGTAGCATGCTACAGTAGCGTGCTACAGTAGCATGCTACAGTAACTTTTTTTTTTTTTTAAAAATTTTTTTTTTTATATATATATATATTAAGATTCTTATCTTAAAAAAAAATCATAATGTGGGAATTTTTGTGATCTTGTAAGTCATACATAGCTTCAAAAAGGAATATATTCTTTATTTGAAAATGACAAATATATATAATTTTTCAAAGTATGTTTTGTAGAAAATAATATACTAATCTTTAAGCACATATTTGAACATATAAATATATATAGATTTGATTAAAAATCTACTTAGTGAATTGATCAAAATATATATATTCATACATATATATCGGGCAATTTCTATGGTATTACAGATTTGCATACCATAAACAACAAAACTGCACTAAGATTAGAAGGATTGATCCAATCTAGTCTCTCTTAAAAGATGAGTGTGCATATCAAGTGAAGTATGAGTCCAAAGCCAAAACAAGGGAAACTTTAGAAACAAATGTGGTAAAATAATGTGGATATAAGTAGCTGGCACAGCTGCCCCTCTGACTTACGAGTTGAAGAACTCTAAAAGAGCAAAGTCAAGGGTAGGGGAGTTGAAGTTTCATCTGCAATGTCAGGTCATGCGACTCCTCCTAATAATGTGAAACCGAGCTATTGAAAGCCACGAAAAACCACCCCTTGATATATAAAAAAGAAAAAACTCTTATTCTTTTTGGCTAAGGATTCAGAAGCACAAGGTATGCACATAAGTTGGATAGGATTGAGCGTGAAAGGAGAAATTTGACTAACTAAGGGGCAGAACAATAATTCACAAAAATGCAAATCACTTTTGTTAATGTTTTTATGAAGTCTGGTAAATTAGACGTCGGGTATGAAGCATCAATCAGTTGAATGAGTTGAGCTTGAGATAGTTGGAAAAGAGAAGGCAATGATCCAGGAATGATCTTGCAAAAATACTCAATTTCGGAAGCCACAAATTGGACTTGTTCTTTGAAACAGTTTCTTACCACTTGAGGACAAGTGGTTCTAAATGTGAGGATGTGATGACAGTCACTCATGACTGTCATTCTCGTCCAATTTAGTGTCTTGATGATAAGTTTCTGATCATGTTTTCATAGATTTTTAATGAATAATTGGAGAATTTGTGCAAAGATTTTTGAAAGATCAAGATTACGAAGATAGTTGGAAATTGCATAGAAATAGCCTGAAAGTTGTAGATTTTAACATAAGTATTTCACGCTGTGTTTTTATCTGAACTAATCCTCGCTTTGTTGATTGAGTAGGAGACAAGCTGTAAAGCTCACAATAAACATTGTGAGGAGAGAATAGGAACATTGCGAGGACTCAGAGCTGTGATCCGGACTTGATTAAAGAAAATGTGCAAAACTGAAGGCTACGCGACAAGTAACCTGAGATTGCAAACAGAAGGAGACTATGCGAGTTGTGAAGCAAGAAGAGTTATAGCGAGAGGAAATCTTGAAGAAAGATTGGGAATTATCTCGTTGTAACATGAAAAGCACTTTATGTTAACTCACGCTTTGAAGGAATGGTACAAGGCGTGAGATGAGCTACTCTGAAGCGAGTGGTTATCAACCAGGCGGAAAGAAGTTTCCGAGCGCCTCTATAAATAGGACCCTTGGGAGATCAGCTCAACTAACTGGAGGACAAAAGAATAGCTCAAATTCTCTCGTTCATTTTTAGAGTTTTCATAGGTAGGGTAGTTAGGGTTTAATTCTGCAGATTATCTTCGTGTTCTTTAGATTTGTAATTCGATTCGCAAATAGATTTCTTTGAATTCTGTTTATTAGTTTAGCTTAAGAGTGATCTGGAAAGAGGATTTGCTATCAGGATGATTCTGTTCAATCATTACGACGATCACCATCTTGTTTTTACCGACTTCATCGATCGAATTCGCGATATTCTGGTTTTAAATCAGATTTCCAGGTGTACTCGTTTACATTTTCTTTTGCAAATTTTGTTATGAAGGAAGATCGGATGTTAAATCTTGGGTTATCTTTCTGATTGCAAATTCGAATGATTACAGCAGAATTCGATATTCTTTAATTCTGTTTAAGAGAAGTATAAACCTCGAATGCAATGTTCGCTCTTCAAATCTTCATAAATTTGTTAGTCCGATTTTCATATTCATGCTGGTATCATCTTTTCAACTTGTAATCTGGTTGGTGAAATTACTCAGGATGTTTGAATGTTGTTACCGAGTTAGGTATTGAACTAGCAGAATTATTGATTCGATAAATCTTCTGTTGTTAGTATACTTTGATCTTAATTCTTTATGCAATCTGCAAAGATTAATGTTCAGAATTAATTGAAGTTCCTAAAGACCCATGCAGTGTTAATCATAGCGTGATAATCTTTAAGAACTAAACAAATCTAAATTCTCAATTTCTGAGGTTTCAAATTCTGTCTTTACTGTATTCTCAATGAATATTGCGAGGAGTTATAATCGATCTCAGGATTTGACATTTTCCTTCATAAAAGGACGCATCCTTGTTTCAATCATCACAAAGATTGGTGCGAGGAGTAATCCTAATTACTTCACTCTTAAACAATTCATATCAGGACCCTCGCGATGTTCAATTGGACAAAGCGAGGGAATAATCCTGATGTAGCATCAAAATTGGTTCTTATTTCAAGGAAGCCAAAGATTTATCCCTTATACATATATATCCTCTATTTTATAAGTGGGAGTTAAGTAATCTCGTTGTATTTTTACAGATTTTATTGCGAGGGACTCAATTCTCGGTATTATCCAAATCTGAGGAACATTCTATGAATAATAGCTGTACAGATATAGCGCGCGGAAAATTAGAGTGTTCATAGTTTGAAACCCAAGACAGTTACTGCGAGCTGTCTTGGACACTTATTTTGCAGAATTATTCCATAAATCTTTTTTCATAGGAAAGTGATTTCCTAATTCTGTCTAGCTCCCAAACTATATTTTGGGAGCACTCTAGCATTTTGCTTAAGAGGATTTAGAACCCTCATCGTTTCTTTATACATATATTACTACTTTTACCTATGATATTTTGGGGTATTTCCCAGACTAAGATGAGTATTCTTACTTCTTAACATAAATTCACATTTCGTATATGTATTATACATCATTACTTTCTAAAGCACATTGAGGGAGATGATGATAAAAGTTTTCTCAAACACCTTTTACTCAGGATGATTAAGAACAAACTTGTTCTTTAGTTGGGCATTTACTACATGTCGTTTAAAAAGGGAAAGATGTTTAAAAAGCCATCTTTTGTCCCAATAATTAATGAGAATTTGGAAGAGTTAACCTCCAGGGTTTATAGTCTTATGATATCCTAATCATCCGCTATGGGTAGGAGGTTAGGAAACTTGCTCATTTTCATTAATCTTGAGTTAAATCATGGGTATTTAGATTTATTTACAGAGAAATCTCATGCTAAAACATCTGTGTGAATCTGAGTAGTCCAGATAAGTCAAGGACTTTGATTAGCAAATTCATCTTGATATACTTACAGGACTATTATTTCTTACAAATACTTGATGGAATTACTTTGAGAAGTTTGAATCTTGAGCAACCCTTGGATGATAGATTTAAATACTAGATTTTCATTTCTTGTAGAGGATGTAACACCCCCATTTTTATAAAGATTGCAGCGGAAGCAAAGTGCTCAAACAATGGGTGGGGTGCTACCGCCACGTATCCCGGTCCGCCCGAAATACGCTAAGGCTAAAAATAATGGGTGCAGAACATCAGAGTTTAATGCATATGCTAACCACTTCCCGGGCAAGTTAGCATATACTCTGCACAAAAGCTTATAATACCGTAACAAGTATAAAATAAGCTTAATAAAAATGTTTGGTATAGCGTAACCAAATGGAGGAACGCATTCCTCAAAGGAGCTCAATAATAGGAATGGAATAAATCCATGGAAATTTTTATTTTAAAAGAGGTTGTACCTCGCATTTCAAAAAGATTATAATAAGGGGTTGTCTATCTCGTATTTCAAAAAATAGCACTGCTTAACGCAAAAATGCATTGTTTAAACAGTAGGGCACAACGTTTGCATAAACGGGATAAAACCCAAATATGTATTCACGCTTGATAAATAATTTCCCATGCTTTATAAAAATTATCTTTGCCTCATAAAGATGATCTATGCCAAGAAATAAGTTCTATCCCCATCGGGGATTTTAAAAATATTCATTCTTATAAATATTACCCCGTACCGTGCCCGTGCAAAATATGCTCTAACGAACCTTGCAGATCCGAAACCTGAAAGGAAATGGTGACAAGTGTAGAGTCAGCGAAAACAATCGCTGAGTAAGTAGAAGTTTACTCCCGGAGGAGGTAGGGTAGCAGAAATAATTTAAAGACAACAGTTATGGTAATGGTATGCTAAAAACGAGAATAATTTGTACATAAAGTCAATATTAATCTAACCCGGGAATAGTTAATACAGCATTATGCGTTACCGAGATGTAAAATCCCAGCCACTGTGATGTGCAGGATCCCAGCGGGCTCAAACTGCACATTCACGCAAGGGTGTGGGGGAGGTAAGAAATTTCCTCGAAACCCACCACTGGAATCAGATATGGAACCGCCTGGATAGCCCCAAGAGTCCCCGTGTGGCGATTAAGTGCACAACAACGCAGGAGTTGGGCAGCCAGCCCATACCCAGACCCAGCCCCCGTAACAATGAGCTCAAAAATCCGTAGGATTTGAGAATAGTTGCGAACAGTATAAAGCACAGTAAAATGGCATACCAATAATCCAAAAGCAGTAGGGAGCTATAAGCATAAATTTAAAAATAAGAAAACGGTATTTAAAATTCATGCTTAA
Organism: Hygrophila difformis; assembly: GCA_030278955.1. Taxonomy (NCBI): domain Eukaryota; kingdom Viridiplantae; phylum Streptophyta; class Magnoliopsida; order Lamiales; family Acanthaceae; genus Hygrophila; species Hygrophila difformis. The sequence goes on along the minus strand of JAOANR010000010.1, from coordinate 33,679,344 downwards.
GCTAAATAAATTTGGCTTTTACTCCAAAGAGTAAAAATCTACTTACAGTCACCGAAGACGGGATGGGGATGACACACGCACAGGCTACGAGCAGATAATCCTTTACAGCTACGTGACTAAGAAAAATACTCTAATATTAATTTATATGCTATAATGGTTCTCTAACTAACTAAAATGATAACTAAAATGCCCAACTTAAATAAATCTTACCGAAATACTTCTATTGAACTGGTCTTGATAACACTCTACCGGAGGAACTAAGAAACACCTACAGCAACGAAATGCGGAAAATAATTGAATACCGGAAGAAAGTCCAAGTTGAGACAGAAAAGGGAGAAGAAATGGAGGGTGTGGGCGAGTGGGAATGGGCAGGGGTGGTGGATTTTATAGGCAAACAGGCAGCTCCCCTTTATCTGGTCCAAGGTCAAAGCAGCTCTAAATCCATAACCCCCCTGAAAATCCACCGGATACCCACACCCCATCAATAATCCCATCAGTCTTCTCCCTCTCTCTCTCGTCCCCCTCCCCCATCTGCTCAATTGACAGCCCTTTTCTTTAACCACAAGTCCAAATAGTTGCCTCCCCCTTTCCACTTCATTTTCTTTCCTTCCCCCCATTTCTTCTTTCTCTTTTTGTTTTCTCTTGTGCTCCCACTCCCGGCAGCGGCAGCGTGCAAGGAGGCGGCGGTGGAAGGGCTCTGCGGCGGCAGCGGCGCGAGCGGGAGGTGGCGGAGGCGGCTTGGCAGCAACTTGGCCGCTGAAGCGGCGACGGGTTGCGGCATCGAGCGGCGGCGGCTTCCCTCTCATACCCCCCCTCTTCTTCTCTCCTATTTTGTTGTTTTGGGTTTGGCTTGTTGGTTTTCTTTTTGGAGGATTGGAGGGAATGTAAATGGTGGTGCGAATTTGGGGGGGATGGACGGAAATGGAAGAGATGGTGGAGCCGCGGTGGTGGCTCGGATTTGGGGTGGAAAATGGTGGCGGATCTGTGGTGGCGCACGGTGGCCGGGAAAGGAGAGGGGCTCGCGGTGGTGGATCCTGTGGCGAGATGACGGCGGAGGAGGTGGAGGCCGTAGACCGGCGACGGAGGAGGGGCAGTGGTGGTGGCGGATTTCGGGTGAGAGGCGAGAGAGATGGTGGTGGTGAAACGGTGGCCGAAAATGGGACGGGAGGGCCGTGGCGGCGGCGCCGGAAATAGGCCGGAGGTGGTGGCCGGCGGTTCGCCGGAATCTTGCCGGCGGCGAGGGCGGCGCCGGAAAAAAAAAGTGGGGGGCGGCGGCAGTAGATTTTTAGGGTTAGGGTTTTGTTTAGTGTTTGGGCTAGGGTTGTGGATTGGGCCTGGGCTTGGTAAGGTGGACTTAGCTTGGTTGGGCTTATTTTTATTTCTTTTGTTTGCTTAATGGACTATATCATTAATTAGTCCAATCTCCTATTAATGACTTAAATTAACTAGTTAATCCAAATTATGGACTTAATTCATGTATTAATTTCGAGTAATCCAAGATTCCACATTCCCCAATTTGATATCATCATTAACTATAAGTCGGATAATTTCCGATAATTAAATGGGTTAAATATTTTTTTATCGTAAGGATTAAATTTTCATAATCTAATTCATGTCTAACATTTAATCTAATCCCTTTAAAAAATCAATGGATTTGATTAAACTCTTGATGACCCAAAGTATTATAATTATAAGCTAAGTCAATATTCAATTTACTTAAATTAATTAATAATTGGTCTTGCTTAGCAAAGAAACCAAGTCTTGGAATAATTGGGCCTCAAGGATTCTTTTAGTACTAATCAATTGTTTAATTAGCGTCTAAATTGTATAATTTGTGTACACTTAATTCCACAAGTAATCGTCGTCTCACAACTCGTCCTTGCTTTAATGCATTTATTAACATACAATTAGTCTATGGGTTCAATTATTTTAACAATGGCCCGATTCTTATAATTCCTCCATTAGCGTTGTGTATCTTTAGAATAATTAATCCAAGTGTCCAATTATCTCATACTCCTACTTTTATTTAATAGATTTTAGTTGTATGAGGAATCATTCTATTAGCAAAAATTGTCCAAGTCTTCAAACCCTTTAAGTTTGACGCAAATTGCTAATTACAATTCGGATCGACTTTGCATCGAATAAATTATTAGCCTGAATGTTTTTACTCCAGTCATGGTGACTAATTCTGATCACTCAATTCGTATTCATAAATTGGGGGATTTAAGTAAATCCTTGATAATCTATAGGTTAATACTTATAAGCTAATTTAATAGTCTCGGACTTAAAAGTTTTTAATTCCTTAAAAGTAATCCAATAGGATTGACCTAATTAAACTCAGGTTTCAAAAATATCTCTTTTTAATCTTCCAAAATTTTAATTCATGAGAAATTTTGAATATCTATTTATTAGAATCTAAATTTTTATTTATAAATTCTACGGGGTGTTATAGAGGACATCCAAGATAGGAGCATAAGATATCTTCCCATCCTCAAAGTAATGAGAGGGCAATTTCAAGTTCAGACTAATGCATCATGATTTAGATGTGACCTTGAGCTTTCAATGGCTTAATCTGAATTTGAAAGAGACAGATTAAGTGATAATTCTAAAATCTGTTGTTAAGAAATGAGTCTGACCGATTATTTCTTAATAATAGTATCTCATGATATCAGTGCTTAAAATGTCATGACACTGGATCACCAGTACTTGTCTTGGGAAAGTGATCAAAGACATGAAGAGTTGATTAACTTGTTAGAGGATTCATCTTGACTCATTGAGCTTCCATTGTACTGTTTTTCATTGAAGTATGATTGCTCTACCTTAGTCCTATTTTGTTTGATTGTCATTAAGTCCGCAATATCTTTTAACTCATGAATCCATAAATGCATTCATTCCATTCATTTTTACTTTTAAATACTGCTTTCTTTTATATTCTTGTAGCTTTTATGCATTTATTTCACAACATTTTTTTTATTAGAGGTAATCATTACTCCATCATGAACCAGAGGATGTATTGGTGTTCTAAGATTTGCAATGTTATTAACGCACTTCTATCGTGTTACTCTCCAGAGAACGATCCAGACAATTAAAAATAAATATTGCAAGCTTGATACTGTGCGCTTTCGGTAGGCAAATTAGGCATGCTCTTGAACAATCCTATGAGAATTATAGTTTAAAGAGAGTTGAGAGTTATGTAGCAGGTTTGTGCCTAAAAGCTTCATGGCGCCGTTGTCGGGGAGGGTGTAGGATTAGGAATTTTAGAACTAAAAATATTCTTTGGTTTATTTATAATTATTGTTTGCTTTTTGTTATTATAAATCCACTAATTCTATCATTTTGTTCACAGGAGAAGTCTCAACAGTTTATGAGCGAAAGAACAACCCGATCTTCAAAGCAACCTCTGCTTCCCTTTAACTGTGAACTTGAGAGAACAGCAAGGCTGATTAGATCAAACGCTAGAAGGAGGCAGAAAGATCTTACAGAAGGGACACTTTCGAAAATAACTGCAATGGCGAACAATGGACAGAATGACGGACCCGGAAACCTACCAAATGGACAGCCAGAAAATCAGCATAACATACCACTTCGAGGACATTTCCAAGCTCCATAGAGGGCTGCTGCACCACAATTTGTTCATCAGCACTACTTTCCACCTAACTTTGCTAATCCTGTTCCAAATCCTCAAAAGGAACGGTATCAACCATGGCAACCGAATGTTGACCAGTACTTGGCTGGAACAGATGAAGAGGTAGATATACCACCTGGTATATTAAACTTGGCGTCTTCCAGAGCATTTTATGGTTTGAGTGCTGAAGATCCACACTTGCATCTCAAAAAGTTTGTTGAGTTGAGCAAAACAGTAAAGAAGGGAAGAGCCTCAAAGAAAGCATTCAGCTAGCAATGTTTCCATTCTCATTGGATGGATCAGCAAAGGAATGGTACGATTCTTTGAATGCTCAACAGAAAGCTACCTGGCCAGAGCTAGTCAAAAATTTCTTGCTCAAGTATTTTCCAGAAAGCAAAATAGATGAATGGGTAGACAAAATTTCTAGTTTCAAAATGAGGAAGGGAGAATCACTGAAGGATGCTAGGGATAGATTCTTCGATATGCTCAAAAGATGCCCACAGCATGGTACTTCGGAGAGAAGATCATTGAAAATATTCTTCACGGGACTAACACCTACTTGGCAAATGATGTTAAATTCTACTGGAGGGGAGGAATTGCTCCAGATGACATTGGAAAAAGCCCGGTCAACTATAGATACCATGATTGCAAGCAGAGCAGTACTTCAGGATGATGATCCACCCTCACTGTAACACCCCGGTTTTTGGTCACCCAGGTCGGGATGTCACCGCCACATCCCCCTAGTAAGACACGGTTTCTCCGAGCTCACTAAAGAGATGCAAGGCTAGGTATTGCAGTATTTAAAAGTATTTAAATCATTCAAGATAGCCCATACAATATAATTGGAAAATAATAATAGTATAGCGCAGCGGAAATAATTGTTTTAGTATAGTATCGCAGCGGAAAATTTAAATAGGGCCGACATGGCCAAAACACGGGTTAAACAGGCCCGTTCATAGTGTAGTCTAAAGTACGAATTTAAAAGCAAAACAAAGTTCCCAAAATCCCATGCATGATTCGTGCTCACACATGCATATTCCACATATTCTGTAAGAACAGGAATAAAAACAGTTTTGGTCAGCAAACTTGCTGAGTAAGCTAACACATGCATGATCGTAGGGTTTAAAAGCCATTAATTTAATAAATAACTGAAAGCATGATAATAACATAATATTCACTTTAATCTACTCAACTATTCAATAGCATAATTTATTCCAGGGCTCTATTTAATAACACATATCGCATGGTCTTAGAATAATAGCCATAATTCAAAGAAAGCATTTAAATAATTTAATTGGACATCAACATAATTTAATCTAATTTAATTTAGTTTAATATCCCCATTACATTCCCAATTTGGTATCTCAAAGTTTCACGATAGTATCGCGATATCAACAAGTTTAGCCGGTAGCCCGGCGGCCGCAACCGTATCAGCCATACCCAGTACCACTCCGGAGCCTCGGGAAACCCATACGGATATTCACGAGAGTGTAGGCTCTATATTTCGCCGTTTTGGCAATATCACATTTCAAGTTTAGCGCGCGGGGTCACCATCGTCCATTACGGCACGAAGTGAATCGTTAGGGGGCACCCTGCAGAGCACTCACCCCTAATTTTAATTTATCAAGTTTGTAAGGGGATTAAATTTTTAAAATCTGACTTCAATTGTATTTATTAAAAAATAATATCTCAACTCGTTTCAACCCTAAAGGTTAATCCATGTTTCAACAAGATTTCAAGATTTTGTTTCCGGTAAATCACAGTTTACTCTAAAATTCGTCTAAAATCAGATTTAATTCCAAAAATTCCAAATTTTCATATCTGACTCAGAAACATCAAGATCTACAACTTTTGTGTTTTAACTTTTTCAATCCGAGTTACCTAAGTAGGTCAAAATCACCAATTTTTGCATAAGAATAATTCTGTCCGAGTTTAATGTATCACAGTTTAAAGATTTCGAATTCTACCATAGCCATTCGCTAGCCATACGATCAATATTCCGCTAGGGCTCTTACGTCCACTAGACATACACTTGGGCTCTTATGTCCCAAGCCGTAGAGAACATTGACAGTATCCAGCATAGTCATAACCCACAATGTTTTAATATTCTCTTTGTTTAGAAAGACTAATTCCCCAAATTTAGTAAGTTTCTCAATATATACTATTTCAGGACGCTATTCGCTTCGATATCATTTAAAATCCTTTTCAACAAGATTTTCAATGTTTGACTAGGTCAAAACTACAGTTTACTCCAAAATTTATTAAAAATCGGTTTAAAGTCCAAAAATTCTAAAATTTGACCAGTGATGCGAAAACACAGAGATGAACAAGTTTCATGTTTTAACTTTCCCGATTCGGGTTAAGAAAATAAGTCAAAAACGTAGATTTCTATCAGGTTACAAATCTGTCCGAGATTTCCAACAGCAGTTTCAAGATTTCACGATCTACCATAGCAAACCAACTCCAAACTTGATGAACTTTTACAGGGGGATTCTTAAGACATATATCTACAAGTTTCATGTTCAATAAAAGATCTAATTCATCCTATATCTATTGTCAAAAATGCCTACAAGTTCGGACTAAGAATCTGTCAAGATTTCAAGATCTAAATTTAGAACAGTTCGGGTTGAGATTGATTTCAGATATCAAACCTCAACGAAAAATTCCAAAACTTTATGGAGGTGTTTTTAACGTATAGATCTACAATTCTTATGTTTAACACCAATCCTAAATCGGTCTAGATCTAAGGTAAAAATCAACCTCAAGTTCGGACTAAGAATCTATCGCCGATTCAAGATCTAAGTCGAAGGCAGGTTCATTTGCAATTGTTTTCTGATAACAAAACACAATGAAAAATTATGAAATTTTTACAGAAGATAGATCTATGTCTTAGGAACGTTTTTCATGTTTTAAGTTTTCTCGTTTGAACAGTTTAAGGGTTCGGATAAATCGTGCAAAAACACTGCGCCATAAGGATTTTACTTGTGACAGATTTTACGTTCTTGATTCAAATATTTAGATCAAGTGAATTTTAATTCTCCCAAACCATGTAAGTATTAACTTACCGATCTATGGACGTTCCGGCTCGTCGATTCGGAGGCGTGGCTTCCAGTCCACCGTTTATCTCCTTGATTCCGTCGGGTTCTTCGCTCTCGATCCGGATCGGGGTGTAGAATGGAAAAAGGATTAGGTTAGGATTCGTTTTCGAATCGAGAATGGAAAAAGGAATAGATCAGATCTTACCACGACGACAGAAGACCCCAAATTTCGTCCAAGACAGTCTACTCTCTTGCCTTCGTGCCTCCGACGACTCCGGAATTAGGGTTTGATGTGTAGAGAGATTTCGTAGGATTTGAAAAGTATTCGGGATTGATTAAGATGGTTATTTATAGATGGACAAGACCTAGGGGACGTCCAAGGTCTGTCCCTAAGTGTCTTGAACCGAAAGGAAAGCAACCGAAGTCGAAAAATCCGGATTCAGGCGAGAAAATCGCGGAACGCCGCTGCTGTCTGATCTGGCGCGGGGTTGGCGTGGGGTTAGTGGAAACCCCGCGCGGACCCGGAATGGGCTTTGTCCTGGGCCGGGCCGTGCTATCCTTTGGGCCTTTTCTCTTCCCCCTTTCTTTTGGGCCTTTGTCTTCTCTTTGGGCCTTTTCTTCTTCTATTTTCTTGGGCTTACTCCTTGGGCTATCTCTTGGACTTTAAATCCTATTTTAAATTTTTTTGGGATCTCAAATTAATTATGGGTTTGAAATATTAAGTCCATCTATATTTGGTTCCCGTGCAATAGTTTATTTAATTATTTTCGACTTCACGGGTTCTTGGATATTTAATTCCTTCTTTTGAATTAAATTCCACTTCTCATTTTATCTTTAAATTATTTATTTTATTTATATATTGTATTTATTTATTTATTTATGTTACAAAATTCTCGGGTATTACATTTGTGTTCAAGTAGGTTGCTACAGAGAGAACTTTTGATAGTGAATACAGAATGTTTCTGGAGAGATGCAGAGAAGCAGATAATTTCATGCTCAATATAGAACCAGCTCTGTTGGTTTTTCGTAATACAGGACTGATGGAATCTGCTTTTGAAGTTCTGCAACCAGGAATAGAAGATGATCATCACCCTTCAATCTTCATCAAAGCCTTTATTCTGATGAGTTCAGAAAGTTTGGAGAAGATTGATGAAGGGTTGTACTTGTTGGGATCAATCTTCAAGGAAGAAGACCACATTCAGAGGATGAAGGAGAAGATTAGCATAATCTTTGCCAACAGTGAGGAAGAGCCAAATCCTTTCTTAGGGCAAAAACATAGGGAATTTTGTGATTACTTGGCCCCTCATGATAAGAACTTAGTTTTGCAACCTCCACACTACAATTATGGTACCACAAACATCAACTGTTTGTGTTGTGAGGTAACAATTCTAATCAAGGATTTGAGGGTATCCTTTAATGAGTATGTAGATGAACTTGAATCAGACTTCGATTCTGATTTAGAATCTGATTAGGCTGATTGTTTTGGTCATTGTACTGTCTATTTTAATGTAATCACTTCAGTCTATGATTTTGTATAAATGGAATTTTTGTTAATGCTTTAATTCTCACGTTGTTTTTCTTTTATAAGTTTTTCTTAATCCATAAAATTTCCATCACAAGTTTATTAACTCAGTTTTGAGCTAATTTCAAATCCGCTGATAAGGCAAGCCTAGACTTAATCATTAATATCCAAAGAGAGGGATAACAATTGAGTACCCTACTCTGCAGTTTTCGTAAGACTAGGCCGGCCCATTCTCTATATCTTTTTCTCCTTCACATCTTTTCAAATCACTCTCAAATCCATCTCTCTCTCTCTCTCGAGAAGAAACCGCCATAGTCTAGTTATTCTCATCCATTTCGTAGCATTTTCACTTCCAGAAATCTGATCAAGGAAAGAGATGGCAGGCGATAATCCGTAAGATTCTTAGTTCATCTTATTTTCTCCTTGGTGATGCTTCGTTTTGCAATGTTTTCTTTATGGTTTGCTTAAAAAATGCTTGCTTTGCAATACTAGGGTTTGCATTTTGCATTTCTCGCTTGACTGCGATTTTGTCAAAACTCTTATAATCATAGTCTTAGATTTCTCATTAATTTAAACAAAGCTAATTCTCTCTTTAAAACTCGCCTAACAGCACTAATACTGGAGAGCAATCTTCTGAGTTCTCTGTACTACGACTGACTGATCTTCCACTGGATATCATTGGTGAGATTTTGTCACGAGTAGGGCGGAGCAGCTTCAGGGACTTGCTCCACTGTAAATCAACTTGCACTTTGTTCAGAACTGCTTCAAATCATCCTACTGTATTTCGGAGGTTCAACTTAGAAGATGTTGATTTTAAAGATATCTCTAATGAGTCTTCCGGAAAGATTAATTTTCTACACTTTGTTGAGAGTTATGTAGCAGGTTTGTGCCTAAAAGCTTCACCCCACTACGCTGGTGAGGAGGACCCTGCGAAATTGGAGGAGTGGATTAAGACCTTTGACAAGTTGTTAAGCGCGGTCAAGTGCCCGGAAGGGGAGAAGGTGCACGTCGCCTCATATTACTTGGGAGGTGAAGCAGACGATTGGTGGCAGGCCACCCAGGGAAAGCTAACAGAGGATGAGGAGCCCTACTCGTGGGCTGAGATGATGGAACTGCTCAGGGACAGATTTTACCCCCTGAGTACAAAGGCGACCATGTACGAGGAGTTTCTGTCACTGACACAAGGCGGGCAGACCGTACTGGAATATTACAACCGGTTCAAGGAGTTGGTGCGATTCGCACCAAGGTTGGTGCCCACGGACGTGGAAAAAGCCCAGAAGTTTGAGATAGGCTTGAATCTGGCAATCAGAGAGGTGATTACAGGGGTACATTACCCCGACTTGCAAGAAGTGTACGATCGTGTTGTGGCAGTGGCACGAGTACAGCAATTGAAAAGGAGGGTGAGTGGGGAGTCCAGCCGGGGTGTAACACCCGAGAATTTTCCAACATAAAATAAATACAATAAATAAAATAAATATAATAAATAAATAAATACAGCAAATAAAATAAATAAAGATAAGGAAATGAGAAATGAAATTTAACTTAAAAAGGAATTAAAGGAATTTAATTAAATAAAAGGAATTAAATAAAGATAAATAAATTGTTACACGTGTACCTGACACCAATGGACTCAAAAACTCGAGTCCAAACATAAATTTAGATCCGAGGGAAATGACGATACGGAATAGGAACCCGAAGATGGCCCGGAAATCGTAATCCGGGAGTATAGAGGGATAGAAGTCCGAAAGAGAGGAGGAAAGGCACGACGGATCGCACGACCCGCCCGGACCGAAGTCCAGGCGAGGGCCGCGCGGTGAAAGGGGAATCGGCGCGCCACGGCCGCGCCACACGACAGATTCGCCGGTTGCGAGATTCACTCGCCCGAATCCGGATTTTCCGACTTCGGTTGAACACCTTTCGACTCAAGACTCACCAAGGCCGACCTTGGACGTCCCTAGGTCGTGCCTATCTATAAATAACACCTCTTGGAAGCCCCGAACACTTTTCAAAACCATACGATACTCTCTATACACAAAATCATAATCCCGAAGTCGTCGGAGGCACAATAACCGAGCCAGAGACTGTTGGGACAAGGTCGGAAGTCTTCCAACATCGTGAACGAAGAACCCGACGAATCGAGGAGATAAACGGTGGACTGGAAGCCACGCCTCCGAAATCGACGTTCCCGGACGACTGGAAATCTGTAAGTTGACACTTACATGGTTTTGGGAGTAATTAAAACACTTAAACCTAAAAGCTTAATCAAGACTTTCGAAAATCTGTCAACATGGGATTTCTACCGGCGCAGCAATTTTGTACAATTTTTCCGAACCCCTAAATTCTTCAAACAATAAAACTTAAAACATGAAAAACGTTCCTAAGGCTTAGATCTATCTCCTGTAAAATTTTCAGAATTTTTCGTGATGATTTGGTATATGAAATCAACCCGGAACCGAACTGCTTAAACTTGAATCTTGAAATTCTTGACAGAACTTAGGTCTGAAATTGATGACATTTTTGACTAGGGTTCTAGGCCGATTTAGATCTTTAGCCGAACATGAAAGTGGTAGACAAATGTATTAAGAAGGTCTCTGTAAAATTTCGTTAAGTTTGGAGTTGATTTGCTATGGTAGATCTTGAAAATCTTGGACTGCTGTATGATAAATTCGGACAGATTAATGTTTCTACGAAATTTGATGTTTTTGACATGTTTCGGTATATCGGATTGAAAAAGTTAAAACACGAACGTTTTTCATCTCGATGTTTCCGAGTCAGTGGTAAATTTTCAGGTTTTTTGAACCTAAATCTGATTTTAAATTAATTTTAGAGTAAACAGCGGTTTACCGAAGTCAAATCTTGAAATCTTGTGGAAACGATGGAATTAGCCTTTAGGGTTGAAACGAGTCGAAATCTTTTCTTCATAAATTTAGTGAAACCAGAATTTTTGAAATAAATCCCCTTACAAACTTGATAAATTAAAATTAGGGGTGAGTGCTCTGCAGGGTTCCCCCTAACTGCTTCACTTCGTGCCTTTATGGACGATGGTGACCCCGCGCGAAAATTGAGATATGATATTGCCAAAACGGAACAAGATATATGGCCTACACTCTCGTGAATATCCATATGGTTTCCTGAGGCTCCGGAGTGGTACTGGGTATGGCAGATACGGCTGCGGCCGCCGGTTTCCGGCTAAACTTGTTGAGATCGCGATGCAATCGTGAAACACTTGAAATTACTAAATCGGGGATGTAATGGGGAATTTAAATTAAATTAAATTATTTACCGTTGTCATTTAAATTGCTAAATGCTTTATTTAAATTAATTATGGCTTTCATTTTAAATTGTGCTAAATGTATTATTGACTAGTGCCATGAAATAATTATGCAAATTGGTTAGATAACTAAGTTGAATTATTTATGGCTTATTATCATGTTTTTATGTAAATATTAAGTTAATGTCTTTTAAACCCTACGATCATGCATGTGTTAACTTACTCAGCAAGCTGTGCTGACCAAACCGTTTATTTTTTCTTTTCCTTACAGAGTATGTGGAATGAGCATGAGCACGTTCATGCATGGGGGGACTTATATTTTGCGAAACTTTATATTTTAAATTCTTGCATTAGACTATAGAATAAACGGTCCTGTTTAACCCATGTTTTGACCATGTCGGTCTTATTTACATTTTCCGCTGCAATATTATACTTAAGTATTATTTTCGCTGCATTATGATATTATTATTTTCGAATTTATATTGTATGGGCTGTTTGCAAATGTTTTAAATATTTTAAATACTGAAATACCTAGCCTTGCATCTCTTTAGTAAGCCGGAGAAACCGTGTCATACTAGGGAGGTGTGGCGGTGACATCCCGACCTGGGTGACCAAAAACCGGGGTGTTACAAGTTGGTATCAGAGCCCGGCTTATTTTTGAATTAGTATTATTATTTTTAAACTATTAGTTATAAATTATTATTATTTTAAAACTACTAGATTATTATTTTTAAACCGTTAGTATTTATATTATTATAAAAGCCCAAAAATTATTATTTTAAACTTTCCTAGCCCAAAATTATTTTTAGCCAAACTATAATTATTTTGACCCAATATAGAGGTCCAAGGATTTTAAATATTATTTTAAATTTTTAAGCATTATTTCCATGGAAATGAATTTTTATTTTAAAAACCCATGGGAAAAAATATATATTGCATGAATTATTTTGGGGGGAAATCATCATTTGCATTTGCATATTACATCTTCTTTATTTAAAGAACTTAGAATCTTGGCGAATTTTAACTTAGAATCTTAGCGAATTTTAACTTAGAATCATGGCGAAGTTTAACCTAGAATCTTGACGAATATTAACTTAGATCTTTTGCTTGCGCTAGATGGCTAGTCAAGATATGATGAACTTGATGATCAAAATGATGAACGCTCACTTTGACTCCCAACAAACTATAGAACAAATGAAACATCGTATGGCTCAATTGGAGGCAAATCTGCACCACATGGGCAACTTAAGAGAGGCGGATCACCACCGCATAAACCAACTCGAACGCCAAGTCCAAACCCTCACTATACAAAACCTAATACTGAAGGAACACGTCGATGCTCATGGATAGGACAGTCCCTTAAAAGCTTCTTTTAAGGGAATAAAACACAAGATTTATTCATTTAAACAAAATAAAACAAAACCTTGCGTTACTTTTAAGCCCAATCAAGCACTATGTACAAGCACATTCATAGTGGCTTGCCTAGACAATATATTACGTTCTAATTTACACCGTTCGTAATAGAATGGCACCACGAGGTAGATCAAGAACCCAACCTGCTCCCCAAACTACTACTGAAGTGCCACCAAATGACACCGAACCCGCTCAACCTGTAGGAGAGCAACCCCAATGTGCGCAGGATGCCCCCGCACCGAACAATGTGGGCGATCGTCTCCGGACGATAGAAGAGGTTTTGGTTGCGTTAGGAAATGCGCAAGTCAACCAAGGGCAAGCTGCGGCGGTACCTCCGCCTCAGGCTCGCCCCAACTACTTGGCAATGGTGAATCCTTACCAGCCGCCCCACTATGCTGGTGAGGAGGATCCAGCTAAACTGGAGGAGTGGATCCGAACCTTCGACAAGCTGCTGGGAGCAGTCAAATGTCCGGAAGGAGAGAGAGTGCACGTCGCTTCATACTACTTGGGAGGCGAAGCGGACGACTGGAGGCAGGCGACTCAAGCCAAGCTAACTGAAGATGACGAGCCCTATTCATGGGCGGAAATGATGGAACTGCTCATGGATCGATTCTATCCCTTGAGTACTAAAGCTGCAATGTACGAAGAGTTCCTATCGCTGAAGCAAGGAGGCCATACTGTGCAAGAGTACTACACTCGTTTCAAGGAGCTAGTAAGGTTCGCACCGAGACTAGTACCCACAGATGCAGAGAAAGCACAAAAGTTCGAGATGGGACTGAACCTGTCTGTTCGCGAGGTGATCGCGGGGGTACACTACCCGACCTGCAAGCTGTGTATGACCGCGCTGTGGCAGTAGCGCGTGTGCAACAACTGAAGACAAGGGTGAGTGGGGAGTCCAGCAGGGGTCCCCAAGACAAGAGGAACCGGGACGCGAGAAGCGAGAACAACACGGGAAGGAACGAACAGCGGAGAGGGTCGAATAGGCCACAACAAACCAACAATGGGAGGAGGTTTAACCAAGAAGAACCGGTACCACCCTGCCCAAGATGTGGACGACCCCATCTGGCGAGGGGATGCCCTCAACAGGGCGCCTGCTTCCGATGTGGTCGAATGGGTCACATTCGTCGGGATTGCCGGACGAGGATCGAGAATATAACAAGGAGGGAAGATTTGGTCATGGGGCTGGAACAGCCTCAGAACCAAAACGGGCGGAACGGAAATAACCAAGGGTATAGACCCCCTCAGAACCAATTTAGGCCGCCGAATCAGAACCAGAATCAACGACCTCCGCCACCGCAGAATCAAAACCAACAGCAAAATCAGCAGCCGAATGCGAATCAGCAGGGCAACCAAGGACGCCCTATGGGGAGGCTCAACGTGGTTAATCAAGCGGACGTGCCTGCACAAGGAAAAGTGATGGTAGGAACATTTCATGTTTTAAATACACCCCTTAGAGTTCTATTTGATTTTGGAGCTAGTTGCTCAATCATAGCATCAAGAATAGTGCCTGAGTTAGATCTACCAAAGTGTGAGAGAATTAGCTTAGGAATTCAATTGCCTTCTGGAGAAGTAGTAACTTGCTCTAAACGATATAACGGAATTCCTATAGTGATAAAGAACGTAGAATTCTTCGCGAACTTAGTAGAATTTAACTTAAGAGACTTTGACATCATACTGGGGACGGATTGGTTATCCCATTATAAGGCGGTGATCGAATGCCAAAAGCAAAAGATCACCTTGTCAAAAAGTAGGGGAAAGAGAGTTATCTTTTACTCTCAGCCCCCTAAGAAGAGTAACAAAATCGTTAGTGCACTTAAACTAAGTAACTTGATGCGTAAGGGGTATGAGCTATATGAGTGCTATGTCCTAGATTTATGTGTTAGGATTAAAAGTCTAGTTTTGAGTTTTCCAGTTTGAACTCTCAAAATAGGGGTTTTGGTTCGATTTCAAACCTGTCACAGTTTCTAGTTCGAATCTCAAGGCAGGTTGGTTCTCGGCCATTTCCGGATATCAAAACGCAATGAAAAATTATGAAAATTTTACACGAACTAGATATATGTCTTAGGAACGTTTTTCTTGTTTTAAGTTTTTCCGTTTGAGCAGTTTTAAAGGTTCGAAAAATTCACACAAAATTGTTGCGCCGAGGGTTTTTCGTGTTGACAAATTTTAGAGTTATTAAATCCATATGTTTGGTTGCATTTTAAGTCACCCAAAACCAAGTAAGTATTAACTTACAGTGGTGATGATGTCTAGGACGTCTCTGGGTCGATGGGGGCGCTCACGCTTTCCACGAACATGTCCCAATTACTCCGTCTCCTCACCGTTGGCCCCGAAACGAAATCAAAAGTAAAAAATCTAGGGTTAGATCGGATTTTCGGACTCGAAAACTTAAAAGAAAGCCTATGGACGACTTACCACAATTTGGATTACTAAAGATGTTGTCCTCCACGCCTCCTTCGTCGATTTTCGTCGATGTTTGCTATTTCAAATCGCATCAAACATAAACTGCCTTGATAAGACTTTTCGAAATCTGACTGTGAACATATCCGAACTTGATGAGCATGTTTCTATATTTTCTATTCCGATTTGATCCTTGCAATCTAAATAAAAGTTTTAGATAATCATGTCTAGTATGTGCATATAAAATTTCAGAATTTTTGAAGTCCATTTGATATGTTAAAAAGTCGAAATTTTGAACTGTGTCAAACCTGAGTCCGGACAGAATTCTGCTTGTGTAATATACTCGATTTTTGACATGTTTCCTCAACTTATTTCGAGAACATTAAAACACGAAAGTTGTTTGTTAGGATGTTTTTGATATACTGTGAAAATATCAGAATTTTTGGACTTGAAATGAATTTTGGAATTAAAAAGGCGTAAACTGTGACGCCAAGAGACTTTTAAATCGAGAGATTTTGAAATTTCGTAACAAACGGTCGAGACGTTGAAATACGATATATCTATACTTTTGAAAAATCCCGTTACACTAAATTAAAACATATGAGATACTTGGCTATGTAGGGGGTGAGTGCTCGATAGAGTGCCCCTCTAGCTTTTGGCATCGTGCCTAGACGGACGAGTGTGACCTATGTAGGGGGTGAGTGCTCGATGGAGTGCCCCTCTAGCTTTTCGCTTCGTGCCAAAACGGTCGAGAGTGACCGACGTAGGGGGAAATGCTCAATAGAACGCCCCCTAGCTTTTCGCTTCGTGCCAAAACGGCCGAGGGTGAATGTTATGAGAAACTGTGCCAAAACGGCCAATGAAATACTTGAAATACGACACGGCTGCGGCCGCCGGATCACCGGCTATACAAGATACTTACGACACGGCTGCGGCCGCCGGATCACCGGCTATACAAAATATTGAGAAATGGTTACGTAACGGGGAAATAAAAGATTTAATGTTTTTAAGTATTTATTTATTTATGCCCGTCTTTAAATTATGGCCTTAAATTTTCATTGTTATTATGGATTAAATGCATGTGCAAGTACACAATTAAATTATTAATTTTAAATTGATAGATGAGTTGTTTGTATGCATGCCTCGGAGTAAAAATTTAATTATTTAACTAAACCTCTTTATACGTGTGTTAAATTATGATCTTGTGGAAATCCTTGTCTTTTCAAATATGTAATTAAATTATTATTATATGAATAAAATTTAAATCATGTCTTGTATGCACATGTTTTTCTTAAATCTAATTAAAGATTTTGAAACCCCTTAATCATAGTAGGTGTTAACTTACTCAGCACGTTTTGCTGACCAAACCATATTTTCTTTCCTTTTTCTTTCAGAGTATGAGGATTATGCATCATCATATGCATACATGGGAACATTCGGGAAAAACTCTATTTTTAAATTCCTGCATTTAATTACAACTTGCATGAACGGGCATGTTTAACCCGTGTTTTGGCCATGTCGGCCCTATACTTAAATTCCGCTGCATTATACATATGTAAATATTACTTTCCGCTGCAACTTTGATATTATGATTTTTAAATTATATTATAATGGGCTGTTTGAATATTTTAAATTCTGAAAAACCATAGCCTTGCATCTCTTTAGCAAGCTCGGAGAAACCGTGTCTTGCTAGGGAGGTGTGGCGGTGACATCCCGGCCTGGGTTATCAAATCCGGGGTGTTACAAAGTGGTAATACCCCAAATTTTTATCAACGTCCAAAGGAATAAAATTTATTCCGATCAATGTCGAAATATCTCCGAGAAGAAGAAAATAATTTATCACAATAAATTATTGCTCGGAAATGAAACGCCGATAGATTCAAAATTCAAAATGGAATAAAAGAGGGAAAGGAAGCCCGAAGACATTCCATGAATTGAGTCAAAATAATTGGAATTAAATTCAAGAAGGAAAATAATTCTAATTCCAAGAACCCGTGAAGTCGGAAGAAATTTAATTACACAAGTTATTGCACGGGAGTCAAAAGACGACGAATTGGAAGCCGACGAACCCGAGACCGACGGACTTAAGATTTCAAACATGAAATTCATTTGAAACGAGATAAATTTAAGATAAGAATTTATAATCCGAGAATGACCCGAAAAATCGAGCCCGAAAATGTAGGAGGATAGAAACCCGAAAGAGATGAGAAAAGGCCCGACGGGATCGCACGGCCCAGTCCGGACGCACGGCCCAGACCAGGCCGCGCGCTCTCCGCGCGGGGTTTGGCCTAACCCCGCGCCAACCCCGCGCCACCAAGACAGCAGCTGCAACTTGACGCGTTTATGCGATTTTCTTACCATATTTTCGACCCTCTACTATGGAAACTTGATCTATTATGGGGGAAAGGGGGATATGGACGAAATATAGAGGATTGTAACACCCTAAATTCAGATTCTTACACCCTTTACAGCCCCAAAAAAACCATCCACCCTCCCTCTCAATACTCACACCACTCTCAAACCCTAGTTCATGGACATTCGAAGACCACCCGACGAAGGAGGCGACGATTTGGACGAGGCCAAGCAATTTTCAGACTTCGTGTGGTGGTAAGGATAGATTTCAATCTTAAATCATGGTTCCTAATCGAATTTAGAGTCCTAACTTTTAGTTTTTCGCTCTTGTATTCACAAATCGGAACCGAAGAGAAAGAAACGAGTAGATTGGACGTGTTCACGGACTCCGGAGGCCATCCCGACGAAATCTAAGACTTTAGATCTTAGATACTGTAAGTTGATTCTTCTCATAACCGTTTTGGTGCCCTAAAATCGAATGGAATGCAAGTTTTAACCAACATACGAAAATCTATCCCAAACCCCCTCCCTATGCGCAGTTTCTAAAATCCAATTTTTAGACCCTTTTCGAGCTTTCAAACGGAGAAACTTAAAACTACAAAATTGTTCCTAAGGACTTAAAGTACACTGTGTTAAAATTTCAGAAATTTTCGTCGATGTTTGTTCCGTCAAATCAAATCTGGTATATTCTACGTTTTCGGACAAAACCCCATATGTGACAGTTTTGCGTGTTCGACTCCCTTGACGTTTTTCTAATGGATCCCATCAAAACTAAACTTTCATGTAAAAACGAAAGTTGTAGCTAACTGTCTAAATATTGTGTCCGTAAAATTTCACGCGTTTTCGTTAAGTTTTGATACTCGAAATTTCACCGAAAAGATTCTGCGTTTTTAAACATTTTC
Organism: Hygrophila difformis; assembly: GCA_030278955.1. Lineage (NCBI taxonomy): Eukaryota > Viridiplantae > Streptophyta > Magnoliopsida > Lamiales > Acanthaceae > Hygrophila > Hygrophila difformis. The sequence continues at coordinate 33,660,821 of JAOANR010000010.1, read as the reverse complement.
GAAAATCCTGACAGCTTTCATATGCGGACTTCATGTGGATTCTTCTCTCACCTTTGGTCGAAACCAATCTTTGATGTGAACATAAAAGTTGTAGATATTTGTCTCAAGATTATGCCCATAAAATTTCGTGAACTTCCGTTAATGTTTGAACCTTCAAATTGATCCGAACAGCCTGCGTTTTTGAAAAGAAAACTTGACATATTTTTATCCGAACTTGATGCGCGGATCTGATCCGATCCGGAGTGTTTCCGGACAAAATACCTCTAATAGAAATTGTTCATTTTGTGTCATTTACATGCTTGTAAAATTTCATAATTTTTGGAGTTCGTTTACTAGGTCGGAAACATGTTTTAAAAACAGTGCGCTGTTACCGAAAGGTGGCAGATTATACTTTTTAAGAAGATCGTAAAATTTGACTTGTTTCCTTACCTGATTTCGAGAAACCTAAAACACAAAAGTTGTTCGTTAGGGTGTCGTTGATACACTGAGTAAAATTCATAGTGATCGCCTTAAGAATGAATTTTTGAAACCAAAAAGGTGTAATCTGCGACGGTTGCGCTTACTAAACTTTGAGATTTATGAAAAACTTTCCTTGCGACACTTTCAACAATTTTGAAAACTTTATGAATTATGATCGAATTGGGAACTATGAAATCTTGATTATGTGGCTTGTGGACATAAGAGCCCAAGCGTACGACTAGCGGACATAAGAGCCCTAGTGAAACATTAATTATGCGGCTTGTGGACATAAGAGCCCAAGCGTACGACTAGCGGACATAAGAGCCCTAGTGAAATATTGATATGAGGCTTGTGGACATAAGAGCCCAAGCGTACGACTAGAGGACATAAGAGCCCTAGTGAAATATCAACCATGAGGCTTGTGGACATAAGAGCCCTAGCGAATGGTGATTTGTAAGACTTGTGGACATAAGTGCCCAAGTGGAAACAAAAGTAGAAAAATGAAATATTAGCTATGCGAGAACATATAATCTATCCCATGAATTATGAAACCCCTTTGACTATAGTAAATTCCTTTTGTTAAATTTCCAAAAGTTTATATACTTAGTATTTGTGTACGTCTCTTTACGTTTAGAATCATGCAGTTTGTAATACCCCAGATTTTTATCAACGTCCAAAATAAAATTTATTCCGATCAATGCCGAAATATCTCCGAGAAGAAGAAAATAATTTATCACAATAAATTATTGCTCGGGAATGAAACGCCGATAGGTTCAAAATTCAAAATGGAATAAAAGAGGGAAAGGAAGCCCGAAGACATTCCATGAATTGAGTCAAAATAATTGGAATTAAATTCAAGAAGGAAAATAATTCTAATTCCAAGAACCCGTGAAATCGGAAGAAATTTAATTACACAAGTTATTGCACGGGAGTCAAAAGACGACGAATTGGAAGCCGACGAACCCGAGACCGACGGACTTAAGATTTCAAACATGAAATTCATTTGAGTCGAGATAAATTTAAGATAAGGATTTACGATCCGAGAATGACCCGAAAAATCGAGCCTGAAAACGTAGGAGGACAAAAGTCCGAAAGAGAGGAGAAAAGGCCCGACGGGATCGCACGGCCCAGTCCGGACGCACGGCCCAGACCAGGCCGCGCGCTCTCCGCGCTGGGTTTGTCCAAACCCCGCGCCACCAAACAGGCAGCAGCAATCAATGCGATTTCGGGCGATTTCTTGCCATATTTCGACTCCCCGACTTTGGAAACTCAATCCTAAGCAAAGGGAAGGGTGTATGGACGGGTTGAGGGGATTGGACACTCATAACTAACCCTAATTTTCGAAGTGGCAGCCCCCAATTCCTCCCAAAACTCTCAAAGCTTCTCCCTTGTTCATCCAAAACCGATCCGACGACTTTCCGATCACTTTCCGGCGACGAAAATCGACGAAGAAGGCGTGGAGAGCAACATCTAGTGTTCCAGATTGTGGTAAGTTTTCCATAGGTTTTTCGTTTAAGTTTACGAGTCCAAAAATCAAATCTAACCCTAGATTTTTACTTTCGGCTTCGTTTCGGGGCCAACGGAAAGGAGACGGAGTAATCGGGACGTGTTCGTAGCAAGCGTGGGCGCCGCGATCGATCCGAAAATGTCCTAGACATCATCCCCACTGTAAGTTAATGCTTACTTGGTTTTGGGTGACTTAAAATGTAACCAAACATAGAGATTTAGCAACTCTAAAATCTGTCAACACGAAAAACCCCCGGCGCAGCGATTGTTTGCGAATTTTTCGAACCCTTAAAACCACTCAAACGGAAAACCTCAAAACATGAAAAACGCTCCTAAGACATAGATCTAGTTTGTGTAAATTTTCATAATTTTTCATTGAGGTTTGATATCTGAAAACGGCCGAGAAAGAACCTGCCTTGAGAGTCGAACGTTAAACTGTGACAGATTTGAAATCGGACCAAAACCCCTATTTCGAGAGTTCAAACCCAAAAACTCAAAACTAGACTTTTAATCCTAACATATTAATCTAGGTTGTGTAAAAAGTTCAGACATTTTCATTAACTTTTGCTATTTTAAATCGCATCGAAAAGAAACTGTTTTGACAAACCGTGTTTGAAATCTGCCTATGAACATGTTCGAACTTAATGAGTTTGTTTCTATATTTTGTAGTCCGATTTGACCTTCACAATCTAAATTAAAGTTGTAGATAATCATGTCTAGAATATCTGGTTAAAATTTCAGAATTTTTGGAGTCCATTTGATATGTCAAAAAGCCAATTTTCCGAACTGTGTCAAACCTGAGTCCGGACAGATTTCTGTTTGCATAATAAAATCGATTTTTGACATGTTTACTCAACTTATTTTGAAAAAGTTAAAACACGAAAGTTGTTCGTTAGGGTGTTTTGCATAAACTGTGAAAGTTTCAGATTTTTTGGACTTAAACCGAATTTTTAAATTGAAAAGGCGTAAACTGTGACGCCAAGATACTTTTAAATCGAAGGATTTTGAAATTCCGAAACGAACGATCAAAGATTTGAAATACGATACATCTATACTTTTGAAAAACCCCGATACATTAAATCTAAACGATACATGAGATACTTGGGTGGAGGGTGAGTGCTCTGCAGGGTGCCCCTCTAGCCTTTCTCTTCGGGCCTATAATGGACGAGAGAAATTAGATGAGATATTACGCCAATCGGCGGGAGATACATTGCCTACTCTCTCGGGTTTGTCCGTATGGATTTCCCGAGGCTCCGGAGTGTTACTGGGTATGGCAGATACGGCTACTGGCCGCCGGATCACCGGCTATACGAGATACTTACGAAACGGCTGCTGGCCGCCGGATCACCGGCTATACAAAACATTGAGAAATGGTTACGTAACCGGGAAATAAAAGAATTAATATTTTTAAAGTATTTATTTATTTATGCATGTCTTTAAATTATGCATTTAAATTGTGTCTTTAAATTTCATATCATGACTAAATGGTTATTGTGGATTAAAGGCATGTCGAGTACACAATTTAAGTATTATTTCCTTTAAATTGGTAAAGTTTGTAAATGGAATATTTTTGTATGCATGCTTAGGAGAAAAATTTAATTATTTAAATTATGTGTGTTAAATTATGAACGTGTGCTAAATTATGAACGTGTGTTAAACCCCTTTTTCATGTGTGCTAAATTATGAACGTGTGGAAACCCTCGTCTTTTAAATTATGTAATTAAATTATTATTAGTAGATGAATTAAAATTTAAATCATGTCTCGTATGCATATGTTTTTATTAAATTTAATTAAAGGCTTTGAAACCCCTAGATCATTCTAGGTGTTAACTTACTCAGCACGTTTTGCTGACCCAAACCATTTTTCCCCTTTTTCTTTCAGATTATGAGGATTATGCATCATCATATGCATACATGGGAACATTTGGGGAAAAACTCTATTTTAAATTCCTACATTTAGTTACGACTTGCATGAACGGGCCTGTTTAACCCGTGTTTTGGCCATGTCGGCCCTATATTTAAATTCCGCTGCAATACATGTATTTAAATATTATTCTCCGCTGCAACTTTGATATTATTATTTTTAAATTATATTACAATGGGCTGTTTGAATGATTTAAATTCTGAAAAACCATAGCCTTGCATCTCTTTAGCAAGCTCGGAGAAACCGTGTCTTGTTAGGGAGGTGTGGCGGTGACATCCCGGCCTGGGTTATCAAATCCGGGGTGTTACAAAGTGGTATCAGAGCCCGGACTATTTTTAAAACTAGTATTATTATTTTTATACTATTACGAGTATTATTTTTAAACTAGTATTATATTTAAAAATCCATTATTATTTTTAAACTCACATTTTTGAGCCCAAATTTTTTTTTCTAAGCCCTAACTTTTAGCCCAAATTAATTATTTTAAAGCCCAAACCTTTTGAGCCCAAAATCTATTTTTCCTAGCCTAAATCTTTAGCCCAATATTTAATTACTATGTTGGCCCAATTATTTTGGCCTAATACCCTTATTTTTACTTAAGCACCAAATAATTTATTCTTTTGGCCCAATATAGTGGCCCAAACCTTTTACACTTATTCTTTTAAAATATATCCATGAAATAAATTTATTTTTAAAACCCATGGATAAGTAAATGCATGCGTAAATTAAAATTTTATTGGGGGGATTTCATATGCATATGCATACATAAATATTTGTACTAACCTCTTATGTGAATCGTATGTGATACCTAAACTTCTCACTCTAGTGTTCGACATGACCTTGAGTCTTGACTTAGAAGCGCTAACTTAAGACTAACGTTGCCTTAGTCCTAGATCTCGATTCACTTAGGAACTCATCTTCGCGTGCTTAATAACAGAAAATGGCACCTAGGAGAAAGCCGAGGAAAGTAAGTCCAAACGGCACTGACACTGACCTCCCAAGCGCACTTAACAACAATGAGATTCCTCCGAACATAGGAAATCGAGCGCCTCATCTTCCCAACAACATGGATAAACGTTTAAGGATGATAGAAGAAGTACTCGTAGTATTAGGAAACGCCGAGGTGCATAGGGCACAAGCGGCAATACCTCCGCCAGTAGCTCGAGACAACTATCTAGCTTTGGTAAATCCTTATCAACCGCCACACTATGATGGGGAGGAAGATCCCGCCAAACTAGAGGAGTGGATCCGTACGTTCGATAGACTCTTAAACGCTATCAAATGCCCTAATGAGGAAAAGATACGTGTAGCGACTTACTACTTAGGAGGTGAAGCCGATGAGTGGTGGCAAAACCTCCAGAGGAAATTAGTGGAAGACGAGAAAGCCTACACTTGGGAAGAGTTTAAGGAAGCTCTGAGGGAGAGGTTCTACCCATTAAGCACCAAAGCGATGAAGTACGAGGAATTCATTAACCTAAGGCAAGGCGCACAGACAGTGCAAGAGTACTACACCAAATTCAAGAAGCTAGTATGATTTGCTACGAGGCTAGTACCAACTGACTCCGACAAGGCTCAGAAATTTGAGATGGGGTTAAACCTGGCCATTAGGGAAGTAATCACGGGGGTACACTACTCTGACGCACAAGCTGTTTATGATCGTGCGGTAGCGGTTGCACGAGTTCAGGGATTGAAGCGGAAGGCGATAGATGAGTCTAGCCAAGGTCCCCAAGCACACGACAAGAGAGGTAAGGACCGCGGAGCTGATAAAGACTCGGGTAGGAATAACCTTCGCAAAGGCCCAAATGGACCAGCCCAAGGCAACGATGGAGGCAATAATAGAAGGATTTTCACCCGTAAAGGCTACGTGCCCCGATGCCTAAGCTGTAACCAACCTCATCTGGTGAGGGGATGCCCTCAACCCGACACCTGCTTCCGATGTGGTCGACGTGGACATCGGATGAAAGAATGTCGAACCCAGATTAAGAATATAACCAAACGAGATGACCTGGTCGCTGGACATGACTAGCAACAGATAACCAAGGGAGACTCATGGGACGTTAAATGTGGTAAATAAAGCGGACTTACCTGTGCAAGGCGACGATACTCGAACCTTCTTGGGAATAATGTGTAGGCAGTTATGGGGACATAACTGTAATCTTAAGGGGGGGAGGATGTAACGCCCCGAATATTTTGTATCCCAAATAAACAAATTTAAATTGTTTTGAACTACGTCATGGCTTGATCCCTTCACCGGGTACGTAGGCAACTCGGAAATTTCAATTCTGGGATCAGTCAAACAATAATCAAACAACAAACAATCAACAATCGAACAATAATTCAATAACACAATATCGCAAAATAATAAAGTAAACAAAAGGACCCTAACTCTTAGCGCGAGAAAAGCCGAAACAACTTCGAGGGCGAAGTTGATTCTTAAGGGGGGTAGACTGTAATACCCCAGATTTTTATCAACGTCCAAAATAAAATTTATTCCGATCAATGCCGAAATATCTCCGAGAAGAAGAAAATAATTTATCACAATAAATTATTGCTCGGGAATGAAACGCCGATAGGTTCAAAATTCAAAATGGAATAAAAGAGGGAAAGGAAGCCCGAAGACATTCCATGAATTGAGTCAAAATAATTGGAATTAAATTCAAGAAGGAAAATAATTCTAATTCCAAGAACCCGTGAAGTCGGAAGAAATTTAATTACACAAGTTATTGCACGGGAGTCAAAAGACGATGAATTGGAAGCCGACGAACCCGAGACCGACGGACTTAAGATTTCAAACATGAAATTCATTTGAGTCGAGATAAATTTAAGATAAGGATTTACGATCCGAGAATGACCCGAAAAATCGAGCCTGAAAACGTAGGAGGACAGAAGTCCGAAAGAGAGGAGAAAAGGCCCGACGGGATGGCACGGCCCAGTCCGGACGCACGGCCCAGACCAGGCCGCGCGCTCTCCGCGCTGGGTTTGGCCAAACCCCGCGCCAACCCCGCGCCACCAAACAGGCAGCAGCAATCAATGCGATTTCGGGCGATTTCTTGCCATATTTCGACTCCCCGACTTTGGAAACTCAATCCTAAGCAAAGGGAAGGGTATATGGACGGGTTGAGGGGATTGGACACTCATAACTAACCCTAATTTTCGAAGTGGCAGCCCCCAATTCCTCCCAAAACTCTCAAAGCTTCTCCCTTGTTCATCCAAAACCGATCCGACGACTTTCCGATCACTTTCCGGCGTCGAAAATCGACGAAGAAGGCGTGGAGAGCAACATCCCTAGTGTTCCAGATTGTGGTAAGTTTTCCATAGGTTTTCGTTTAAGTTTACGAGTCCAAAAATCAAATCTAACCCTAGATTTTTACTTTCGACTTCGTTTCGGGGCCAACGGAAAGGAGACGGAGTAATCGGGACGTGTTCGTAGCAAGCGTGGGCGCCGCGATCGATCCGAAAATGTCCTAGACATCATCCCCACTGTAAGTTAATGCTTACTTGGTTTTGGGTGACTTAAAATGTAACCAAACATAGAGATTTAGCAACTCTAAAATCTGTCAACACGAAAAACCCCCGGCGCAGCGATTGTATGCGAATTTTTCGAACCCTTAAAACCGCTCAAACGGAAAACCTCAAAACATGAAAAACGCTCCTAAGACATAGATCTAGTTTGTGTAAAATTTTCATAATTTTTCATTGAGGTTTGATATCTGAAAACGGCCGAGAAAGAACCTGCCTTGAGAGTCGAACGTTAAACTGTGACAGATTTGAAATCGGACCAAAACCCCTATTTCGAGAGTTCAAACCCAAAAACTCAAAACTAGACTTTTAATCCTAACATATTAATCTAGGTTGTGTAAAAAGTTCAGACATTTTCATTAACGTTTGCTATTTTAAATCGCATCGAAAAGAAACTGTTTTGACAAACCGTGTTTGAAATCTGCCTATGAACATGTTCGAACTTAATGAGTTTGTTTCTATATTTTTTAGTCCGATTTGACCTTCACATTCTAAATGAAAGTTGTAGATAATCATGTCTAGTATATGTGGTTAAAATTTCAGAATTTTTGGAGTCCATTTGATATGTCAAAAAGCCAATTTTCCGAACTGTGTCAAACCTGAGTCCGGACAGATTTCTGTTTGCATAATAAAATCGATTTTTGACATGTTTCCTCAACTTATTTTGAAAAAGTTAAAACACGAAAGTTGTTCGTTAGGATGTTTTGCATAAACTGTGAAAGTTTCAGATTTTTCGGACTTAAACCGAATTTTTAAATTGAAAAGGCGTAAACTGTGACGCCAAGATACTTTTAAATCGAAGGATTTTGAAATTCCGAAACGAACGATCAAAGATTTGAAATACGATACATCTATACTTTTGAAAAACCCCGATACATTAAATCTAAACGATACATGAGATACTTGGGTGGAGGGTGAGTCCTCTGCAGGGTGCCCCTCTAGCCTTTCTCTTCGGGCCTATAATGGACAAGAGAAATTAGATGAGATATTACGCCAATCGGCGGGAGATACATTGCCTACTCTCTCGGGTTTGTCCGTATGGATTTCCCGAGGCTCCGGAGTGTTACTGGGTATGGCAGATACGACTGCTGGCCGCCGGATCACCGGCTATACGAGATACTTACGAAACGGCTGCTGGCCGCCGGATCACCGGCTATACGAGATACTTACGAAACGGCTGCGGCCGCCGGATCACCGGCTATACAAAACATTGAGAAATGGTTACGTAACCGGGAAATAAAAGAATTAATATTTTTAAAGTATTTATTTATTTATGCATGTCTTTAAATTATGCATTTAAATTGTGTCTTTAAATTTCATATCATGACTAAATGGTTATTGTGGATTAAAGGCATGTCGAGTACACAATTTAAGTATTATTTCCTTTAAATTGGTAAAGTTTGTAAATGGAATATTTTTGTATGCATGCTTAGGAGAAAAATTTAATTATTTAAATTATGTGTGTTAAATTATGAACGTGTGCTAAATTATGAACGTGTGTTAAACCCCTTTTTCATGTGTGCTAAATTATGAACGTGTGGAAACCCTCGTCTTTTAAATTATGTAATTAAATTATTATTAGTAGATGAATTAAAATTTAAATCATGTCTCGTATGCATATGTTTTTATTAAATTTAATTAAAGGCTTTGAAACCCCTAGATCATTCTAGGTGTTAACTTACTCAGCACGTTTTGCTGACCCAAACCATTTTTCCCCTTTTTCTTTCAGATTATGAGGATTATGCATCATCATATGCATACATGGGAACATTTGGGGAAAAACTCTATTTTAAATTCCTACATTTAGTTACGACTTGCATGAACGGGCCTGTTTAACCCGTGTTTTGGCCATGTCGGCCCTATATTTAAATTCCGCTGCAATACATGTATTTAAATATTATTCTCCGCTGCAACTTTGATATTATTATTTTTAAATTATATTACAATGGGCTGTTTGAATGATTTAAATTCTGAAAAACCATAGCCTTGCATCTCTTTAGCAAGCTCGGAGAAACCGTGTCTTGTTAGGGAGGTGTGGCGGTGACATCCCGGCCTGGGTTATCAAATCCGGGGTGTTACACAGTTAAATTCTTATTATTAATGTTGACAAAATACATTTTTATATTATAAAATGTGCATGAGTAAAAAGGGAGAATTTTTATTAAGTATATTTTAAAACCCATTATTGTTATGTTAAGAATTAACTTACTCAGTATTTTATATACTGATAAAACCGTTGTTTCATTTTTTTTTACAGAGTATGAAGAAATGGCATGAGCATGCACGCATATTGGGGGCTCGGGAATTAAATTAATAGTTGTGAATGTTATATCTTGTTAGACTTAAATTACTCGCTGCGTTTTGGCCATGTCGGCCCATATTTAAAATTTTCCGCTGCGACTTATTTTATTTGGTGTGGATTATACTATGTAACTTTAAAATAAATCTTTTTGGGCTTGCTTTTAATTTATTTTGAAATACCTTTAGCCTTGCATCTCTCAAGCGAGCTCGAATGAACTCGTGTCTTGCTTGGGAGGTGTGGCGGTGGCATCTTGGCCTGGGTTATCAAATCCGGGGTGTTACAAGTTGGTATCAGAGCCCGGAAATATTTTTAAATTATTAGTATTATTTTTGGCCAATATAGAGGCCCAAGGATTTTTAAAACAAATATTAATATTATTTTTAAATTTTTAACTACCATGATTATTATTTTTAAAATTTTAAGTTTTATTTCCATGGAACAAAAAAAAAATTTTAACCCATGGAAAATATTTACATATGCATAGAAAATTTCCCAAGTTTTTAAAGTCACAAAAATATTTTTTTTGGGGTTGGGTAGCATTGTATAAGCAGACATGCATTCGCATACATACATACATGAATGTCATGCTAAATTTTCTTTTATGTGAATTAACAGTGTCAAACTCTTACCTAGAAATTTGTCATGACCTTAACTTAAGAGCGTTTGCTTAAAACTAATTTTGCCTTAGTCTTAGGACTTGATCACCTAAGTTTAGCATGCTCATATCTATTACCTCTTGCCGAACCTGTCTCATAGATTTTGTTGAACGCTAACTTGCCTTAGATTAGAAACTCATATTCACGTGCGATGATAACAGAAAATGGCACCTAAGGGAAAATCGAGGAACAAAATCCCAAACAACACCAACGCTGACCTCCCCAACGCACCCAACAATACCGAGAGTGCTCATAACATAGGAGGACAAGCGCCTCCTATTTCCAATAATTTGGACGAACGCCTTAGAACTATGGAAGAAGTCCTCATAGCTTTGGGAAACGCTGAGGTACGAAGGACACCAGTGGGTGTACCACCGCCGGCAGCCCGACTCAATTTCCTAGCATTAGTGAACTCTTACCAGCCAACCCACTATGATGGCCAAGAAGATCCGGCCAAACTGGAAGATTGGATTCGCACATTTGATAAGCTCCTTAGCGCTGTCAAATGTCCCGAGGACGAGAAGGTCCAAGTGGCAACCTACTATCTTGGCGGAGAGGCAGACGAATGGTGGCATAACCTCCAAGGAAATTTAACTAAAGCCTTCCTATGGGAAGAATTTAAGGAGGTCTTGAGGGAAAGGTTTTACCCAATGAGCATTAAGGCCGCAAAGTATGAAGAATTCGTCCATTTAAAACAAGGTGGGCAAACGGTACAAGAGTACTATGCCAAGTTTAAGGAGCTGATTAGATTTGCTCCTGCAATGGTGCCAACTGACTTCGACAAGGCGCAGAAGTTCGAGATGGGTTTGAATCTTGATATTCGAGAGATATTGGTGGGAGGACAATGCACGACTTTGCAGGCGGTATATGACCGGGCAGTAGCAGTCGCCCGTGTCCAACAATTAAAGCGAAAGGACAATGGCGAATCGAGCAAAAACTCGCAAGGATTTGAGAAGAAGAATCGTAATAAGAACAAGAATAATAACTTTAGGAGGGGCAATGACCTAGCTAGATTCGATGGGTCTAGAGGGAATGATAACTGTGGTGCACTCATACCAAAATGCCCGCGGTGCAATCGACCGCATCTGGTGCGCCGGTGCCCGAAGCCTGGAGCCTGCTATAAGTACGGCAAGTTTGGTCACATGGCTAGGGGATGTCGAATGCCGGAGGAGGCGATCGAAAGGAGAATGGATCTGGTGAACCTCTAGCAGGGAGAAGCTGAAAAATGGAACAAGGTCAAAACTCGAACATCCTTGAGAATAATGCATAGGCAGTTATGGGGACATAACTGTAATCTTAAGGGGGGGAGGATGTAACCACCCGAATATTATGTATTCCAAATCAATAAAATAAACAAATTCGAATTGTTTTGAACTACGTAATGACTTGATCCCTTCACGGGGTACGTAGGCAACTTGGAAATTTCAATTCTGGGTTCAGTCAAACAATAATCAAACAACAAACAATCAACAATCGAACAATAATTCAATAACACAATATCGCAAAATAATAAAATAAACAAAAGGACCCTAACTCTTAGCGCGAGAAAAGCCGAAACACAACTTCGAGGACGATGTTGATTCTTAAGGGGGGTAGACTGTAATACCCCAGATTTTTATCAATGTCCAAAGGAATAAAATTTATTCCGATCAATGTCGAAATATCTTCGAGAAGAAGAAAATAATTTATCACAATAAATTATTGCTCGGAAATGAAACGCCGATAGATTCAAAATTCAAAATGGAATAAAAGAGGGAAAGGAAGCCCAAAGACATTCCATGAATTGAGTCAAAATAATTGGAATTAAATTCAAGAAGGAAAATAATTCTAATTCCAAGAACCCGTGAAGTCGGAAGAAATTTAATTACACAAGTTATTGCACGGGAGTCAAAAGACGACGAATTGGAAGCCGACGAACCCGAGACCGACGGACTTAAGATTTCAAACATGAAATTCATTTGAAATGAGATAAATTTAAGATAAGAATTTATAATCCGAGAATGACCCGAAAAATCGAGCCCGAAAATGTAGGAGGATAGAAACCCGAAAGAGAGGAGAAAAGGCCCGACGGGATCGCACGGCCCAGTCCGGACGCACGGCCCAGACCAGCCGCGCGCTCTCTGCGCGGGGTTTGGCCTAACCCCGCGCCAACCCCGCGCCACCAAGACAGCAGCTGCAACTTGACGCGTTTATGCGATTTTCTTACCATATTTTCGACCCTCTACTATGGAAACTTGATCTATTATGGGGGAAGGGGGATATGGACGAAATATAGAGGATTGTAATACCCTAAATTCAGATTCTTACACCCTTTACAGCCCCAAAAAAACCATCCACCCTCCCTCTCAATACTCACACCACTCTCAAACCCTAGTTCATGGACATTCGAAGACCACCCGACGAAGGAGGCGACGATTTGGACGAGGCCAAGCAATTTTCAGACTTCGTGTGGTGGTAAGAATAGATTTCAATCTTAAATCATGGTTCCTAATCGAATTTAGAGTCCTAACTTTTAGTTTTTCGCTCTTGTATTCACAAATCGGAACCGAAGAGAAATAAACGAGTAGATTGGACGTGTTCACGGACTCCGGAGGCCATCCCGACGAAATCTAAGACTTTAGATCTTAGATACTGTAAGTTGATTCTTCTCATAACCGTTTTGGTGCCCTAAAATCGAATGGAATGCAAGTTTTAACCAACATACGAAAATCTGTCCCAAACCCCCTCCCTATGCGCAGTTTCTGAAATCCAATTTTTAGACCCTTTTCGAGCTTTCAAACGGAGAAACTTAAAACTACAAAATTGTTCCTAAGGACTTAAAGTATACTGTGTTAAAAGTTCAGAAATTTTCGTCGACGTTTGGTCCGTCAAATTGAATCTGGTATATTCTGCGTTTTCGGACAAAACCCCATATGTGACAGTTTTGCGTGTTCGACTCCCTTGACGTTTTTCTAATGGATCCCATCAAAACTAAACTTTCATGTAAAAATGAAAGTTGTAGCTAACTGTCTAAATATTGTGGCCGTAAAATTTCACGCGTTTTCGTTAAGTTTTGATACTCGAAATTTCACCGAAAAGATTCTGCGTTTTTAAACATTTTCGAAAATCCTGACAGCTTTCATATGCGGACTTCATGTGGATTCTTCTCTCACCTTTGGTCGAAACCAATCTTTGATGTGAACATAAAAGTTGTAGATATTTGTCTCAAAATTATGCCCATAAAATTTCGTGAACTTTCGTTAACGTTTGAACCTTCAAATTGATCCGAACAGCCTGCGTTTTTGAAAAGAAAACTTGACAGATTTTTATCCGAACTTGATGCGCGGATCTGATCCGATCCGGAGTGTTTCCGGACAAAATACCTCTAATAGAACTTGTTCATTTTTGTGTCATTTACATGCCTGTAAAATTTCATAATTTTTGGAGTTCGTTTACTAGGTCGGAATATGTTTTAAAAACAGTGCGCTGTTACCGAAAGGTGGCAGATTATACTTTTTAAGAAGATCGTAAAATTTGACTTGTTTCCTTACCCGATTTCGAGAAACCTAAAACACAAAAGTTGTTCGTTAGGGTGTCGTTGATACACTGAGTAAATTTCATAGTGATCGCCTTAAGAATGAATTTTTGAAACCAAAAAGGCGTAATCTGCGACGGGTGCGCTTACTAAACTTTGAGATTTATGAAAAACTTTCCTTGCGACACTTTCAACAATTTTGAAAACTTTATGAATTATGATCGAATTGGGAACTATGAAATCTTGATTATGTGGCTTGTGGACATAAGAGCCCAAGCGTACGACTAGCGGACATAAGAGCCCTAGTGAAACATTAATTATGCGGCTTGTGGACATAAGAGCCCAAGCGTACGACTAGCGGACATAAGAGCCCTAGTGAAATATTGATATGAGGCTTGTGGACATAAGAGCCCAAGCGTACGACTAGAGGACATAAGAGCCCTAGTGAAATATCAACCATGAGGCTTGTGGACATAAGAGCCCTAGCGAATGGTGATTTGTAAGACTTGTGGACATAAGTGCCCAAGTGGAAACAAAAGTAGAAAAATGAAATATTAGCTATGCGAGAACATATAATCTATCCCATGAATTATGAAACCCCTTTGACTTATAGTAAATTCCTTTTGTTAAATTTCCAAAAGTTTATATACTTAGTATTTGTGTACGTCTCTTTACGTTTAGAATCATGCAGTTAAATTCTTATTATTAATGTTGACAAAATACATTTTTATATTATAAAATGTGCATGAGTAAAAAGGGAGAATTTTTATTAAGTATATTTTAAAACCCATTATTGTTATGTTAAGAATTAACTTACTCAGTATTTTATATACTGATAAAACCGTTGTTTCATTTTTTTTTACAGAGTATGAAGAAATGGCATGAGCATGCACGCATATTGGGGGCTCAGGAATTAAATTAATAGTTGTGAATGTTATATCTTGTTAGACTTAAATTACCCGCTGCGTTTTGGCCATGTCGGCCCATATTTAAAATTTTCCGCTGCGACTTATTTTATTTGGTGTGGATTATACTATGTAACTTTAAAATAAATCTTTTTGGGCTTGCTTTTAATTTATTTTGAAATACCTTTAGCCTTGCATCTCTCAAGCGAGCTCGAATGAACTCGTGTCTTGCTTGGGAGGTGTGGCGGTGGCATCCCGGCCTGGGTTATCAAATCCGGGGTGTTACAACGTGCACAACCTTGAGGCGGAAGAGAACAAGGTTGACAGCATACCAGTGGTAAGAGAATACCCGGATGTGTTTCCTGAGGACATCCCGGGAATGTCACCTGAGAGAGATCTTGAGTTCACTGTAGATCTCATCCGGGGCACAGAGCCTGTCTCAAAAGCTCTGTACCGGATGGCACCATTGGAAATGAAGGAGTTAAAGGACCAACTCGAGGAGCTGTTAGGAAAAGGGTACATAAGGCCGAGTACTTTCCCCTGGGGAGCACCGGTTTTATTTGTTAAGAAGAAAGACGGAGGATTACGTCTTTGCATAGATTATCGAGGATTGAACCAAGTGACTATCAAGAATAAATACCCTTTGCCGAGAATAGAGGATCTATTTGATCAACTGAAGGGAGCTTCAGTATTCTCGAAGATCGACTTACGATCTGGGTATCACCAGTTGAGAATTGCCGAGAAAGACATCCCGAAGACGGCGTTTCGAACTCGACATGGCCACTACGAGTTCACAGTGTTATCCTTTGGGTTAACAAATGCTCCAGCCATGTTCATGAACCTCATGAACAATGTATTTCGAGAGCTGTTAGATCAATGTGTAGTGGTGTTCATTGATGACATCCTGATCTACTCGAAAAGCGAGGAAGAGCATGCCCAGCACTTGCACCAAGTGTTAGGGACCTTGCGAAAGAATCAGCTATATGGCAAATTGTCCAAATGCGATTTTTGGTTGAAGGAGGTAGCATTTCTAGGACACATAGTATCCGCTGATGGAGTTTCAGTGGATCCGGCGAAAGTTTCTGCCGTAACTGAATGGGCAACTCCAAAGAGCCAAACTGAGATAAGGAGTTTCCTTGGATTAGCCGGGTACTATAGACGGTTCGTGAAGGATTTTTCAAAAATCGCACGACATTCGACCCAGCTACTGAAGAAGGGAGTAAAATACGTGTGGACAGAGGCTTGTGAGACAGCGTTTCAAGACCTGAAGAAACGACTCACAACCACACCCGTATTGACACTACCATCAGAGAATGGTGACTTCGAAGTCTACAGTGATGCTTCGAAGGAAGGTTTAGGTTGTGTATTGATGCAAGACTCGAGAGTCGTAGCGTATGCATCACGCCAGCTAAAACCTCACGAGGAGAATTATCCGACACACGACCTGGAGTTGGCAGCGGTCGTTTTCGCTCTAAAGATATGGAGACATTATCTTTATGGGCGGAAGTGTCGAATGTTCACCGACCACAAGAGCTTGAAGTATATATTCACTCAGAAGGAGTTGAATTTGAGACAACGAAGGTGGTTGGAACTTATTAAGGACTACGATTTGGAGATATCCTACCACGAGGGGAAGGACGTAACAAACTCATTGGTAATTCCGCCGGCATTGTACATGGAGTTGGCCAGATTGGATTTGGAACTTGTGCATCCGGGCACAGTGAGTGACACAATCAATGCCATTGTCATAGAAACTCCAATATTGGACGAGATTATGCTCGCCCAACCAGGCGACGCGAAGTTGGAAAAGATAAAGGGGTATATTGCCGAGGGAAAGACAATAGGATTTGCTGTCCACAAGGATGGAAGCATTCGCTTCAAAGGGAGATGGTGTGTGCCCCATAAATGTGCCAAGTTGAAGCGAAGGTTGATGGAGGAAGGGCACAACACGCCATATTCAGTGCATCCCGGAAGTGACAAGCTCTACAAAGATCTAAAGAAGATCTATTGGTGGCCGGGAATGAAGAAGGAAGTGGCAGACTTCGTGGCGAAATGCCTCACCTGCCAAAAGGTTAAGGCAGTGCGACATAAACCCTTAGGGCTGATGCAACCACTAGAGATTCCAAGTTGGAAGTGGGATAGCATCTCGATGGACTTTGTCTCGGGATTGCCCCGATCACCTAAAGGCATGAACAAGATTTGGGTGATTGTGGATAGGCTAACGAAGACAGCCATATTTATCCCGATGAAGGACACGTGGACTATGGACCAATTGGCCCGAGCCTACGTTGATAATATGGTACGACGACATGGAGTACCACATGACATCATTTCCAACATAGACAGTAGATTTGTCTCTCACTTTTGGACGGAGTTACAAAAAGCTCTCGGTACTCAAATCAAAATGAGCACCGCATTCCACCCTATGACGGCTGGTCAAACCGAGAGAACAATACAAACACTAGAAGACATGCTGAGAGCATGCGTGTTGGAAGTTAAGGGAAATTGGGAATCCCATTTACCCTTAATCGAATTTTCTTATAATAATAGCTACCATGCTAGCATTGGCATGGCACCATTCGAGGCGTTGTATGGACGAAGGTGCCGAAGCCCGTTGAGCTGGGAAGAAAACGATAAGTCGGTGGTAGTAGGACCATAAATTATCGAAGACATGGCTCAACAAATCAAGGTGATTCAAGGAAAAATGAGAGCCGCTCAAGACCGTCAGAAGAGTTACGCTGACGTGAGACGACGAGACCTAGAATTTCAAGTGGGAGATAGGGTCATGCTAAAGATATCATCCATGAAGGGGGTGATGCGCTTTGGCAAACGAGGAAAGTTGAGTCCTCGATACATAGGACCTTATGAAATTCTTGAACGAGTCGGAAATTTGGCCTACCGACTGGCTTTACCGCCACAATTAGATCGAGTTCATAACGTCTTCCATGTCTCACAACTAAAGAAGTATGTGTCGGACCCGACACATGTACTTCAACCAGAAGTAATCGAACTCGATGAGGATCTGACTTATGAAGAAGTCCCAGTGCGAATTCTGGACACCAAGGAGCGAGTAACGAGGAACAAAACCGTCAAAATGATCAAGGTTCTTTCGTCGAACCACGAAAGTAAGACGGCAACTTGGGAGGTAGAATCCGACATGAGAGAATGCTATCCGACACTGCTTCAAACCGACACCGACACAGTTATGGGGACATAACTGCAATCTTAAGGGGGAGAGGATGTAATACGCGGTGTGATATCCGTATTTTACCATGTATTTTTCGCGCATTTTTGTAAACAAGCAAACAAATTCAAATTGCTTGAACTACGTTATGACTTGATCCCTTCACAGGGTATGTAGGCAGCTTGGAAGTTTAATTCTAAGTTCAGTCATAAAATAATAAAACCACCAAAAAGACCTTAGCACGAGAAAAAGCCGAAACACAACTTCGAGGACGAAGTTGATTCTTAAGGAGGGTAGACTGTAATACCCGAGAATTTTCCAACATAAAATAAATACAATAAATAAAATAAATACAATAAATAAAATAAATATAATAAATAAATAAATACAGCAAATAAAATAAATAAAGATAAGGAAATGAGAAATGAAATTTAACTTAAAAAGGAATTAAAGGAATTTAATTAAATAAAAGGAATTAAATAAAGATAAATAAATTGCTACACGTGTACCCGACACCAATGACTCGAAAACTCGAGTCCAAACATAAATTTAGATCCGAGGGAAATGACGATACGGAATAGGAACCCGAAGATGGCCCGGAAATCGGAATCCGGGAGCATAGAGGGATAGAAGTCCGAAAGAGAGGAGGAAAGGCACGACGGATCGCACGACCCGCCCGGACCGAAGTCCAAGCGAGGGCCGCGCGGTGGCCGCGCGGTGAAAGGGGAATTGGCGCGCCATGGCCGCGCCACACGACAGATTCGCCGGTTGCGAGATTCACTCGCCCGAATCCGGATTTTCCGACTTCGGTTGAACACCTTTCGGCTCAAGACTCACCAAGGCCGACGTTGGACGTCCCTAGGTCGTGCCTATCTATAAATAACACCTCTTGGAAGCCCCGAACACTTTTCAAAACCCTACGATACTCTCTGTACACAAAATCGTAATCCCGGAGTCGTCGGGGGCACCAAAACCGAGCTAGAGACTGTTGGGACGAGGTCGGAAGTCTTCCAACGTCGTGAACGAAGAACCCAACGAATCGAGGAGATAAACGGTGGACTGGAAGCCACGCCTCCGAAATCGACGTTCCCGGACGATTGGAAATCTGTAAGTTGACACTTACATGGTTTTGGGAGTAATTAAAACACTTAAACCTAAAAGCTTAATCAAGACTTTCGAAAATCTGTCAACATGGGATTTCTACCGGTGCAGCAATTTTGTACAATTTTTCCGAACCCTTAAAAGTCTTCAGACGAGAAAACTTAAAACACAAAAAACGTTTCTAAGGCTTAGATCTATCTCCTGTAAAAAATTTAGAATTTTTGAAGATTTGGTATATGAAATCAACCCGGAACCGAACTGCTTAAACTTGAATCTTGAAATTCTTGACAGAACTTAGGTCTAAACTTGATGACATTTTTGACTAGGGTTCTAGGCCGATTTAGATCTTTAGCCGAACATGAAAGTTTTAGAAAAAAATGTCTTTAGAAGGTCTCTGTAAAATTTCGTTAAGTTTGGAGTTGATTTTCTATGGTAGATCTTGAAAATCTTGGACTGATGTATGATAAATTCGGACAGATTAATGTTTCTACGAAATTTGATGTTTTCGACATGTTTCGGTATCTCGGTTTGAAAAAGTTAAAACATGAAAGTTGTTCATCTCGATGTTTCGTAGTCAGTGGTAAATTTTCAGGGTTTTTGAACCTAAATCTGATTTTAAATTAATTTTAGAGTAAACAGCAGTTTACCGAATTCAAATCTTGAAATCTTGTGGAAACGATGGAATTAGCCTTTAGAGTTGAAACGAGTCGAAATCTTTTCTTCATAAATTTAGTGAAACCAGAATTTTTGAAATAAATCCCCTTAAAAACTTGATAAATTAAAATTAGGGGTGAGTGCTCTGTAGGATGCCCCCTAACTGTTTCACTTCGTGCCTTTATGGACGATGGTGAACCCGCGCGAAAATTGAGATATGATATTGCCAAAACGGCATAAGATATATGGCCTACACTCTCGTGAATATCCATATGGGTTTCCCGAGGCTCCGGAGTGGTACTGGGTATGGCAGATACGGCTGCGGCCCCCGGTTTCCGGCTAAACTTGTTGAGATCGCGATGCAATTGTGAAACACTTGAAATTACTAAATCGGGGATGTAATGGGGAATTTAAATTAAATTAGATTATTTACCGTTGTCGTTTAAATTGCTAAATGCTTTATTTAAATTAATTATGGCTTTCATTTTAAATTGTGCTAAATGTATTATTGCCTAGTGCCATGAAATAATTATGCAAATTGGTTAGATAACTAAGTTGAATTATTTATGGCTTATTATAATGCTTTTATGTAAATATTAATTAATGGCTTTTAAACCCTACGATCATGCATATGTTAACTTACTCAGCAAGTTGTGCTGACCAAACCGTTTATTTTTCCTTTTCCTTACAGAGCATGTGGAATGAACATGAGCACGTTCATGCATGGGGTGACTTATATTTTGCGAAACTTTATATTTTAAATTCTTGCATTAGACTATAGAATAAACGGGCATGTTTAACCCGTGTTTTGACCATGTCGGTCTTATTTACATTTTCCGCTGCAATATTATACTTAAGTATTATTTCCGCTGCATTATGATATTATTATTTTCGAATTTATATTGTATGGGCTGTTTGCAAATGTTTTAAATATTTTAAATACTGAAATACATAGCCTTGCATCTCTTTAGTAAGCCGGAGAAACCGTGTCTTACTAGGGAGGTGTGGCGGTGACATCCCGACCTGGGTGACCAAAAATCGGGGTGTTACACGGGGTCCCCAGGATAAAAGAAATCGGGACAACAGAAATGAGAGCAACACAAGAAGAACTGGGTATCGGGGAGGGCTGAATAGGCCACAACAAATAAACAATGGAAGAAGGTTCAACCAAGGAGGTCCAATGCCACCGTGCCCAAGGTGTGGCAGGCCTCATCTGACGAGGGGTTGCCCTCAGCAAGGTGCGTGCTACCGATGTGGCCTGATGGGTCACCAGAGTTGGGAATGCCGGACTAGATTGGAAAACATCACGCAGAGAGAGGATTTGGTCACGGGGCCGGTGCAGCCCCAAAATCAAAATGGACGAAATGGAAATAATCAGGGGTACAGACCCCCTTAGAATCCTAACCAGAACCAGCGCCCTCAGCAGCATCAGCAACAGAATCAGCAGCAAAATCAGCAGTCGAATCTAAATCAGCAGGGCAATCAAGGACGCCCTATGGGACGACTCAACGTGATCAACCAAGCATACGTGCCTGCACAGAGGGAAGTGATAGCAGGTACATTTCACGTTTTAAATACACCCCTTAAGGTTTTATTTGATTCTGGAGTCCATCAAGAGTAGCGTCTGAGTTAGATCTACCTAAGTGCGAGATAATTAGTTTAAGAATTCAACTACCTTCAGGAGAAGTATTAGTGTGCTCTAAACGATATGACGGAATTCCTATAGTGATCAAGAACGTAGAATTCTTCGCAAACTTAGTAAAATTTAAATTAAGGGACTTTGACATTATACTGGGAATGGACTGGTTGTCCCAATAAAAAGCGGTGATTGAATGTCAGAAGCAAAAGATCACCCTGTCAAAAAGTAGGGGAAGGAGAGTTATCTTTTACTCTCAACCTTCTAAGAGGAGCAACAAAATCGTTAGCGCCCTCAAACTGAGTAACTTGATGCATAAGGGGTATGAATTGTATGCATGCCACGTTCACAACCTTGAGGCGGAATAGAACAAGGTTGACAACATTCCAGTGGTAAGAGAATACCCGGACGTGTTTCCCAAAGACGTTCCAGGCATGCCACCTAAACGAGATCTTTAATTCACCATAGATCTCATTCCGGGAACAGAGCCTGTCTCAAAAGCTCCGTACCGGATGGCGTCACTGGGGATGAAGGAGTTGAAGGAGCAACTCGAAGAACTATTGGGGAAAGGATACATAAGACCGAGTACTTCTCCATGCGGAGCACCGGTTTTATTCGTTAAGAAGAAAGATGGAGGATTACGTCTTTGCATCGATTATAGGGGACTAAACCAAGTGACCATCAAGAACAAGTATCCCCTGCCGAGGATCGAGGACTTATTCGATCAATTGAAGGTAGCTTCGGTGTTCTCGAAGATCGATTTGCAATCTGGGTATCATCAATTGAGGATCGCCGAGAAAGACATTCCGAAGACGGTGTTTCAAACTCGTTATGGCCACTATGAGTTCACAGTGTTATCCTTTGGGTTAACAAACGCTCCTGCAATGTTCATGAATCTCATGGAATCTCATGAACAATGTGTTTCGAGAATAACTGGATCAGTGTGTGGTAGTGTTCATCGACGGCATCCTGATCTACTCGAAGAGCAAGGAAGAGCATTCCCAACATCTACATCAAGTGTTGGGGATCTTGCGAAAGAATCAACTCTATGGCAAGTTGTCCAAATGCGATTTTTGGTTGAATGAAGCAGCGTTTCTTGGATACATAGTATCCGCTGATGAAGTTTCATGGACCCGGCGAAAGTTTCGGCCATGACAGAATAGGCAGCGCCGATGAGCCCAACGGAAATAAGGAGTTTTCTTGGATTGGCTGGGTATTGTAGGCAATTTGTGAAGGACTTCTCAAAAATTGCACGTCCTTTAACCCAGCTACTGATGAAGGGAGTAAAGTACGAGTGGACTGATGCGTGTGAGACTGCGTTTCAAGAGCTGAAGAAATGACTCATGACCACACCCGTACTGACACTACCATCAGAGAATGGTGACTTCGAAGTTTACAGTGATGCTTCAAAAGAAGGATTAGGATGCGTTCTGATGCAAGACTCGAAGGTCGTTGTATATGCATCACGCCAATTAAAACCCCACGAGGAGAACTACCCGACACGCGACTTGGAATTGGCAGCTGTCATTTTCGCTCTGAAGATATGGAGACACTATCTTTATAGGCGAAAGTGTCGAATGTTCACCGATCACAAGAGTCTGAAGTATATATTCACTCAAAAGGAGTTGAATTTGAGGCAGTTAAGATGGTTGGAGCTCATCAAGGATTATGACTTTGAGATATCCTACTACGAGGGGAAAGCGAATGTGGTAGCCGATGCCTTAAGTCGGAAGACCCAACACGTGGCGCACTCGTTGGTGATTCCGCCAGCATTGTACATGGATTTGGCAAGATTGGATATGGAACTTGTGCATCCTGGCACAGTGAGTGAGATGGTCAACGCAATGGTTGCGGGGATTCCAATTTTTGAATAGATAAGACTCGCTCAACCGGGCGATGTAAAGTTGGAAAGGATAAAGAAGAGCATTGCCGATGGTAATGTAATACCCCAGATTTTTATCAACGTCCAAAGGAATAAAATTTATTCCGATCAATGTCGAAATATCTCCGAGAAGAAGAAAATAATTTATCACTATAAATTATTGCTCGGAAATGAAACGCCGATAGATTCAAAATTCAAAATGGAATAAAAGAGGGAAAGGAAGCCCGAAGACATTCCATGAATTGAGTCAAAATAATTGGAATTAAATTCAAGAAGGAAAAATAATTTTAATTCCAAGAACCCGTGAAGTCGGAAGTAATTTAATTAGACGAGTTATTGCCCGGGAGTCAAAAGATGACGAATTGGACGCCGACGAACCCGAGACCGACGGACTTAAGATTTCAAACATGAAATTCATTTGAGTTGAGGTAAATTTAAGATAAGAGTAATCCGAGAATGACCTGAAAAATCGAGCCCGAAAACGTAGGAGGACAGAAGTCCGAAAGAGAGGAGAAAAGGCCCGACGGGATCGCACGGCCCAGACCAAGCCGCGCGCTCTCCGGGCGGTTTTTGGCTAGAAACCGCGCCAACCGCGCGCCAACACACAGTGGCTGCTACACTTGCACGTTTTGGCGATTTCTTACCTTATTTTCGGACCCCGACTTTGGTAACTAAATCCCGATCGAGGGAAGGAGTATATGGATGGATTTGAGGGGATTTGACACTGATAATCAACCCTAATTTCGAAATTGGCAGCCCTCATTCCTCCCAAAACTCTCAAAACTTCTCCCTTGTTCATCCAAAACCGAAAACCCCAAAATCCCTTGCGTTCTTGAAGTGCCGACGACGAAATCCGAACAAGAGGGACTTGAGAAAGAGAAGACAGTCCCCTAGGACGTTGGTAAGTGGTTTTTGAGTTTATCCAACCATTTTTGAATCCAAAAATCTGATCTAACTAAGGATTTTTGCTTTCGGATTCGGTTCGTGGACGTTGGAAGAGGAAATCGACTTGAGGAAACTCGCTCGTGACATCCCGTGGATCCCGGACGACCCCGTGACCTCCTAGACATCATCCCCGCTGTATGTTAATGCTTACTTGGTTTTGGGTGATGTAAAATGTAACCAAACATAGAGATTTAGTAACTCTAAAATCTGTCAACACGAAAAACCCCCGGCGCAGCGATTGTGTGCGAATTTTTCAAACCCTTAAAACTGCTCAAACGGAAAAACTCAAAACATGAAAAACGCTCCTAAGACATAGATATAGTTCGTGTAAAATTTTCATAATTTTTCATTGAGGTTTGATATCTGAAAACGGCCGAGAAAGAACCTGCCTTGAGAGTCAAACGTGAAACTGTGACAGATTTGAAATCGGACCAAAACCCCTATTTCGAGAGTTCAAACCCAAAAACTAAAAACTAGACTTTTAATCCTAACATATTAATCTAGGTTGTGTAAAAATTTCAGATATTTTCATTAATGTTTGCTATTTTAAATCGCATCGAAAAGAAACTGTTTTGACAAAACGTGTTTGAAATCTGCCTATGAACATGTTCGAACTTAGTGAGTTTGTTTCTATATTTTGTAGTCCGATTTGATCTTTACAATCTAAATAAAAGTTGTAGAAAATCATGTCTAGTATATGTGGTTAAAATTTCAGAATTTTTGGAGTCCATTTGTTATGTCAAAAAGCCAATTTTCCGAACTGTGTCGAACCTGAGTCCGGACAGATTTCTGTTTGCATAATAAAATCGATTTTTGACATGTTTCCTCAACTTATTTCGAAAACGTTAAAACACGAAAGTTGTTCGTTAGGGTGTTTTGCATAAACTGTGAAATTTTCAGATTTTTCAGACTTAAACCGAATTTTTAAATTGAAAAGGCGTAAACTGTGACGCCAAGATACTTTTAAATCGAAGGATTTTGAAATTTTGAAACGAACGATCAAATATTTGAAATACGATACATCTATACTTTTGAAAAACCCCGATACATTAAATCTAAACGATACATGAGATACTTGGTGGAGGGTGAGTGCTCTGCAGGGTGCCCCTCTAGCCTTTCTCTTCGGGCGTATAATGGACGAGAGAATTTGATGAGATATTACGCCAATCGGCGGGAGATACATGGCCTACTCTCTCGGGTTTCCGTATGGATTTCTCGAGGCTCCGGAGTGTTACTGGGTATGGCAGATACGGCTGCTGGCCGCCGGATCACCGGCTATACGAGATACTTACGAAACGGCTGCGGCCGCCGGATCACCGGCTATACAAAACATTGAGAAATGGTTACGTAACGGGGAAATAAAAGATTTAATATTTTTTAAGTATTTATCTATTTATGCAAGTCTTTAAATTATGCATTTAGATTGTGTCTTTAAATTTCATATCATGACTAAATGGTTATCGTGGATTAAAGGCATGTCAAGTACACAATTTAAGTATTATTTCCTTTAAATTGGTAAAATTTGTAAATGGAATATTTTTGTATGCATGCTTAGGAGAAAAATTTAATTATTTAAATTGTGTGTGTTAAATTATGAACGTGTGCTAAATTATGAACGTGTGTTAAACCCCTTTTTCATGCGTGCTAAATTATGAACGTGTGGAAATCATTGTCTTTTAAATTATGTAATTAAATTATTATTAGTAGATGAATTAAAATTTAAATCATGTCTCGTATGCATATGTTTTTATTAAATTAAATTAAAGGCTTTGAAACCCCTAGATCATGGTAGGTGTTAACTTACTCAGCATGTTTTGCTGACCCAAACCATTTTTCCCCTTTTTTCTTTCAGAGTATGAGGATTATGCATCATCATATGCATACATGGGAACATTTGGGGAAAAACTCTATTTTTAAATTCCGGCATTTAATTACAACTTGCATGAGCGGGCCTGTTTAACCCGTGTTTTGGCCATGCCGGCCCTATACTTAAATTCCGCTGCATTATACATATGTAAATATTACTTTCCGCTGCAACTCTGATATTATGATTTTTAAATTATGGGTTGTTTGAATATTTTAAATTCTGAAAAACCATAGCCTTGCATCTCTTTAGCAAGCTCGGAGAAACCGTATCTTGCTAGGGAGGTGTGGCGGTGACATCCCGGCCTGGGTTATCAAATCCGGGGTGTTACAAAGTGGTATCAGAGCCCGGAATATTTTTAAACTATTATTTTTAAGTATTATTATTTTTAAAGTTATTATTTCTAAACTAGTTTAAAGAGCCCAATATTTATTTTGAAGTTAAAGCCCAAATTTTTAGCCCAATACTTTATATACTTACTATTGTGGGCTCAAATTTTTTTTAGACCCAATACCTGTATTTTTAAAACCCAAATAATTTATTTCTTTGGCCCAATATAGTGGCCCAAATCTTTTTCCCTTATTCTTTAAAAATCTATCCACGGAATAAACTTATTTTTAAAACCCATGGGTAGAAAAATGCATGCATAAATTAAATTTTTATTGGGGATTGCATATGCATATGCATACATAAATATTTGTAACCTCTTATGTGAATCGTTTGTGATACATACCATTCTCACACTAGCATTCGGCTAGACCTTGACTCTTGACTTAGAAGCGTTAGCTTGAGACTAATTGTGCCTTAGTTTTAGATCTTGATCGTCTATGCTTAACGTGCACATAACTATTCTCTACCTTTTTCCAAAGATCTTCACCTAGACGATATATTATGACTTGTCGAGAAACCTAACGATGAGA
This sequence comes from Hygrophila difformis, assembly GCA_030278955.1. Lineage (NCBI taxonomy): Eukaryota > Viridiplantae > Streptophyta > Magnoliopsida > Lamiales > Acanthaceae > Hygrophila > Hygrophila difformis. The sequence goes on along the minus strand of JAOANR010000010.1, from coordinate 33,633,850 downwards.
ACGATGAACGCCTACATTGACCCTCAACAGAATATACAATACTCTAAACGCCGTATAGCTCAACTTAAAGATGACCTACAACCCTTCTGAAACTTAAGAGCGGCTGACTGTGAACGCATAAATAACCTATAGACCCAACTTCAAAAACTTACCAAACGGAACGAAGAAATGATAGATAGGATCGAAGCCGACGGAGGAAGACCCTACCAACGAGGCTTAAGGAGATTGAAGATTTCTCAACGCTATCTATCTACCTTTGTCTAGTTATTCCTTTCCGAGAAATAGAAGCACTATCTCACCTCCTATCTCTGTACGAAAATTCCTTATATATATATATATAAAAAAGAAAAAAAAAACTCGGCATAAACCTACGCCAAGGGGATCGATTTTCCAACAAGTGAACATTATCAACTCCAAAACAACTCCTACCAACACCGTTTGATTCAGTAAATCATTATTCTTCCAACACTGTATTAAATCCTTACAATCAAATCCTTGCGCTTCGTGACAGAATGGCACCTAGAGGAAGACCTAACAATCCACCCATCCCACCCAACACCAATGAAGAGCTACGACAACTCGATGAACCAGTGCAAGACGTTAGTGCAACCAGTCAAGGAGGGGAAGTAGCCTCCATGCCTAAGAACTTAAGTGACCGATTAAGAACTATAGAGGAAGCTGTGGTCGCCTTGGGGGATGCACTAATCAACCAAGGGCAAGGCAAGAGGAAACGAGACCACAGAACCGATAACTACTTAGGAAGGAACCATATTCGGGGAGGCCCGAATAGACCACCTCAAGGCAACGGTGGAAGAAACAGAGGGATGGTTTACAACCATGGTGACTACACGCCACCATGCCCAAAATGTGGTAACCCACATTATGCGAGAGGATGCCCTAAGCCCGGAGCGTGCTTTCGGTGTGGTCGATTTGGTCATCGGCTACGTGACTGCCGAACGCGGATAGAGAATATTAACGAGAGAAAGGAAGTGACCATTAAACCTCACCAGCCACAGAACCCAAACAGTCGAGATGGCAACCATGAAGCATTCATACCACGCTGCCGACGGTGCAACCATGCACATCTGGTGCGCCAGTGCCCGAAGCCCGGAGCTTTCTATCAGTGCGGCAAGTTTGGGCACAGGGCTGGGAATTGTCGAACGCCAGAGGAGGAGATTGAGAAGAGGCTACACTTGGTAAATCCGCAACGAGGAGATCAAGAAAGAGTTGTGGGACGGTTGAATGACGACAAACAAGCTGACTTGCCAGCTCAATGAGAAATGGGTCAAAGGTAACGATGCGCAAACTTTCTCGAGAGTAACTTATAGGCAGTTATGGGGACATAACTGAAGTCCTAAGGGGGAGAGGATGTAATACCCCGTAATAATGCATAAGCAATTATTTTTGGAACCCGAATATTTTGTACTCTGAATAAACAAATTCAAATTGTTTTGAACTACGTCATGGCTTGATCCCTTCACAGGGTACGTAGGCAGCTCGGAAATTTCAATTCTGGGTTCAGTCAAACAATAATCAAACAACAAACAATCAACGATTGAACAATAATTCAATAACACAATATCGCAAAATAATGAAATAAACAAAAAGGACCTTAACTCTTAGCGCGAGAAAAGCCGAAACACAACTTCGAGGACGAAGTTGATTCTTAAGGGGGGTAGACTGTAATACCCCAGATTTTTATCAACGTCCAAAGGAATAAAATTTATTCCGATCAATGTCGAAATATCTCCGAGAAGAAGAAAATAATTTATCACAATAAATTATTGCTCGGAAATGAAACGCCGATAGATTCAAAATTCAAAATGGAATAAAAGAGGGAAAGGAAGCCCGAAGACATTCCATGAATTGAGTCAAAATAATTGGAATTAAATTCAAGAAGGAAAAATAATTTTAATTCCAAGAACCCGTGAAGTCGGAAGTAATTTAATTAGACGAGTTATTGCCCGGGAGTCAAAAGATGACGAATTGGACGCCGACGAACCCGAGACCGACGGACTTAAGATTTCAAACATGAAATTCATTTGAGTTGAGGTAAATTTAAGATAAGAGTAATCCGAGAATGACCCGAAAAATCGAGCCCGAAAACGTAGGAGGACAGAAGTCCGAAAGAGATGAGAAAAGGCCCGACGGGATCGCACGGCCCAGTCCGGACGCACAGCCCAGACCAAGCCGCGCGCTCTCCGGGCGGTTTTTGGCTAGAAACCGCGCCAACCCCGCGCCAACACACAGTGGCTGCTACACTTGCACGTTTTGGCGATTTCTTACCTTATTTTCGGACCCCGACTTTGGTAACTAAATCCCGATCGAGGGAAGGAGTATATGGATGGATTTGAGGGGATTTGACACTGATAATCAACCCTAATTTCGAAATTGGCAGCCCTCATTCCTCCCAAAACTCTCAAAACTTCTCCCTTGTTCATCCAAAACCGAAAACCCCAAAATCCCTTGCGTTCTTGAAGTGCCGACGACGAAATCCGAACAAGAGGGACTTGAGAAAGAGAAGACAGTCCCCTAGGACGTTGGTAAGTGGTTTTTGAGTTTATCCAACCATTTTTGAATCCAAAAATCTGATCTAACTAAGGATTTTTGCTTTCGGATTCGGTTCGTGAACGTTGGAAGAGGAAATCGACTTGAGGAAACTCGCTCGTGACATCCCGTGGATCCCGGACGACCCCGTGACCTCCTAGACATCATCCCCGCTGTAAGTTAATGCTTACTTGGTTTTGGGTGATGTAAAATGTAACCAAACATAGAGATTTAGTAACTCTAAAATCTGTCAACACGAAAAACCCCCGGCGCAGCGATTGTGTGCGAATTTTTCGAACCCTTAAAACTGCTCAAACGGAAACACCCAAAACATGAAAAACGCGCCTAAGACATAGATCTAGTTTGTGTAAAATTTTCATAATTTTTCATTGAGGTTTGATATCTGAAAACGGCCGAGAAAGAACCTGCCTTGAGAGTCAAACGTGAAACTGTGATAGATTTGAAATCGGACCAAAACCCCTATTTCGAGAGTTCAAACCCAAAAACTCAAAACTAGACTTTTAATCCTAACATATTAATCTAGGTTGTGTAAAAATTTCAGATATTTTCGTTAATGTTTGCTATTTTAAATCGCATCGAAAAGAAACTGTTTTGACAAAACGTGTTTGAAATCTGCCTATGAACATGTTCGAACTTAGTGGGTTTGTTTCTATATTTTGTATTCCGATTTGATCTTTACAATCTAAATGAAAGTTGTAGAAAATCATGTCTAGTATATGTGGTTAAAATTTCAGAATTTTTGGAGTCCATTTGTTATGTCAAAAAGCCAATTTTCCGAACTGTGTCGAACCTGAGTCCGGACAGATTTCTGTTTGCATAATAAAATCGATTTTTGACATGTTTCCTCAACTTATTTCGAAAACGTTAAAACACGAAAGTTGTTCGTTAGGGTGTTTTGCATAAACTGTGAAATTTTCAGATTTTTCAGACTTAAACCGAATTTTTAAATTGAAAAGGCGTAAACTGTGACGCCAAGATACTTTTAAATCGAAGGATTTTGAAATTTTGAAACGAACGATCAAATATTTGAAATACGATACATCTATACTTTTGAAAAACCCCGATACATTAAATCTAAACGATACATGAGATACTTGGTGGAGGGTGAGTGCTCTGCAGGGTGCCCCTCTAGCCTTTCTCTTCGGGCGTATAATGGACGAGAGAATTTGATGAGATATTACGCCAATCGGCGGGAGATACATGGCCTACTCTCTCGGGTTTCCGTATGGATTTCTCGAGGCTCCGGAGTGTTACTGGGTATGGCAGATACGGCTGCTGGCCGCCGGATCACCGGCTATACGAGATACTTATGAAACGGCTGCGGCCGCCGGATCACCGGCTATACAAAACATTGAGAAATGGTTACGTAACGGGGAAATAAAAGATTTAATATTTTTTAAGTATTTATCTATTTATGCAAGTCTTTAAATTATGCATTTAGATTGTGTCTTTAAATTTCATATCATGACTAAATGGTTATCGTGGATTAAAGGCATGTCAAGTACACAATTTAAGTATTATTTCCTTTAAATTGGTAAAATTTGTAAATGGAATATTTTTGTATGCATGCTTAGGAGAAAAATTTAATTATTTAAATTGTGTGTGTTAAATTATGAACGTGTGCTAAATTATGAACGTGTGTTAAACCCCTTTTTCATGCGTGCTAAATTATGAACGTGTGGAAATCATTGTCTTTTAAATTATGTAATTAAATTATTATTAGTAGATGAATTAAAATTTAAATCATGTCTCGTATGCATATGTTTTTATTAAATTAAATTAAAGGCTTTGAAACCCCTAGATCATGGTAGGTATTAACTTACTCAGCATGTTTTGCTGACCCAAACCATTTTTCCCCTTTTTTCTTTCAGAGTATGAGGATTATGCATCATCATATGCATACATGGGAACATTTGGGGAAAAACTCTATTTTTAAATTCCGGCATTTAATTACAACTTGCATGAGCGGGCCTGTTTAACCCGTGTTTTGGCCATGTCGGCCCTATACTTAAATTCCGCTGCATTATACATATGTAAATATTACTTTCCGCTGCAACTCTGATATTATGATTTTTAAATTATGGGTTGTTTGAATATTTTAAATTCTGAAAAACCATAGCCTTGCATCTCTTTAGCAAGCTCGGAGAAACCGTATCTTGCTAGGGAGGTGTGGCGGTGACATCCCGGCCTGGGTTATCAAATCCGGGGTGTTACAGGTAAGGCAATAGAATTTGCTATTCACAAGGATGGAAGCATTCGCTTCAAGGGAAGATGGTGTGTGCCTCAGAAGTGCGTTGACCTAAAACAGCGATTGATGGAGGAAGGGCATAACACGCCATATTCTGTGCATCCTGGAGGTGACAAACTTTATAAGGGTCTGAAAAAGATCTATTGGTGGCCGGGAATGAAGAAGGAAGTGGCAGACTTCGTGGCGAAATGCCTCACCTGCCAAAGGGTTAAAGCAGTGCGACATAAACCCTTAGGGTTGATGCAACCACTGGAGATTCCAAGTTGGAAATGGGATAGCATCTCGATGGACTTTGTCTCGGGATTACCACGTTCACCTAAAGGAATGAATAAGATTTGGATGATAGTGTATAGGCTAACAAAAGCAGCCATATTTATCCCGATGAAGGACACGTGGACTATGGACCAATTGGCCCGAGCCTACGTCGATAATGTGGTACGACGACATGGCGTACCACATGACATCATTTCTGATAGAGGCAGTAGATTTGTCTCTCACTTTTGGACGGATTTACAAAAAGCTCTCGGTACTCAAATCAAAATGAGCACTGCATTCCACCGATGACGGATGGACAAACCGAGAGAACAATCCAAACCTTGGAGGACATGCTAAGAGCATGTGTATTGGAGTTTAAGGGAAGTTGGAAAAACTGTAATACCCGGGGTTTTTCCAACACCCAAAGAAATGAAATAAAATTTATTTCCGAGAAGAAAATAATTTACTACAATAAATTATTTCTCGGAAATGGCGTGACCGATAAATTCAAAGAATTCGAACCCAAATTTTGGTCAAGTCGAAATGGGATGAAAGAGGGAAAGGAAGCCCGAAGATATTCCATGGATTAATCCCAAAAGAATTGGAATTAAATTCAAGAGGGAAAAGAATTTTAATTCCGAGAACCCGTGAAGTCGGAAATAATTTAATTAGATAAATTATTGCACGGGAGCCAAAAGACGACGAATTCACGCCGACGGATTCAAACTCGACGGATTCATGATTTCGAATATGAAATTCATTGGAGTCGAAATAAATTAAAGAAAGGAATCGTAACCCCATAAATGACCCGAAAAGTCAAATCAAAAACGTAGAGGATAGAAACCCGATCGAGAAAAGGAGAAAAGACCAGACGAACCACGCGAACTGCTCGAACCGGTTGGACCAGGCGCCGCGCGCTCTCCGCGCGGCCACCGCGTGCTCTCCGCGCGGCCACCGCGTGGGAGAAGGAAGACGCGTCCAAGGTTGAGCCCGCGCGCACGTCGCGCGGCCAAAGCAATACGAGCGCGTCACCACTGCGCCAGAGGTGCAGGAGGTGTAAACTTTCCTTCCATGGAGATTTTCTTGCCAAAAATTCGAACCCTATAGGTGGCAAGCCGATCACAGCCTTAGGAAAGGCTTAAGACCGGGATTGGGACGCCCCCATCCCCATTTACAACACAAAGTTCTCCTCCCTCATTCTTCCTCTCCTAGCCAAAAACCCTTCGAGTTCACTTTCCGGCAAGGATTCCGGCGAAGACGGGACGATCGGGATGAAGACTCTGCCTTCTAGGACTTGGGTAAGTTGTATTATAGTTTTTAATTCGTCCATAGATCCCAAAAACTCGAAATCTAAAACCCTATTCCTTGCTACAATTTCACGTCGGGGGACGAACAAAAAGAGATCGGAGAAGTTGGCCGTTCGTCGCGACCCTAGGACGTCCGAAAAGCCCCGACAACAATCCTAATCTCTAACTGAGTAAGTTAAGACCTTACTCTTCAATTTTTGTGGTTTATTGTCATTTAAAACTTAAGATCTAGACACGTAACTAAAATCGGTTTTCAAAAACCCTATTTTCGTCCAATTTTAGAAACTCGCCTAAAACCCGACATTCGGGAATTCTAACCAAAACCTTTTCAACATAGATTTTGTTCATAAGACTCTAATCTACCTTGTGTCCAAATTTCAGTCATCGACATAAAGATTTGATATCCCAAATCGTACCGTAAAGTTTCTGTAACAAAACCAAACGTTTGAATTCTGGACAGATTTATTGACTCGACTTGACGCATATCTTTCACCCGTTTTTAGATTGATTCAACTTTGCATTTCCAAAAAAAAGTTGTGAATAATTGTGTCTAGATTGTGCATATAAAATTTCATGAATTTTAGAGTTCATTTGATATGTCAAAATGGACGACTTCAGAGCCTGTTCTAAACCAATTTTTGAATCCGTGCGTATGCAGCGTTTTGGTGTCGACTTTTGAACATCTAAAATTCATTATTTCCAAAATCTTAAAACATGAAAGTTGTTCATTAAGGTGTTAGGTACATACTGTAAAAATTTCGGACGAATTGGATTTGAAATGAATTTTTAATTGGCGTCGCACGTAACTGTGTCGGAATCAGTCCTTTGGACAGAAATCTTCTTTTGCAAAGAACTCGAAATTTGACTCACTTCAAAACCTTATTTCCAAAAACTTAAAACATGGAAGTTGTTCGTATGTGTGTTCTTGAGCTACTGTGTAAATTTCAGAATTTTTGGTTTAAAGATGAATTTTTAGTTAAGAAAGGCGTAAACTGTGTCGAATCGAATTTTTCGAACTTGAGAAAACTCGAACTACGAAACGCGATATCGAATATTTTGTAACATTGAAATACGAACTTTCGCAAAATCCCGTTCACTAGGCTGAGCCGATCTTCATGCTATCATTATTTTGAGACTGACTCGTTAGTGGTCTCCTTACTATCTAAGATTGCCTCGTTAGTGATCTCCTTATTATGCCAAAACGGCAGTTGTGGACTTGGCCTGCCAAATCGGCAGTGAGAAATACACGGCCTGCCCGAGTGGCAGTGAAACCGCTTGAAAAGCCTGTCAAATGACAGTTCATATACACGCCTGTCAAATTGACAGTAGATATACACGGCTTGCCAAAATGGCAATCGATATACACGGCTTGCCGGAATGGCAATCGAGATACATGGCTAGCCAAAACGGCAGTCAATACTAATATGGTTGCGGCCGCCGATTCACCGGCTAACTGATTATGATTATTGAGATTGCCTCGTTAGTGATCTCCCTTGTGTGGTGTCCTCTTCTTAGTCATCGGGATAATACTAACAGACTTGAGAGTGTGTATTTAATTAAATTATATTTATTTATCATGCTTTTAAATTATGCTTTTAAATTATACCTTTTAAGTTATGCTTTAAAATTTCATATCCTAGTCTTATATAATAATCATGTCTTTCCGCTGCAAGTAACCTATAAATTTTGAATTAACTTTAATATGCATAAAAAGTCTAACTTTTAATTAAACAACATGTAACCCCTTAATTGTTTTGTTAGGGATTAACTTACTCAGTATTTTATATACTGATAAAACCCGTTGTTTATTTTTCTATTACAGAGTACGGAGCATGATCATGCATCAGGAGATCACTTTGGACATTTAGTATTTATTTTACATGACTTGCATACGGGATTGTTGAGCCGACTTTGGACATGTCGGCCCTATCTTTAAATTTCCGTTGCAAATTTATTATTATTATTACATGTGTGGATGATGTTATATTATTATTTTAAGCAATTCCGGAATTGTTTTTAAAACTTTTTCCAAAACCCATAGCCTTGCATCTCTTTAGCAAGCTCGGAGAATCCGTGTCTTGCTAGGGAGGTGTGGTGGTGGCATCCCGGCCTGGGTTATCAAATCCGGGGTGTTACAAAAACCATTTACCCTTAATTGAGTTTTCCTACAACAATAGCTATCATCCTAGTATCAGCATGGCACCATTCTAGGCATTGTATGGGCGAAGGTGCCGTAGCCCGTTGAGTTGGGAAGAAAGCGATAAGACTGTGGTAGTGAGACCACAACTTGTCGAATATATGGCCCAACAGATAAAAGTGATCCAAGGAAAAATGAAAGCCGCTCAAGACCGTCAAAAGGACTATGCTGATGTGAGACGACAAGACCTGGAGTTTCAAGTGGGAGATAGGGTCATGCTAAATATATCACCTATGAAGGGGGTGATGCGCTTTGGCAAACGAGGGAAGTTAAGTCCTTGATACATAGGACCTTATGAAATTCTAGAACGAGTTGGAAATCCAGCCTACCGACTGACTTTACCGCCACAATTGGCTCGAGTACATAATGTATTTCATGTATCACAACTAAAGAAATATGTGCCGGACCCGACACACGTACTCCAGCCGGAAGTGATTGACTCGAAGACGATTTGACTTATGAGGAAGTTCCAGTGCGAATTCTCGATGTTAAGGAGACAATAACGAGAAATAAGACCATGAAGATGGTCAGGGTTCTTTGGTCGAACCATGAAAGTGAAAAGGCCACATGGGAATTGGAATCTGGCATGAAGGAACGTTACCTGACCCTGTTTCAAACCAACACAACCACAGTTATGGTGACATAATTGTAAGCTTAAGGGGGAGAGGATGTAACACCGTGTATTTTAGTCCGAAATAAATAAACAAATTCAAATTATTTTGAACTACGTAATGGCTTGATCCCTTCACAGGGTACATAGGCAGCTTGGAAGTTTTAATTCTAAGTTCAGTCACAAAATAATAAAATAAACGAAAGGACCCTAGCTCTTAGCTCGAGAAAAGCCGAAACGCAACTTCGAGGACGAAGTTGATTCTTAAGGAGGGTAGACTGTAATACCCGAGAATTTTGTAACTTAAATAAATAAAATAAATTCAATAAATAAATAAATAAATAAAAGATTAAATGAGAATAAATAATTAATAGATGAAATGAGAAAGGGAATTTAATCCAAGAAGGAATTAAAGTTAAAGATAAATTAATTAAATAAATTGTAAAATGGGAACCCAATACAAATGGACTCAATAAATCGAATCCAAAATTTAATTAAGATCCAACTAAAATTTAGATAGGAGATTGGAGCCCAAGAATAGCCCGGAAATCGGGGCCCAAGAATATAGGAGGATAGAAGTCCGAAAGAGAGGGGAAAAGGCCCGACGGATCGCACGACCCGGCCCGGACCAAAGTCCAGGCCAAGGCCGCGCGGGGTGAGTGGGATCGCGCGCCACCCCACGCCAGCTCCACAAACGGGCAGTGCGAGATTCACTCGCCCAATTTCGGATTTTTCGACGTCGGTTGCTTACCTTTCGGCCCAAGACTCCTTGTGACTGACCATGACCGAACCTAGGGCTTTTGAGTCTAAAAATAACCCCGTTTTTAGCCCGTAGACCCTTTTCAACACTTTCAAATTTCCCCATACAACTCACACACCGAAAAACCCTAGTTCCCAAGTCGTCGGAGGCAAGAAGACAGCGGGAGAAAAAGCATTGGACGAATCCAGAGTTCCCCGGGCATAGGTATACAGTGGGGTAAGGTTTTGTCCATCTTTTCCATTCAAAACTCGGATCCAAATCTAACTTACTACGTTTCTTTTCTAAAACCCCGATCCGGACGCGTAGAGAGAGAACGAAGGATCTCGGGAGACGAACGGAGGACGTGGAAGCCACGACTATGAATTTGATGAGCCGGATAATCCAAATCATGTAAGTTAATACTTACTATGGTTTTGGTTGACTAAAAACAACCGAACGAATAGATCTAATAAGAAACCCTAATTAAAAATCTGTCTACACTGACGCAGTGTCGTTGCACGAATTTTTTGGACCATTTAAAATGCTCAAACGGAAAAATTCAAAACATAAAGTGTGTTCCTAATACCCTGATCTATACCGTGTAACAATGTCTGAATTTTTCGTTAAGCTTTGTTACCCAAAAATCGACCTAGACGAACCTGCCTTTGAATTGAATCTTGAAATGGTGGCAGAATTACTTTTCGAACTAGTTGATGATTTTAACACTAGCTCTAGGCCGAATTAGGACTTGAGTTGAACATGAAATGTGTAGATCTATGTGTTATGAATCACCCTATAAAATTTCATCAAGATTGGTGCTCATTTGTTAAGTTAAAAATCAGATTTTGGAAAACTGCTGCATCTGAATTCGGACAGAATCATGTTTGTGTATAAATTCACACTTTTGACGTTTCCCTAACTCGGATTGAAAAACTTAAAACACGAAACTTGTTCGTTACTGTGTTGTCGAGTTACTGTCCAAATTTCAAAATTTTTGCCCTGGAAATGAATTTTTAAATGAGATTGGTGCGTACAACTATATGTGAAAGTCATATTTTGAGAAACCTGAGGAATTTGAGAAATTGGCCTTTACTATACACACAAGTGAAACTCTTTTGAAATGATTAAACAAACGTTTTCAAACAATACCCTTGCAACTTGATTAAAAACCGATGTAGGGGGTGAGTGCTGTGCAGGGTGCCTCCTAGCTTTACACGTCGTGCCTGAATGGACGATGGTGTTGAAATATGACAAATTATGCCAAAACGGCGAGATATTTTGGGCCTACACTCTCGGGAGTATCCGTATGGGTTTCCCGAGGCTCCGGAGTGGTACCGGTTATGGCGGATTTGGCTGAGGCCAACGGTTACTTGAAATATGTAGAGATTGCAATGCAATCGAGAAATACTTGAGATACCTGATCGTAGAGTAATGGGGATAATTAAAAGACTCTTTTTATTATTGCTTTTATTTAAATTATGCTTTTAAATCACGCCATGTATTGTACGTATGATCTTTTAGAATCCATTGTTTTAAGCTATGCAATTTTAATTGTTAGTAGTTAAATAAAATTATATACTGCCTATTAGCATGCTTTTATTAAATTTAATTAATGGCTTTGAAACCCCTTAAGTATATACTATGTGTTAACTTACTCTGCACGTTTTGCAGACCAAACTATGTTTTATCTTTTCTTCCAGAGTATGAGGAATATGCATGATCATATGCATGCATGGGATCGTTTGGGGAAAAACATTGTTTTTAAATTCTATATTTATTTATGACTTGCATGAACGGGCCTATTTAATCCGTGTTTTGGCCATGTTGGCCCAATTTAAATTCCGCTGCAATATATATATATATATATATATATATATATATATATATATTTAAGTATTACATTCTGCTGCAACTACGATGATATTATTTTCGATTCATAATACAATGGGTTGTTTTTAATTGTTTTAAATATTTTAAATACTGCAATACCATAGCCGTGCATCTCTTTAGCAAGCTCGAAGAAGTCGAGTCTTGCTAGGGAGGTGTGGCGGTAACATCCCGGCCTGGGTTATCAAATCCGGGGTGTTACAAGACAGTTGCAATATATATCAACATTTGAATCTATGATATTGTGAAGCATACAAAATCAACAAAAAATGAATAATATTACTAAAGTTCCTGCTTTTGATGTCGTTCCAGCAACTATTCTTGATGTTCCTGCCTTTGATGTCGTTCCAGCAACTATTCTTGAGGTTCCACCCTTTGATGTCGTTCCAACAACTCTTCTTGATGTTCCAGCCCTACTTGAGAATGCTCCAGTAGCACTCGACGATCCAGCTCCATCAGCCCCATTCTTTTTCCTGAGTTATGGAAAAAGAATTAATGTCATAAGAACAAGCTGTTTAGTTTGTGTACAAATCAAAAAGAATAAATCATAATGAAATGTTAACTTAACCACCTTTGCAAGTCTTCTTTTTTCACGCATTTCATTGGGGAAGTCAGGACAGGTAGTTACCACATGACCCGGCTCACCACAAATGTTGCAATGAAGAGTAACCTGCCTTCTTGTCATCTTTGTGGCATCTTTTGTATGCCTCCTCCTCTCCCTGTTGGTCTTCTTTACCTCCAGCACCAACTCTTCTTGCCTTACGCGGTCTTCCAACCCCTCTTGCGTATTTAGGTGGCATAGGAGGTATGTAGGCTGTTTTCTGCCAAAATAAGTCACTTGGAATGCCTATGACAGGGAATTGGTACGCTTTCTTGTATGCCGACACCTTGAAACAATCTTCAACATAGTCCTCAGGTTCATTTCCTTGCTTATAAATGGCAGCCAACCCATAAAGGCATGTGCAACCGTTGAGCTGCCATAGCCTACAGCTACACTCCCTTTTGATGAGATCAACAACATATTGACCATTACCATCCATCATGCTAATTTGGTAGTGTCGGTCACTTGATTTAATAGGGATGCAATCCCCTTCCTTGAATTTTTTTGAATTTTCTTCGAAATCCGGGGACAAACAGTCTTGTTGCAGCTGATGTCCTGTCCAGATTATCTGCATGCCTCTTCATTATGTACTCCCTTATCCACTCATGTGATGTAAGAATAGTCTTGGAGCGTGCTTCCTTGATACAAGAGTTAAACGACTCACACAAATTATTCAACAACATGTCACACATGGGACCTTCCGAAAAGTGTGACTTGCTCCATTCCGTAGGTGGTCTCTCACTTAGCCATTTCCAAGCACCCTCTGAATACTCGCTAATTTTTTTCATTTGACTCATGAACTGTAGTACCGTGGCAACCCTAGCAGCACTCCATAGCAAATTTTTCAATGCAAGCCCTCGAAATCCAGCTTTGACAAAGTTATTGTGCATATGCCGTACACAGAACCTATGGTCCACACCAGGAAACAATTCTTGAATGGCCTTTATAAGACCTTTTTGTCTGTCAGATATAAATGTCAAATAGCGTATAAATCCAAGCTGCAAATCATCCTTCAACACGCCCAAAAACCACCCCCAATTATCCTTGTTCTCTATAGGTATAATCGCATCCACCAGCGGGTACAATTGATTGTTGGGATCTACACCTACGGCTGTCAACAGAATACCCCTGTGTGGACCACTTAGATGACAACCGTCAACCCCTATTAATGGCCTGCAGCCTAGTCTCCAGCCCTTCTTCAACGCATCTAAACATACATAGAAAGTCGAACCTTGTTTGTCTATGTTCATCCTTTGTACCAAGTATAACTGTGCTCCCCGGATTTCTATGTCTTAATTCTTCTGCATAATCCCGTAACCTCGAAAATTGATACTAGGATGATCCGTTTAGAGCTTGTAATTCTCTCTTCTTTGCTGCCCCTTGCTTGATGCTTAGTCACATCCACTTTTAATTCATTGATGACATCAAGCCGAAACCCTTCAGCATCTTTTTGGATCAGATATGAACTTGTTGAGGTATTTCTGACTCAACCACCGACCGGGATGCACCAGTTCCAGGCTTAATTTCGCCAAATCTCTGTACAATTCGGCCGGTATCACCAGTGAGTTCGTGACGTGTTGCGTCTTCCGACTCAAGGCGTCGGCCACGACGTTGGCCTTGCCCTCGTGATACGCGACTTCCAGGTCGTAATCTTTGATCAGTTCCAACCATCTCCTCTGCCTCAAGTTCAGTTCTCTTTGCGTGAATATGTACTTGAGGCTCTTATGGTCGGTGAACATCCGACACTTCCGCCCATAGAGATAGTGTCTCCAAATTTTCAGGGCGAACACGACCGCGACCAGTTCTAGGTCGTGCGTCGGATAGTTCTGCTCGTGTGGTTTTAGCTGTCGTGATGCGTACGCTATGACTCTTTGATCCTGCATTAGTACGCATCCCAGTCCTTCTCTCGAGGCGTCGCTATACACCTCGAAGTCTCCATTCTCTGATGGTAACGCCAACACTGGCGCCGTGGTAAGTCGTTTCTTCAGCTCCTGGAATGCGGCTTCGCACTCGCCAGTCCAGTCGTACTTCACCCCCTTCTTCAGCAGTTGGGTCAATGGGCGGGCGATTTTGGAGAAGTCCTGGACAAATCGCCTGTAGTAGCCCGCCAGTCCGAGAAAACTTCTTATCTCCGTTGGGCTCTTCGGTGGTACCCATTCGGTTACTGCCGAGATCTTTGCCGGGTCTACCGCCACTCCGCTGGCGGATACGATATGCCCAAGGAATGTTACTTCCCTCAGCCAGAAGTCGCATTTGGACAACTTCCCATATAGCTGATTTTCTCGGAGGATCCTCAGCACTTTATGTAAGTGCTCGGAATGTTCTTCCTCGTCCCTTGAGTAGATCAAGATGTCGTCTATGAATACCACTACGCATTGATCTAATAGCCCTCGGAACACGTTGTTCATGAGGTTCATGAACATTGCCGGGGCGTTCGTTAGTCCGAATGACAGTACTGTGAATTCGTAGTGTCCATAGCGAGTCCTGAACGCTGTCTTTGGGATGTCCTTCTCAGCGATTCGCAGTTGATGATATCCCGAATGCAGGTCGATCTTGGAGATCACGGTAGCTCCCTTCAGCTGGTCGAACAGATCCTCGATTCTGGGCAACGGGTACTTGTTCTTGATAGTGACTTGATTAAGTCATCTATAGTCGATACACAGTCGCAAACTCCCATCCTTCTTCTTGACGAACAAGACCGGTGCTCCCCATGGAGACGTACTCGGTCTGATATATCCCTTTTCCAGCAATTCTTCGAGCTGCTCCTTTAGCTCCTTCATCTCCGGTGGTGCCATGCGGTAAGGAGCCTTTGAGACAGGTTCCATTCCCGGGATGAGATCTATGGTGAACTCGAGATCCCTCTCAGGGGGCATACCGGGAACGTCTTCCGGGAACACATCCGGGTACTCTCTTACCACCGGAATGTTGTCTATCTTTACTCCTTCAGCCTCGAGGTTATGAACGTAGCATGCGTATAACGCGTGGCCCTTACGCATTAGGCTACATAACTCTAGGACGTTGACTATCTTGTTAGATTTCTTAGGGGGTTGAGAGTAGAAGATGACTCTTTTTCCCCTACTTTTCGACAGCGTGATCTTTTGCTTTTGGCACTCGATCACGGCCTTATACCGGGTTAGCCAATCCATTCCTAGTATGACGTCAAAGTCTCTGACGTTGAACTCTACTAAGTTTGCGAAAAACTCTACGTTATTTATTACTATAGGTATTCCATTGTAGCGTTTAGAGCATGCTATTACTTCTCCAGAGGGCAGTTGGATGCCTAAGCTAATCATCTCGCACTTAGGTAGATCTAGTTCAGTTACGACTCTCGAAGATACAATCGAACAACTGGCTCCGGAATCAAATAAGACTCTAAGTGGAGTACTTAGGACATGGAAAGTACCTGCCATCACGTCACCCTGCGCGGGTATGTCACCCTGGTTGATCACGTTCAACCTCCCCATCGGCCTCCCTTGATTAGCTGGCTGGTTTTGATTTGGATTTGCGTTTTGCTGCTGGTTCGGAGGGTGTTGGTTCGGATTCGGAGGAGGCCGATATCCTTGATTGTTGTCGTTTCTACCTCCCTGGTTGAACGGCTCGTTAGGTCCAATGACCAAATCTTCTCTCTTTGTGATGTTCTCAAGTCGGGTTCGACATTCCTCCCTCCGATGGCCAATTCGGCCGCACCGGAAGCACTCGCCCACCTGAGGACATCTCTTCACCAGGTGCGGCCTGCCACACCTTGGGCACGGCGGCACTCGCCCTCCTTGGTTGACATTTCGAACATTGTTGTTCTGAGCATTCCCGTTCGGACCTCGCCGAAAGTTGTCCCCGCCAGTAGTGTTGCCCGTCCTGTTATCCATGTTCCTCTTGTCTGGTCCTTGCGCCCCTCGGCTAGATTCCCCAGCAGCCTTCCTCTTTAGCAGTTGCACTCGTGCTACTGCTACTGCCCGATCGTAGACAGATTGCAGGTCCGGGTAGTTAACTCCAGTGATCACCTCCCGAATTGACAAGTTCAATCCCATTTCGAACTTGTGTGCCTTCTCCCCGTCCGTAGGTACCATCCTGGGCGCAAAGCTCACCAACTCCTTAAACCGTGCATAGTATTCTTGAACAGATTTCTCTCCTTGCTTCAGGGATGAGAACTCCTCGTACAGTGCCGCCTTAGTACTCATTGGGTAGAAGCGCTCCCGGAGTAACTCCATGAACTCGTTCCACGAGTAAGGTTCATCATCCTCTGCCAGCTTCCCCTGGGTAGCCTGTCACCAGTCGTCGGCCTCGCCACCCAGATAGTACGAGGCCACGTGGACCTTCTCCCCCTCCGGGCATCTTACCGCCTTCACCAGTTTGTCGAAGGTTCTCAACCATTCTTCCAGCTTAGCGGGGTCTTCCTCCCCGACGTAATAAGGAGGCCAGTAGGGGTTCACCGCAGCCAAGTAGTTGATCCTCGCTTCCGGTGGTGGCGTCGCGGCAGCTCCACCCTGGTTAACGTAAGCATTACCCAGTGCGATTAGTAATTCTTCCATATTCCTCATTCGCCCTTCCGCAGGGTTGGGCATCGATCCTGCCGGGTTCGGCACCTCCACGTTAGGTGCCTGCTCATTGGGTTGTCCCGGCGTGCCGTGGGTGTTGGGGGTGGCAGGGAAGGTCCTTGGTCGTCCTCGGGGTGCCATCCTGTTACAACCAAGGAAGGTTTAGAGTTCAGGGAGATTCGATAAAGTGTGGGAAAAAATGTTTTGCTAAATTGTATGGTGCTTATCAGGAGTTGGTTAGTATTTGCATTTATTCATTCAGTAGTTTAGGGTTTTAGGGTTCGAGGTACTCGTCGATTTGTTATGCAGAAATAGATACGTTGTTTGTCTGCCGGCGCTTTGATAAGATATAAAGATGGTGTATAAAATAGGTGTTTGTGACTTTATTGCCTAGAAAATTTTTTTGTTTCGGTACAAGCGACAAGTAGCAAAGATCCTGAAAATAGTTCGGGAAGATAGGAAAGAGAACAATAGGAATAATGTGTCGATAATCCCCTAAGCCTGGGAAGGGTAGGTAGTCGGATCCTCCATGGGGTCGTCCTCATCACTTGCGTCCTCGATGGCGCCCGTGCCAAGGGGCCCATGGAACACCGGGCTTGCTGGCCAAGCGGGTCCAGCAGTAGGAACAGGATCGATGGTGGCAACTGGAGTCGGTGCGGCTGTCGGGTTGGCGACAGGGTCAGCAACGGGGCTAGCTGCGGGAGGCGCTCCTGGGCCAAGGGGGGCGTGTGGAGGCAAGTCATCCTTCTAGTGAAGCAGTTGATATCCCAGGACCCCTGCTTCAGTCTCTATGTCGTCCAGTTGGGCCCGAAGCTCAGTCTCGTGGGCCTGGAGTTCGTTGATTTGGGTTTGGAGTTGGGTCAGGTCTTGGTGCCCCGCTCCCCCTAGGTTAGCCAGGTGACCTAGGTTGGCCTCCATTTGTTCTACTCTTAGCCTGAAGTTGTTCACGTTTTGAGGGGTTCCGAGGTAGGCTTCGATCAACCTCATTAATAGGTTGATCATGTTTGCGTTCGAAGCAGCCATCTAGCGTTTAGGTTAAAGTTAGAGTGTGTTTATGCATGGTCAAGATGTGCAGGAATTAGATCTATATGCAACATGCAAATGTGAGCCCCTTCCCCTTTAAAATTTAATTTATTCGTATGTTTAAAATAAATTGCTAAAGGTTGGGCCTCTATTGTGGACCGAAAAGTTTAATTTTTCTTTTCTTGGCTAAAACATTGGGCTATAAATAAATTTTTGGACTAAACAAAAATAGTGGTCTGTAAAAGTAATATACTTAAAAATATTACTAGGGTTTTAAAATATTAGTATCAAAATAATTATAATAATAATATTACTAATAATAATAATAATAGCTTCAAAATAAAATTCCGGGCTCTGATACCAACTTGTAACATGTAATACCCGAGAATTTTGCAACATAAAATAAATAAATAAATAAATAAATAAATAAATAAATATAATAAACATGATAAATGGATAAAGAATCATAGAAGATGAGAAATGGAATTTAAATTAAAAAGGAAACAAAATTCCGAGAACCCAGGAAGCCGAAGGCAATTTAATTGAATAAATGGTTACACGGGGACCCGACATCGATGGACTCAATAACTCGAGTCCAAACATAAATTTAGGTCCGAATAAAATTAGGATAGGAAATCGAAGCCCGAATATACCCCGGGAATCGGAATTCGGGAGCATAGAGGGATAGAAACCCGAAAGAGAGGAGGAAAAGCGCGACGGATCGCACGACCCGCCCGGACCGGAGTCCAGGCGTGAGTGGCGCGCTGACCGCGCGGTTGATGGCCTAAGACCGCGCCATGACCGCGCCACTCTGGCAGCAACAAACCAAGCGAGATTTTCTCGCCCGAACGCGGATTTTTCGACTTTCGGTTGAACATCTCTCGAACCAAGACCCTTGGGGTCAGATTTTGGACGCCCTAGGTCTTAGATATCTATAAATAAGACCTCCTAAGAGCTCCGAATACATTCGAAACCCTACGAAATCTTTCTATACGTCGAAACCCTAATCCCGGAGCCGTCGGAGGCACAACACCGAGAGGAGGAACTGACTTGGACGAAATTTGGAGACCCCCGTCGCTGTGGTAAGCCTTGATCCATTCTTTTCCATATGTGATTCAAAAACGAATCCTAAATTCGATCTTTTTCTATTCCAAACCCCCGATTCGAATCGAGAGCGAAGAACCCGACAAACGGAGAGGATAAACGGAGGACGGGAAGCCACGCCTCCGAATCGACGATCCCGGACACTCAACAATCTGTAAGTTAACGCTTACACGGTTTTGGGAGTAGTTAAAATATTTGAATCTAGAAACTTAATCAAATCTTTCGTAAATCTGTCAACATGTGATTTCTAACGGCGCAACAGTTTTTTCTAATTTTTCCGAACCTTTAAACGACCTCAAACGGGAAAACTTAAAACACGAAAAACGTTCCTAAGACTCTGATCTAGGTTGTGTAAAAATTTCATAATTTTTCATCGTGTTTTGATATGCGAAACCGATCGTAAACGAGCCTGCTTTAGATTTAAATCTTGAAACGATGATAGATTCTTTATTCGAACTTGTTGGTGATTTCTACCTTAGATCTAGACCGATCTAGGCTTGGCGTTGAACATAAGAGTTGTAGATCTATATGTTAAGAACACCTCCGTAAAATTTCGGAAATTTTCGTGATGATTTGATATAAGAAATCCACCCCAAACCGAACTGCTGAAACTTAGAACTTGAAGTTCTTGACAGAACATAGATTCGAACTTGTTGACGTTTTTGACTAGGGTTCTAGGCCGAATTAGATCTTTAGCCGAACATGAAAGTTGTAGATAATTGTCTTAAGATGATCTCTGTAAAATTTCATTAAATTTGGAGTTGAATTGCTATGGTAGAATTCGAAATCTTTAAACTGAGTTATATGAAATTCGGACAGAACAGTACTTCTGTGAAAATTAGTGTTTTTGACCTTTTTAGGTATCTCGGATTGAAAAAGTTAAAACACGAAAGTTGTAGATCTCGACGTTTTGGAGTCAGTCCTGAAGTTTTGGAATTTTTGAAATTAAATCTGATTTTTAACGAATTTTAGAGTAAACTGTGATTTACCGAACGAAATTTTGAAATCTTGTTGAAACGGTGGAATTAGCCTTTGAGGTTGAAACGAATAGAAATACTTTGACATACGATACATGAAACGAGAAGATTAAAATATTGCGGGTTATGACTAAGCTAGATACTGTCAATGTTCTCTGCGGCTTGGGACATAAGAGCCCAAGTGTATGTCTAGGTTGACGTAAGAGCCCTAGCGAAACACTGATCGTATGGCTAGCGGACGGATTAACTCTAATTAAAAGATCGACCATGATACCTGTGGACATAAGAGCCCAGGCGTAAGGCTGGCGGACATAAGAGCCCTAGCGGTGGTGATCTGTAAAAGATATGAAACGAGGAGTTGCGGGAATTCCGAATTAAATCTGTATTAAATTGTGCTGTTAAATTTATGGCCACTTATTTAATTACGTTGCAAGCTATATGATGATCTTATGAATCCCTATTTCTAAATTATGCGATTACATGAATTATTACGCACATGTTTTCATTAAATTAATTAAAGGCTTTGAAACCTCATAATCTTGTACGTGTTAACTTACTCAGCACGTAGTGCTGACCAAAACCGTTTTTTTTCCCTGTTTCTTTCAGAGCCGAAGAATATGCATCATCATATGCATTCATGGGAATTTTGGGGAAATGCTTTATTTGTAAATGATACGTTAGACTAGAAATTGCATGATCGGGCCTGTTTAACCCGTATTCTGGCCGTGTTGGCTATATTTAAATTTCGCTGCATTATACTTATGTAAATATTATTTTCCGCTGCAACTTTGATGTACTATTTTTAAATTATATGTGAATGGGCTGTTTGAATATTTTAAATTCTGAAAAACCATAGCCTTGCATCTCCTTAGTAAGCTCGGAGAAACCGTGTCTTGCTAGGGAGGTGTGGCGGTGACATCCCGACCTGGGTGACCAAAAACCGGGGTGTTACAAGTTGGTATCAGAGCCCGGATATTTTTAAGCTAGTATTTTTAAACTATTATTTTTAAACCATTATTGTTTTTAAACTATTATTAATATTTTGACTATTATTTTAAATTCTAAAGTATTATTTCCATGGAGAAATTTTTGTTTTAAAACCCATGGGAAAAATATATATATATAGTGCACAAATTATTTTTGGGCGGGAAATCATCATTTGCATTTGCATATTGCATCTCTTTTATGTAAAGAACTTAGAATCTTGGCGAATTTTAACTTAGAATCTTGGCGAATTTTAACTTAGAATCTTGGCGAATATTAAGTTAGACCTTTTGCTTGCACTAGATGACTTAGACGCTTGACATCAAATTAGGAACGCTCACTAGAGACTGATCTTGCCTTAGTTCTAGATCGCGTTCATCTAAGCGCTCGCCTAAGCATAACAAATCTCGGCCTTAGCAATTCCTATCCTTGAACGAATTAGAAAATTTCCTTATGTGGAACAATAAAAATCAAGTCTTATTAAAACACTCTCTATTCCAAAAATCTTGTTTGGATTTCCAAACAACAAATCCGAAAATTTGAAATTTGAAATTTACGAAACGTCTTGTTCGAGCGATCTATCTAAACTCTACACGTTATAACAGAAAATGGCGCCTAGGAGGAAACCAAGGAAGGTGAGTCCAAACGGCACTGATGCTAACCTTTCCAACACGCCCAACAACAGTGAAAGTCCTCAGAACCAAGGAGAGCAAGTGCCTCAAGCGCCCAATAATATGGAAGCACGTTTAAAAACGATAGAGGGATTCCTAGTAGCATTAGGAAATGCGGAGGTGCATAGGACACCTGCACCAGTAACTCCGCCCGTAGCTCAAACCAACTATCTAGCGTTGGTGAATCCCTATCAACCACCACGTTATGATGGGCAGGAGGATCCCGCCAAACTAGAGGGGTGGATCCGTACATTTGATAAGCTCTTGGATGCTATCAAATGTCCTGATGAGGCAAAGACACGAGTAGCAACCTACTACTTAGGAGGCGAAGCCGATGAGTGGTGGCAAGACCTCCAGAGGAATTTAGAAGAAGCTGAAGAAGCTTATTCGTGGACTAAACTTAAGGAGGATCTAAGGGACCGCTTCTACCCCATGAGCACCAAGGCGGCAATGTACGAGGAGTTTTTGTCACTGAAGCAAGAGGGACGGACGGTGCAGGAGTATTACACCCGGTTTAAGGAGTTGGTACGATTTGCTACGAGGATAGTACCAACCGACTCTGACAAGGCTCAGAAATTCGAGATGGGTCTGAACCTTAGTATCCGGGAGATACTCGCAGTAGGACAATTCACGAACCTGCAGACGGTTTATGATCGTGCGGTAGCGGTTGCACGAGTCCAAGGACTGAAACGGAAATCGGTAGATGAGGCTAACCAAGGACCACAAGGAGAATACAAGGTGGATAAGGATCATTTCGATGGAAACTCGAAAGGACAACATCAAAATGACAATGGGGAGAAAAAGGGGATAGTCTTCAACCATTGTGACTATGCGTCACCGTGTCCAAAGTGTGGTAAACCGCATTATGCGAGAGGATGCCCTCAGTCTGGAGCATGCCTTCGATGTGGTCGACATGGTCATCAGCTGCGTGATTGCCGGACACGGAAAGAGAACATCGACAAGAGAGAAGATGTGACTACTCGACCTAAGCAACCACGAAACCCAGACGGTCAAGGTGGCAACAACCAACGGCACCAGTACCATCAGAATAAAGACCAAAACCCGAACCCTCTTGAGAATAATGAATAGGCAGTTATGGGGACATAACTGAAGTCCTAAGGGGGAGAGGATGTGATACCCCGTAGTCATTTATTTTTGGAGTTCGACTCGATATCATGTATCCTAAATCATAAATAAACAAATTCAACTTGTTTTGAACTACGTTATGGCTTGATCCCTTCACCGGGTACGTAGGCAGCTTAGAAGTCTTAATTCTAAGTTCAGTCACAAAATAATAAAACAAACAAAAGACTTTAGCACGAGAAAAGCCGAAACACAACTTCGAGGACGAAGTTGATTCTTAAGGAGGGTAGACTGTAATACCCGAGAATTTTGCAACATAAAATAAATAAATAAATAAATAAATAAATATAATAAACATGATAAATGGATAAAGAATCATAGAAGATGAGAAATGGAATTTAAATTAAAAAGGAAACAAAATTCCGAGAACCCAGGAAGCCGAAGGCAATTTAATTGAATAAATGGTTACACGGGGACCCGACATCGATGGACTCAATAACTCGAGTCCAAACATAAATTTAGGTCCGAATAAAATTAGGATAGGAAATCGAAGCCCGAATATACCCCGGGAATCGGAATTCGGGAGCATAGAGGGATAGAAACCCGAAAGAGAGGAGGAAAAGCGCGACGGATCGCACGACCCGCCCGGACCGGAGTCCAGGCGTGAGTGGCGCGCTGGCCGCGCGGTTGATGGCCTAAGACCGCGCCATGACCGCGCCACTCTGGCAGCAACAAACCAAGCGAGATTTTCTCGCCCGAACGCGGATTTTTCGACTTTCGGTTGAACATCTCTCGAACCAAGACCCTTGGGGATCAGATCTTGGACGCCCTAGGTCTTAGATATCTATAAATAAGACCTCCTAAGAGCTCCGAATACATTCGAAACCCTACGAAATCTTTCTATACGTCGAAACCCTAATCCCGGAGCCGTCGGAGGCACAACACCGAGAGGAGGAACTGACTTGGACGAAATTTGGAGACCCCCGTCGCTGTGGTAAGCCTTGATCCATTCTTTTCCATATGTGATTCAAAAACGAATCCTAAATTCGATCTTTTTCTATTCCAAACCCCCGATTCGAATCGAGAGCGAAGAACCCGACAAACGGAGAGGATAAACGGAGGACGGGAAGCCACGCCTCCGAATCGACGATCCCGGACACTCAACAATCTGTAAGTTAATGCTTACACGGTTTTGGGAGTAGTTAAAATATTTGAATCTAGAAACTTAATCAAATCTTTCGTAAATCTGTCAACATGTGATTTCTAACGGCGCAACAGTTTTTTCTAATTTTTCCGAACCTTTAAACGACCTCAAACGGGAAAACTTAAAACACGAAAAACGTTCCTAAGACTCTGATCTAGGTTGTGTAAAAATTTCATAATTTTTCATCGTGTTTTGATATGCGAAACCGATCGTAAACGAGCCTTCTTTAGATTTAAATCTTGAAACGATGATAGATTCTTTATTCGAACTTGTTGGTGATTTCTACCTTAGATCTAGACCGATCTAGGCTTGGCGTTGAACATAAGAGTTGTAGATCTATATGTTAAGAACACCTCCGTAAAATTTCGGAAATTTTCGTGATGATTTGATATAAGAAATCCACCCCAAACCGAACTGCTGAAATCTAGATCTCGAAATCTTGGACAAAACTTAGGAATGATCTTGATCACGTTTTTGACATAGGATCTAGACTGTTTTAGATCTTTGGCTGAACATGAAAGTCATAGATAATTGTCTTAAGATGATCTCTGTCGAATTTCATTAAATTTGGAGTTGAATTGCTATGGTAGAATTCGAAATCTCTAAACTGTGACCTAGGAAATTCGGACAGATTTATACTTCTGTGAAAATTAGTGTTTTTGACCTGTTTAGGTATCTCGGATTGAAAAAGTTAAAACACAAAAGTTGTAGATCTCGACGTTTTGGAGTCAGATGTGAAATTTCGGAATTTTTAAAATTAAATCTGATTTTAGACGAATTTTAGAGTAAATTGTGGTTGACCGAGTCAAAACTTGAAATTTTGTTGAAACGGTGGAATTAGCCTTTGAGGTTGAAACGGATAGAAATACTTTGACATATGATACACGAAACAAGAAGATTAAAATATTGCGGGTTATGACTAAGCTAGATACTGTCAATGTTCTCTGCGGCTTGGGACATAAGAGCCCAAGTGTAGGTCTAGGTTGACGTAAGAGCCCTAGCGAAACAGTGATCGTATGGCTAGCTGACGGATTAACTCTAATTAAAAGATCTGTATTGACCATGATACCTGTGGACATAAGAGCCCAGGCGTAAGGCTGGCGGACATAAGAGCCCTAGCGGTGGTGATCTGTAAAAGAAACGAAACGAGACATCGATAAGGGAATCCAATTAAATCCTTGAAAATTTGTGTTTTTTTAAATTTATGGCAACTTATTTAGTTACGTTGCAAGCTATATCTATGATCTTATGAATCCATGTCTTCTAAAGTATGCGATTACATGAATTGTTAATTATGCACATGTTTTCATTAAATTAAATAAAGGCTTTGAAACCTCATAATCTTGTACGTGTTAACTTACTCAGCACGTAGTGCTGACCAAAACCGTATTTTTTTCCCCTGTTTCTTTCAGAGCTGAAGAATATGCATCATCATATGCATTCATGGGAATTTTGGGGAAATGCTTTATTTGTAAATGATACGTTAGACTAGAAATTGCATGATCGGGCCTGTTTAACCCGTATTCTGGCCGTGTTGGCTATATTTAAATTTCGCTGCATTATACTTATGTAAATATTATTTTCCGCTGCAACTTTGATGTACTATTTTTAAATTATATGTGAATGGGCTGTTTGAATATTTTAAATTCTGAAAAACCATAGCCTTGCATCTCCTTAGTAAGCTCGGAGAAACCGTGTCTTGCTAGGGAGGTGTGGCGGTGACATCCCGACCTGGGTGACCAAAAACCGGGGTGTTATGTAACACCCCGGATTTGGTAACCCAGGCCGAGGTGTCACCGCCGCATCTTCCTAGCAAGACACGGATTCCCGAGCTCGCTAAGGAGGTGCAAGGCTTATGGGTATGCAAAGTTTTAAAAAAAACATTCAACAATGAATCCGGAATTTATTAATACTTCAATCAGGTACGATAGTAAAAATCATCATGCATGGATAAGGTAAATGCAGCGGAAAAGTAATCACGGCCAACACGGCCAAAACCTCGGGTTAAACAGATCCGGTAAACAGTAATACGGTGCAGAAAGCGAAAATGTTCATAAATAATTCCCCCCAAGTGTATGCGTATGCGTCACTCGACATACTCTGTAAAAGAAAAATGACAACGGTTGTCAGTATAAAAATATACTGAGTAAGTTAATCCCTAACTAACAAATAAAAGGGGTTACATGTGTTTAAACTAAAGATTTCGCTTACCATACGTAAATTTAAAATACATAATTCATTTGCAGCGGAAAACATGATTGAAGGACATAATTTTAAAAGCGTAATTAAAAGCATAATTTAAGATGCATAATTTTAAATACATAATTTAAAAACATGATAAATACGATTTAAGCATAATGGAACACACACAAGTCTTTTACATTTTATCCCGTAAACTAAGAAGAGGACACCATACTGGGAGATCACTAACGAGGCAATCTGAACATAGGACCACTAACGAGGCAGTCCAAACAATGGGAGACCACTAACGAGGCAGTCTCAAAAAGATAGTAGGACCACTAACGAGGCGATCCAAAAATACAGCGCGCGAGATCACTAACGAGGCAATCTCAGATAGTAAGGAGACCACTAACGAGGCAGTCTCAAAGATAATGATAGCATGAAGATCGGCTCAGCCTAGTGAACGGAATTTTTCGAAAGTTCGTATTTCAATGTTATCAAATGATCGATATCGCGTTTTCATAGTTCGAGTTTTTCTCAAGTTCGAAAAATCCTATTCGAGGCAATTTACGCCTTTCTTAATTAAAAATTCGTCTTTACACCAAAAATTCTGAAATTTTTACAGTAGTTCGAAAGTACACACACGAACAACTTTCATGTTTTAAATTTTTGGAAGTAAGGTTCCGAAGTGAGTCGAAATTCGAGTTCATTGCAAAGAATGATTTCTGTTTTAAAAACTGGTTTCGTCACAGGTTCGTGCAAGGCCGATTAAAAATTCATTTCAAATCCAATTGATGCGAAATTTTTACAGTAACTACAAAACACGTTAAGGAACAACTTTCATGTTTAAGAATTTGGAAAAAATGAATTCTTGGTACTAAAAAATCGACCACAACCCACTGTATACTCGCGGGCTCCGAATAGGTTTTAAAACAGTTCTGAAAATTTGACCAATTGACATATCAAATGAACACAAAAATCCGTGAAATTTTATATGCATAATCTAGACACAATTATCTACAACTTTTGTTTAGGAATGCAAAGTTGAATCACTCGAAAAATGGGTGAAAAACATGCATCAAGTCGAGTAAGGGAAACTGTCACAGTTTAAAAATGTTCGGGTTGTCACAGAAAGTTTACGGCGTGATTTGGGATAGCAAAACTTAATGTCAACGGCTGAAATTTGGACACAAGATAGATAAAGGTGTTAGGAACAACTTTTATGTTGAAAAGTTTTCGGTTTGAATTCCCGAAGGTCGAGTTTTAGGCGAGTCTTTGAAATTGGACGAAAATAGGGTTTTTGAAAACCGATTTTTGTTACAAGCCTATATCTCGAGTTTTAAACAACAAACAACCACGAAAATTTGTGAGTAAGGTTTTAACTTACCTAGAATGAGGATGGGGTCGCTGAAAAGGATTTCCGGAGATCCTAGGGTTGCGACGAACGGCCAACTTCTCCGATCGCTTTTCGTTCGTCCCCCGACGTGAAATCGTAGCAAGGGAAAAGATGTTAGATTTCGAGTTTTCAAGGTTTATGGACAAACTAAACACTATACCATGACTTACCAAAGGTCTAGGAAGCAGAGGCTTCGTTCCGTTTGCCTTGTCGTTGCCGGAATGCTCGCCGGAAGTGGAGTCGAAGAGGTTTTCTTGCTCGGAGAGGATGGTGGGAGGTCTAGGGTTTGTTTTCTGTAAAATGGTGGAAAGGGGGCGCCCAAATCCGACTTTAAGCCTTTCCCTAAGGCTGTGATCAGCTTGCCACCGATAGAGGTCGGATTTTTGGCAAGGAAATCGCCATGGAAAGAAAGTTTACACCTCCTGCACCTCTGGCGCGCTGGTGACGCGCACATAGGCCTTTGTCCGTGCGGAGTATGCGCAAACCATCCAGGGACGCGACTCCCTTTGGCCGCGCGGTGGCCGCGCGCATGCGCGCGGGGTGCGCGCCGCCCGAACCAGCCGGTTCGGGCGGTTTGTGTGGTGCGTCGGTTCTTTTCTTCCTCTTCTCGATCGGGTTTCCATCCTTCGCGCTCTTGGTCCGACTTTTTGGGTCATTCCCGACTCGAAATTCTCATGTGGGTTTATCTACGAATTCGATCTAACTCCCGTATGATAATTCGTCTACTTAAACTCGTCCCGTCCTTCCTTAATGATTTTACTGAAGTTGTGTTTTGGTTTCTTCGGGTTTAAAGATGGGATGCTTTCGATTATGTTTTTATTTTGTGATTTATTTTATGACTGAACTTAGAAATTAGTTCCAAGCTGCCTACGTACCCTGTGAAGGGATCAAGTCATGACGTAGTTCAAAACAATTTGAATTTGTTTTTCCTCGGGTGTTACATCCTCCCCCCCTTAAGAATACAGTTATGTCCCCATAACTGTGGTCGGGTCGTCTTGGAAGAGGGTAGGGTAACGTTGTCTCATGTCGGCTTCCAATTCCCAGGTCGCCGTTTCTGTCTCGTGGTTGGACCATAGGACCTTGACCATCTTTACAGATTCATTCCTTGTCACCCTTTCCTTGTAGTCGAGTATTTGCACCGGGGTTTCTTCATAGGTCAAGTCATCATCCAATTCGATTACGTCCGGTTGGAGTACATGCGACGTGTCGGGCACATACTTCTTCAGTTGGGAGACGTGAAACACGTTATGGACGCGTGCTAGTTGAGGCGGCAGTGCTAGCCGGTACGCTAGATTCCCCACTCTCTCGAGGATCTCATATGGCCCTATGTAACGTGGGCTCAGTTTCCCTCGCTTGCCAAAGCGCATTACGCCCTTCATCGGTGAGACTTTCAGCATGACCTTGTCACCGACTTGGAATTCCAAGTCCTGCCGTCTCACGTCCGCATAACTCTTTTGCCGGTCCTGAGCGGCTCTCATCTTCCCCTGGATGATCTTAACTTGCTGAGCCATGTCCTCCACCAGTTGTGGTCCTACTGTCATTATTCGATCGTTCTCTTCCCAACTCAATGGGCTCCGGCATCTTCGTCCATACAGTGCCTCGAAGGGCGCCATGCCGGTGCTCGCATGGTAACTGTTGTTGTAGGAGAACTCGATCAAGGGTAAATGGTGCTCCCAACTTCCCTTGAATTCCAACACACAGGCCCTCAACATGTCCTCCAGCGTTTGTATTGTTCGCTCCATCTGCCCATCCGTCATAGGGTGGAACGCCGTACTCATTTTTATCTGTGTCCCCAGAGCTTCTTGCAGCTTGGTCCAAAACTGGGAGACGAATCTGCTATCCCTATCCGAGATGATGTCATGTGGCACCCCGTGCCGGCGTACCACATTGTCTACATATGCTCTTGCTAGTTGGTCCATTGTCCAAGTGTCCTTCATCGGGATGATGATGGCGGCCTTCGTTAACCTATCCACGATCACCCAGATCTTATTCATCCCCTTTGGCGAACGTGGTAACCCTGAAACGAAATCCATGGAGATACTGTCCCACTTCCAGCTTGGGATCTCCAATGGTTGCATTAATCCTAAGGGCTTTTGCCGTACTGCCTTGATCTTCTGGCAGGTAAGACACCTTGCCACGAACTCGGCCACCTCTCTCTTCATGTTCGGCCACCAATAATTTTTCTTCAAGTCCTTGTATAGCTTATCCCCTCCGGGGTGAACCGCGTAGGGGGTGCTATGGCCTTCCTCCATCACTTTCTTCTTCAGATCCGCGGACTCCCGCGGTATACACCACCTTCCCCTGAAGCGGATGCTCCCGTCCTCGTGAATCTTGAAGTCCACTGCCTTTCCTTCGGCAATGCTTCTCCTTATTTCCTCCAAATTTTCGTCACTCGACTGGGCGAGTCGTGTCTCTTCGAATACGGTAGGCCTTACTACCATGGCGTTGACGACCTCGGTTACCGTACCGGGATGCACCAGTTCCAGGCTTAATTTCGCCAAATCTCTGTACAATTCGGCCGGTATCACCAGTGAGTTCGTGACGTGTTGCGTCTTCCGACTCAAGGCGTCGGCCACGACGTTGGCCTTGCCCTCGTGATACGCGACTTCCAGGTCGTAATCTTTGATCAGTTCCAACCATCTCCTCTGCCTCAAGTTCAGTTCTCTTTGCGTGAATATGTACTTGAGGCTCTTATGGTCGGTGAACATCCGACACTTCCGCCCATAGAGATAGTGTCTCCAAATTTTCAGGGCGAACACGACCGCGGCCAGTTCTAGGTCGTGCGTCGGATAGTTCTGCTCGTGTGGTTTTAGCTGTCGTGATGCGTACGCTATGACTCTTTGATCCTGCATTAGTACGCATCCCAGTCCTTCTCTCGAGGCGTCGCTATACACCTCGAAGTCTCCATTCTCTGATGGTAACGCCAACACTGGCGCCGTGGTAAGTCGTTTCTTCAGCTCCTGGAATGCGGCTTCGCACTCGCCAGTCCAGTCGTACTTCACCCCCTTCTTCAGCAGTTGGGTCAATGGGCGGGCGATTTT
Source organism: Hygrophila difformis (assembly GCA_030278955.1). NCBI lineage: Eukaryota > Viridiplantae > Streptophyta > Magnoliopsida > Lamiales > Acanthaceae > Hygrophila > Hygrophila difformis. The sequence continues at coordinate 33,603,242 of JAOANR010000010.1, read as the reverse complement.
GGAGAAGTCCTGGACAAATCGCCTGTAGTAGCCCGCCAGTCCGAGAAAACTTCTTATCTCCGTTGGGCTCTTCGGTGGTACCCATTCGGTTACTGCCGAGATCTTTGCCGGGTCTACCGCCACTCCGCTGGCGGATACGATATGCCCAAGGAATGTTACTTCCCTCAGCCAGAAGTCGCATTTGGACAACTTCCCATATAGCTGATTTTCTCGGAGGATCCTCAGCACTTTATGTAAGTGCTCGGAATGTTCTTCCTCGTCCCTTGAGTAGATCAAGATGTCGTCTATGAATACCACTACGCATTGATCTAATAGCCCTCGGAACACGTTGTTCATGAGGTTCATGAACATTGCCGGGGCGTCCGTTAGTCCGAATGACAGTACTGTGAATTCGTAGTGTCCATAGCGAGTCCTGAACGCTATCTTTGGGATGTCCTTCTCAGCGATTCGCAGTTGATGATATCCCGAACGCAGGTCGATCTTGGAGAACACAGTAGCTCCCTTCAGCTGGTCGAACAGATCCTCGATTCTGGGCAACGGGTACTTGTTCTTGATAGTGACTTGATTAAGTCCTCTATAGTCGATACACAGTCGCAAACTCCCATCCTTCTTCTTGACGAACAAGACCGGTGCTCCCCATGGAGATGTACTCGGTCTGATATATCCCTTTTCCAGCAATTCTTCGAGCTGCTCCTTTAGCTCCTTCATCTCCGGTGGTGCCATGCGGTAAGGAGCCTTTGAGACAGGTTCCGTTCCCGGGATGAGATCTATGGTGAACTCGAGATCCCTCTCAGGGGGCATGCCGGGAACGTCTTCCGGGAACACATCCGGGTACTCTCTTACCACCGGAATGTTGTCTATCTTTACTCCTTCAGCCTCGAGGTTATGAACGTAGCATGCGTATAACGCGTGGCCCTTACGCATTAGGCTACATAACTCTAGGACGTTGACTATCTTGTTAGATTTCTTAGGGGGTTGAGAGTAGAAGATGACTCTTTTTCCCCTACTTTTCGACAGCGTGATCTTTTGCTTTTGGCACTCGATCACGGCCTTATACCGGGTTAGCCAATCCATTCCTAGTATGACGTCAAAGTCTCTGACGTTGAACTCTACTAAGTTTGCGAAAAACTCTACGTTATTTATTACTATAGGTATTCATTGTAGCGTTTAGAGCATGCTATTACTTCTCCAGAGGGCAGTTGGATGCCTAAGCTAATCATCTCGCACTTAGGTAGATCTAGTTCAGTTACGACTCTCGAAGATACAATCGAACAACTGGCTCCGGAATCAAATAAGACTCTAAGTGGAGTACTTAGGACATGGAAAGTACCTGCCATCACGTCACCCTGCGCGGGTATGTCAGCCTGGTTGATTACGTTCAACCTCCCCATCGGCCTCCCTTGATTGGCTGGCTGGTTTTGATTTGGATTTGCGTTTTGCTGCTGGTTCGGAGGGTGTTGGTTCGGATTCGGAGGAGGCCGATATCCTTGATTGTTGCCATTTCTACCTCCCTGGTTGAACGGCTCGTTAGGTCCAATGACCAAATCTTCTCTCTTTGTGATGTTCTCAAGTCGGGTTCGACATTCCTCCCTCTGATGGCCAATTCGGCCGCACCGGAAGCACTCGCCCACCTGAGGACATCTCTTCACCAGGTGCGGCCTGCCACACCTTGGGCACGGAGGCACTCGCCCTCCTTGGTTGATATTTCGACCATTGTTGTTCTGAGCATTCCCGTTCGGACCTCGCCGAAAGTTGTCCCCGCCAGTAGTGTTGCCCGTCCTGTTATCCATGTTCCTCTTGTCTGGTCCTTGCGCCCCTCGGCTAGATTCCCCAGCAGTCTTCCTCTTTAGCTGTTGCACTCGTGCTACTGCTACTGCCCGATCGTAGACAGATTGCAGGTCCGGGTAGTTAACTCCAGTGATCACCTCCCGAATTGACAAGTTCAATCCCATTTCGAACTTTTGTGCCTTCTCCCCGTCCGTAGGTACTGGGTGCAAATCTCACCAACTCCTTAAACCGTGCATAGTATTCTTGAACATATTTCTCTCCTTGCTTCAGGGATGAGAACTCCTCGTACAGTGCCACCTTAGTACTCATTGGGTAGAAGCGCTCCCGGAGTAACTCCATGAACTCGTTCCACGAGTAAGGTTCATCATCCTCTGTCAGCTTCCCCTGGGTAGCCTGCCACCAGTCGTCGGCCTCGCCACCCAGATAGTACGAGGCCACGTGGACCTTCTCCCCCTCCGGGCATCTTACCGCCTTCAGCAGTTTGTCGAAGGTTCTCAACCATTCTTCCAGCTTAGCGGGGTCTTCCTCCCCGACGTAATAAGGAGGCCGGTAGGGGTTCACCGCAGCCAAGTAGTTGATCCTCGCTTCCGGTGGTGGCGCCGCGGCAGCTCCACCCTGGTTAACGTAAGCATTACCCAGTGCGATTAGTAATTCTTCCATATTCCTCATTCGCCCTTCCGCAGGGTTGGGCATCGGTCCTGCCGGGTTCGGCACCTCCGCGTTAGGTGCCTGCTCATTGGGTTGTCCCGGCGTGCCGTGGGTGTTGGGGGTGGCAGGGAAGGTCCTTGGTCGTCCTCGGGGTGCCATCCTGTTACAACCAAGGAAGGTTTAGAGTTCAGGGAGATTCGATAAAGTGTGGGAAAAAGTGTTTTGCTAAATTGTATGGTGCTTATCAGGAGTTGGTTAGTATTTGCATTTATTCATTCAGTAGTTTAGGGTTTTAGGGTTCGAGGTACTCGTCGATTTGTTATGCAGAAATAGATACGTTGTTTGTCTGCCGGCGCTTTGATAAGATATAAAGATGGTGTATAAAATAGGTGTTTGTGACTTTATTGCCTAGAAAATTTTTTTTGTTTCGGTACAAGCGACAAGTAGCAAAGATCCTGAAAATAGTTCGGGAAGATAGGAAAGAGAACAATAGGAATAATGTGTCGATAATCCCCTAAGCCTGGGAGGGTAGGTAGTCGGATCCTCCATGGGGTCGTCCTCATCACTTGCGTCCTCGATGGCGCCCGTGCCAAGGGGCCCATGGAACACCGGGCTTGCTGGCCAAGCGGGTCCAGTAGTAGGAACAGGATCGATGGTGGCAACTGGAGTCGGTGCGGCTGTCGGGTTGGCGACAGGGTCAGCAACGGGGCTAGCTGCGGGAGGCGCTCCTGGGCCAAGGGGGGCGTGTGGAGGCAAGTCATCCTTCCAGTGAAGCAGTTGATATCCCAGGACCCCTGCTTCAGTCTCTATGTCGTCCAGTTGGGCCCGAAGCTCAGTCTCGTGGGCCTGGAGTTCGTTGATTTGGGTTTGGAGTTGGGTCAGGTCTTGGTGCCCTGCTCCCCCTAGGTTAGCCAGGTGACCTAGGTTGGCCTCCATTTGTTCTACTCTTAGCCTGAAGTTGTTCACGTTTTGAGGGGTTCCGAGGTAGGCTTCGATCAACCTCATTAATAGGTTGATCATGTTTGCGTTCGAAGCAGCCATCTAGCGTTTAGGTTAAAGTTAGAGTGTGTTTATGCATGGTCAAGATGTGCAGGAATTAGATCTATATGCAACATGCAAATGGGAGCCCCTTCCCCTTTAAAATTTAATTTATTCGTATGTTTAAAATAAATTGCTAAAGGTTGGGCCTCTATAGTGGGCCGAAAAGTTTAATTTTTCTTTTCTTGGCTAAAACATTGGGCTATAAATAAATTTTTGGACTAAACAAAAATAGTGGTCCGTAAAAGTAATATACTTAAAAATATTACTAGGGTTTTAAAATATTAGTATCAAAATAATTATAATAATAATATTACTAATAATAATAATAGCTTCAAAATAAAATTCCGGGCTCTGATACCAACTTGTAACACCCCGGATTTGGTAACCCAGGCCGAGGTGTCACCGCCGCATCTCCCTAGCAAGACACGGATTCCCGAGCTCGCTAAGGAGGTGCAAGGCTTATGGGTATGCAAAGTTTTAAAAAAAACATTCAACAATGAATCCGGAATTTATTAATACTTCAATCAGGTACGATAGTAAAAATCATCATGCATGGATAAGGTAAATGCAGCGGAAAAGTAATCACGGCCAACACGGCCAAAACCTCGGGTTAAACAGATCCGGTAAACAGTAATACGGTGCAGAAAGCGAAAATGTTCATAAATAATTCCCCCCAAGTGTATGCGTATGCGTCACTCGACATACTCTGTAAAAGAAAAATGACAACGGTTGTCAGTATAAAAATATACTGAGTAAGTTAATCCCTAACTAACAAATAAAAGGGGTTACATGTGTTTAAACTAAAGATTTCGCTTACCATACGTAAATTTAAAATACATAATTCATTTGCAGCGGAAAACATGATTGAAGGACATAATTTTAAAAGCGTAATTAAAAGCATAATTTAAGATGCATAATTTTAAATACATAATTTAAAAACATGATAAATACGATTTAAGCATAATGGAACACACACAAGTCTTTTACATTTTATCCCGTAAACTAAGAAGAGGACACCATACTGGGAGATCACTAACGAGGCAATCTGAACATAGGACCACTAACGAGGCAGTCCAAACAATGGGAGACCACTAACGAGGCAGTCTCAAAAAGATAGTAGGACCACTAACGAGGCGATCCAAAAATACAGCGCGCGAGATCACTAACGAGGCAATCTCAGATAGTAAGGAGACCACTAACGAGGCAGTCTCAAAGATAATGATAGCATGAAGATCGGCTCAGCCTAGTGAACGGAATTTTTCGAAAGTTCGTATTTCAATGTTATCAAATGATCGATATCGCGTTTTCATAGTTCGAGTTTTTCTCAAGTTCGAAAAATCCTATTCGAGGCAATTTACGCCTTTCTTAATTAAAAATTCGTCTTTACACCAAAAATTCTGAAATTTTTACAGTAGTTCGAAAGTACACACACGAACAACTTTCATGTTTTAAATTTTTGGAAGTAAGGTTCCGAAGTGAGTCGAAATTCGAGTTCATTGCAAAGAATGATTTCTATTTTAAAAACTGGTTTCGTCACAGGTTCGTGCAACGCCGATTAAAAATTCATTTCAAAACCAATTGATGCGAAACTTTTACAGTAACTACAAAACACGTTAAGGAACAACTTTCATGTTTTAAGAATTTGGAAATAATGAATTCTTGGTACTAAAAAATCGACCACAACCCACTGTATACTCGCGGGCTCCGAATAGGTTTTAAAACAGTTCTGAAAATTCGACCGATTGACATATCAAATGAACACCAAAATCCGTGAAATTTTATATGCATAATCTAGACACAATTATCTACAACTTTTTCTTAGGAATGCAAAGTTGAATCATTCGAAAAATGGGTGAAAAACATGCATCAAGTCGAGTAAGGGAAACTGTCACAGTTTAAAAATGTTTGGGTCGTCACAGAAAGTTTACGGCGTGATTTGGGATAGCAAAACTTAATGTCAACGGCTGAAATTTGGACACAAGATAGATAAAGGTGTTAGGAACAACTTTTATGTTGAAAAGTTTTCGGTTTGAATTCCCGAAGGTCGAGTTTTAGGCGAGTCTTTGAAATTGGACGAAAATAGGGTTTTTGAAAACCGATTTTTGTTGCAAGCCTATATCTCGAGTTTTAAACAACAAACAACCACGAAAATTTGTGAGTAAGGTTTTAACTTACCTAGAATGAGGATGGGGTCGCTGAAAAGGGTTTCCGGAGATCCTAGGGTTGCGACGAACGACCAACTTCTCCGATCGCTTTTCGTTCGTCCCCCGACGTGAAATCGTAGCAAGGGAAAAGATGTTAGATTTCGAGTTTTCAAGGTTTATGGACAAACTAAACACTATACCATGACTTACCAAAGGTCTAGGAAGCAGAGGCTTCGTCCCGTTTGCCTTGTCGTTGCCCGGAATGCTCGCCGGAAGTGGAGTCGAAGAGGTTTTCTTGCTCGGAGAGGATGGTGGGAGGTCTAGGGTTTGTTTTCTGTAAAATGGTGGAAAGGGGCGCCCAAATCCGACTTTAAGCCTTTCCCTAAGGCTGTGATCGGCTTGCCACCGATAGAGGTTGGATTTTTGGCAAGGAAATCGCCATGGAAGGAAAGTTTACACCTCCTGCACCTCTGGCGCGCTGGTGACGCGCACATAGGCCTTTGTCCGCGCGGAGTACGCGCGAACCATCCAGGGACGCGACTCCCTGTGTCCGCGGGGTGCGCAGTGTGGTGCGTCGGTTCTTTTCTTCCTCTTCTCGATCGGGTTTCCATCCTTCGCGCTCTTGGTCCGACTTTTTGGGTCATTCCCGACTCGAAATTCTCATGTGGGTTTATCTACGAATTCGATCTAACTCCCGTATGATAATTCGTCTACTTAATCTCGTCCCGTCCTTCCTTAATGATTTTACTGAAGTTGTGTTTTGGTTTCTTCGGGTTTAACGATGGGATGCTTTCGGTTATGTTTTTATTTTGTGATTTATTTTATGACTGAACTTAGAAATTAGTTCCAAGCTGCCTACGTACCCTGTGAAGGGATCAAGTCATGACGTAGTTCAAAACAATTTGAATTTGTTTTTCCTCGGGTGTTACACCCCTCTTCTCCCTCATCCTCTTCAGCTCCCAATTCAGTCCCACCATCCAGCAAGCCATCATCCTCTTCAGTCCCCTTACTTCCACTGTATGAATCACTTCCAATCTCTGCATCATTTCCACTAGCAGACTGCACAACATATAAGTGTAAAATATTTGCTTGTATGCAATTAACAACCACCTTCTTCAAATGTGCTTCATCTTCAATGGCTTTGAATATGTTGTTCTCCTTGAATAAATATTTCACTTCACCATCGAATTCAACATCATCCTTCAGCAAATGGGAAAGCCACCAATAATCCAACATCTCGGTGTTGGCATAATCATAAATAAATTCATGTCCTCCTTTGTATTCTATCGTATCACCGATTGTACTCTCACCACCCCAATGTACAACCAGAGTTATGAAAGGTGATCCTGGATCTGCATAAATCACAAAAGTCTACTTAAGAATCCATCCCAAACAAAAAAAAAAAAAACATATAAACAAGGACAATACAAAGGAATATATGGTCAAACATAGAGCCAAAATACAAGCATAAACAAATGAATCAATGCACATTTAAAGCTCGGGTCAATGATTCACTTTCCAATGGTGGAGCAAAGAATACTGTGGGGACCACTGCTTCACCAAACAAAACCATATTCCAACAAAAAACATACATAAATTATATTAACAATTCACTTTGCACTTTTGTCCATTTGACAGATTGTTGGGACCACTCCATTTTCAAAAAGAAAACCCTAATCCGACAGCGAGACCCTCAACCCACACACAATATTGCTACTTGCCAACACCTTTGCATAAACAAACCCACTTGTCGGTGACACACACTACAACAAACCCATAAAAAAAAACACTACCGCAACTACAATATTCAGTTAAATCGACAGCAAACCCAAAATACCTTTACGATTTTAACCTATTCAAAAGCATCCGCACACTGTAATCGAGGTATTCTAAATAATGGGGGGAAATGACACTTACAATATAGAGGCGGCAGCCACCCCTTCTTCCCATCCTCTCTTCGGATTCCCATTTTCACGCTGAATCGACAACCACGATGATCGTTTTTTTTTTTTTTGCTCAAATACGTATCTACAAGTTCGATTATGGTAGAAATTGAGGCCAAAATGTCGGAAATCGGTGTATTCGTAAGGTTCTTCTCTCACGGAGCTTCCGGATATTTTGTCGTAATCCTAGGGTTTTGCTCGAGCTTGGGGAGGCATTATAATATAGGGGAATTTGAGTTTGGGAGACGGGGATTCAAAATGCCGGTTTCCTTTGCCGATTTTTTAGGGAATGGGGATAAGTCGTGTTTTACAAGCACGATTTGTAGCTTCTGGGCTGATTAATGATAAAATGGGCATTTGAGATTCACACGACCTGTCAATCAGTTATGTATCGCCAATTTGGACTATAAACCGAGCCCGAATACCTCATGGTGGCCCATTATCACAAACCCAATAATTAGTGGCCCAAAAATGAATTATGTGTCTGTTGATGGCCCAAAAAAATATTTATCTTATTAAATTATGATGATGTTCATACACATATCCTAACCAAGCTAGTACATAGACTCTCCAACATAAATCAACAAAACAACTTAAATATTAACACATATTAACAAACTAATTTTATTTATATAAATTTTTTTTAAAAAAAACTTTTTTTTGAAAAATCAGGGTACTCGGTCAATTGACCACCCTGTACCCCCTAGCTTCGCCGGTGACTAACAAACGTGCCCTAAATGTATTGATGGACATATTTTAAAAGAAAAGAAAAGACTTTAATCGAGGATCCATTCCAACTGCGATCTCCAGGTTCCAGTGTTCCACTAAACCCTCAGCCCTCAACCCATTCTTTCTACTCCCAACCCGTCGGCCCTTCGTAACCCTCTCCTCAGACCTGACGCCTCATCTATTTCTTCCACGCTAGCTGGTCGCCTCCGCCTTCCCCTCGCCGCGGCTCTTCCATTTTTGCAGGTATGCATCTAGCTTTCACTTGCCTTTTTTGCTTTTCGCTTTTGCTACCACGAAATGCTGCTTGTTCCATACTTCAAAGGTGCTAGGTTTTCTATATTCATTAACGACTTTTGCTTGACCTCCTTTTTGCGCACTTGCCCTTGCCTTTTTCTTATAGGTGCAGATTCTTTTTACAATAAACAAATTGCTGAAATTAAGCTCCTTGAGTTAACTTACATTACAATGAACAATAGTTCATCTGTTCAATACAGAGTTACAGAGTTACAATCTTAAATAAAGAGTTGCAATAGTTCGTGGCTCTGAGGACATTTAATGTAAAAGCTCAATTCAAGCAGCTCTGTTTGTTGATTTCGTCTTTTAAAAGATGAATTCATTCCAAGAGATGCAAACTGATGAAAGCATTCCGTCCTTGCACCTTGATGGTTTTTCTGTATAAGCATATGATAGCATAACTTTGGCCTATTTGCATGTCATCATGGAAATGAACAATAGACCTTCAACCACTCATAACCTTACTAATTATATGTTGACTTGATACACAAGCCTATGGTTGGAATGTTAATGATTTAATGTCTAGGTTATTATACTTAATTGATAATATAAAACTACAATAACTATTTACTTGTATAATTCTTTGTTTGGCATACGTGTTAGATTGTGCCATTTTGCTAGTATTATTTTTGTTGTCTGAACTAAGTGTGAGTTTATTGAAACATAAAATACTTAATCCTAGCCTAACGCACACTTACAAAATGTACATCTTTTCTTCACTCATGTAATTTGTAATCGGCTTATAGGCCTACTACATTTGCCATCTGGGTGGCTTCTGTTTGCACCACATTATGGGCCACCAAGGCTGCATCATCTTCGACTTAAGTAATTCCTTCATTTTCTGAAGGTAAATTGTGAAATTGCTCAAATGCATCTTATATTCAATGAAGTAAAATATTGTTTCCTTGTATCCCAGTGGAGACCATGCTATCATGACATCCAGTTAGATTTTCAAATACCACATGCTTCGGAAATAAGTTAACCAAGAAGATAACCCCATATTTATCATTTACTATCCTCAAGCTATCATCTATGTACAATTTGATTGATGATTAGAGATATTGTTTACTTTAGCTTTAGTATCCTTCATTTTGTTGTTGCTAACTTTGAACTTCATATACTATATTTGATGACTTCTTCTATTATTCTCTTTGACAAATAACTAGTAACTATTTGAATTTGATGTTTCAGAAGGCCATGGATGATAGTTTGTATGATGAGTTTGGCAACTATATTGGACCTGAAATTGAATCTGATCAAGAGAGTGACATGGATGAAGAAGAGGAGGAATTTCCTGCTAGGACAGAGGATGATGATCCTGTGTCCGATGATGAGCATGGCCCTGGAAAGCCAAATGGGATGCTTATAACCGCTGAGGATGTTGATATGGATAACCAGATAGTCCTAGCAGAGGACAAGAAATACTACCCAACTGCTGAAGAAGTATATGGTGAAGAAGTTGAAACTTTAGTTATGGATGAAGATGAGCAGCCCCTTGAACAGCCTATTATTAAACCTGTGAAAAACCTAAAGTTTGAGTTGGGGGTTAAGGATTCATCAACCTATGTGTCAACAGAGTTCCTTTTGGGGCTTATGTCAAACCCTACATTGGTCAGGAATGTTGCTTTGGTTGGCCACTTGCACCATGGGAAGACATTATTCATGGACATGTTGGTTGAACAGACTCATCACATTTCGACCTTTGACCTGAACAGTGAGAAACATATGCGATACACCGATACAAGGATAGATGAACAAGAGAGAAAGATATCCATCAAAGCAGTTCCAATGTCACTTGTTTTGGAGGATAGTAATTCAAAGTCATACCTTTGTAATATTATGGATATACCTGGCCATGTTAACTTTTCAGATGAGATGACTGCCTCTCTTAGGCTTGCAGATGGTGCAGTGCTAATTGTAGATGCTGCAGAAGGAGTGATGGTAAAATTTCTCGTTTTTCATTTTCGTTCCTCAAATTGTTTAGAATAGGTGTCTGCGTATAGAAAAAAAAAATGATGAGATTCTGGAATGTTGTCTTGTACTCTACTTGCTTGCTTCGATTTATCCAATTTGTTGCTCTTAGGATTAAAATTTTTTTATGACAATACTTCTGTCAATATGCATGGGCAATTTACCAACATACTTCCTCCATCATTTTTTAGTTCTAACATTTGCATAGTAAACATTAACATTATTCACTGAGTAATTTTGATTCGAGTTTTTAATATATTTATATAAGATAAAACATAGTCAAGGGAGGTGATGTTATATTTGTCTAATCACATAGTTTTATAATATTAAAGTTTTATAGTACTTTTTTCCTTTTATAAAATTTGAGATACTACTCTTTAAAAATGTGTATTTGATTGCGTGAAAGCAAGGAATGTTAAAATTTTTGATGATGGAGGGAGTATTATTTTGGATAAAATACAGAGCGACTTTGGCAATCTTAACTGACATGGTGACTGAAAGACAACCTAATGCCTGGAGCAAATCTTACATACTAAAACTATGTATTTCTTTCGTAATCTGCTGCTGAGCTTCAGTAAGTTCTTATAATTTCTGCACCTTGTTCATTATATTGTTGATGGCATCTTGTTTTATATGACATCATATTGCACAATGTCAATGATAAATTGTTAGTCATTCTTTTTGTTGCACACATTATACATTTGAAATTGCAGGGCTGATGTCTGATGTGCATGTTTAGTGCCAGATTGAATTCATCTTTATTATTATTATTTTTAATTGTGAAGATTCCTTATGTAACACCCACATTTTTAAAATATAGTTTGGTGGGAGTGTTACCGCCACATCCCTTAGTCAAGCTCGCTACGGCTAACTTGATTAAGCAATGCTAAGGCTAACTGTAGGAATTTTGATTAATTTATGTGTCTTAACTTAGGAGTTACTATTAAGTACTCGAGTTCTATAAAGTTGTGTCGAGGGTTTCCAGGAAAGGGAGGTGGGCCACGGCTGACGGGCCTTGTTATCACCAAGTCTCCTTAGACAAAAGCCCACAACTCGCAACTCCATAGAACCCAAGTCTAATTCGTAGTCCAATGTTTAAACACAATTAATACTAAGGCGTAATAAAAATTCTAGTGGTTTTAAAAAGGAGGCAAAACTTATTAATAAACTTTATTCATAACATAAATAATTCCATTGGGCCCATGGCCAAAACATTTGTTCTAAGAGTAATACAATGCAATAATTTAAAAGAGTCTTATTTATGAAAACCCTTCCCCGGCCCAAGTGCATGCACAACTTCTTGAATGAAAGTCACCCTAAAAAAGGGGGAAAAAAAACAAATAATCAGCAACAATGCTGAGCAAACTAGCCTCGTTCCGAGGACACAAGTATACAAAATAATACACAAGTCACTTAATCATTATGTCTTTTATTTGGCTGCAGTACTAGCCGTGGCCCAACATGCACATGGTGATTCAACTATGCTTATAATACCCGGGGTAGACTAGACTGCGCTGCGCGTCTTACATCTAGCGAAACATAGGCTCAAAACATGTGGGACTAAGGAGGAATCATTCTACCACTTAGCCAAAGGGGAATTCGGTCATCCACAACTCAGGCACCACCGTGGTGCTCATGCTCTCAAACAATTTGATGTCATGTAATTTCATTTTCACATAATGGCCTAATGGCCCATTCAAAATTTTGATAGCAAGGGTCTATTCCAAAAATACAAGATTAAATGATTTAAAAGCATTTTGACACAACCGTGGGATTTAAGTCCCAAAAGCATTTTGACAACCGAACGTATACACATAACTAAAGCATTTAAAAGCATTTCATGCATTGAACTATGAATAAATTCAAGAACTTGCATGAAACACGCAATTTTCGGGTAAAACTAGCTTACTTTCAAGAACTCTTGCCAACACTCAACCAAAGGAACTCCTATAGCTTGCTTCCACTTCTTGGAGCACTCAAACTCTCAAGTACACTAGAGAGAAACTAGAGAGAACTTTAGAATATAAGGGAGAAGAGGATTTTGGTGTGAGGAGTTGAATGAATGGAGAGGGGTAATTATAGGTGGCTTGTGGCATGGTTTTAGGAAAGGTGGATCAAGGGAAATCAATGGGTTGATTCCCTTAAATCTGCTGCCTTCCATGACAGCCATTAACTTTCCAAAAATGAGGGATTTGATTGATTTTCTTGCCTCCTCCTTGCTAGGTATGGGATCTTCTAGAACCTTCTTCAAATCTCTTCCTTGGCCACCAAATTGGGCTGATTTCAGCTGCTTATTTTGGTGCCAAAAGTGGCGACCAAACCTGCTCCAAAACAGCCCAAAAATCTACCCCGAACAGCCCCCTATTTCAGAAATAAAACTGCCAAATTAAGGCAATCCTATAACTAAGGAAACTAACGAATTGTTGAAATGTTATCTCAAGCAATTGTTAAATTCTAACTCCTCCTCATTTAATTATTTCAGCTTGTTGAAATAATTCTTGCCTCCAAAAATTAAATTACCGTTGCATTCCAAATCATGACCGTTATTTTTTGGGGTATTACACCTTGTAAAACTTAAGCGCATGCGCACACACATACATGTGTGTATATATTTATAATTCACACATTGTTTACAGGTGAACACAGAGAGGGCAATACGCCATGCAATCCAGGGACACTTACCCATAGTTGTTGTAATAAACAAGGTGATATCTCACACCCAAATATCTTTATTGGATTGGTGGTTTTGAATTTTGTAATTGATGCTATTGTCTCTTATTAAGTTCAATTCTGTAATCTGTTATTACTTTTTCAAACTACACTATGATCAGGTAGACAGATTGATATCTGAGCTGAAGTTGCCTCCCAAGGATGCTTACCACAAGTTACGGCACACTATTGAAGTAATCAACAACCATATAACAGCTGTATCTTCAACTGCTGGAAATGTGCAAGTTGTTGATCCTGCTATTGGAAATGTTTGTTTTGCTAGTGCAAGTGCAGGATGGTCTTTCACCTTGCAGTCATTTGCTAAGTTATATGTTAAGCTTCATGGTATTCCCTTTGATGCTAATAAGTTTGCTTCTCGTCTTTGGGGTGATTATTATTTTGATCCCGATACCAGAACTTTCAAGAAGAAACAGCCAGCTAGTGGAGTGGAACGGTCATTTGTCCAGTTTGTGCTTGAACCTCTTTATAAAATATATAGCCAAGTAATTGGAGAACATAAGAAAAGTGTGGAGGCTACGCTTAGTGAACTTGGTGTGACTTTAAGTAATGCAGCCTACCGATTAAATGTTAGGCCCCTATTAAGATTAGCATGCAGCTCGGTTTTTGGAAGTGCAACAGGGTTTACAGATATGTTGGTTCAACACATTCCATCTGCTAAAGATGCTGTTCCTCAGAAAGTTGAGCATGCATACACGGGGCCTAAGGATTCTACAATTTATCGGTCAATGGTTGATTGTGATGCATCAGGTCCTCTAATGGTCAATATAACAAAACTGTATCCAAAATCTGACTGCAGCGTATTTGATGCCTTTGGTAGGGTCTACAGTGGTGAAATTATGAAAGGTCAGACTGTACGTGTACTAGGAGAGGGCTATTCTCCAGACGATGAGGAGGACATGACAGTAAAGGAAGTTACAAAATTGTGGGTCTATCAAGCGCGTTATAGGATCCCAATTAACAAAGCCCCTCCTGGTTCCTGGGTTCTCATTGAAGGTGTGGATGCATCTATCATGAAAACTGCAACACTTTGCAACTTGGAATATGATGATGATGTGTACATATTCAGACCCCTTCAGTTCAATACTCTTCCTGTGGTGAAAACTGCTACTGAACCTTTGAATCCTAGTGAGTTACCGAAAATGGTGGAGGGTCTTAGAAAGATCAGCAAGAGTTATCCATTAGCAATTACAAAAGTTGAAGAATCTGGTGAGCACACTATTTTAGGTACTGGGGAACTGTACTTGGACTCTATAATGAAGGACCTTAGGGAGCTTTATTCTGAAGTGGAAGTCAAGGTACTTGCGGTCTTTAAATTCTTCTTTACTAATTTTAACTCATTCTCTATTACAAGATCTATTTTCTCTTAACAAGTTTTGACATTCTGCTTTTTCCTCTATATGCCATATAGGTGGCAGATCCAGTTGTCTCTTTTTGTGAGACAGTTGTGGAATCCTCCTCTATGAAATGTTTTGCTGAGACTCCAAACAAGAAGAATAAAATTACCATGGTAAGCCACATTACAGTGCAGAAAAATTCCAGATTTAATGGGGTGTATTCAATCAAGACTCTATAAGATTTTTTGGACTTTAAAAGTTTGGGTGTATTCAATTTAGAGTTGCACTTGATCAGATGTCATTTTTAGATTGCAGAGCCACTGGAGAGAGGACTTGCTGAGGACATAGAACATGGTGTTGTAAGCATTGATTGGCCACGGAAGAAGCTTGGCGATTTTTTCCAGACAAAGTATGACTGGGATCTGCTTGCTGCACGGTCTATTTGGGCATTTGGTCCAGATAAGCAGGTGAGTTCATGGAGTCTCTGCGTAATCACTCAACTCAATTTCCTGTGATTTGAAGTTCTTGGTTTTGTTGGTTCTATTTTGTTGGACAATGACACATGTCTATTGTGGAAGGGTCCTAATATTTTATTGGATGATACACTGTCAAGTGAAGTTGATAAGAGCCTGCTAAATGCAGTCAAAGATTCAATTGTTCAAGGGTAAGTCGAAAATTTCAAACCCTGCATGCTCTCTCCTTCCTCTTCTGTGCTAAATATGCTCTTTACAGGTTTCAGTGGGGTGCTCGAGAAGGCCCCCTCTGTGATGAGCCTATCAGAAATGTGAAATTCAAAATAGTTGATGCTAAAATTGCACCTGAGCCACTGAATCGTGGAACTGGTCAGATCATTCCAACTGCTCGACGTGTTGCCTATTCAGGTTTTCTTATGGCAACACCTAGGCTTATGGAACCCGTGTATTATGTAGAGGTATGTTTTTCTGGACATCATATATGGCAGTATTATGAGTAACTGCAGATTAGATTCCTTAGGTTCCTTATGTGTACAGTATGCAGATCTCTCTGGCTATCATTAGGATTTGTATTTTTTAATGAATCCAAGTATGAAAAAATTCTCACAGGAATAATAGAAGGGAATTAACAAATTTCTCTTGCAGTTGCATCATATTATTCTTTATAACCAAACCTTACGTTATTGCTGTCAGATACAAACTCCAATCGATTGTGTTTCAGCCATATATACGGTGTTGTCACGCAGACGAGGTCATGTCACTGCTGATGTTCCACAACCAGGAACCCCAGCCTATATTGTTAAGGTTTGAAATCTGAGTTAAATCTTTCAAATGCCATCCGGTTTCTCCATTTTAATAATATGAGATTGTGGTATCTTAATATATTAGTAATTGTCTTCCACCTACACTCGCAGGCGTTTTTACCTGTGATCGAATCATTTGGCTTTGAAACAGACCTGAGGTATCATACTCAGGGGCAAGCATTTTGCGTATCTGTGTTTGATCATTGGGCAATTGTACCTGGAGACCCACTTGATAAAAGTATCATCTTACGCCCATTGGAGCCAGCACCAATCCAACATTTGGCTCGTGAATTTATGGTGAAGACAAGACGCCGTAAGGTATAATTATCACTTTGTCTTGTCAGTTCCCCTCCTCTCTTTGGCATGCATGACTCAGTGCGGTAATCGTATTTAATCATCATCTATTGTAAGCCACCTATGTAGGAGTAATTTTTTTTTTTTTTTTCTTTTCGTTCTTCCGTAACACAGTTGGGGAGAAAAATCTATATATTATATGCACTTTAAAGCTGGATCATATATCAACATATTCACTGTACCTTTGATTGCCTTTGGATTTTGTCAGGGAATGTCTGAGGATGTAAGCATTAATAAATTCTTCGACGAGGCAATGGTTGTGGAACTAGCTCAGCAAGCAGCCGATCTGCATCAACAAATGATATGAAAATCTGGTAGATCGATTAACTGGTTAAGTTAATAGTTGTTGTTGCTGGAGAATGTAGGCCAACAACATACGAGCATATCCCATCGCTGGATGCATTATCCGACATGATGTCAAGCTGTTGAGCGTTGAATATATGACTAGACAAAAGTGGCTCGGATCTGTTTGTTTGGTGATGTCGACACAGGTAAAATTCATTCGCCAAATTGATCCCTTAATTGTGTAATTCGTTTGACTAATCAACAACGTTGTTGAGTGTTGCTGGGGACCCTTTTGCTTTGCATTATTATTTTATTACTCTTAGTTATACTGGTAATTGAATTGGGGACGTGTGACAGACAGCTGGGTTTCAAATGATTGATATATTTTCCAACTGGGACATATTCATCATAGCTTGGAGTTGGGAGGGGGTGGCTTTAATTATCAATTGTCATATCTCATGCGGAAAACTTATAAGCTGAATTCAAACTGTACATAAAAATAGGTTTTGACTTTTTGAGGAATGCAAATATGCAATTGCTGCTGCACAGCTCATTTCAACATTTAAACCCTACGACTTTGACCCAAAACCTTCTGAATTTTTTTTTTTTTTTTTTTTTGGTTCGTACTCTCATCCTATTCAATGGATATTCTACTTTATGGGAATTAGTTTACGTGCTGATGGCCTGCTGCCTGCTGGTACCTCGCCTGTGTTGGAAATTAATATCATTAGGATAAAGAGTAATCTATCTATATATATATATATATATATATATATTAATGTATTAGTGAACAACCTATTCTATATTTAATGTGGTGTATCCATTTCAAATTTCTAATTTTTATAAATTTTTGTATTTTTTAATTTATCAATTGTAGATTCACATTTATATTTATTTATTTATTATAGATTTTCAGTTTTTGAAATATATAGAATTCCTACGATATTCACTTTTAAAAAAATTTGAAAGATATGAAATTTAAAATTTTGCATATCTTATTTTATCGATATTATTTTGTATTTTTTAATTTACTAACTTTAGATTTTTGCATTTATTTATTTATTCATTATAGATTTTAGTCTATCGTGTATAAAAAATATATCATTTACTTATAAATCCCACTCTATCATCCTATCGTGTCACTATGTATTCACTTTTAAAAAGATTTGAAAGATAAAATTTAAAATTTTGCATTTTTTAATTTATCTATGTTGGATTTTATTTATTTGCATTTTTATTTTATCTATTTTAGATTTTATTGTTTTGTATTTTTTATTTTATTTATTTTAAATTTTATTGTTGTATTTATTTATAGATTTTCAGTTTTTATATCATATGATTATTATGTCGAGGTTTTGCACTTGCAACTAAGAATTATGTGTATTTATATTTCAATATGGTGAATATATTGTAATGCCGGTAATTTTTAGTTTTAAAAGATATTAAGTTCCATGGAGTTCCCACAAATTTCAGTTTTAAAAAAAATAGAATTTCAAATTTAAATGGAATTTGTAGTGTATATATGGAATTTATATTATTTAGATACATTAATGAATATATAAAAAATATTTGTATATATTAATTAATGTATATATAGGCCATGTTTTCACAAAATATTTCACTTCTCTTAAAAATAAGTATACAATTATATAGTTGCGAATAGATCCATCAGTAAATAAAGTAAATAAAGAAGATTTTTTCTAATCTACTCCCTCTATCCCATTATTTCTGTCTAAAAACTTTTGGGCACGCCGTCCAATATATTTTTTAACATTTAATATCTTAAAATGTACATATGTAAAAATTATGTAAAATCTATATTCTAAAACTACATGATTAGACAAATCTAACAAGACTGAATTTGACTATATTTTTTCTTGTATAATTACGATAACATTAGGTCAAAGTTTTTTGAAGGAGCCATTGAAGGCCTGGAAAAAGGTCAAAGTTGATCAATAAACAGTGTTAAAAAATCAAAATGAGACACTTTGAATGCAACGGAGGGAATATTTTTTAAGAAATACTCCATCCGTTTTATAATAAGTGTAACACTAGGAAATGACACATGATTTAAGGTAAGTTAATAAAATTTATTTAGTTGAAGTAATTAAATAAATAAAATATGTCACGTTTGACTTTATTCATTTTGAGTTTTATTTTAATGAATGTAAAAAAATTAATAATTTATGTATAATTAGTAAAAATTATTAACCTTCAAAATATTTGAAATATGATAATGTAACACTTATTTTCAAATTCTCAAAAAGGGAAAGTGTAACACTTAAAAAACGGATGATGTAATTCATTAATCAATATTTTAACAGATTTGCAATTGACGAAACACAAATATAAATCTAGCTTTGCTAGAAAATTGTGATTGTGAATAATCAAAGTAAGTTCATATTGAAAGGCTAATTGCTGCAAATTCTATAAGTTTGAAAATTTTATCTGGAATGCCGGTATTGAATGAAGTTTTAAGGTTTGAAACAAATAATCTATTGATACTAGAAGAGACATATTTTAATAAGGAAGAAATGAAAGCGGATTATGCTAAGTTATTACCTGTGTTTATTGATGATGAGAAGAATGTTTATAATAAAATAATGTATGTAGTTGATAGTGATGGGTGTTGATTCATTTTCTTTATGTGGTGGAACTGACAAGACATTTATCAATAATGTATCTAGAAAATATTATGTTTAGCCCTTCATAGGAGATGTAATATTGTGCTGCCTGTTGCATCCAATGGAATAGCCCCCTTACTCATTCCAAGAGGTAGGACTGCACATTCTAGATTTGATATTCCACTAGATTGTGACGATAATTATACATGCAAAAAACTTACCTCAAAAAATTATTTAACATCTCTAGAAACTTATTTAACCTCTCTTCTCATTAAAACAAAGCTCAATATTTGGGATGAAAATTCTTGATTTGTTGAATGATTATGAGCTCGTCTGAATTAAACAAATGCTCCATTCAATTTTAGAGGAAAAAATTCCACTCGCAATTTGTTTTACTATGACCGTAAAAAAAAAAAAATAGTAGATGTCAATCTTTAAAGAAGGTTAAACTCTATCTTCAGAAACTAGTTTTTATCCATTGATATGTTGCAATATCTCATGTCATTATAAAGAGGGGACTCAAAGTATCAATATGTAATTAAGATGGATAACTTTAGATACTATAAGAAATGTTATTTACAATGAAAATTATGTATGGCAAAAATTTACACAATGAATACTTCGTGTACGTGATGGTAATTGGTAAAGCTGGTATTAATCTTGAAGATATACAATTAGATGTAACATTTCCAGATGATAATCTTATAAACTCTACGAGAGATTCTATAGCGACATTTGTTGAGAGTACTTATACAAATATAAACTGCACCACTTCAAATCCAAACATTTTTACTATATATTAACTCATACCAATGAGATTGTTGCTAAAATCAATAATTACATCATGGAACGTGTTGTCTGCAAATAAAATGTATATCTATATATATACACCAGTTTTAACAATATTTGTCAAAAGGATGAAAGCATAGATAATGCCAATGAATTATTTTCACTGGAATAACTAAACACGATCATTTGTTCTGGGCTACTGAATCATGAAATATAGTTGAATGAAGGTTGCGTAGTCATGATTCTTAGGAATATATATCCATCAAATAAATTATGTAACGAAAGTAGGTTGATTGTAACCAAGATACGGAACTAGATAGTTGTGGTTAAACTAATTTTCGGGAAACCATGAAAGTAGAAAATTCTTGATTGGTAGAATGATTATGAATCTATTAGATTTTTTAACCAAATTTTTTATTCGATTTGAGATGAGAAAATTCTCATTCACATTTGTTTTGCAATGATTATAAACAAAAGTCAATGTCAATCTGTAAAGAATGTCGGATTTTATCTTCCAAAACCAATTTTTAGCTATGAACAGTTATGTTGTAATATTTCGTGTCACTAGCAAGATGTGGCTAAAAGTATTAATATGCAATTAAGAATGCTTAACTCAAGATACCACAAAAATTATTGTTTACAATGAAATTTATATGACAGAAAAACTGCAAAATGGATAGTTGATGTCGGTGAAGGTAAAGCGGGTATTGATTTTGGAGATGTATAATTAGATGAGACATTTTCGGATGATATTCTTCTAAACTCTACGGGTGGTCCTATAGCGATAATTTTTTAATATACATATACAAATATAAACTGCACCATTTCAAATTCAAACATTTTAAAAGATAGTGTTATACTAGCCTCTATCAACGAGATTTTCGCCAATGAAATTTCCAGCAAATTGATAGGAAAATTTTCATATTTTACATCATAATTATTTTTAAATTTTATTTTATCTTAATTTAAATTTAAAAAAAATATTATTTTAATTTTTATTTTTATTGATCTATTAGGTTTATACAGGACAAGCTACAAAAGCTAAAAAATATGGTATAATATGATTTCTTTGTTAGTCTTAAAAATAATTAAATTATATTATCATATACATCCTCTTTTGAATATATAAAAAAATCATTACACATTTTTTTATTACTCAAAATACAATTTATTACGGTGTTACTTTATATAATATAAGTATATATATTATATAAGATAGAAAGTTATGCCCGTCGAGTCTCGACGGGTTATTTGCTAGTTTATTCTTTTATAATTGCAAATATAAATATAATTTTTATGATACAATACAATTACAAATTAATTAATTTTAAGTTTACTTATTATTATTTAATCAAAATATATTGTACTACATGTTTTATTTTTATAAAAAATTAAAAATGTACTTATTCATCAATTTAAAAGTTGACTTATAGTATTTCTTTTCCCTTCTAAAAAGAATGAAGTCGTTTCTTACATGCTATGCAAAAATTAATTTAGTTTGATTTCAATTTTAATACTAACTTTCTAATTCTTTGATTCTTTCCATAAACATGTATATCAAATTCTTTCAAAAACGAAAGAGTGCTTATTTATTTCTTTTCGACCGACGTGTGTTCTGAATAGGAAAAGAATAATACCGTTCCACACGTATTGGGATGCCCAACCAAGGGCTGCTTGGAAACATCTTTGAGACTAAAAAACTGCTAGTATGTTTTTGTTTTGTTTTTAGCAAAAAACAAATTAAGAAAACGCATTACTAGTTTAGTACTTCTAATAAATTCCTGTGCATGAGACTTGATCCAATATTAAAGGCAATTATTTTTTGATAAACAGTGACACTCATGTGTCGGCAAAAGGTGTGTGGGAATCCAAACCACACAAATTACAAAGGAAATAAAGGGAAGGGATAGGGGGGCCGGGTGGGGATCGAACTCTCAACCTATGGTTGGAAAAGGGGGACTTGACCGCTAGGGTAAGTCCCAACCCTTAAAGGCAATTATTGATATGGCAAAACATTTAATTGCCAAGAAGACGCCAATAAAATACCCCAAGCCTTACCAAAATAGTGGCCACAACAACAAACCAACAATCCCGATCCCAAAAATAATTAAAGAAAAAATGGAGAAATTTTACATAGGCCCCCAATCCTATCCCTAGAGACTTACGGTGTACTAGTATTTCTGCAATCGTTATTTGTTACCTTGGAGCAAATGAGACTGAAAATTCGGTCGGGACCCGAACCCGATCGGCCCATTTTCGGGATTCCAAATAAAGCTTGGATATCTTACCCGCTGCCCATTTCATATCGGGTCGCTTATCCGGATCCTCCTGCACGCACTGCAGCGCCACACGTGCCAATTTCTCCGCCGTCTCAACCGGGAACGAATCCTTCAACCGTCTATCCACCCACCGCCTCAATTTCCCGTCCACGTCCCCGCCTCCCTCCACCGCCTCCCTCGCGGTCTCCACCGCCGATATCAGCCTGTGATTCCCGCTGCTCCGGTCGAATCTGTACCTCAATGGCTCCTGCCCGCTCATCAGTTCCAGAATTACCACACCGAACGCGTACACATCCGATTTCTGCGTCGCCACTCCCGTCGCCTTGAATTCCGGCGACATGTACCCTCCCACGCCTTCGAATTGCTGGTTACGTTCCAGTGCCGGATTCCCATCCGATTGCGTCTCGCCGCAGAGCTCAGCCGCGCCGAAGTGGCAGATTTTGGCGTTGAATGAAGGCTCCGTGACGATGATGCCGCTGCTCTTGATGTGCTTGTGGACCATGTCGATGCCGAGTCCGGCGTTGTTGTGGATGTATTCGAGGCCGTGGGCGACGTCGGTGGCGATCTGCATCCGCGAAATCCAAGTGGAGAGGACGGTGAAATCAGGGTTGATTTTGCTCCGGAGACACGCTCCCAAGTCCGATCCCTGCACGAATTCGTACACCAGGTAAATATGCTCGCCGGAAATCGAAACCCCTAGCTGCTTGATGATGCTCGTGAAATGGATCTTACTGATAACTCGGAGCTTCCGCTCGACATCCTCTCTCGTTATCGATCTGCGCAATTTCCGCTGGAAAACGACGACATCCTTTCCGGTGAGGACGCAGCGCCACGACTGGGAGGAGGAGGAGGAGGCAGCGGAGTGACGCTTGCCGAGGAAATTGTTGGTGGCCGCTCGAATTTCGGCAAAATCGTAAATTTGGGCGCTTTCAGGGAGGGCGGCGCCGAGGACGCTGGACAAGGAGGTGCGGCTGGAGGCGGAAGTGGTGGCGACAGAGCTGCCGAGGATATAGGAGGAGGTGGACGCGGCGGCGGAGGAGGTTGTGGGGAAGGGATTCCCCAGGAGGGTGTTGGCGGAGGAGGGTTTGTGGGAAGAAGGCGTTTTGGGAGAGGATCTTGGCATTGGGGAAGAATTTCTAGGGTTTGGATTCGGAAATTGAGAAGGTTCTGAAGCTCTTGTAGCCATTTTGTTTCTGCACATAACAAATTCAATTACAGCTTCTCAAGAAGATTCATAGTATTTCATTACATAGCTCATTGGAAGAAAAAAGTTTAAGAAATTGAAAGAGAGAAGTTGAATTGAAATTTGATTGGGAACCAAAAAGGTAGTAAGTAGTAGGAAAAAGGTTGTGTCATCTGTGACTGGGCGATGAATAATGGCTCTCTCTTTATTTGTTTCACATGTCTTGTAGTATACTCTATACAATAATCTACGGTAAGCGTAATTTTTAAGTTTAGGGATGAGATGGTGGGCCACGACCTTGTCCTTTGATGAGGACAGGAGTCTTAGATAAAACATTATTTTAGTACACACGGGATTTCTAGTTTTCTACCCAATATTTTACTTCCTATGTTACTTTATAATTGACATGTTGAAGGTAAATTGTGAAATTGCTCAAATGCATCTTAAATTCAATGAAGTAAAATATTGTTTCCTTGTATCCCAGTGGAGACCATGCTATCATGACATCCAGTTAGATTTTCAAATACCACATGCTTCGGAAATAAGTTAACCAAGAAGATAACCCCATATTTATCATTTACTATCCTCAAGCTATCATCTATGTACAATTTGATTGATGATTAGAGATATTGTTTACTTTAGCTTTAGTATCCTTCATTTTGTTGTTGCTAACTTTGAACTTCATATACTATATTTGATGACTTTTTTCTATTATTCTCTTTGACAAATAACTAGTAACTATTTGAATTTGATGTTTCAGAAGGCCATGGATGATAGTTTGTATGATGAGTTTGGCAACTATATTGGACCTGAAATTGAATCTGATCAAGAGAGTGACATGGATGAAGAAGAGGAGGAATTTCCTGCTAGGACAGAGGATGATGATCCTGTGTCCGATGATGAGCATGGCCCTGGAAAGCCAAATGGGATGCTTATCACCGCTGAGGATGTTGATATGGATAACCAGATAGTCCTAGCAGAGGACAAGAAATACTACCCAACTGCTGAAGAAGTATATGGTGAAGAAGTTGAAACTTTAGTTATGGATGAAGATGAGCAGCCCCTTGAACAGCCTATTATTAAACCTGTGAAAAACCTAAAGTTTGAGTTGGGGGTTAAGGATTCATCAACCTATGTGTCAACAGAGTTCCTTTTGGGGCTTATGTCAAACCCTACATTGGTCAGGAATGTTGCTTTGGTTGGCCACTTGCACCATGGGAAGACATTATTCATGGACATGTTGGTTGAACAGACTCATCACATTTCGACCTTTGACCTGAACAGTGAGAAACATATGCGATACACCGATACAAGGATAGATGAACAAGAGAGAAAGATATCCATCAAAGCAGTTCCAATGTCACTTGTTTTGGAGGATAGTAATTCAAAGTCATACCTTTGTAATATTATGGATATACCTGTCTGGCCATGTTAACTTTTCAGATGAGATGACTGCCTCTCTTAGGCTTGCAGATGGTGCAGTGCTAATTGTAGATGCTGCAGAAGGAGTGATGGTAAAATTTCTCGTTTTTCATTTTCGTTCCTCAAATTATTTAGAATAGGTGTCTGCGTATAGAAAAAAAAAAATGATGAGATTCTGGAATGTTGTCTTGTACTCTACTTGCTTGCTTCGATTTATCCAATTTGTTGCTCTTAGGATTAAAATTTTTTTATGACAATACTTCTGTCAATATGCATGGGCAATTTACCAACATACTTCCTCCATCATTTTTTAGTTCTAACATTTGCATAGTAAACATTAACATTATTCACTGAGTAATTTTGATTCGAGTTTTTAATATATTTATATAAGATAAAACATAGTCAAGGGAGGTGATGTTATATTTGTCTAATCACATAGTTTTATAATATTAAAGTTTTATAGTACTTTTTTCCTTTTATAAAATTTGAGATACTACTCTTTAAAAATGTGTATTTGATTGCGTGAAAGCAAGGAATGTTAAAATTTTTGATGATGGAGGGAGTATTATTTTGGATAAAATACAGAGCGACTTTGGCAATCTTAACTGACATGGTGACTGAAAGACAACCTAATGCCTGGAGCAAATCTTACATACTAAAACTATGTATTTCTTTCGTAATCTGCTGCTGAGCTTCAGTAAGTTCTTATAATTTCTGCACCTTGTTCATTATATTGTTGATGGCATCTTGTTTTATATGACATCATATTGCACAATGTCAATGATAAATTGTTAGTCATTCTTTTTGTTGCACACATTATACATTTGAAATTGCAGGGCTGATGTCTGATGTGCATGTTTAGTGCCAGATTGAATTCATCTTTATTATTATTATTTTTAATTGTGAAGATTCCTTGTGTAACACCCACATTTTTAAAATATAGTTTGGTGGGAGTGTTACCGCCACATCCCTTAGTCAAGCTCGCTACGGCTAACTTGATTAAGGAATGCTAAGGCTAACTGTAGGAATTTTGATCAATTTATGTGTCTTAACTTAGGAGTTACTGTTAAGTACTCGAGTTCTATAAAGTTGTGTCGAGGGTTTCCAGGAAAGGGAGGTGGGCCACGGCTGACGGGCCTTGTTATCACCAAGTCTCCTTAGACAAAAGCCCACAACTCGCAACTCCATAGAACCCCCCCTATATATAAAGTCTACCATCAAGCAACTTAAGCTCAATTCCTTTCACTAGAATCAGAAGCATCCTACAGTTCATTCCTTTTATCTGCACTTGACTACCTTCTGAACCTTACTACTCGAATCGAAAGTGTATTCAAGATTCCAGGCTAAACAGAGAATCACATCATTTCAGACATCACTTGGCACTAGACTGAAAGTAAAGTCTAATTCGTAGTCCAATGTTTAAACACAATTAATACTAAGGCGTAATAAAAATTCTAGTGGTTTTAAAAAGGAGGCAAAACTTATTAATAAACTTTATTCATAACATAAATAATTCCATTGGGCCCATGGCCAAAACATTTGTTCTAAGAGTAATACAATGCAATAATTTAAAAGAGTCTTATTTATGAAAACCCTTCCCCGGCCCAAGTGCATGCACAACTTCTTGAATGAAAGTCACCCTAAAAAAGGGGGAAAAAAAACAAATAATCAGCAACAATGCTGAGCAAACTAGCCTCGTTCCGAGGACACAAGTATACAAAATAATACACAAGTCATTTAATCATTATGTCTTTTATTTGGCTGCAGTACTAGCCGTGGCCCAACATGCACATGGTGATTCAACTATGCTTATAATACCCGGGGTAGACTAGACTGCGCTGCGCGTCTTACATCTAGCGAAACATAGGCTCAAAACATGTGGGACTAAGGAGGAATCATTCTACCACTTAGCCAAAGGGGAATTCGGTCATCCACAACTCAGGCACCACCGTGGTGCTCATGCTCTCAAACAATTTGATTTCATGTAATTTCATTTTCACATAATGGCCTAATGGCCCATTCAAAATTTTGATAGCAAGGGTCTATTCCAAAAATACAAGATTAAATGATTTAAAAGCATTTTGACACAATCGTGGGATTTAAGTCCCAAAAGCATTTTGACAACCGAACGTATACACATAACTAAAGCATTTAAAAGCATTTCATGCATTGAACTATGAATAAATTCAAGAACTTGCATGAAACACACAATTTTCGGGTAAAACTAGCTTACTTTCAAGAACTCTTGCTAACACTCAACCAAAGGAACTCCTATAGCTTGCTTCCACTTCTTGGAGCACTCAAACTCTCAAGTACACTAGAGAGAAACTAGAGAGAACTTTAGAATATAAGGGAGAAGAGGATTTTGGTGTGAGGAGTTGAATGAATGGAGAGGGGTATTTATAGGTGGCTTGTGGCATGGTTTTAGGAAAGGTGGATCAAGGGAAATCAATGGGTTGATTCCCTTAAATCTGCTGCCTTCCATGACAGCCATTAACTTTCCAAAAATGAGGGATTTGATTGATTTTCTTGCCTCCTCCTTGCTAGGTATGGGATCTTCTAGAACCTTCTTCAAATCTCTTCCTTGGCCACCAAGTTGGGCTGATTTCAGCTGCTTATTTTGGTGCCAAAAGTGGCGACCAAACCTGCTCCAAAACAGCCCAAAAATCTACCCCGAACAGCCCCCTATTTCAGAAATAAAACTGCCAAATTAAGGCAATCCTATAACTAAGGAAACTAACGAATTGTTGAAATGTTATCTCAAGCAATTGTTAAATTCTAACTCCTCCTCATTTAATTATTTCAGCTTGTTGAAATAATTCTTGCCTCCAAAAATTAAATTACCGTTGCATTCCAAATCATGACCGTTATTTTTTGGGGTATTACACCTTGTAAAACTTAAGCGCATGCGCACACACATACATGTGTGTATATATTTATAATTCACACATTGTTTACAGGTGAACACAGAGAGGGCAATACGCCATGCAATCCAGGGACACTTACCCATAGTTGTTGTAATAAACAAGGTGATATCTCACACCCAAATATCTTTATTGGATTGGTGGTTTTGAATTTTGTAATTGATGCTATTGTCTCTTATTAAGTTCAATTCTGTAATCTGTTATTACTTTTTCAAACTACACTATGATCAGGTAGACAGATTGATATCTGAGCTGAAGTTGCCTCCCAAGGATGCTTACCACAAGTTACGGCACACTATTGAAGTAATCAACAACCATATAACAGCTGTATCTTCAACTGCTGGAAATGTGCAAGTTGTTGATCCTGCTATTGGAAATGTTTGTTTTGCTAGTGCAAGTGCAGGATGGTCTTTCACCTTGCAGTCATTTGCTAAGTTATATGTTAAGCTTCATGGTATTCCCTTTGATGCTAATAAGTTTGCTTCTCGTCTTTGGGGTGATTATTATTTTGATCCCGATACCAGAACTTTCAAGAAGAAACAGCCAGCTAGTGGGGTGGAACGGTCATTTGTCCAGTTTGTGCTTGAACCTCTTTATAAAATATATAGCCAAGTAATTGGAGAACATAAGAAAAGTGTGGAGGCTACGCTTAGTGAACTTGGTGTGACTTTAAGTAATGCAGCCTACCGATTAAATGTTAGGCCCCTATTAAGATTAGCATGCAGCTCGGTTTTTGGAAGTGCAACAGGGTTTACAGATATGTTGGTTCAACACATTCCATCTGCTAAAGATGCTGTTCCTCAGAAAGTTGAGCATGCATACACGGGGCCTAAGGATTCTACAATTTATCGGTCAATGGTTGATTGTGATGCATCAGGTCCTCTAATGGTCAATATAACAAAACTGTATCCAAAATCTGACTGCAGCGTATTTGATGCCTTTGGTAGGGTCTACAGTGGTGAAATTATGAAAGGTCAGACTGTACGTGTACTAGGAGAGGGCTATTCTCCAGACGATGAGGAGGACATGACAGTAAAGGAAGTTACAAAATTATGGGTCTATCAAGCGCGTTATAGGATCCCAATTAACAAAGCCCCTCCTGGTTCCTGGGTTCTCATTGAAGGTGTGGATGCATCTATCATGAAAACTGCAACACTTTGCAACTTGGAATATGATGATGATGTGTACATATTCAGACCCCTTCAGTTCAATACTCTTCCTGTGGTGAAAACTGCTACTGAACCTTTGAATCCTAGTGAGTTACCGAAAATGGTGGAGGGTCTTAGAAAGATCAGCAAGAGTTATCCATTAGCAATTACAAAAGTTGAAGAATCTGGTGAGCACACTATTTTAGGTACTGGGGAACTGTACTTGGACTCTATAATGAAGGACCTTAGGGAGCTTTATTCTGAAGTGGAAGTCAAGGTACTTGCGGTCTTTAAATTCTTCTTTACTAATTTTAACTCATTCTCTATTACAAGATCTATTTTCTCTTAACAAGTTTTGACATTCTGCTTTTTCCTCTATATGCCATATAGGTGGCAGATCCAGTTGTCTCTTTTTGTGAGACAGTTGTGGAATCCTCCTCTATGAAATGTTTTGCTGAGACTCCAAACAAGAAGAATAAAATTACCATGGTAAGCCACATTACAGTGCAGAAAAATTCCAGATTTAATGGGGTGTATTCAATCAAGACTCTATAAGATTTTTTGGACTTTAAAAGTTTGGGTGTATTCAATTTAGAGTTGCACTTGATCAGATGTCATTTTTAGATTGCAGAGCCACTGGAGAGAGGACTTGCTGAGGACATAGAACATGGTGTTGTAAGCATTGATTGGCCACGGAAGAAGCTTGGCGATTTTTTCCAGACAAAGTATGACTGGGATCTGCTTGCTGCACGGTCTATTTGGGCATTTGGTCCAGATAAGCAGGTGAGTTCATGGAGTCTCTGCGTAATCACTCAACTCAATTTCCTGTGATTTGAAGTTCTTGGTTTTGTTGGTTCTATTTTGTTGGACAATGACACATGTCTATTGTGGAAGGGTCCTAATATTTTATTGGATGATACACTGTCAAGTGAAGTTGATAAGAGCCTGCTAAATGCAGTCAAAGATTCAATTGTTCAAGGGTAAGTCGAAAATTTCAAACCCTGCATGCTCTCTCCTTCCTCTTCTGTGCTAAATATGCTCTTTACAGGTTTCAGTGGGGTGCTCGAGAAGGCCCCCTCTGTGATGAGCCTATCAGAAATGTGAAATTCAAAATAGTTGATGCTAAAATTGCACCTGAGCCACTGAATCGTGGAACTGGTCAGATCATTCCAACTGCTCGACGTGTTGCCTATTCAGGTTTTCTTATGGCAACACCTAGGCTTATGGAACCCGTGTATTATGTAGAGGTATGTTTTTCTGGACATCATATATGGCAGTATTATGAGTAACTGCAGATTAGATTCCTTAGGTTCCTTATGTGTACAGTATGCAGATCTCTCTGGCTATCATTAGGATTTGTATTTTTTAATGAATCCAAGTATGAAAAAATTCTCACAGGAATAATAGAAGGGAATTAACAAATTTCTCTTGCAGTTGCATCATATTATTCTTTATAACCAAACCTTACGTTATTGCTGTCAGATACAAACTCCAATCGATTGTGTTTCAGCCATATATACGGTGTTGTCACGCAGACGAGGTCATGTCACTGCTGATGTTCCACAACCAGGAACCCCAGCCTATATTGTTAAGGTTTGAAATCTGAGTTAAATCTTTCAAATGCCATCCGGTTTCTCCATTTTAATAATATGAGATTGTGGTATCTTAATATATTAGTAATTGTCTTCCACCTACACTCGCAGGCGTTTTTACCTGTGATCGAATCATTTGGCTTTGAAACAGACCTGAGGTATCATACTCAGGGGCAAGCATTTTGCGTATCTGTGTTTGATCATTGGGCAATTGTACCTGGAGACCCACTTGATAAAAGTATCATCTTACGCCCATTGGAGCCAGCACCAATCCAACATTTGGCTCGTGAATTTATGGTGAAGACAAGACGCCGTAAGGTATAATTATCACTTTGTCTTGTCAGTTCCCCTCCTCTCTTTGGCATGCATGACTCAGTGCGGTAATCGTATTTAATCATCATCTATTGTAAGCCACCTATGTAGGAGTAATTTTTTTTTTTTTTTCTTTTCGTTCTTCCGTAACACAGTTGGGGAGAAAAATCTATATATTATATGCACTTTAAAGCTGGATCATATATCAACATATTCACTGTACCTTTGATTGCCTTTGGATTTTGTCAGGGAATGTCTGAGGATGTAAGCATTAATAAATTCTTCGACGAGGCAATGGTTGTGGAACTAGCTCAGCAAGCAGCCGATCTGCATCAACAAATGATATGAAAATCTGGTAGATCGATTAACTGGTTAAGTTAATAGTTGTTGTTGCTGGAGAATGTAGGCCAACAACATACGAGCATATCCCATCGCTGGATGCATTATCCGACATGATGTCAAGCTGTTGAGCGTTGAATATATGACTAGACAAAAGTGGCTCGGATCTGTTTGTTTGGTGATGTCGACACAGGTAAAATTCATTCGCCAAATTGATCCCTTAATTGTGTAATTCGTTTGACTAATCAACAACGTTGTTGAGTGTTGCTGGGGACCCTTTTGCTTTGCATTATTATTTTATTACCCTTAGTTATACTGGTAATTGAATTGGGGACGTGTGACAGACAGCTGGGTTTCAAATGATTGATATATTTTCCAACTGGGACATATTCATCATAGCTTGGAGTTGGGAGGGGGTGGCTTTAATTATCAATTGTCATATCTCATGCGGAAAACTTATAAGCTGAATTCAAACTGTACATAAAAATAGGTTTTGACTTTTTGAGGAATGCAAATATGCAATTGCTGCTGCACAGCTCATTTCAACATTTAAACCCTACGACTTTGACCCAAAACCTTCTGAATTTTTTTTTTTTTTTTTTTTGGTTCGTACTCTCATCCTATTCAATGGATATTCTACTTTATGGGAATTAGTTTACGTGCTGATGGCCTGCTGCCTGCTGGTACCTCGCCTGTGTTGGAAATTAATATCATTAGGATAAAGAGTAATCTATCTATATATATATATATATATATATATATATTAAAGTATTAGTGAACAACCTATTCTATATTTAATGTGGTGTATCCATTTCAAATTTCTAATTTTTATAAATTTTTGTATTTTTTAATTTATCAATTGTAGATTCACATTTATATTTATTTATTTATTATAGATTTTCAGTTTTTGAAATATATAGAATTCCTACGATATTCACTTTTAAAAAAATTTGAAAGATATGAAATTTAAAATTTTGCATATCTTATTTTATCGATATTATTTTGTATTTTTTAATTTACTAACTTTAGATTTTTGCATTTATTTATTTATTCATTATAGATTTTAGTCTATCGTGTATAAAAAATATATCATTTACTTATAAATCCCACTCTATCATCCTATCGTGTCACTATGTATTCACTTTTAAAAAGATTTGAAAGATAAAATTTAAAATTTTGCATTTTTTAATTTATCTATGTTGGATTTTATTTATTTGCATTTTTATTTTATCTATTTTAGATTTTATTGTTTTGTATTTTTTATTTTATTTATTTTAAATTTTATTGTTGTATTTATTTATAGATTTTCAGTTTTTATATCATATGATTATTATGTCGAGGTTTTGCACTTGCAACTAAGAATTATGTGTATTTATATTTCAATATGGTGAATATATTGTAATGCCGGTAATTTTTAGTTTTAAAAGATATTAAGTTCCATGGAGTTCCCACAAATTTCAGTTTTAAAAAAAATAGAATTTCAAATTTAAATGGAATTTGTAGTGTATATATGGAATTTATATTATTTAGATACATTAATGAATATATAAAAAATATTTGTATATATTAATTAATGTATATATAGGCCATGTTTTCACAAAATATTTCACTTCTCTTAAAAATAAGTATACAATTATATAGTTGCGAATAGATCCATCAGTAAATAAAGTAAATAAAGAAGATTTTTTCTAATCTACTCCCTCTATCCCATTATTTCTGTCTAAAAACTTTTGGGCACGCCGTCCAATATATTTTTTAACATTTAATATCTTAAAATGTACATATGTAAAAATTATGTAAAATCTATATTCTAAAACTACATGATTAGACAAATCTAACAAGACTGAATTTGACTATATTTTTTCTTGTATAATTACGATAACATTAGGTCAAAGTTTTTTGAAGGAGCCATTGAAGGCCTGGAAAAAGGTCAAAGTTGATCAATAAACAGTGTTAAAAAATCAAAATGAGACACTTTGAATGCAACGGAGGGAATATTTTTTAAGAAATACTCCATCCGTTTTATAATAAGTGTAACACTAGGAAATGACACATGATTTAAGGTAAGTTAATAAAATTTATTTAGTTGAAGTAATTAAATAAATAAAATATGTCACGTTTGACTTTATTCATTTTGAGTTTTATTTTAATGAATGTAAAAAAATTAATAATTTATGTATAATTAGTAAAAATTATTAACCTTCAAAATATTTGAAATATGATAATGTAACACTTATTTTCAAATACCCAAAAAGGGAAAGTGTAACACTTAAAAAACGGATGATGTAATTCATTAATCAATATTTTAACAGATTTGCAATTGACGAAACACAAATATAAATCTAGCTTTGCTAGAAAATTGTGATTGTGAATAATCAAAGTAAGTTCATATTGAAAGGCTAATTGCTGCAAATTCTATAAGTTTGAAAATTTTATCTGGAATGCCGGTATTGAATGAAGTTTTAAGGTTTGAAACAAATAATCTATTGATACTAGAAGAGACATATTTTAATAAGGAAGAAATGAAAGCGGATTATGCTAAGTTATTACCTGTGTTTATTGATGATGAGAAGAATGTTTATAATAAAATAATGTATGTAGTTGATAGTGATGGGTGTTGATTCATTTTCTTTATGTGGTGGAACTGACAAGACATTTATCAATAATGTATCTAGAAAATATTATGTTTAGCCCTTCATAGGAGATGTAATATTGTGCTACCTGTTGCATCCAATGGAATAGCCCCCTTACTCATTCCAAGAGGTAGGACTGCACAATCTAGATTTGATATTCCACTAGATTGTGACGATAATTATACATGCAAAATACTTACCTCAAAAAATTATTTAACATCTCTAGAAAATTATTTAACCTCTCTTCTCATTAAAACAAAGCTCAATATTTGGGATGAAAATTCTTGATTTGTTGAATGATTATCAGCCCGTCTGAATTAAACAAATGCTCCATTCAATTTTAGAGGAAAAAATTCCACTCGCAATTTGTTTTACTATGACCGTAAAAAAAAAATAGTAGATGTCAATCTTTAAAGAAGGTTAAACTCTATCTTCAGAAACTAGTTTTTATCCATTGATATGTTGCAATATCTCATGTCATTATAAAGAGGGGACTCAAAGTATCAATATGTAATTAAGATGGATAACTTTAGATACTATAAGAAATGTTATTTACAATGAAAATTATATATGGCAAAAATTTACACAATGAATACTTCGTGTACGTGATGGTAATTGGTAAAGCTGGTATTAATCTTGAAGATATACAATTAGATGTGACATTTCCAGATGATAATCTTATAAACTCTACGAGAGATTCTATAGCGACATTTGTTGAGAGTACTTATACAAATATAAACTGCACCACTTCAAATCCAAACATTTTTACTATATATTAACTCATACCAATGAGATTGTTGCTAAAATCAATAATTACATCATGGAACGTGTTGTCTGCAAATAAAATGTATATCTATATATATACACCAGTTTTAACAATATTTGTCAAAAGGATGAAAGCATAGATAATGCCAATGAATTATTTTCACTGGAATATCTAAACACGATCAATTGTTCTGGACTACTGAATCATGAAATATAGTTGAATGAAGGTTGCGTAGTCATGATTCTTAGGAATATATATCCATCAAATAAATTATGTAACGAAAGTAGGTTGATTGTAACCAAGATACGGAACTAGATAGTTGGGGTTAAACTAATTTTCGGGAAACCATGAAAGTAGAAAATTCTTGATTGGTAGAATGATTATGAATCTATTAGATTTTTTAACCAAATTTTTTATTCGATTTGAGATGAGAAAATTCTCATTCACATTTGTTTTGCAATGATTATAAACAAAAGTCAATGTCAATCTGTAAAGAATGTCGGATTTTATCTTCCAAAACCAATTTTTAGCTATGAACAGTTATGTTGTAATATTTCGTGTCACTAGCAAGATGTGGCTAAAAGTATTAATATGCAATTAAGAATGCTTAACTCAAGATACCACAAAAATTATTGTTTACAATGAAATTTATATGACAGAAAAACTGCAAAATGGATAGTTGATGTCGGTGAAGGTAAAGCGGGTATTGATTTTGGAGATGTATAATTAGATGAGACATTTTCGGATGATATTCTTCTAAACTCTACGGGTGGTCCTATAGCGATAATTTTTTAATGTACATATACAAATATAAACTGCACCATTTCAAATTCAAACATTTTAAAAGATAGTGTTATACTAGCCTCTATCAACGAGATTTTCGCCAATGAAATTTCCAGCAAATTGATAGGAAAATTTTCATATTTTACATCATAATTATTTTTAAATTTTATTTTATCTTAATTTAAATTTAAAAAAAATATTATTTTAATTTTTATTTTTATTGATCTATTAGGTTTATACAGGACAAGCTACAAAAGCTAAAAAATATGGTATAATATGATTTCTTTGTTAGTCTTAAAAATAATTAAATTATATTATCATATACATCCTCTTTTGAATATATAAAAAAATCATTACACATTTTTTTATTACTCAAAATACAATTTATTACGGTGTTACTTTATATAATATAAGTATATATATTATATAAGATAGAAAGTTATGCCCGTCGAGTCTCGACGGGTTATTTGCTAGTTTATTCTTTTATAATTGCAAATATAAATATAATTTTTATGATACAATACAATTACAAATTAATTAATTTTAAGTTTACTTATTATTATTTAATCAAAATACATTGTACTACATGTTTTATTTTTATAAAAAATTAAAAATGTACTTATTCATCAATTTAAAAGTTGACTTATAGTATTTCTTTTCCCTTCTAAAAAGAATGAAGTCGTTTCTTACATGCTATGCAAAAATTAATTTAGTTTGATTTCAATTTTAATACTAACTTTCTAATTCTTTGATTCTTTCCATAAACATGTATATCAAATTCTTTCAAAAACGAAAGAGTGCTTATTTATTTCTTTTCGACCGACGTGTGTTCTGAATAGGAAAAGAATAATACCGTTCCACACGTATTGGGATGCCCAACCAAGGGCTGCTTGGAAACATCTTTGAGACTAAAAAACTGCTAGTATGTTTTTGTTTTGTTTTTAGCAAAAAACAAATTAAGAAAACGCATTACTAGTTTAGTACTTCTAATAAATTCCTGTGCATGAGACTTGATCCAATATTAAAGGCAATTATTTTTTGATAAACAGTGACACTCATGTGTCGGCAAAAGGTGTGTGGGAATCCAAACCACACAAATTACAAAGGAAATAAAGGGGAGGGATAGGGGGGCCGGGTGGGGATCGAACTCTCAACCTATGGTTGGAAAAGGGGGACTTGACCGCTAGGGTAAGTCCCAACCCTTAAAGGCAATTATTGATATGGCAAAACATTTAATTGCCAAGAAGACGCCAATAAAATACCCCAAGCCTTACCAAAATAGTGGCCACAACAACAAACCAACAATCCCGATCCCAAAAATAATTAAAGAAAAAATGGAGAAATTTTACATAGGCCCCCAATCCTATCCCTAGAGACTTACGGTGTACTAGTATTTCTGCAATCGTTATTTGTTACCTTGGAGCAAATGAGACTGAAAATTCGGTCGGGACCCGAACCCGATCGGCCCATTTTCGGGATTCCAAATAAAGCTTGGATATCTTACCCGCTGCCCATTTCATATCGGGTCGCTTATCCGGATCCTCCTGCACGCACTGCAGCGCCACACGTGCCAATTTCTCCGCCGTCTCAACCGGGAACGAATCCTTCAACCGTCTATCCACCCACCGCCTCAATTTCCCGTCCACGTCCCCGCCTCCCTCCACCGCCTCCCTCGCGGTCTCCACCGCCGATATCAGCCTGTGATTCCCGCTGCTCCGGTCGAATCTGTACCTCAATGGCTCCTGCCCGCTCATCAGTTCCAGAATTACCACACCGAACGCGTACACATCCGATTTCTGCGTCGCCACTCCCGTCGCCTTGAATTCCGGCGACATGTACCCTCCCACGCCTTCGAATTGCTGGTTACGTTCCAGTGCCGGATTCCCATCCGATTGCGTCTCGCCGCAGAGCTCAGCCGCGCCGAAGTGGCAGATTTTGGTGTTGAATGAAGGCTCCGTGACGATGATGCCGCTGCTCTTGATGTGCTTGTGGGCCATGTCGATGCCGAGTCCGGCGTTGTTGTGGATGTATTCGAGGCCGTGGGCGACGTCGGTGGCGATCTGCATCCGCGAAATCCAAGTGGAGAGGACGGTGAAATCAGGGTTGATTTTGCTCCGGAGACACGCTCCCAAGTCCGATCCCTGCACGAATTCGTACACCAGGTAAATATGCTCGCCGAAAATCGAAACCCCTAGCAGCTTGATGATGCTCGTGAAATGGATCTCACTGATAACTCGGAGCTTCCGCTCGACATCCTCTCTCGTGATCGATCTGCGCAATTTCCGCTGGAAAACGACGACATCCTTTCCGGTGAGGACGCAGCGCCACGACTGGGAGGAGGAGGAGGAGGCAGCGGAGTGACGCTTGCCGAGGAAATTGTTGGTGGCCGCTCGAATTTCGGCAAAATCGTAAATTTGGGCGCTTTCAGGGAGGGCGGCGCCGAGGACGCTGGACAAGGAGGTGCGGCTGGAGGCGGAAGTGGTGGCGACAGAGCTGCCGAGGATATAGGAGGAGGTGGACGCGGCGGCGGAGGAGGTTGTGGGGAAGGGATTCCCCAGGAGGGTGTTGGCGGAGGAGGGTTTGTGGGAAGAAGGCGTTTTGGGAGAGGATCTTGGCATTGGGAAAGAATTTCTAGGGTTTGGATTCGGAAATTGAGAAGGTTCTGAAGCTCTTGTAGCCATTTTGTTTCTGCACATAACAAATTCAATTACAGCTTCTCAAGAAGATTCATAGTATTTCATTACATAGCTCATTGGAAGAAAGTTGTTGTAAGAAATTGAAAGAGAGAAGTTGAATTGGAATTTGATTGGGAACCAAAAGGTAGTAAGTAGTAGGAAAAAGGTTGTGTCATCTGTGACTGGGTGATGAATAATGACTCTCTCTTTATTTGTTTCACATGTCATGTAGTATACTCTATACAATAATCTACGGTAAGTGTAATTTTTAAGTTTAGGGATGAGATGGTGGGCCACGACCTTGTCCTTTGATGAGGACAGGAGTCTTAGATAAAACATTATTTTAGTACACACGGGATTTCTAGTTTTCTACCCAATATTTTACTTCCTATGTTACTTTATAATTGACATGTTGAGGGTTTTGTCACTGTTCATTGAGTAACTTTGATTCGACTTTTTAATATAATTATATAAGATAAAATATAGTCAAGTGGGATATTGTTGGATTCGTCTAATCGCATAAATTTAGAATATCAAATTTTCATAATTTTTACTTGTATGGAATTTGAGTTATTATGGATTAAAACGTGTATTGTATTGCGTGGAATGTGGGTCCGTAACAAATATTAAGGAACGTAGGAACTACTAATTTTTTAAGTTGCCCTCCTTTCCATTCAAATATGAATGTGGCAGATAAAGAAGAAAATTAGATTATTCAACAATATTTGTATCCCTTCACACCTTATTCTTCAAAGAAGTTTTATTATACTCCCTCCATAATTCAAAATACTAAGATTTATTATTTTCACACAATCCAATATAAATTTTTAACGATTAATGTTTTAAATTATGAACTATAAAATTATAAAAACTAAATATTCTAAAATTATGTGATTAGACGAATCTAACAATATTTCATTAGACTATGTTGTAACTATATTAAAAAATCGAATCAAACTTACTCAATAAATAGTGAAAACTATATAAATGTTAGTATTATTAAATGACGTAGGGAGTATTTCAATACCATATAGTACAATTTTGTAACCCTACCAAAGTGTCACGGGGCGCCGGGTCCGTATCGGGACTGCGGCGCACCGTGTGGCTAATAGACTGATTCCCAGCACTATTCCATCAAACGGTCCATCCGAAGGGTCGGGTTGGACGACATCATTGAGCTTATTCCGGAAACTATGGGATACTTCAATTTATATTACAACGGCAGACGAGCCTTACAGTAACCATAAGCTTCGGGACTGCGGGCCAAGGGCGACCACCAAGCGGAGCCTTTGGCCATCGGTCAACATTCTTCCCCCGCTAAATTGGCGATGCCCTCGTCGCCGTGGCTGTTCGAAAGTCTTCGACGAGAGGTTTGAGAGCATACTTCTCTGTTGCTCGCTCCCAAGTGGTCTCCTCCTTCGAACATCCCGCCCACTTCACCAGATACTCATCGTATCTCCTCTTTTGGTCTGCATGTTTCTTCATGTGCTTTTGGGCCTTAGTTAAGTAACTTCGGGCTAACTCAAGATTCTCTGTCCACTCCTTAGCAAAATTTACCGCCCGGGAGGAACTCCAACCTCGTGTTGCGTCCAAAGTGTGGGGAAGGAGGGGTTGCTGTCCAGTCACCACTTCGAACGGGCTACGGTTCGTCGTGGGGCACTTTTGGGAGTTAAAGCATAGCTGGGCCGCATCCAACAACTTCACCCAGTCCTTCTGGTTATCGCTCACAAAGTGCCGAAGGTACTCATCGAGCATCGAATTGAATCCCTCCGTTTGCCCATCGGATTGTGGGTGGTAACTCGAGCACATACTGAGGTTTGATCCCCTTAGTTTTGAATAATTTCGACCAAAAAAAGGCTCGTGAATTTTTGATCCCTGTTACCGACGATATCTTTGGATAGTCCCCAGTACTTCACCACATGGCTGAAAAAGAGATGAGCCGTCGTCTCGGCCGTAACTTATTGCGGAGCCGCCATGAATGTGGCATATTTGGAAAATCGGTCCACTAAGACGATGATGCTTCCAAGGTCTCCCTTTCGTCATCAATAGTCCCTCATCAATCCGGAATTGTCGTGTGGAATCTGTTGCCATCAGTTGCTTCAATTGCTTGGCCACATGGTCCGACTCCAATTCACTCCCTTCTTTCTGTTGCACACTGGCCGAGGGCCCTCGACGATCCCATCGGTCGTCATAATGATCCGTAAGCCTTTCTACTGCCGCCATCGCAGAGTTGAGGTCATTCACTCGCTGCCTCTGCAGCTCCAATTGCGTTCCTGGACGGAGGTCCTCAATGAAGGCGAACAATTTGTCCGTTTCGGACATGTCCTTGATGTCGAGCATCAGTGCCGAGAAAGTTTTAACATATTCTCAGACATTTCCTGTGTGCCTCGAATCTCTCAGAGCTTTCCGAGCGTGATATCCCACATTTTCCGGGAAGAACTGACTCCGAATCGCTTCTCTCAGTTCCGCCCAGGTATCAATTGCCAATCTACCTTGCTGGATCTCAGCATATTTTCCACGCCACCATAACTTGTCGTCTCCCGCCAGATACATCGTGGCCGTAGAAACCCTTCTTGTTTCCTTTTCAGTACCCGAATTCTCAAGGTACTGATTCATATCAAAGAGGAAGTTCTCGACTTCCTTAGCATCGCGGTTGCCAGTGTAAGGCTGAGGTTCCGGGACACGCACTCTTGGGCCGGAACTCGGAGCAACTTCTTGCTCTCTACTTACAGCTCTCTGTAGTAGTCTTATTTGGATGAACATCTCTTCCATCATCGCCTGGGCCTCTGCCTATTCGAGTTTAGCTCTCTATGCTAACTCTTGTGCCTGGGTCATCGCCATCTGCGAGCCCTACTCTTGTGCCTGGGTCATCGCCATCTGCGAGCCCTACTCTTGTGCCTGGGTTATCGCCATCTACGAGCCCTCGGCATTACTAATCATGGGTCTCTGCCCGTTCGAGTTTAGCTCTCTCAGCTAACTCTTGTGCCTGGGTCATCGCCATCGGCGAGCCCTCGGCATTACTTGTAACACCCCGGATTTGATAACCCAGGCCGGGATGTCACCGCCACATCTCTCTAGCAAGACACGGATTCTCCGAGCTTGCCAAAGAGATGCAAGGCTATAGGTATTGCAAAAGATTTAAAAACAAGTCCGGAATCAATGTAAAAATAATAAGTATCATCCACACATATAGTAGTAATAATATATCGCAGCGGAAAAAAAAATGTAACATGGGCCGACATGGCCAAAACGCGGGATTTACATGCCCGTTATGCAAGTATCATGAAAAGCGGTAAAACAATGTTTAATAAATCCATCCCCCAATGCACATGCTATGCATTATCTCCGTACTCTGAAAGAAAAGAGAAAACAACAATTTTATCAGTATATAAAATACTGAGTAAGTTGATCCTAACATAGCAATAAAGGGATTTAATTAGATAATTTAAAATTTCACTCCTAACATGCATTCACAAAATTTAAGGGAAATAATAATTTTAATTGTGTATTTAAACATGCATCTAATCCACCATAATAATTTAGTCATGCCATGAAATTTAAAGACATAATTTAAATGCATAATTTAAAGACATGCAAAAATAAATAAATACATAAAAATATTAAATCTTTTATTTCCCCGTTACGTAACCATTTCTCAGTGTTTTGTATAGCCGATGATCCGGCGGCCGCAGCCGTGTCGTAAGTATCTTGTATAGCCGGTGATCCGGCGGCCGCAGCCGTATCTGCCATACCCAGTAACACTCCGGAGCCTCGAGAAATCCATACGGAC
Source organism: Hygrophila difformis (assembly GCA_030278955.1). Lineage (NCBI taxonomy): Eukaryota > Viridiplantae > Streptophyta > Magnoliopsida > Lamiales > Acanthaceae > Hygrophila > Hygrophila difformis. The sequence goes on along the minus strand of JAOANR010000010.1, from coordinate 33,561,446 downwards.
AACCCGAGAGAGTAGGCCATGTATCTCCCGCTGATTGGCGTAATATCTCATCAAATTCTCTCGTCCATTATAGGCCCGAAGAGAAAGGCTAGAGGGGCACCCTGCAGAGCACTCACCCTCCACCAAGTATCTCATGTATCGTTTAGATTTAAATGTATCGGGGTTTTTCAAAAGTGTAGATGTATCGTGTTTCAAATCTTTGACCGTTCGTTTCGAAATTTCAAAACTCTTCGATTTAAAAGTATCTTGGCGTCACAGTTTGCGCCTTTCTAATTTAAAAATCCGTTTCAAGTCCGAAAATTCTGAAATCTTCACACTTTATGCAAAACACCCTAACGAACAACTTTCGTGTTTTAACTTTTTCGAAATAAGTTGAGGAAACATGTCAAAAATCGATTTTTCTATGCAATCAGAAAACTGTCCGAACTCAGGTATGACACAGTTCAAAATTTCGACTTTTTAGCATATCAAATGGACTCCAAAAATTCTGAAATTTAATATGCACATACTAGACATGATTATCTACGACTTTGATTTAGATTGTAAGGATCAATTCGGACTAGAAAATATAGAAATAAATTCACTAAGTTCGAACATGTTCATAGGCAGATTTCAACACGTTTTGTCAAAACAGTTTCTTTTCGATGCGATTTAAAATAGCATACGTTATCGAAAATGGCTGAAATTTTTACACAACCTAGATTTATGTGTTAGGATTAAAAGTCTAGTTTTGAGTTTCTCGGATTGAATCCTCGAAATATGAGTTTTAGGCCGAAAACAGAAACTGCGCAAGTTGGGGTTTTTAATTTCGATTTTTACGTTTCGTTACATTACGCCTATACCGGACGCCCCGAAATCACCCGTATTGATATGGAAGGCTCAACTTACAGTGATAGAGAGTTTTGGGTCGTCCTAAGGTCGCTGGCTCGTCCAAAATCCTACGAACGGATCTCCTCAACGTCAAGCTTCCGACTTTGGCCACGATTCCGAATCGGACGAAGAAATCCAATTGTTAGATCAAGTTTTCGGGTTCAAAAACTTAAATAGAAATCTACGAACGACTTACCACAGATTAGAATACTAGGAATCTTGTATTCAACGCCTCCTCCGTCGGTTTTCGTCGCCGGGAAGTGATCGGAAAGTCGTCGGGAAGTCGCCGGAAAGTGTTTTGGCTTTGGAGAGAGTTGAGAGAGTTTGAGAGTGAATGGTGACTGATGAAAATGGTGGAGAGGCTGCCCTAGGTCGCCTACATGCTTCCCCCTTCGGCCAAAATCTGGTTTCCAAAGTCGGGAGGTCGAATTATGGTAAGAAATCGCCGAAAACGCGCAAGTTGCCAAAACCTGTAGGGCCACGCGGGGTTGGCGCGCCTTTTAGCCAAACCCCACCCGGCCAGCGCGCGAGACTCGCCTGGACTGCGGTCCGGGCGGGTCCGTGCGATCCGATCCGTCGGGTCTTTTTTCCTCTCTTTCGGACTTCTATCCTTCCCCGTTTTTCGCGCTCGATTTTCCCGGGTCATTTTCGGACTATGCTTCTCATCATAAATTTATTTCGTATCAATTCGATTTCATGCTTGAAATCCTAAGACCGTCGGTTTTGGTTCGTCGGGTTCTAATTCGTCGTCCTTTGACTTCCGTGCATTTCCGCGTCTACGGGTTTTCGGAAACGAAACCTTCTCTCCTATTGGATTAATTCCTATTTTTATATTCTAAAATTTACGGGTATTACAGTCTACCCCCCTTAAGAACCAACTTCGTCCTCGAAGTTGTACTTCATCCTCTCGCGAGTTCGGAAATTGTTTGATTAAGCGATTGTATTATTGTGTGTCGTTGTTTGTTATTGTTTGACTGAACCCAGAATTGAAATTTCCGAGTTGCCTACGTACCCCGTGAAGGGATCAAGTCATTACGTAGTTCAAAACAATTTGAATTTGTTTATTTGGGGTACAAAGTATTCGTACAAAATATTCAGAAATACTCGGGTTGTCACATCCTCCCCCTCTTAAGATTACAGTTATGTCCCCATAACTGTTGTTGCACTGTCTTGGAATAGGGTTGGGTAACGCTCCCTCATGTCTGCTTCCAGCTCCCACGTTGCCGTCTCGGCTTCGTGGTTAGACCAAAGAACCTTAACCATCCTCACGGTCTTATTCCTTGTTACCCTCTCCTTCTTGTCGAGTATTCGCACCGGAATTTCTTCATAGCTTAAGTCATCGTCCAGCTCAATTTCCTCCGGTTGGAGTACGTGGGTCGGGTCATGGACGTATTTCTTCAGTTGCGAGACGTGGAACACGTCGTGGACACGAGCAAATTGTGGCGGTAATGCCAATCGGTATGCAAGATTCCCCACTCTTTCTAGGATCTCGTAGGGTCCTATGTACCGTGGGCTTAATTTTCCCCGCTTGCCAAAGCGCATCACACCCTTCATCGGTGATACCTTTAACATGACCTTATCGCCTATTTGGAATTCCAAGTCTTGCCGTCTCACGTCGGCATAGCTCTTTTGCCGGTCTTGCGCGGCTCTCATCTTTCCTTGGATTATTTTGACTTGTTGAGCCATGTCCTCAACAAGTTGCGGTCCAATTACCATAGTCCTCTCGCCCTCTTCCCAGCTCAATGGGCTTCGGCATTTGCGTCCATACAGTGCCTCGAAAGGTGCCATGCCAATGCTAGCATGGTAGCTGTTGTTGTAGGAAAATTCGATCAAGGGTAAGTGATTTTCCCAACTTCCTTTAAACTCTAATACGCATGCCCTCAGCATGTCTTCCAAAGTTTGGATCGTCCTTTCCGTTTGTCCATCCGTCATGGGATAGAACGCGGTACTCATCTTTATCTTCGTACCGAGGGCTTCTTGTAGTTTTGTCCAAAAATGTGAGACGAATCTACTGTCTCTGTCCGAGATGATGTCGTGTGGTACTCCATGTCGTCGTACCACGTTGTCGACATATGCCCTTGCTAATTGGTCCATGGACCAGGTATCCTTCATGGGGATAAATATGGCAGCTTTTGTCAACCTATCCACGATCACCCAGATTTTATTCATCCCCTTCGGTGAACGTGGTAACCCCGAAACGAAGTCCATCGAAATGCTATCCCATTTCCAACTTGGGATTTCCAATGGCTGCATTAATCCTAAGGGTTTCTGCCGTACGGCCTTGACCTTCTGGCAGGTAAGGCATCTCGCCACAAACTCGGCTATTTCTCTCTTCATGTTCGGCCACCAATAGTTCTTCTTTATGTCCTTGTATAGCTTCTCGCCTCCGGGGTGGACCGAATATGGGGTATTATGGCCTTCCTCCATTACTCTTAGCTTCAGGTCCTCGCATTTTCGTGGTATGCACCACCTTCCCTTGAAGCGGATGCTTCCGTCCTCATGGATTTTAAAATCCATTGCCTTTCCTTCAGCAATGCTCTTCCTAATTTCCTCCAACTTTTCATCACCCTGTTATGCTAGTCGTATCTCGTCAAGTATGGTAGATCCTACTACCATCGTGTTGACGACCTCACTTACTTCGCCGGAGTGTACCAACTCCAGACTTAATTTCGCCAAGTCTCTGTACAACTCGGCCGGTACCACAAGTGAATTCACCACGTGTTGAGTCTTTCGACTCAAGGCATCGGCCACGACGTTGGCTTTTCCTTCGTGGTACGCGATTTCCAGGTCGTAATCCTTAATCAGTTCCAACCATCTTCTTTGCCTCAAATTCAGCTCTTTTTGCGTAAATATATACTTGAGGCTCTTATGGTCGGTGAACATCCGACACTTCCGCCCATAGAGGTAATGCCTCCATATCTTTAGAGCGAACACGACTGCGGCTAGCTCTAAGTTGTGCGTCGGATAGTTCTCTTCGTGTGGCTTTAGTTGACGTGATGCGTATGCTACGACCCTTTGATCTTGCATTAGTACGCATCCCAATCCTTCCTTCGAGGCGTCGCTGTACACCTCGAAGTCTCCATCTTCCGATGGTAATGTCAACACCGGTGCTGTAGTAAGCCGTTTCTTCAATTCTTGGAATGCAGAATCACACTCACTGGTCCAGTCGTATTTCACCCCTTTCTTTAGCAGCTGTGTCAATGGGCGAGCGATCCTTGAAAAATCCTTTACGAACCTTCGGTAGTACCCTGCCAATCCGAGAAAACTTCTTATCTCGGTTGGATTCTTCGGTGGCACCCATTCGGTCACTGCCGAGATCTTTGCTGGGTCCACTGCCACTCCGTTGGCGGATACGATATGTCCCAGAAATGCCACTTCTCTTAGCCAGAAGTCGCATTTGGACAGTTTGCCATACAGCTGATTTGCTCGTAAGATCCCTAACACTTTGTGTAAGTGTTCGGCATGCTCTTCTTCGCTTTTCGAGTAGATCAGGATGTCATCTATGAACACCACTACGCATTGATCTAATAATTCTCGAAACACGTTATTCATGAGATTCATGAACATCGCTGGGGCGTTCGTCAGCCCGAATGATAGCACCGTGAATTCGTAATGCCCGTAGCGAGTTCTGAATGCCGTCTTTGGGATATCCTTTTCGGCGATCCTTAACTGGTGATATCCAGATCGTAGGTCGATCTTTGAAAATACTGAAGCTCCCTTCAGTTGGTCGAACAAATCCTCGATTCTGGGCAAAGGGTACTTGTTCTTGACCGTGACTTGGTTAAGTCCTCTATAATCGATGCATAGACGTAGACCTCCGTCTTTCTTCTTCACGAATAAGACCGGGGCTCCCCATGGGGACGTGCTCGGCCTTATGTAGCCCTTTTCTAGCAACTCCTCGAGTTGTTCTTTTAGTTCCTTCATTTCCAGCGGCGCCATACGGTAAGGAGCCTTCGAGACAGGCTCCGTCCCCGGAATAAGATCTATAGTGAATTCCAGATCTCTCTCAGGCGGCATGCCGGGAACGTCTTCCGGGAATACATCCGGGTATTCTCTCACCACCGGAATGTTATCCACCTTGACCTCTTCGGCCTCAAGGTTATGAATGTAGCATGCATATAACGCGTAACCCTTACGCATTAAGCTACATAGCTTCATGGCGTTAACTATCTTGGTAGACTTCTTAGGGGGTTGGGAGTAAAAGATGACTCTCCTTCCCCGACTCTTTGACAACGTGATCTTTTGTTTTTGGCAATCGATCACGGCTTTATATTGGGTTAGCCAATCCATTCCTAGTATGACGTCAAAATCCTGTAGTTCGAATTCTACTAAGTTCGCGAAAAACTCTACGTTCTTTATAACTATCGGAATTCCATTATATCGCTTAGAGCATGATACTACCTCCCCCGATGGAAGTTGAATCCCTAAGTTAATCAATTCGCACTTAGGTAGATCTAGTTCAGGTAAGACTCTAGATGATATTATCGAACAACTAGCTCCTGAGTCGAACAAAACTCTAAGGGGTGTACTTACGACATGGAACGTACCTCCTATTACGTCCCCCTGCATAGGCACATCTGCCTCATTGATGACATTCAATCGCCCCATCGGACGTCCCGGGTTGCCTTGCTGGTCCCGGTTCGGGTTCTGATTCTGTTGCTGATTTGGATTCTGTGGGGGACGTTGATTCTGATTGAGATTCTGGTTTTGAGGGGGTCTATACCCCTGGTTGTTTCCATTCCGTCCATCCTGGTTGCGAGGCTGGGTTGGCCCCGTGCCTAAGTCCTCCCTCTTGGTGATGTTTTCCAGTCGAGTGCGGCACTCATTTGCCATGTGGCCGTTGCGACCACACCTGTAGCAGGCGCCATGTTGGGGGCACCCTCTGGCCAAATGAGGCCTGTCGCACCTCGGGCAAGGTGGTACCGGGTTACCCCGGAAAAGGGTTCTATCGTCATATCCTTTGTTGTTGTTTTGAGGGGGTCTGTTCAGATCTCCCCGAAAGTTGTTCCCTACAGCATTGTTTCCGGAACGGTTGTCTCTACCCCTCTTATCCTGACCCTGAGATCCTCGGCTGGGTTCTCCGCTCACTTTCCTTTTTAGTTGTTGCACCCTTGCAACAGCTACCGCACGATCGTACACCGATTGCAGGTCTGGGTATGGGACGCCAGTGATCACCTCTCGTATAGCCAAGTTTAGCCCCATTTCAAATTTCTGTGCCTTCTCCACATCTGTCGGCACGAGTCTCGGTGCGAAACGCACCAACTCCTTGAAACGGGTGTAGTATTCCTGGACTGTTTGCCCTCCTTGCTTCAGAGATAAGAACTCCTCGTACATGGCTGACTTTGTGCTCATGGGATAAAAGCGATCCCTGATCAGACTCATGAATTCTTCCCAAGAATAGGGTTCCTCGTCCTCGGCTAACTTATCTTGCATGGCACACCACCAGTCATCCGCCTCCCCTCCGAGATAGTACGATGCCACAGGCACCTTCTCGCCAATTGGGCACTTCACCGCGTTTAGTAGCTTATCGAATGTTCGGATCCATTCTTCAAGTTTAGCCGGGTCCTCTTCTCCGGCGTAGTTCGGCGGACGATATGAGTTCACCATAGCTAAGTAGTTAATGCGGGCCTCGGGTGGAGGTACCGCAGCGGCCTGGCCTTGGTTCACATGCGCGTTCCCTATCGCAATGAGAACCTCCTCTAGAGTGCGTAGGCGCGCGTCCATGTTGTTTGGCATGGGGTTTGCCGGCTCCTCTTGAGCGTGTACCCCTTCGCCGGGTATAGGCATTTCTGGTTGCATGGGGGTTTCGTTGGTGTTTGGAGTAGTGGGCTGGGCGCGTGGTCTTCCTCTCGGTGCCATGCTGTTGCAAGAACAAGAGAGTTTAGATTCTTTTTGTTGAAGTATTATGTAATGCTTATGAAATAATTTGACTAAATAAATGACGATATTAACAGGTATCAGTCTGTTGGAACCTGTTAGTATAGGTTGTTGGGGTTTAGCGTATTGTTTGTTGTTATTTGGGGTTGGTTCTACTTACTGCTTTGTTTTTGTTTTGTTTTGTGTTGTTTTGTTTTGTTTTGTTTTTTTTTGTGAACAGTAACCTGTTCAGGGTTTTTTTTTTTTTTTCCGAGACCCTAGGGTTCAGGGTGTTGGGGTTTAGGGTTTTAGGGTTTAGGGTTGGAGATACCCTTGTTCGATAATTATCTCCATATAATGTATATGTATATATATTTACTACTTGTATTTTTGTTTAGTTGTTATCTATAGGTCATTGATTATTGTTACCTTGTTCATTTGTTTGATCGGGTTTTAGCAGGGTATTCAAAGAGAAATAATTTAATTTAAAATGTAAGGAATACTTTAAATATAATTGTATAAAATAAATGCTTGTAGATTTATTACTCAAGAGAAAATTTTTCAGCTGTTTACAAGCATTCGTAACAGGAATGAAATAGTAGTGCTGGTACTAGTTTTGAAAAAAAAAGAATATAGATAGTAGTGCATCGGTATGGACTCCTAAGTATAGGGTGACTAGGCAGGTACATCCTCGATGGGATCGTCCTCGTCGCTGGATACGTCAATCGGTGCTGCAGCATTAGGGTGAGGTCCCGGGTTCTGAAGGACCCCCCCGTCAATCTCATTGGCCAAGGTAGTCAACTCCCAGGCTACGTTCCCTATTTGTTCCTCCAAGTCATCACCCTTGTCTTGGAGTTGGGCCATTTGGGCTTGGAGTTCGGCGACTTGATTTTGCAGCTGGGTTATGTAATGATGATCGGTCTCTCTAAGATGCCCCAGATGGGCCACTTGGCCCTCTAGTTGTCCTACTCGAGTCTTGAAATAGTTGACATGTTGTTGGGACTCTAAATATGCGTTAGTCAGTTTCACCATCAAGTTGACCATGTTCATGTTGGGTTCGGCCATCTAGTGTCAACAAGGAGGTTAGAGTTAGAGTATGTCTCGAATATATGTCATGATATGCAGGAATTTAAATCTACATGAATATGCACATGCAATCCCCCCAAAAATTAATCTTAGTGTATTTTTAAATTTAATCATGGGAAAAAAAGTTGGGCCTATATTGGGCCAAAATAATAATTTGGACTTTAAAAAGTAAAAACATGGGTATTGGGTCGAAATGGTTGGGCTTAAAATAAATAATTATAAATATTGGGTCAAAATAATTTAACCCCCTTTTTGGCTCAAAATATTATACTAATTGGGTAAGAAAATTTTTGGGCTTAAATAATAATACTAGTAGTCTTAAAAAATAATAATGATAATAATAAATTTAAAAGTAATACTTAGTTCAAAATATAATAATAGTAGCTTAAAAATATTCCGGGCTCTGATACCAACTTGTAACACCCCGGATTTGATAACCCATGCCGGGATGTCACCGCCACATCTCTCTAGCAAGACACGGATTCTCCGAGCTTGCCAAAGAGATGCAAGGCTATAGGTATTGCAAAAGATTTAAAAACAAGTCCGGAATCTATGTAAAAATAATAAGTATCATCCACACATATAGTAGTAATAATATATCGCAGCGGAAAAAAAAATGTAACATGGGCCGACATGGCCAAAACGCGGGATTTACATGCCCGTTATGCAAGTATCATGAAAAGCGGTAAAACAATGTTTAATAAATCCATCCCCCCAATGCACATGCTATGCATTATCTCCGTACTCTGAAAGAAAAGAGAAAACAACAATTTTATCAGTATATAAAATACTGAGTAAGTTGATCCTAACATAGCAATAAAGGGATTTAATTAGATAATTTAAAATTTCACTCCTAACATGCATTCGCAAAATTTAAGGGAAATAATAATTTTAATTGTGTATTTAAACATGCATCTAATCCACCATAATAATTTAGTCATGCCATGAAATTTAAAGACATAATTTAAATGCATAATTTAAAGACATGCAAAAATAAATAAATACATAAAAATATTAAATCTTTTATTTCCCCGTTACGTAACCATTTCTCAGTGTTTTGTATAGCCGGTGATCCGGCGGCCGCAGCCGTGTCGTAAGTATCTTGTATAGCCGGTGATCCGGCGGCCGCAGCCGTATCTGCCATACCCAGTAACACTCCGGAGCCTCGAGAAATCCATACGGACAACCCGAGAGAGTAGGCCATGTATCTCCCGCCGATTGGCGTAATATCTCATCAAATTCTCTCGTCCATTATAGGCCCGAAGAGAAAGGCTAGAGGGGCACCCTGCAGAGCACTCACCCTCCACCAAGTATCTCATGTATCGTTTAGATTTAAATGTATCGGGGTTTTTCAAAAGTGTAGATGTATCGTGTTTCAAATCTTTGACCGTTCGTTTCGAAATTTCAAAACTCTTCGATTTAAAAGTATCTTGGCGTCACAGTTTGCGCCTTTCTAATTTAAAAATCCGTTTCAAGTCCGAAAATTCTGAAATCTTCACACTTTATGCAAAACACCCTAACGAACAACTTTCGTGTTTTAACTTTTTCTAAATAAGTTGAGGAAACATGTCAAAAATCGATTTTTCTATGCAATCAGAAAACTGTCCGAACTCAGGTATGACACAGTTCAAAATTTTGACTTTTTAGCATATCAAATGGACTCCAAAAATTCTGAAATTTAATATGCAAATACTAGACATGATTATCTACAACTTTCATTTAGATTGTAAGGATCAATTCGGACTAGAAAATATAGAAATAAATTCACTAAGTTCGAACATGTTCATAGGCAGATTTCAACACGTTTTGTCAAAACAGTTTCTTTTCGATGCGATTTAAAATAGCAAACGTTAACGAAAATGGCTGAAATTTTTACACAACCTAGATTTATGTGTTAGGATTAAAAGTCTAGTTTTGAGTTTCTCGGATTGAATCCTCGAAATATGAGTTTTAGGCGAAAACAGAAACTGCGCAAGTTGGGGTTTTTAATTTTGATTTTTACGTTTCGTTACATTACGCCTATACCGGACGCCCCGAAATCACCCGTATTGATATGGAAGGCTCAACTTACAGTGATAGAGAGTTTTGGGTCGTCCTAAGGTCGCTGGCTCGTCCAAAATCCTACGAACGGATCTCCTCAACGTCAAGCTTCCGACTTTGGCCACGATTCCGAATCGGACGAAGAAATCCAATTGTTAGATCAAGTTTTCGGGTTCAAAAACTTAAATAGAAATCTACGAACGACTTACCACAGATTAGAATACTAGGAATCTTGTATTCAACGCCTCCTCCGTCGGTTTTCGTCGCCGGGAAGTGATCGGAAAGTCGTCGGGAAGTCGCCGGAAAGTGTTTTGGCTTTGGAGAGAGTTGAGAGAGTTTGAGAGTGAATGGTGACTGATGAAAATGGTGGAGAGGCTGCCCTAGGTCGCCTACATGCTTCCCCCTTCGGCCAAAATCTGGTTTCCAAAGTCGGGAGGTCGAATTATGGTAAGAAATCGCCGAAAACGCGCAAGTTGCCAAAACCTGTAGGGCCACGCGGGGTTGGCGCGCCTTTTAGCCAAACCCCACCCGGCCAGCGCGCGAGACTCGCCTGGACTGCGGTCCGGGCGGGTCCGTGCGATCCGATCCGTCGGGTCTTTTTTCCTCTCTTTCGGACTTCTATCCTTCCCCGTTTTTCGCGCTCGATTTTCCCGGGTCATTTTCGGACTATGCTTCTCATCATAAATTTATTTCGTATCAATTCGATTTCATGCTTGAAATCCTAAGACCGTCGGTTTTGGTTCGTCGGGTTCTAATTCGTCGTCCTTTGACTTCCGTGCATTTCCGCGTCTACTGGTTTTCGGAAACGAAACCTTCTCTCCTATTGGATTAATTCCTATTTTTATATTCTAAAATTTACGGGTATTACATTACTCATCCCGGGCCTCTGCCAGTTCGAGTTTAGCACCACTCACACGTCATTTCGTACGCAATGCCCGGCCACACCAGTCGTCCATCGCACCCTGCAACACCCATTGGGAATCACGAGGTTGCAACGACAACCGGCGCGTCCGGACAGCTCCGACAGGCGTGGACATTACTCATAAGTGATCGACAGAGCTCCTGGCACTCGCTTAGGATGGCTCTTGTCTCTGCATTCTCCATCTCAAGTTCTTCAACTTTCGACCGGAGCCTTGCCTCTGCAAGCTCCGAGTCAACCAGCCTCGATGTCGTAGTCCTAGTCTGCCGCGCCGGGGTGTGCCCACCTGCCGTTTCCGAATCCGATCCTGATGCACTCTCGCTCATGATTCCACCACCCGTTCCGGAAGGCCGGCTCTGGTACCAACTGTCACGGGGCGCCGGGTCCATATCGGGACTGCGGCGCACCGTGTGGCTAATAGACTGATTCCCAGCACTATTCCGCCAAACGGTCCGTCCGAAGGGTCGGGTTGGACGACATCATTGAGCTTATTCCGGAAACTATGGGATACTTCAATGTATATTACAATGGCAGACGAGCCTTACAGCAACCATAAGCTTCGGGACTGCGGGCTGATAATGGCCAGAAATGACCATTATTTTCAATCCATTTCCGTGTCTGAAACGGGCATTTGATCGCATTCCGGTCTTATAATAAATAAGAAAGCAGTTGAATTGGACTGATTTATGCATAATTGTAAAAATATTGAGCTGGTATGAAAAATGCATAAATATGTAATTTTATTACATATTTATGTTAGAAAAATCCAAAAACATGAGAAAAAGAAAAGAAAAGAAAAAGGAAACAAAAAGATGGGCAAAAGAATAAACAAGCCCACAAAAACACAAAAAGATGGGAAAAGATAGAAAAGCCCACAAAAATAATAACTTCGGCCCATCAGGCCCAATAAGGCGAACCAGTCGCGAGACCGGCATCCTGGCGCTAAGCACGGTCCCGCGACAGGGGACAGGCTAGCGCCACAATGATGAAATGCAAGGAAGCCAGTCCTGGAACATCCTGTCGCTAGCCCCGTGGCGCGAACCATGGTCTAGCGACACAGGAGGAGTCCCGCGCCACCAGCATCGCAGTGAAGAAGAGACTGTCCCCAGACCCCTGTCCCTAGCCCCGTGGCGCGATCCATGACCTCGCGACAGGAGTAAGGCTAGCGACACAAATTGAGGACCAGACCCAGTCGTGAAGCTTTGCAGCATAATGCCTCAGTTCGCGCCACACCGCGTGATCCGCGACATGGCTGAGATGTGTGTGATGTCTTGCGACACGGGCCTCAGATCAAGGCCCATGGGCCTAGGGTTTCACCTCTATAAATATGTGGTGATCCCTATGTGCATGTATGTGGAGAATTCATTCTTGAAGATAGATTGAAGAGCTGAGTTTTTAGGTAGTTCTTAGCTTAGTTTTAAATTTTTTTTTTGTATTATTTAATTTCTGCCCTAGTCTAGCTTAGCTTAGCTAAAATTTCAGTGTTAGTTTTCTGTTTCTTAGCTAGGTAGCCAGTTTCATATTGATGCACCCTGTGAAACCACATTTAAATGAGCTTGAATTGTACCAAAATATGCCCAAAATGAGAGCATTTTACCTTAATTTATTGCACTATTAGGTGTATTTCATGTGTTTTTATTTTTCAAGTGATCATGGTTAGATTTGGCTTATTTAGGTTAAATTTACCATGTTTTTATGTGTTTTTAATAAGACTTTGGCAAACCTAATACATTGCAATGTTGTTTCAGGCATTAAAATGAAGAAAGAAGATGTCCGGAGGTCAAAGGATGTAAAATTCGGAATTTTCAACATTGGAAAAGCTCCAGAATGCGCCACATAGGCATGGCGGCGCATAAAATCATGCTCGAGCGCCACATTATGCGCCACATCGACACTTAGGAAAATTTCGGATGGAAAAAAGCTTCAGGATGCGCCGCATAAGCATGGTGGCGCATAAAAACACCTTTCAGCGCCACTTTTTGCGCCGCAGGGTAAATTTTAGGAAATTGTCAGAATGCGCCGCACCTCCTTGCTGGCGCCTAAAACCACCTTGGAGCGCCACTTTTTGCGCCGCAGAGAAAATTTGGAAAATGTCAGGATGCGCCAGCTCTCTTTGGTGGCACCGAAAACCTCTTCCGAGCGCCACTTTTTGCGCCACAGTCGCGGTTGAGCAGTTTTCTAACCTCCCGAACACGGTTTTAAAGCCCGTTTCTTCCTCATTTTTGCAATCTGGACTGAAAGGAGACTCATAATTTCGACAGAAACACTCTGCAACTTTGAAGAAGAAGGCCGATAACACCGAACCATGCCGGAGGAAGTGATCGGAATGTCTTCTCTGACTGTGTTCTTCGCATTCTAGGTGTTGTTTTCCTTTTTCTCGCTTTGTAATGTTTAGGATTTGCTTTTAAACATAATTTCCTACTGTTTTCATGTTTGTAAACGGATTTCTATGTTGTTCGTGTTAGAAGTGTTCTAGAACGGGAGTTCAGAATCACTTTTGAAGTACGAATTTATGTTTTATGGAAGTATAATAAATGTCGATGTTTATATGTTTAATCTGGATTAATCTGCAAGAACTGTTAGAATTTGAATTAGGATTATGTATTGGATGCCTGCAATTGATCGATGATTATGTTTTGGCAAAAATTCTGAAATCTGCATTTTTAATCTGCTAATCTGATATGAGCGATCAATCTGTATTAATCTGTTTAAGTTTAATCTGGCATAATATTAATCTGTTCACATTCTAAATTTAGTATTAAAATCCACATTACCATGTTTTATCAATATTTTACCATGTTTATTAGATTATTTACACTATTCTGCATAATTAAATGTTAGAATCTAATCTGTATGATTTCTGCTTTGCTAAATCGGGAGATAAAAAGTAGAAATTAGATTTTAGTACCGGTCTTGGGAATAAATCATATTAAAATAGATTCTGGCATGTACACGCTGATTTGGGAAATGAAATGTGTCGTATGATCACAATAGGAAAATTTGTATGCTTGGGAAAGACTCAAATTTATGCCTAGACTGATGATTGCAGAATGTTAGATAATTTAATTTGTTTCCATGAAGTCTGTTTTTACAAATTATGAAAATTAGGAAATTGGCATATTTTTAATCTTTATAAAATCATTAATTCTGCTGAAATTGATCTTTTTAGACATTGGGAAATGCTAAATCATTATGCAATTTCACTTTTATATAAAGATGACATGTTCTAAATCATTACAAACATATATCTTATCTTTATTTTTATTATTTTAAATATTTAACTTGCTTTATTTTAAATTTAAATGTCACTATTTTTAATTTAATCACCATTAGAATTAATCAAACTCTTTTCAAAATATAAAATATATTATTAATGAACTTAAAATGACTAAGTTTTCTCCATAATGAATTAATATTCTGAATTCCCTTGGGTTCGACCCGGTATTCACCGGTTTTATTACTTGATGACAACCATCCGCTTGTGGTAAAATATGAGTAGTGAAAATCACCCATCAAGTTTTTGGCGCCGTTGCCGGGGAATTGTTGTGAAAATTATGTTGTTTTGAGTTCATTTGAATATATTTACGTTATTTCTACTTTTTAAATATTGTTATAATTTTTTTCTATTCTATGTCGTGCAAGGGCATCGAGCTAAATCAGTGTGTGATCCTGAAATTTAAAAGAATATTGGGTTTCTCATCTAAAAAAGAGGAAGATTTGCAAGAGAACAAGTGTGAGGATGGCGGCGAGTTGTATGCAGCATATATAATTGAGGATTTCAAGTGGATAGCGCCTCGATTGAAAAGCCACCTACACTTCATTTAAAGGTATTAGCACCACACTTGAGGTACGTATTTCTCAATAAATTAGATTACTTTTAATTAAATGCATTACATCAAGTGTTGATATTGGATGCTAGAAAATTTGAGATTAAATTCCACCTCTTGACAACATTACAACTTTAATGAGTTTTTTTGAGGGAATGCTGATATATTAGAATGTTAATCAATAATTTTCTTAAGATTGTATTACCTTTATTTAAATTGTTGTATAAAGATGTGCAATTTGACCTCATAACTCATGAATGACAGGATCATGAAAGTGCACCCACCATTTAGACCTTTAATTTAGAAAATGGTGCATTTATCTTTGAAAGCTAATTAGGAAAGGGAATTCGCATACTGCCTTTGCATGCTTAGCAATAGTTATTTATGTCTTTTGCTTAATATATTTGATTTTCTTTTATTTTAGTTTATATGTTTTACTTACAACTAAAAAAATATAAAAATGGTTCTTGCATGATTTTCATTATATGTAATTTGAAATGATTCTTATGCAATTGAACTGAGACGAAATAAGAATTGGAGTGATAAATAACTGAAAGACTTTTGTGGTGATTTAAATAAAATAGAAGAAAAGACTGAAATAAATTGATAGAGGGGTTGATGAAATGAACAGAATTTCATAGATATTTATAGGGGATGATTAGAACTTATTAGGGTATTTTTTTCTTAAGATGAATAGGAAAATGGATGGAATATTATGTTTCGATTAAGCAAATCACACCCTATTTTTGCTACAAATTTTTTTTAAAAAAAACTGAGTTTTAGATGCCACTCTTCGTAAATGGTTTTCAAAAACTCAGTTAAGCACCGAAAGTAGCACAAACAAGGCATTTTGGGTTTCATTCATACTAATAATGCATAAAAACTTGTTTGAGCACCACATGTAGTATTAAATGGAATCGTTGGGTTTGTGCCAAACTTGAATTTTTACAAAAGTCCATTCTAATTCATCTCCAATTAGCTCAAATTTAATCATAGATCTTCTAATTGGGCTTTAAAACCTACCCATTTAATGTAAACCTTAAAAAAAAGTAATAAAATAAAATAAAAGAAAATAATAATAAAATAAAATAGTCATCTCCTTCATGTTCTCTCTTTCACATTCCTCTGTTTATTGAATCTCACAACACCAGTCATCATCCTCAATTTCCCTTCCACCACAGATTCTTTAAAAAAAATATATAAATAAAAATAATAATAATCTGTTTTTGTTAGTCTATATTATCATATTTATGGTTTATGCATGTTTTTATTTTCATTTCATGTCACGTTATGCTTATTTGTTTAAGTTTTTAATTCTATTAATAAAATATGCCCACCATATTTCTAATTAATAATTAAGTAGTGCATGTTATTTGGTGAAAGTAGAAGCTGAAATGTACTCGATAATTGAAGCTGAAATTGAGGCTCAAGAACCCTAGCTTCTCAAATTTGGGGATTTCTTGTCAAAGTGCTTCAAAGCTTCAATTTGGGGTAAGAATAGCTATCCTAGTTCAATAATTCGTCCAATTTTGTGATTTGGTATGTATTATTGTTAGTATTTGTGTTGTTAATTAAATTTTGGGTTATGTAGAATGTGGGATTAAAATTGGTTTAAGTGTATAAATCATTGTTTAAAATGCACAATATGAGTGTTAGAACATATTTTCAAAACCTATGCCAAATTTATGGAGTGTTTGTAAAATTTCAGATTACAGCTCTTTGGAAAATGGTATTACAGTATCTGAAATCTGAATTTTCTTATAAAAATGGGTTAAAATAACATGTTTAATGTTTTAAGTTGATCTATGAATATTATTAACCATGTTGTTTTAATCTACATTAATAAATTTTGGTAACATTAAAGCTTGAAACTTCATGTTTTCTCTAATTTATGAAAAAGAAACAATTTTATTATAAAAACTCATCCTACGAATTTTTAACTAAAAAGGTAAAATTATGTTATTTAAAAAAAATAATAAACTAAAAGTTCTTGATCATTATTTCAAATCATTAATAAGAACTAGTTTGCTAATTTGGTTAGCTTTAAGCATTAAATCTGAAAATTTTAACAAAAAGGGAGTTTTTGTAACTTAAAAATGTGTTCTTTTTAATAATAAATTTTAAGTTCTAAAAGGTGATTTTCTTAAATTTACAAGAGACTTAGAACCTATAGCTTGTAAAATAAAATATATTGGTGTTGTTTAGATCCCACATTCTAGGTTGATATATGTTTGCTTTATATATTGCACTTAAGTTAAACTTTTGGTTTAAACTTAAGTGTGAGGATGGGGAGCAATGTATTTAACACTAACCCGAAGTTTTTGTATAACCAGGTTCCACAAATAATGTATAAGAAATACCTTGCTACTTGGTTGGATGTTTTTGATGTGGATATTGGTTTGCTCTGCTATGCACTACTTAGGTGTTTTATTTATAGTGAATATGGTAAGCATGTGGTTAAGTTTATATTTAAGATTATAGTTATGTTTATGCATGTTTTTAATTCTAATAAAATAGCTCTTACTTGAATCATGTTAAACTGGAATGTTGTGAGCTGTTGATTTGATAATAGGAAAGTAAATAACCATGATAATTTATGAAAGAAGCGGGATTAATGTTGTTGAAGTGTCGAATCTTTATGATTTTACACAATGCAGGCATTAAAATCAATAAATTATGATGTATAGATCATATTAAAGAAAAAGCTGAAAATTTTTATCTATTTAAAAGGTATGATCTAATTCAGTCTAACTTTTTAAATGCATGCTATATTCTTATTTTTGAAATTAAAAAGTTTTAATCCCATATTTTAAATCTTCCATTATGCACTTAAACTAAACTGGTAGTTCAGTTTAAGTGTGAGGATGGAGGAGTTTCTATTATGATCACATTCCCGAAATTCTTCATCAACAGGTCCATTTAGTTATTCAATGTATAAACCATTTATTTAATACATCATACAGGGTTGAGTTATCATGAAGAATGAGGGTATATTTTGATATAGTTGTTGGCATTTTGCTGTAAATTCTGCTCTAGAGCTTATGATGTTTTGCTTTGGTGAATTCTGAAATTTATTATCTATCAAATCTGTCCATACTTATTAAAGTTGATGAAAATTGCTGTTAAATTTTATAATTTGAATTATGGATGGTGTTTTATGATTCTGATTACTTTGGAATTCCCATATGCACTAACAATCATATTTTCTTGAGTAATTGTTATATATACATATTAGAAGCAGGATATGCCAACAAAGGAGCAAGATGACAGCCGTGATGATGAAGTGAAATTCAGAGTCCTAAACATTCCAGGTGTGATCTTTTCATGTTTTATGTTTACTGATTTGAATGGAATAAATTTGTAAGAGCTTAGTTATGTTTTTAATATTTCCCTATGCTTTAGAATAAATATGGTAAATGCTTTAGGTTGGATATATTGAATATGTTAGATTAAATTGTGTTTTCACAGTGTGCTATTATTTGAATTACCACATCACAGCCAATCTTAAGAGAAATCCGAATAAGTCTAACTGTTCTGCTTAGATCCGATTTTACAACTTAATGAGCATTGTGATTCTTAGTTTAAAGTCCTAGACTTTGTTAAATTGTCATGCTAGTTGTTCGAACTTTGGTGACGATTCTACTTACCTTGCAGAAAGCTTTTGATTAATTAGACTGGTTTACTTGTTATGTGGAGAGTCATCATTATTTATATAAGAATATGCTCGTTCCATGTCTCCTTAAATGCTTAATTATAAATAAAGTCAGAGTAAGACCCCTATATATATATATATATATATAAAGTTATCTTGCAAAAAGAAAAGAAAAATTAGAAAATGCAAGATAAAAAAAAAAGAAAAAAGAAAAAAAAGAGAAAAAAGAGAATGTTGAATAAAGGGGTATTAAACAGAATAATTATAAACTCTTGGCTATATGACTGGCACGTATTCTTAGACATGAGTAGCTTTTGGAATTCAACCGTCTACAACTCAGCCAAAGTGTCTAGAATAATTGTGAAACCGAGTCATTAATTGAGCAAATTTGAAGACAGGAATAGAAAAGCATATTTACATTATTCACTCTCCCATTTTGAGTTGCTATGTGTGATTAATCTGCTTTTTGTACTGTAAGTGCTTTGGACACCTGGTTTTGCTTTTGAATCTTTTTAGCTCATTGCGTTGTTGAAATCTATGATTTGGCAGAACTATACTGACTTCATCCTTATTATCTTGATTGGCATGTTGATGTGTTAATTGATTTCATTGCTCAAGGGACGAGCAATATTTAAGTGTGAGGATGTTGATGCACCCTGTGAAACCACATTTAAATGAGCTTGAATTGTACCAAAATATGCCCAAAATGAGTTTTACCTTAATTTATTGCACTATTAGGTGTATTTCATGTGTTTTTATTTTTCAAGTGATCATGGTTAGATTTGGCTTATTTAGGTAAAATTTACCATGTTTTTATGTGTTTTTAATAAGACTTTGGCAAACCTAATACATTGCAATGTTGTTTCAGGCATTAAAATGAAGAAAGAAGATGTTCGGAGGTCAAAGGATGTAAAATTCGGAATTTTCAACATTGGAAAAGCTCCAGAATGCGCCACATAGGCATGCGGCGCATAAAATCATGCTCGAGCGCCACATTATGCGCCACATCGACACTTAGGAAAATTTCGGATGGAAAAAAGCTTCAGGATGCGCCACATAAGCATGGTGGCGCATAAAAACACCTTTCAGCGCCACTTTTTGCGCCGCAGGATAAATTTTAGGAAATTGTCAGAATGCGCCGCACCTCCTTGGTGGTGCCTAAAACCACCTTGGAGCGCCACTTTTTGCGCCGCAGAGAAAATTTGGAAAATGTCAGGATGCGCCAGCTCTCTTTGGTGGCGCCGAAAACCTCTTCCGAGCGCTACTTTTTGCGCCACAGTCGCAGTTGAGCAGTTTTCTAACCTCCCGAACACGGTTTTAAAGCCCGTTTCTTCCTCATTTTTGCAATCTGGACTGAAAGGAGACTCATAATTTCGACAGAAACACTCTGCAACTTTGAAGAAGAAGGCCGATAACACCGAACCATGCCGGAGGAAGTGATCGGAATGTCTTCTCTGACTGTGTTCTTCGCATTCTAGGTGTTGTTTTCCTTTTTCTCGCTTTGTAATGTTTAGGATTTGCTTTTAAACATAATTTCCTACTGTTTTCATGTTTGTAAACGGATTTCTATGTTGTTCGTGTTAGAAGTGTTCTAGAACGGGAGTTCAGAATCACTTTTGAAGTACGAATTTATGTTTTATGGAAGTATAATAAATGTCGATGTTTATATGTTTAATCTGGATTAATCTGCAAGAACTGTTAGAATTTGAATTAGGATTATGTATTGGATGCCTGCAATTGATCGATGATTATGTTTTGGCAAAAATTCTGAAATCTGCATTTTTAATCTGCTAATCTGATATGAGCGATCAATCTGTATTAATCTGTTTAAGTTTAATCTGGCATAATATTAATCTGTTCACATTCTAAATTTAGTATTAAAATCCACATTACCATGTTTTATCAATATTTTACCATGTTTATTAGATTATTTACACTATTCTGCATAATTAAATGTTAGAATCTAATCTGTATGATTTCTGCTTTGCTAAATCGGGAGATAAAAAGTAGAAATTAGATTTTAGTACCGGTCTTGGGAATAAATCATATTAAAATAGATTCTGGCATGTACACGCTGATTTGGGAAATGAAATGTGTCGTATGATCACAATAGGAAAATTTGTATGCTTGGGAAAGACTCAAATTTATGCCTAGACTGATGATTGCAGAATGTTAGATAATTTAATTTGCTTCCATGAAGTCTGTTTTTACAAATTATGAAAATTAGGAAATTGACATATTTTTAATCTTTATAAAATCATTAATTCTGCTGAAATTGATCTTTTTAGACATTGGGAAATGCTAAATCATTATGCAATTTCACTTTTATATAAAGATGACATGTTCTAAATCATTACAAACATATATCTTATCTTTATTTTTATTATTTTAAATATTTAACTTGCTTTATTTTAAATTTAATGTCACTATTTTTAATTTAATCACCATTAGAATTAATCAAACTCTTTTCAAAATATAAAATATATTATTAATGAACTTAAAATGACTAAGTTTTCTCCAGAATGAATTAATATTCTGAATTCCCTTGGGTTCGACCCGGTATTCACCGGTTTTTATTACTTGATGACAACTATCCGCTTGTGGTAAAATATGAGTAGTGAAAATCACCCATCACATGTCATGTTTTATTTTCTAAACTTGATTTTTTAGGGTTTGTAATACCCAAATGATGGGTATTAACAAACCCATCTAATAAAATGGGATGTTAATCTGGAAATGTGTCCCAAAACATGAAATGGGTGTCATTAACCCATGGATTTATATTGCTTTTATTTTTATTTGGGTCATTTGACCTCTATTGCTTCTATTAATGCTTGTTGCTTCTTTATTTTTGTGTGATGGTGCATGCTTATGCGTGATTGAACCCTAGATTAGGTTTAGCTTTCTTTTAAATACTGTTTTAGGTAAATCTATTTCTGTTTCAGTATGTTCTTGGTTAATTCAAATTCTGTTCGGTCATTTTAGCTTAGAATAGCTTTTTAATCCGAAATAGGGAGAAATCACGCTGTTTGCATGCCACTGTTCACTTTTACTTTTACTGACTCGTGTCCTGAACCATCCATGTCGCTAACCTCTTCCTGGCGCGAGACCACGTCTAGCGACAGGAAGGCTGTTCCGCGACATGGGTGTCCAGGGACACTGGCCTTCATATTCTGAAAACCCTTGGTCGCGAGGCATTCCTGTCGCGGACCCACGGTCCGCGACATAAACCCTGCTTAGCGACCAGGGACCCAAATTCTTATTATTTTTCTCTGCATGGCTCCTGTCGCGGAACACTCCTGTCGCGGACCCATGGTCCGCGACACAATTTTTACTCTGAGACAGGGAATTATGCCTTGTATTTTTATTTTGAAAACCCAGTCGCTAAACATCCTGTCGCGGAGCCATGCCACGCGACACAATTCCATACTAGCGACTGGGAACCAAATACTTAGAAATTTTACAGACAATCCTGCGTCGCTAGACATCCTGTCGCAGACCCACGGTCCGCGACACAACCCCTGCTTAGCGACACAGGATGAAACTCTGCCAAAATTTCTGGAAATCTGTCGAGACACACATGTCGAGGGTCTAGGCTCATGACACAATTTATGGTATCTCGACAGAATTCTCTTCTCTATTTAATCCTAAAATTCTGATCTTCTATCCTCCATTATATTGCAAAAACTCACATCTGAATCCCACGGATTAAGATGTAATACCCTAGAATTGCAATATAAGGCGTTATGCTGCCAAAATTTTGATTCTCCATTTCCACCTGTTAATTAATTGAACCCTCTAGTCATTAATGATTGATGATTCTAATTAGCAATAATTAAATCACTAATTGTCGTGATTAGAGGACCTTTGTTCAATTGTCATTAAAACATTTTTTATAAACAAAATCATGATGTCTTAAACAGATAATCCGGACTGTAATTAATTATGGTAGGAGGGATTATTTAAGCCATCAATTATGGATTGATTCCACTACCTTGCATGAGAAACCAATGTCTCTCATGCAAGCTCTTCTCTTTATTTCATGTTATTTTATTTTGTCCTTTGCGTATGTGTGTAACAACTAGTAAAGAATACATCAGACTAATGTTGGCGGGTATTCCCTCACGGATAACCAGCTCGTATTCTGGGTATTAATTACTAAGTGTTATTTTGCATGGTCTGGATGGAAGACAGTGGAAGCCTTGGCAGTTCGTCCTTCCGGGACCATAATAGCTGCTCAACTGATTCCCATCCAGATACAGTTTTATTTTATTTATCTTAATCTCCAAACCCAAATTCCAATCTGCATTATAAATCTGCTAATGTCTGTCAACTTTAGCTGATAAGTATTGCAGAAAGGAAGCATGTAGGTTTTTATCCGAATTCACAGACAGTGGAGGCCCAACTGGCATTGACACTGCCATTACAGGGTCTAAGCTGTCTAAATTCGCTCCATCCGAGTAATTGGGAAATTGGACGGTAGATGTTTACAGTCCACCTGATTATTCTGCCAGTACTTTGGTCTCCTGACCACTTCATCTCTGTGTTCCATCTTTTGTCTAGACCCACATCTATATTTTGGGCCAATTAATTTTACACTTCCATATATCCTTATGCATGATAATATTATGTACTATTGTGGTCTAAAATATTTTGGGATCCTTCCCTTGGACAATAGAAGTCTAGATCTCAAACAGATATTGCAAATTAAATTTCCGACAAAAATTCCTTTATAAAATCTGGATCTGAGTAAGGGATAAATTCTTCAGTTATGACTAATTCATATCCGACCAAGGGTTGATTTTGGGAAATTAGAAGCAGAGCCAGCGATCAGGTCTCATCTAGACTGAAAGGATCTGTGTTTTAACTGAGAGTCTTGTACCTGTTTAGGGAATAATTTTCAGATTCATTATTTCCAAAAATTGTTGTTTGTTGGGAATCTAAGATTAAATAGTACACCGAGATGGGGTCCACTTGGATTCAAATACATTGTAGTATATAATCTTAGAGGAACATCATCCAGACCTTGGTTATTTTCTAAGATAGGGTTGAGTTTTCTTTCAAACTGCTATCCTCTCCTGCCAAAGTCTATTTTTGAGTTCTGAGTGAGTGCATTCGGAACGAACTAATTTATTAGTTCGTTTCATTAGTATGTACCTCATAATCACCCGGAAGGAAGTGAACACTGCGAGTGGTTCACCAAGATCTGGGAATTCTTGATCCATACTTCATCATTCTGATGGGGAGCTGTCTTTTACTACCAGGGTCAGACCTTCAAACCTCCGAGTGATAGGATTTTAAATGCTTTCTTTATCGCTTTCTTTTAAATGCTTTCATTAGAGGTCACTCGGTTGTACTGAGAGTTGTGTAACTGCTACTAGGATTGATAGTTAAGGGATAGTTCAGGCTTAATTAGAATCTTTGGGTGTGACATGGGAGAGTGATAGCAGTACTTGGCATTTCAATAAATGATTTGTCAGGTGTTGCTTGTCCACCACAGATGAAGTAACATACCCAGGCCGGGGCAGTTACAAATCTATGGTATCTTAGAATTTGCAGTATTAAGAACATGTAAACTCATGCTGTAAGTACCTGTCTGTTAAAGGGAACACAGTATTGAGGGCATGAGAATTAGCTATCTGACAGGATTATCCCGAACAAAGATCTGTGTATAAAAATGGAAGTTTAATACTGCTGTATCTAAATCTTGTCCAATTTTTATTCTTTTCTTCCTGTCCCTTCTGTCTACATTGTGATTTAGCTTCACAGCTAGCATAATGTAAATTTTCATTGCTTTTATAGATGGTATCTATCACATTTTTAGAATAACTTTACCCGCTTTCTAGAATAGACTTATTTGCTTTGTAGAATAAATTTAAACGCTTTTATAGTTTAGTTTAAATTCATGCCAGTAGTTGTTAATCACTTTTCAAACCAATTGGAGCAATATGAATGGAAAATCTAGTAAAACGACGTGGGCCCTGCTTCTATCGCACATCCTCCAGTGAACGATCCGGTCTTACTATAAATTACTGCAATTTTTGACACCGTGCGCTTTCGGCCACAGTTTCTTAACAAGAGTAATAAAAACGTGACAACCTATAAAAATATCCCTAATCCTAACTCCGCCTTCATAAAATGATTTTCATTAAATAAAATCAAGACCGGGGTTATATTATTTCGAAAATACTCGTGTGGGAAATTGTCAAAAGTTTCACGGGCCAAGGGCGACCACCAAGCGGAGCCTTTGGCCATCGGTCAACATAACAATGAATCATTTTGGTTTTGTGTAACTAGTAAGTAACCCGTCGAGAGACTCGACGGGCATAATAATATATTTATATATATATATATTTATACTATATAAAGTAATAATAAATTGTACTCTTAGTAATTAAGAATGTATAATGATTTTATATATTTGAAATAGGGTATACTCCCTCCGTTTTTAAATAATTTTACCATTTGCATAATTGATACTATTCATTGAGTAACTTTGATTTAACTTTTAGCATAGTTATATAAGATAAATTATAGTCAAGTGAGATATTCTTGGATTCGTCTAATCGCGTACTTTTAGAATATCAAATTTTTATAATTTATATTTGTATATAATTTGAGTTATTAATGATTAAAAATGTATTCTGGATTGCGTGAAAACAGAAACAGTGAAGTTAAAAAAGAACGGAGGGAGTATATGATAAAGAATTCAACTAAAATTAATAGAGAAATTATATTAAAACGCCTTCTTCAGTTTTTGTATGGGTTGTTCGGTACAAGCCTAACGGATCAATAAAAAATAAGTATTAAAAATAATATTTTTATTTAATTTGAAATTTTATGGAAAAAAATAAAATTATAAATATAAATATTAGGCCTTATATTAAAATTTACCTCACAATTTTCTGAAAATTTTATCGTAAATAACATTTCTTATTGTATCCTGAGTGAATCCATCTTCATCACATATCAATACTTTTAGTCCCCTCTTGCACGTAACATGAGATATTGCAACATATAACCGTCCATGGATAAAAACTGGTTTCGGAAGATAGAGTCCAACGTTCTTTAAAGATTGACCTTGACTTTTGTTTATTGTCATAGCAAAACAAACTGCGAGTGGGAACTATCTCCTTTGAAATCGGATGGGGAATTTGGTTAAATCAGACGGGCTTATGATCATTTAGTCCCTTCTTGCACGTAACATGAGATATTGCAACAATAACTGTCCATGGGTAAAAACAGGTTTCGGAAGATAGAGTCCAACGTTCTTTAAAGATTGACATTGCCTTTTGTTTAGAGTCATAGCAAAACAAACTACGAGTGGGAACTGTCTCCTTTGAAATCGAACGGGGAATTTAGTTAAATCAGACGGGCTTATGATCATTCAGTCCCCTCTTGCACGTAACATGAGATATTGCAACATATAACTGTCCATGGGTAAAAACTGGTTTCGGAAGATAGAGTCCAACGTTCTTTAAAGATTTACCTTGCCTTTTGTTTATAGTCATAGCAAAACAAACTGCGAGTGGGAACTGTCTCCTTTGAAATCGAATGGGGAATTTAGTTAAATCAGATGGGCTTATGATCATTCTACCCATCAAGAATTTTTTTTCTTGCTTTCCTAAAATTAGTTTAGCCTCAATTATGTGGTTCCCCATCTTTGTCACTGTCAACCTGATACTATTGCATAATTTATTTGATGGATCTATATTCCTAACTATGTAGCTGTAACATCCCGAGTAATTAAATTGTAAATTAATTTAATTAATTTCGATTGAGTCCCCTAACTTCAACTTTTTGGTGGATTAGGCAAGAGCTTCCAAATAAGAGAAAGAGTATAAGAAAACTTGGGCCATTAGCTATTAGGAGTAGTGTAATTGTTGAGTCCAATAAGGAAGCTCAGGCCCATCGGTCCGACTCAAACCCGGCCCAAAAACCCATCCCAATCGGCAGCCTCTATTTGGGGAGTGGGAATCCAAAATTGAGTCTTCATTTCCACCCCAAACTCCACCTCCAACCGAGACTTCAAGAGAATAGGGAAGGGAGATGTGGTGTTGAAGTGGAAAGGTGAATTGAGTTGGAAATTGGAAGGTTGAAGAACTAGAGCTTGGTAGTTGTTGTGGTAAGGTTATTCTTCCATTGTTCTTCCTCAATTTAAAGTTATAAAACATATTTGAAGCTTCAAATTGGGGAATTTGTTGTTCTTGTAGGAATTGGCTTGGGAAGGTTGGAATTGGTTGAATCATTCGAATCCTACTTCATGCATGATGTTTCGAATCCTACTTCATGCATGATGTTGGGTAAGTTTTATACTTGATTCTTGAACTTGATTAGGAGATCCCAACTTGAAAGTTTGAGGAAGTATAGGGAATTGAGGAGGAGAGGTGAATCTTGCTTTTGACCTTGGTGCATTTTGAATGTATAGTGGTAATTGAGGTGGAGTTGGGAGATCTTGTGCAGTGAAATATCGGATCAGACAACTCGACATGTCAAAACGGGCTTAGCCCATTGGCCCGGCCCGTCTCGCAAGGTAAAAAGTGCGGAGCTGGCTCAACTTTTAGAGGCCTATTTAGATGTGGGCCTCAACGGGCCCAACCCGCGGCGGGGCGGGACTACCCGCGGGCTTTCATTTTTTTTTAAACGTTGTGCATCGATTGAATTTATTATTCTTTAGTATGAACGTTTAGCATTGTCATCAAACATTTAAATTATTGAATTGATTGCATATTTAATTATCTTAATACAAATTATCTGTCTTTTCTAATATTTCCATGTTAATTAATTTTATGGGTATCAAGTTTTTAAGTTTAAAATTCCTTATTATTCTATTTATTAAAAATTTTGTGTGCAGACAAATTTTTATTTTTTTTAAATATAAATTAATAAATTTTGTCTATACAATCTTACCTAATAAAATACTAAATTTAGTGAATTATGTCCAAACTGTTTTACCTAATAAAATATAGAATTAATGAATTATGCTCAGACACTCTTACAACTCTAGCAAAGACTTCATCTGTGAGACCGAAAATTTTCATCAGTTCAATCATTAAATATAAAACTTTTGTCATACATATTATATTTTGCAAAATATTATATACTCCTTTAGTATTATAAATGAAATAATCATAAATTCTTTTAAATAATTATTCAACAAACCCACATTAAAGTAAATAATTGTGTCAATAAATACACACTTACATATTTATAATCATAAATACCAATTATAAATCTCTTTATTTTATTTTTAATATATACATTAAAAAATATATCCGAATTTTATTTTTTACAAATAAAAAAATAATACTATTATTTAAATAAAAAGCCCACGGGCCGGCCCGCATAACCCGCGGCCTGCGTGTGGGGTGGGTTGGGCCTAGACATTTTGAGCCCGCCCCATTTAGGCCCGCTCCGTTCAAGCCCACAAAAACGCGGGCCTGCGCGGGCCAGCTCGTTTTGCCCCGCAGGCCCGTTTCGACACCTCTACAGACAACCCGATTATCCGAATAGAAATTTTAGCGGGCTTGGATTAATTGAATTGATGGGGAGGAAAAGCATTGGCCCGGATGAAGTAAAGGCCCAACAAACTACAAACCCGATAACTCATTATACTTACTTGCTCACCCATAGCCCAACCTATTCCCTATCTCTTGAACACACGGCCCACATGGATCTTTTCTTTGTGAACCCCACGTCCAAATCCATATATATCCATTCTTAGCACCTATCTTCATTTGGAACAATGAGGACTTGCTGGGACCCGCACCAAATAATCCATCTTCTCATGACTCCATTTCGTACATACACACACAGCAGACAAACAAAAACCATATTTCAATTGCCCTCACCGTCCCACACCACCCCGTCGTCATTACGGCGGAAGCCAAGCAGCTCCGGTCGTCTTCCTTGTCTCCCCGTCGACGGCCAGCATCCCACCATCTCCGGCGAGCTTTCATCTTCAACCCCGATTGTCGTCGTCATCACCAAGCAGCAGCCATCATCTTCCCCGTCGCCGGCCATCTCTTCCCTCACCGGCAGGAACCCTCATGCCCGTCGACATCAACGACCTGCCGGCAGCCCCTTTGGACGATCCCTGGCACCTCCGGGGACCTTCCATTGTTGTTTCTTCATTCCGGCGAACCCCGCAAGCCGCAACATTGATGAAGAACAAAACTCCGAAATCACCGCAACTCCGGTCACCATCTCCAGGAAAGCAACGGCAACCACCTTCATCATTTTTCCACCTCCGACAGAAGCTCCTTGGCGTGGGAGCCAAATCTGCAGCCTTAATTGTTCCGGAAGGACCATGCTCCAGGACCAGGACTAGGAAGTTCACAGACCAAATTGCAAATCTCCTCAAGTCTGCAGAATTCACAGATGAAATCAACAAGGAGAAAGATAGCAGTTTGAAAGCATTGATCCTGATCAGCTCGAAGAGGCCGGAGGGATTCCAACCATGGAATCCCCAATTTTGAAGCATTAAGCCATCACCGTCGTCGGAGGATCGCCGGAAAAGCAGCCGGAGCACCGGAGCATCATCAGAGGTCAAATGGAGCTCGCTGAAAAGTTGGCCGGAGGTCGGCCGGAACCACTGCCGGACGCCGGATAAATTTGGGCCAAGTCGGAAGATGGTCGGACATTAATATTTTTGTAATAGTATAAACATGGTAGGAATAAGGACCTTATAATTGACTAAGGCATGAGAATGGATGCCCTCTATTGGATGCGGTCTAAACTGCATCACACCATTCTTAGCCAAAGTCTTACCAAGCAATGCGGTCTAAGTAGTGCGGACAAAGCAATGCGGTCTAAATCGCATGCATGTGGTTTAAACCGCATGGCCTTAACCGCATCCTCCTAGACCACATCGCATCCCCGTGCTGAAAAGCTTAAGTCTGAGATGCGGTCTTCCTTTGCCGGATGCAGTCTAAACCGCATCGCATGCGGTGGATGCCGCATCCCCTAGTCTAAACCGCATCTCCTCATTTTGTGTAGAAGAGTCCATTTTCACCTGGTGCGGTCTTTTTACATGCGGTCTAAACCGCATCCCATGCGGTCTAGACCGCATCACTCCCATTAAATCGCACCAGGGCCAGTTTTTAGTGTTTTCTTCATTTTTCTTGTTATCTTTTGTTGTTTAATCCTTCTTAGGGTTTGTTTAAAGGGGTTGGCCTATATATATGACCTTTCCCTCATTTGTAACCATCTTTTGCTTGAATGAAAATGATCCTTTCTCTTCAAAAGATCATTTGTGAGTTCATATCACTCTCACACACTCTTTGTATGTTTGTTGGGAAACATTCATCAACATTGGCTTGAAGTTACCATAGTTGATCATTAAATCGAGGCTCGAGTGGAAGGATTGGGTTGAGGTCAAGGTTTCGAACACCTTGGTTGCTTCCCCCGACGATTCTTGTTGAGGTTTTGCTTCCTTATCCCTTAATTTACATTTCGGTTCTTATCCATCTCCTTAATCTTCCGCTTAATCTCTTCTTAATCTTTCCTTAAGCAAGTTAGTAACCAAGAGATCCATGGCATCCTAATTTATTTGGTATCAGAGCTTATCTTGGTTCTACTTGTTATTATCTCTAAAAAATATATTTCCTTGTGTTTGTGTTAGGGTTTTCTAAAAATCTTGTTGGTTCTTGTTATTCCGAAAACCCCAAAAATATTGTTCTTGTTCGTGATCTTGTTATTGTTCTTGTTCTTGTTTTAGATCTTGTTGTTCTTGTGGTTTGTTGCTCACCACCGTACCCTATCTTGATTGTCTAAACCCATCTATTTTCATTGTGTGTTTATGTGTGCATGATATGTTGTTTAACAAATTATCCAAGCATATTTGAAGCACAACAGTGGGTTATTTGTGGGTTTGGGGAGTGAGATTGTCTTTTATTCTTGAGGAATATTGTTGGTGTTCATCTTGTTCTTGGCACCTTCATCTTGTTCTTATCAAGATTCAAATATTGTAATAGACTAGAGAGTATTAGAATGTTTGATGATGATGATGCATGTAAAAGGCTAGTGTGTAATAGCCTTGATCATTAAAGTGTCCAATCATTTGTATTTAATCGTCTCCTTGAGCATTGTGTAATAGGTTAAGATATTGTAGTATATTGGGCATTTAATTCCCCAAGGTAGTACAAGACACACATCCGAAAAAGGAGGAAGAAAAAAGTCAAAAATTGTGGGCCTCCAGATTCTCTCTCCTCGTGCGGTCTGTGAAGTTGATGCGGTCTCTCATGCTTCATGCGGTCTATTAAACTGCATCACCACCCATAGACCGCATCCCCCTCCAAGGTGAAGAAAAAAAATTGAAGTATAAAGAGTTGGTGCGGTCTATTACACATGGAGCAGTCTTTTTAACCGCATCCCATCCAATTAAACCGCACCACCCATTGCTGAAGTGAAGAAATTTTTTTGAAGTCTCAAGACTCGGTGCGGTCTGTCACACTCGATGCGGTCTTTTTAACCGCATCCATTAGACCGCATCGCATTACCGGTCTTTTTGCATCTAAACCGCATCCGCCTTTGAACCGCATCACCTGAAGAAAATTTTTCTAAGTGTTGGAAATTCTCAACTTCCTTCACTTGTGAAATTTTTATCTTTATTTCTTGAGTGGAATACGATAAGGTGAATATCGGACTGACACAAACGTGAAACCCTAACCCGAGGAGCCACTTGAGTAATTTTTACAATAAAGTGGATATCGGACTGGCACTTTGTGAAACCTAGCCCGAGAAGTCATTTGAGTATTCAGGGTTATTTCCGAGTGTTTAGTGAGGTTTTATTTTACACTTTTATATTGGGACCAGATACACTGTTGATGTGATAATTGCTCGCATAAGGTGTTGAACTTAATTGACTGCATTGCATGACACATAATTCCACCTTATAATTTTTGAATTGAGTCGAGCAGATACATTTAATCCGTGTATCGCGCGTCCCTCATCTCAGGCCTCACTCTCCGAACACTTGCGCATTTGTTTGTAATCACTGTGGACTGCATTTAATACCATGTTGTGAATCAACCCAGCATTCAACGATCGGGTTGTGAGCAAGCTGAGCGATTTTACTGAGTGATCCAGATAGATTCCCTCCGTTATTTTACATAACATTTTCATCTTCTTTTCAGATATTACTTAATTTTTCTGTTTAGTATTCTGACATGGCAGGTGTAACACCCCGGTTTTTGGTCACCCAGGTCGGGATGTCACCGCCACACCTCCCTAGCAAGACACGGTTTCTCCGAGCTTGCTAAAGAGATGCAAGGCTATGGTTTTTCAGTATTTAAAACATTCAAACAACCCATTTATATATAATTTTAAAAATAATGTCATTACAGTTGCAGCGGAAAATAATGTTTACATAAGTATAATGCAGCGGAATTTAAATATAGCCAACATGGCCAAAATACGGGTTAAACAGGCCCGTTCATGCAATTTCTAGTCTAATACAAAAAAATTCAAAATAATATATCATCCCAAGCTTCCCGTGTATGCATATGACGATGCATAATTCTCAACTCTGGAAGAAAAAGAAATAAAAATGGTTTGGTCAGCACTACGTGCTGAGTAAGTTAACACATACATAACTATGGGGTTTCAAAGCCATTATTTAATATTTAAAGAAACATATGCACAACACCACATAATTTAATTTATTTTGCTAACAATAATTCAAACGACAGAGACTTCATAAGATCATAAATATAATTTGCAAAGCAATATAATTATAGGACATAATTTAAAAGCATAATCCAAAAGGAACAATTTTCGAGTCTCCTAGTTTCATATCTCATGTCTCATGTTTCAAGTTTATGTTTCAATTGCCATTCGGCAAGCTTTATATTTCAATTGCCTTCCGGCAAGCAGTATATTTCAATTGCCTTTCGGCAAGCAGGATATTTCAATTGCGTTTCATATCTCATGTCTCATGTTTCAAGTTTATGTTTCAATTGCCATTCGGCAAGCTTTATATTTCAATTGCCTTCCGGCAAGCAGTATATTTCAATTGCCTTTCGGCAAGCAAGATATTTCAATTGCCTTTCGGCAAGCAAGATATTTCAATTGCCTTTCGGCAAGCAGGATATTTCAATTGCCTTTCGGCAAGCAGGATATTTCAATTGCCTTTCGGCAAGCATCGTATTTCATGTGTATTTTATTTCAAAGGAATTCCCAATCATTTAAACCTTAAAGGCTAATTTCATGTTTCAACAAGATTTCAAGATTTCGTTTCCGGTAAACCACAGTTTACTCTAAAATTCGTCTAAAATCAGATTTAATTCCCAAAATTCCAATATTTCACGAATGACTCAGAAACGTCGAGATCTACAACTTTCGTGTTTTAACTTTTTCAATCCGAGATACCTAAATAGGTCAAAATCACCAATTTTCGTAGAAGAATAATTCTGTCCGAATTTAATGTACCACAGTTTACAGATTTCGAATTCTACCATAGCAATTCAACTCCACATTTGATGAAATTTTACAGAGATCATCTTAAGACCATTATCTACGACTTTCATGTTCGGCCAAAGATCTAAAACAGTCTAGATCCTATGTCAAAAACGTGATCAAGATCATTCCTAAGTTCTGTCAAGAATTTCAAGATCTAGATTCAAGCAGTTCGGTTTGGACTGGATTTCATATATCAAATCATCACGAACAATTCTGAAATTTCAAGGAGGTATTCATAACGTATAGATCTACAACTCTTATGTTCAACGCCAAGCCTAGATCGGTCTAGATCTAAGGTAGAAATCACCAACAAGTTCGAATAAAGAATCTATCATCGTTTCAAGATCTAAACCACAGGCAGGTCTGTTCGTGGTCGTTTTCGGATATCAAAACACAATGAAAAATTATGAAAATTTTACAGTAGATAGATCTAAGCCTTAGGAACGTTTTTCGTGTTTTAAGTTTTTCCGTTTGAAGTCGTTTTAAGGTTCGGAAAAATTAGACAACACTGTTGCGCCGTTAGAAATCACATGTTGACAGATTTACGAAAGTTTGATTAAGTTTCTAGATTTAAATACTTTAAATACTCCCAAAACCGTGTAAGCGTTAACTTACAGAGGTGTGAACATCCGGGATCGTCTATTTCGAAGGCGTGGCTTCCAGTCCACCGTTTCTCCTCTCCGTTCGTCGGGTTCTACGATCTAGATCCAATTCGAGGTGTAGAAAGAAAAAGGACATGATTAGGATTCGTTTTCGAATCGTATATGGAACAAGGATTGGATCGAGACTTACCACGACTCTGGAGATGGTAGAATTTTCGTCCAACAGGTCTCGCCTTTGGTTTCGTGCCTCCGAGGACTCCGGATTTAGGGTTTCGAATGTGTAGGAAGTTGTAGGGTTTCGTAAAAGTATTCGGAGCTCCTAGGAGGTCTTATTTATAGATTTCCAGGTCCTAGGGCGTCCAACATCTGACCTAAGGGTCTTGGGTCGAGAGATGTTCAACCGAAAGTCGAAAAATCCGCGTTCGGGCGAGAGATTCACGCAACGGGCGAATCTGTCGCTTGGCGCGGCCGTGGCGCGCCCTTCCCCTTGTGACCGCGCGGCCACCGCGCCGAACTCGCCTGGACTTCGGTCCGGGCGGGTCGTGCGATCCGTCGTGCTTTTCCGCCTCTCTTTCGGGTTTCTATCCCTCTATGCTCCCGAATTCCGATTTCCGGGGTATCTTCGGGTTTCTACTTTCTCTCTAAATTTTTACTCGGGTCTAATTGGATGTTTGGACTCGAATCCTCGAGTTCATTAGTCGGGTTTCGGTGTACAATTTATTTACCTTTAATCCATCCTTTTATTTAAAGGAATTCCTTTAATTCCTTTTTATGTTAAATCTCATTTTCTCATTTCCTTATCTTTATTTATTTATTTATTTGTTGGATTCATTTATTTATTTATGGTATTTATTTTATTTATTATTTATTTATTTAATTATTGTTTTATTTTATGATCGAAAATTCTCGGGTATTACAGTCTACCCTCCTTAAGAATCAACTTCGTCCTCGAAGTTGTGTTTCGGCTCTTCTCGTGCCAAAGTCTTTTTGTTGTTTTATTATTTTGCGACTGAATTTAGAATTAAAACTTCTAAGCTGCCTACGTACCCGGTGAAGGGATCAAGCCATAACGTAGTTCAAAAATTTATTTGGGATACATATTGTCGAGCCAACTAAAATAATACAACTACTTTATTACGGGGTATCACATCCTCTCCCCCTTAGGACTCCAGTTATGTCCCCATAAGTGCCTATTCAGTACTCCCGAGAGGTTTCGGGTTTTGGTCTTTATTCTGATGGTACTGGTGCCGTTGGTTGCTGCCACCTTGACCGTCTGGGTTTCGTGGTTGCTTAAGTCGAGTAGTCACATCCTCTCTCTTGTCGATATTCTCTTTCCGGGTCCGGCAATCACGCAGCTGATGACCACGTCGACCACATCGAAGGCATGCTCCAGGCTGAGGGCATCCTCTCGCATAATGCGGTTTAACACACTTTGGACATGGTGACGCATAGTCCCCATGGTTGAAGGCTATCCCCTTTTTCTCCCCATTGTCATTTTGATGTTGTCCCTTCGAGTTTCCCTCGAAATGGTCCTTATCCACCTTGTATTCTCCTGTGGTCCTTGGTTAGCCTCATCTACCGGTTTCCGTTTCAGTCCTTGGACTCGTGCAACCGCTACCGCACGATCATAAACCGTCTGCAGGTTCGTGAATTGTCCGACTGCAAGTATCTCCCGGATACTAAGGTTCAGACCCATCTCGAATTTCTGAGCCTTGTCAGAGTCGGTTGGTACTATCCTCGTAGAAAATCGTACCAATTCTTTAAACCGGGTGTAATACTCCTGCACCGTCCGTCCCTCTTGCTTCAGTGATAAAAACTCTTCGTACATTGCCGCCTTGGTGCTCATGGGGTAGAATCGGTCCCTTATATCCTCCTTAAGTTTAGTCCACGAATAAGCTTCTTCAGCTTCCTCTAAATTCCTCTGGAGGTCTTGCCACCACTCATCGGCTTCGCCTCCTAAATAGTAGGTTGCTTCGTGTCCTTGCCTCATCAGGACATTTGATAGCATCCAAGAGCTTATCAAATGTACGGATCCACCCCTCTAGTTTGGCGGGATCCTCCTGCCCATCATAACGTGGTGGTTGATAGGGATTCACCAACGCTAGATAGTTGGGTTGAGCTACGGGTGGAGGTACTGCTGCAGGTGTCCTATGCACCTCCGTATTTCCTAATGCTACTAGGAATCCCTCTATCATTTTTAAACGTGCTTCCATATTATTGGGCGCTTGAGGCACTTGCTCTCCTAGGTTCTGAGGACTTTCGCTGTTGTTGGGCGTGTTGGACAGGTTAGCGTCAGTGCCGTTTGGACTCACCTTCCTTGGTTTCCTCCTAGGCGCCATTTTCTGTTATAACGTATATAGATTAGCTTATCTTGGTTTAGATAGATCGCTCGAACAAGACGTTTTGTAAATTTCTAATTTCAAATTTTCGGATTTGTTGTTTGGAAATCCAAACAAGATTTCTGGAATAAAGAGTGTTTTAATAAAACTTGATTTTCTTATTGTTCCTCATGAGGAAGTTTTCTAGTTCGTACCACGATAGGAATGGCTAGAGCCGAGATTTGTTATGCTTAGGCGTGCGCTTAGATGAACGCGATCTCTAGAACTAAGGCAACATCAGTCTCTAGTGAGCGTTTCTAATTCGATGTCAAGCCTCTAAGTTATCTAGGTGTAGCAAGAGATCTAAGTTAATATTCGGCCAGATTCTAGGTTCAACTTCGCCAAGATTCTAAGTTCAATTTCGCAAAGATTCTAAGTTCTCTACATAAAAGAGATGAAATATGCAAATGCGAATGATGATTTCCCCCCAAAAATAATTTAATGCAATATATATATTTTTTCCCATGGGTTTTAAAATAAAAATTTCTCCATGGAAATAATACTTTAAAATTTAAAATGATAGTCAAAATATTAATAATAGTTTAAAAATAATAATGGTTTAAAAATAATAGTTTAAAAATACTAGCTTAAAAATATCCGGGCTCTGATACCACCTTGTAACACCCCGGTTTTTGGTCACCCAGGTCGGGATGTCGCCGCCACACCTCCCTAGCAAGACACGGTTTCTCCGAGCTTGCTAAAGAGATGCAAGGCTATGGTTTTTCAGTATTTAAAACATTCAAACAGCCCATTTATATATAATTTTAAAAATAATGTCATTACAGTTGCAGCGGAAAATAATGTTTACATAAGTATAATGCAGCGGAATTTAAATATAGCCAACATGGCCAAAATACGGGTTAAACAGGCCCGTTCATGCAATTTCTAGTCTAATACAAAAAAATTCAAAATAATATATCATCCCAAGCTTCCCGTGTATGCATATGACGATGCATAATTCTCAACTCTGGAAGAAAAAGAAATAAAAATGGTTTGGTCAGCACTACGTGCTGAGTAAGTTAACACATACATAACTATGGGGTTTCAAAGCCATTATTTAATATTTAAAGAAACATATGCACAACACAACATAATTTAATTTATTTTGCTAACAATAATTCAAATGACAGAGACTTCATAAGATCATAAATATAATTTGCAAAGCAATATAATTATAGGACATAATTTAAAAGCATAATCCAAAAAGAACAATTTTCGAGTCTCCTAGTTTCATATCTCATGTCTCATGTTTCAAGTTTATGTTTCAATTGCCATTCGGCAAGCTTTATATTTCAATTGCCTTCCGGCAAGCAGTATATTTCAATTGCCTTTCGGCAAGCAGGATATTTCAATTGCGTTTCATATCTCATGTCTCATGTTTCAAGTTTATGTTTCAATTGCCATTCGGCAAGCTTTATATTTCAATTGCCTTCCGGCAAGCAGTATATTTCAATTGCCTTTCGGCAAGCAAGATATTTCAATTGCCTTTCGGCAAGCAGGATATTTCAATTGCCTTTCGGCAAGCAGGATATTTCAATTGCCTTTCGGCAAGCATCATATTTCATGTGTATTTTATTTCAAAGGAATTCCCAATCATTTAAACCTTAAAGGCTAATTTCATGTTTCAACAAGATTTCAAGATTTCGTTTTCGGTAAACCACAGTTTACTCTAAAATTCGTCTAAAATCAGATTTAATTCCAAAAATTCTAATATTTCACAACTGACTCAGAAACGTCGAGATCTACAACTTTCGTGTTTTAACTTTTTCAATCCGAGATACCTAAATAGGTCAAAATCACCAATTTTCGTAGAAGAATAATTCTGTCCGAATTTAATGTACCACAGTTTACAGATTTCGAATTCTACCATAGCAATTCAACTCCACATTTGATGAAATTTTACAGAGATCATCTTAAGACCATTATCTACGACTTTCATGTTCGGCCAAAGATCTAAAACAGCATAGATCTTATGTCAAAAACGTGATCAAGATCATTCCTAAGTTCTGTCAAGAATTTCAAGATCTAGATTCAAGCAGTTTGGTTTGGAGTGGATTTCATATATCAAATCATCACGAACGTGTAACACCCCCATTTTCCCTAAAGATGCAGCGGAAGAAAAGAGCGGGAACAATGGGTGGGGTGCTACCGCCACGTATTCCGGACTGCCCGAAATACGCTAAGGCTAGCATGAATAATTGCAGAAAACCAGAATTTGAATGTATATGCTAACCACGTTCCGGACAAGCTAGCATATAATTCACAAAGAAGCTTATATACTATGAGA
This sequence comes from Hygrophila difformis, assembly GCA_030278955.1. Classification (NCBI taxonomy): domain Eukaryota; kingdom Viridiplantae; phylum Streptophyta; class Magnoliopsida; order Lamiales; family Acanthaceae; genus Hygrophila; species Hygrophila difformis. Next base: position 33,523,469 of record JAOANR010000010.1, on the reverse strand, counting down.
AGTATAAAATAAGCTTAATAAAAATGTTTGGTATAGCGTAACCAAATGGAGGACTGCATTCCTCAAAGCGCGCAATAACAATAATGGAGTAAATCCATGGAAGTTTTATTTCATAAAAAGGGGTTGTCTATTTTATACTCAAAAATACTGTTAAACGCATAATGCATTGTTTAAAATAGTAGGGCACCATATTTTCATAAATGGGATAAAACCCAAATATTTTGTTTATGCTCGATAAACCACTATCTATGCCAAGTAATAGTTTTTCATCCCAAAAGGGGGTTTTAAAATATACATTTTCATAAATAATACCCCAAATCGTGCCCGTGCAGATGATGCTTTGCAGATCTCAAACCTGAAAGGAAATGGTGACAAGTGTAGAGTCAGCGAAAACAATCGCTGAGTAAGTAGACCCTTACTCCCGGAGGAGATCGGGTTGCAGAAATAATTTAAAGACAACAGTTATGGTAATGGTATGCTAAAACGAGAATTAATTTAAGCACAGACAAAATCCATATAAATCTAATCCCGGGAAGAGACAATATGACACTATGCGTTACCAAGAAATAAATTCCTCAGCCAACATGATGTGCAGGTTCCCCGTTGTAGGGCCCAAATCTCACATACATTCAAGGGTTGTGGTGGAGGTAAGAAATTTCCTCAGACCACATTGAATCGAGAAATGGCATCGGGCTGATTTCCATCAGTCCCCGTAAGTCGTGTATTACAGGCAAACGGCGGAGGATACACATCAGTCCCCGTAAGTCGTGTAACACAGGCAAACGGCGGAGGTGGCAGCAGCGACCCAAAACTTGGACCCAACCCCGTAACAATGCGCGCTCAAAAATCCATAGGACGTTGAGAATAATTGCAAGTATTGTAAAGCACAGTAAAATGGCATACCAATAATCCAAAAGCAGTAGGGAGCTATAAGCATAATTTAAAATAAGAAAATGGTTTTTAAAAATTATGCTTTAGCTAAAATAATTTTGGGCTTACTCCAAAGAGTAAAAATCTACTTACAGTCACCGTAGACGAGATGGATGCAACACACGCGTAGGCTACGAGCAGATATCCCTTTACAGCTATTTGGCTAGCAATATTTCAATGACTCAGCATACTATGATGGTATTTTACCATAAATATAATAACTAAAATCTTACAACTAATAAATCTTACCCGAACACTTTACGCTTTTATGGGATTAGTTATCGTAACTTCGATCGGGCTCCTAAAACCTCTTTATGGAACTAGTAGCAAAATGGGAGAGAAATAGAAATGAAATCGGAGAAACAGCAAGTGAAGAAAGAAAAGAAGGAAGAAATGAAGACAGGGGTTGGGCGAGGGTTGCAGATGGCCGGAAATGGGGAGGATAATGGTGGCGGAAATGGTGGCCGGATTTGGATGGAGAAGGGGGCTGCGGTGGAGTGGAGGCCGGCGGTGGTGGTGGCAAACGGCGGCAGGGGCTACGGGTTGCGCGGTGGCCGGAAAATGGAAAAGGGGGAAAATTTGGTGGTGGTCGGAGGTTCGTCGGCGGTGGTGGCGGCGTCGGAATCCGGCGATGGTGGAGGGTGAGGGAGAAAGGATGGAGGAGGGAAGAAGGGGAGGTTTATATAGAAGGGAGGAGGTATCCTTATAACCGGTTAATAGCTTCGTCCATTGGGTTCTCACCCCTTTATCCAACGGATATCCATAGTGGTCAATCAAATGTCAATTAAAGTGATTTGACCCTTTTGTCCAATGGATTTTCACCTATTATCCAACGGATATCCATAGTGGTCAATCAAAGGTCAATTAAAGTGATTTGACCCTTTTGTCCAATGGATTTCATCTATATAATTTGTGTTATCAGCACAAATAATTCCAAACTTCAAATCTTCTTATTTGGAACATCTTGGTAATAATGGGTCGGTCGACCTCGAACCCCATAAGTTCATTGGCTAATTATTCTTGATTATGGACTTAATTAGTCTAATTGGTGGACTTAATAATCTCTAATGATATTATATTTAGTTGTAAGGACTTAATGTTTATATTTTAATTCATGCCTAATATTTAATCCATTTAAATTACTCCAACAAATTATTTAACTCGAGATAAATATAATCTTTCCGCAATTGTTGTCGTCATATTCGGGTTTAATTATTCTTGATTTAAAAATAGTGATTTATTTATTAAATCCAACATTAATTATAATGGGCATGTCAAATATACTTCTTCGTCCAAATTCTAATAAGTTAATATAATTTTAAATTCCAAATCCTCTAGTAACTATGGCTTAGGCATTTTTAATAAACATTTCCATAATAAGTTATATATGCTCTCGAATGTTTTATCGTGTAATTAGACTTGTGTAACAATACATGATTTTATAATCATAAACTAATAAGTATGTAAAACACTTAGTAGTAAATTTTATTAAATAACCCAGGTTTCTTAATTGGGCGATTTACTTATTGAGGTTTTGACCGCTCATATTTTCCGTAATCGAATCAACTTAATATTTTAAATTAATCTATAGTGATTAATTCTACCGCTTGACTCTTGCTCAATACTTTCTTTTTTATTTAAAAGCTTATAATATATCTTTTTGTTAAAAATCAAATAGCTTATAAACTTATTAGGGCTTTAATAATTAAACCTTGTTTGATGTTTCGGGACCTTCATTCCAAATCTCGAAATTAAATATAATTGATTATTAATTAAGGGTCAATAATTTACAGATAAATATTTATTATGCTTCTGCTTAAATTAATTCTAGTTGGTATTTCATGAATTTACTAAGTTATCCGTTAATAACAAGGTCTGCTATTTTTAATAAGTTAATTAGCTCACTATTTATATTACCTTAATTAAGTCTCTCGTGTAGTCAAATAGCCTTTCTGAATTCGTTATCGATGTAAATATTCAAGTCTCCGGTCTTTTTAAACTAGTTGGCTAAATATTCCTAGTTAAACCATATTGGTTAATTTCCATAATTTAACCCTTGCCCAATATTACTTAATCCAACGCTTAAAAATTAACGGATGGATAAATATTTTTATCCTGAAACCATTGCTACTTTATTCGTATTTAATTATGCCTTATTATTGATCGTAGATCTATAGTCCCGAATGATCTCTAACACTTGTTTGTCCAATATATTCTTATTTGAAAAGCTTATAATAAATTCTTTTGTTTTTATTTTAAAATAAGATAGCTTGTACTTATTGGAGTTCTAATAATTAGATGTTGCTTGAAGCTAGAGCTATGTTTGGAACCTTCATGGCATATTCTGAAATTAAGTGTATTCGGTTATCATTAAAGATTAAGGATTTAAAGACTACTAAATAATTATACTAAATTTTGACTAAATAGGGGTGATTAATTGGCATGGATTTAAATAATTCGTTATAATGTATAATTTAATACTTGTAAGTTAATTACATATTGTTGCACTTAAAAGTTTTAATTTCTCAAATAGTTCACAACTAGGATAAATTCTTATTTCAAAAATATCTTTTCGTTTTGTCTTCCAAAATTTAAGTTTATGAGAAATTTTGAATATCTATTTATTAAGAATTTAAATTTCTAGTTAATAATTTTATGGGGTGTTATAGTCTACCCTCCTTAAAATAAGGCTTCGTCCTCGAAGCCTCGAGACAGAACTAAGGTACAGTTATAACTATGGGATATTCCAAAAATTTATATCCTTGTTGAAAAATTTTCCAAGGTTTTATCATTTTTAATTCTTCTTAAACCGCTTTAGGTGTCCATCCTTGATATCAACTTTCAATCTTTTATGTGACATCCTTCACGTTACTAGTACCATCTTATCATTATTATCGAATTTTAATTCGCCATGAACCTAAATAATTTTCCTATGGTCCTCAATTATTTACGTCAATCGGTCTACTTTTATTCTTGTGTCGCCTCTCTTTGTGGAATGTACTAACCATTCCGTGCTTCACTTCTTCCCTAGGGAAGTGAAGTTAAACTATGTCATTTAATAATTCCTTGATTACTCACGTTTTATTACACCCCTAAAGGGATTCGATGACTTAGTTCATTAATATATATATATATATATATTTTTCTTTTAGCATATCCTCAATCCTTAATAAATCCCACTTTTCTTGTTGGTACGATGTCGCTCTTCGGAAAAATTTATTTATTAATGACGAAATACTTGGTCAATCTTGTTTTATACTCGATCCAACAATTATTTATTATGCTCGGGGTGTTCTCAAATCCAAAGATACTGTGGTGAATCCTTCAAGCTCGATCTAATGAATTTTCTCTAATCCTTAGGATATCCCACTCAACTTGTTGTTCATATTACGCATGTCCTTCAGTCGGTTACCTACGAGAATTTTCCAATTATTATCACGCTCCTATATTACCTAGAAATTACCCATGTCTCTTCTTAAGTTACCCATCCAAGGGTATGTCCTTTTGGATTGGGTGTTCTTGTCGAATAAAAATGGCTGCTTAAGTAGTAAGGGTAAATTAAGCCATGTCTTAAACCAATGATAATGTTGTTGTTTAGTTTAAGGGTCATCTATCAAATTTGGTAGGAAACCATTTTACCGGGTATAATAATTTACTGTCCTTGAAATTTCCATGATTCTTCTTAGGTGTGGGCAGGAGATCTAATCATTTGGTCATAGGTCAAACGAAGCTTTTCGAAGGAAAAGAAATGTTTTTAAATATTACATCAGGGATTATCATTTAGGCGGAAGCTTAAAATGCTTCGCAACAAAAGGGAATGCCTTGGTTATACATATCAAGCGCATTACTTGGTTCAAAAGTTGGGGTACGATCGCTCCACTTGCATATCATTTTACAATGCCCGATTGATCGGTGTTCTTAGAGAGTAATGATATAATCTAAACCAACATATTAGGGGCTACATTCCCAAAGCAAAAGTCAAAATGTCCTCCAACGAGTGTGCCCGAGCTCCCCTTTTTATCCTTCTCAAGAATTGCCTGAGTTGTCTTTATGCAACCTTCCTTGATTACTTCTTACCGCAGGCGGCGGGGTTCCTAGGATTTCTATTCAGGAATGCTTCCGTTTGGAAGCGATGATCTCCATTTAGATCATTTCGCAACTTGTTAGGATCCAGACGGGTGCTGCAATCTTTAATCCTATGTCCTATGAGGCCACATCTGAAGCACTCTCCATCTTGCGGGCATGTCTGCATCCAATGCTTCCTGCCGCATTTTGGGCAGCGTGCGGCCATAGGGGGATTGTCATTATTTCTTAGATTAGGGCCGTCAAAGTTGCGATGCTTGTTCTGGTTTCCTCTGTCCGGGTTCCTCTTGATGCGCCCCTCCATATGGGTTTTAGAGGTTTGGCCGATTTGCTCTTTTCCCCGTTTAGGCTTCCGGACTCGCTCAACTGTCATCGCCCGATCATATAGCTTCTGTAGGCTAAAGAATTTTTTCCCACCTAACCCTTCTCGAATCTCTCGGTTCAATCCGAGTTCGAATTTTTGGGCCTGGGAATGTTCGGTGTTCACTAACCCTGGAGCGAAGCGGAGGAGCTCATTAAACTTTTTGTAGTACTCATGGACAGAGAAATTGCCTTGTGTTAAGGTGACGAACTCCTCATACTTTGCATTCTTTACACTAGTTGGGTAAAATCTCGCCCGCAGGCTTTCCTTAAACTCTGGCCAACCAATGTCTCGATTCTCGTAGTTTCGCCACCAGGTGTTTGCCTGGCCTTCCAGGAAGAATGTAGCCACCTCCACTTTCCTTTCCTTGGGGCACCGTACCGCCTCTAGCAGTTTGTCAAATTTCTCGATCCACCATTCTAGCTCATCCGGGTCCTCTTGTCCGGTATAGCTCGTAGGTTGATACTCATGTACAGCTTTGATGAAATTTGTGGGTGGTTCCCCTTGTATTTCGTCCCTCGCCAGTTGTCGCTCTACTGCGGTACCAATAGTTAACATTACTTGTTCTAATCGAGCTTGTCGTCCCTCTATAGCGTCTTGCCTATCCTCAATGGGATCAGATGCATATAGGGGGTCAGCCGGACGTTTTCCTGGGCGTCCTCGTGGTGGCATCTGAAACATAATCATAGTCTTGAGAGAAATTCATTTGCTCTCCATTTATCATTTATCAAAAAATTTTAATCATTTTCCAAATGACTTGGTGATTATGAAATTTTAAGGTTTTTCGGGTAGAAACTTTCATCGCCCTTTATAGAACCTTCGTCTCATAGGTTTACCAAAAAACGGGGATAAATAAAATTGTCGTTATAGGCTCTTGTATCCTTTTAAAGGAAAATTTATTTAAATAACATATCTGGAAGTCCTAACAAGGCAGGTACGAAGTAATTTCAACAACTCTAATGGTTATGAGAAATTTCTTATTTATCAAACCGACAACTCGATCAAGCCTCAGGTAGTAGGTCCATTAACAAAGATTAGATTCCAAGTTTGTCGAGCTAAAGGAGTAGGATAAATGTTTGAGGTTATCCTTTAAGCTCATGGTTAAGGCCATTTTGTTTCATTGAGAGTATTCCAAATAAATATCCAACTTTCCTTGCCACATAGGCGTACGAATTTAAGGAAGAATTCGTTAATGTTTTATGAAACTCGTTGTGAGCTTAAAATCTTTTGGTGCTCTTTCGTAGCACTCGCGTCTTATCTTTAAGACAATATAGTATTTAGAAAATTCTTATTCCTAGTCACCCGCATGATCATCGTGTTAACATATAATTTGTGCGCTTATAAGTCTAAGGCTTAACCTTATGTTGACAAAGGCAAGAGCGCAATTCGCACTAAGGCATAAAATAATTTGTGATACGACGATTTCTTATATAGATCGAGGAAGGGTCATAGACCATCTCAATACCCTGTTACCACTTGGTAGGTACAACTCTGGGGTAACGTTCCCATGCCTTTCCAATGGTAAAAATAAAAGTAATCGTGAATATCGTCACCTATTGTAGGCATCATCTTACGTAATAAGGCAACTGAACTGAGAAGCCAATGAACTAGTGCAATACAAGTAGATTATCCAAAACACGTCTAGAGGTAGATACTAAGGCAAAGCAGTCATCAGATAATCGGAGAGAGACTCTAGTTCGGAGTCCGATACCTTGGAAAATTCTCGTCAATAATATACTTGTAATAAACCAAAATTCTGCTCGTGCCTATATGCATATGTATGCGTGTCCCCATCCCAAAATTTAACTAAAAAAAAATAAAAATTACTTGGCATAGTCTTTTCAAAATACTCCGTGCAAAAATTTCAATAATTTAAATGCACTACTTCTTAGAGCAAAAACGGCTCTTCAAAAATATTTCTCGTGCAAAAATTGCAATAATTCATATGCACTAATCCGAATGCTTCCAAATATTTTTCGTGTAAAATTTTAATAATTTAAATACACGACTTGTATAGCCACCTGGCTTTTAAAAATAACTTTTGGTGCATGAATTTTAAAAATTTCAGATGCACAATTCCAAGAGCAAAACGCTCTGATACCAAACTGTAACACCCCCATTTTCCCTAAAGATGCAGCGGAAGAAAAGAGCGGGAACAATGGGTGGGGTGCTACCGCCACGTATTCCGGACTGCCCGAAATACGCTAAGGCTAGCATGAATAATTGCAGAAAACCAGAATTTGAATGTATATGCTAACCACGTTCCGGACAAGCTAGCATATAATTCACAAAGAAGCTTATATACTATGAGAAGTATAAAATAAGCTTAATAAAAATGTTTGGTATAGCGTAACCAAATGGAGGACTGCATTCCTCAAAGCGCGCAATAACAATAATGGAGTAAATCCATGGAAGTTTTATTTCATAAAAAGGGGTTGTCTATTTTATACTCAAAAATACTGTTAAACGCATAATGCATTGTTTAAAATAGTAGGGCACCATATTTTCATAAATGGGATAAAACCCAAATATTTTGTTTATGCTCGATAAACCACTATCTATGCCAAGTAATAGTTTTTCATCCCAAAAGGGGGTTTTAAAATATACATTTTCATAAATAATACCCCAAATCGTGCCCGTGCAGATGATGCTTTGCAGATCTCAAACCTGAAAGGAAATGGTGACAAGTGTAGAGTCAGCGAAAACAATCGCTGAGTAAGTAGACCCTTACTCCCGGAGGAGATCGGGTTGCAGAAATAATTTAAAGACAACAGTTATGGTAATGGTATGCTAAAACGAGAATTAATTTAAGCACAGACAAAATCCATATAAATCTAATCCCGGGAAGAGACAATATGACACTATGCGTTACCAAGAAATAAATTCCTCAGCCAACATGATGTGCAGGTTCCCCGTTGTAGGGCCCAAATCTCACATACATTCAAGGGTTGTGGTGGAGGTAAGAAATTTCCTCAGACCACATTGAATCGAGAAATGGCATCGGGCTGATTTCCATCAGTCCCCGTAAGTCGTGTATTACAGGCAAACGGCGGAGGATACACATCAGTCCCCGTAAGTCGTGTAACACAGGCAAACGGCGGAGGTGGCAGCAGCGACCCAAAACTTGGACCCAACCCCGTAACAATGCGCGCTCAAAAATCCATAGGACGTTGAGAATAATTGCAAGTATTGTAAAGCACAGTAAAATGGCATACCAATAATCCAAAAGCAGTAGGGAGCTATAAGCATAATTTAAAATAAGAAAATGGTTTTTAAAAATTATGCTTTAGCTAAAATAATTTTGGGCTTACTCCAAAGAGTAAAAATCTACTTACAGTCACCGTAGACGAGATGGATGCAACACACGCGTAGGCTACGAGCAGATATCCCTTTACAGCTATTTGGCTAGCAATATTTCAATGACTCAGCATACTATGATGGTATTTTACCATAAATATAATAACTAAAATCTTACAACTAATAAATCTTACCCGAACACTTTACGCTTTTATGGGATTAGTTATCGTAACTTCGATCGGGCTCCTAAAACCTCTTTATGGAACTAGTAGCAAAATGGGAGAGAAATAGAAATGAAATCGGAGAAACAGCAAGTGAAGAAAGAAAAGAAGGAAGAAATGAAGACAGGGGTTGGGCGAGGGTTGCAGATGGCCGGAAATGGGGAGGATAATGGTGGCGGAAATGGTGGCCGGATTTGGATGGAGAAGGGGGCTGCGGTGGAGTGGAGGCCGGCGGTGGTGGTGGCAAACGGCGGCAGGGGCTACGGGTTGCGCGGTGGCTGGAAAATGGAAAAGGGGGAAAATTTGGTGGTGGTCGGAGGTTCGTCGGCGGTGGTGGCGGCGTCGGAATCCGGCGATGGTGGAGGGTGAGGGAGAAAGGATGGAGGAGGGAAGAAGGGGAGGTTTATATAGAAGGGAGGAGGTATCCTTATAACCGGTTAATAGCTTCGTCCATTGGGTTCTCACCCCTTTATCCAACGGATATCCATAGTGGTCAATCAAATGTCAATTAAAGTGATTTGACCCTTTTGTCCAATGGATTTTCACCTATTATCCAACGGATATCCATAGTGGTCAATCAAAGGTCAATTAAAGTGATTTGACCCTTTTGTCCAATGGATTTCATCTATATAATTTGTGTTATCAGCACAAATAATTCCAAACTTCAAATCTTCTTATTTGGAACATCTTGGTAATAATGGGTCGGTCGACCTCGAACCCCATAAGTTCATTGGCTAATTATTCTTGATTATGGACTTAATTAGTCTAATTGGTGGACTTAATAATCTCTAATGATATTATATTTAGTTGTAAGGACTTAATGTTTATATTTTAATTCATGCCTAATATTTAATCCATTTAAATTACTCCAACAAATTATTTAACTCGAGATAAATATAATCTTTCCGCAATTGTTGTCGTCATATTCGGGTTTAATTATTCTTGATTTAAAAATAGTGATTTATTTATTAAATCCAACATTAATTATAATGGGCATGTCAAATATACTTCTTCGTCCAAATTCTAATAAGTTAATATAATTTTAAATTCCAAATCCTCTAGTAACTATGGCTTAGGCATTTTTAATAAACATTTCCATAATAAGTTATATATGCTCTCGAATGTTTTATCGTGTAATTAGACTTGTGTAACAATACATGATTTTATAATCATAAACTAATAAGTATGTAAAACACTTAGTAGTAAATTTTATTAAATAACCCAGGTTTCTTAATTGGGCGATTTACTTATTGAGGTTTTGACCGCTCATATTTTCCGTAATCGAATCAACTTAATATTTTAAATTAATCTATAGTGATTAATTCTACCGCTTGACTCTTGCTCAATACTTTCTTTTTTATTTAAAAGCTTATAATATATCTTTTTGTTAAAAATCAAATAGCTTATAAACTTATTAGGGCTTTAATAATTAAACCTTGTTTGATGTTTCGGGACCTTCATTCCAAATCTCGAAATTAAATATAATTGATTATTAATTAAGGGTCAATAATTTACAGATAAATATTTATTATGCTTCTGCTTAAATTAATTCTAGTTGGTATTTCATGAATTTACTAAGTTATCCGTTAATAACAAGGTCTGCTATTTTTAATAAGTTAATTAGCTCACTATTTATATTACCTTAATTAAGTCTCTCGTGTAGTCAAATAGCCTTTCTGAATTCGTTATCGATGTAAATATTCAAGTCTCCGGTCTTTTTAAACTAGTTGGCTAAATATTCCTAGTTAAACCATATTGGTTAATTTCCATAATTTAACCCTTGCCCAATATTACTTAATCCAACGCTTAAAAATTAACGGATGGATAAATATTTTTATCCTGAAACCATTGCTACTTTATTCGTATTTAATTATGCCTTATTATTGATCGTAGATCTATAGTCCCGAATGATCTCTAACACTTGTTTGTCCAATATATTCTTATTTGAAAAGCTTATAATAAATTCTTTTGTTTTTATTTTAAAATAAGATAGCTTGTACTTATTGGAGTTCTAATAATTAGATGTTGCTTGAAGCTAGAGCTATGTTTGGAACCTTCATGGCATATTCTGAAATTAAGTGTATTCGGTTATCATTAAAGATTAAGGATTTAAAGACTACTAAATAATTATACTAAATTTTGACTAAATAGGGGTGATTAATTGGCATGGATTTAAATAATTCGTTATAATGTATAATTTAATACTTGTAAGTTAATTACATATTGTTGCACTTAAAAGTTTTAATTTCTCAAATAGTTCACAACTAGGATAAATTCTTATTTCAAAAATATCTTTTCGTTTTGTCTTCCAAAATTTAAGTTTATGAGAAATTTTGAATATCTATTTATTAAGAATTTAAATTTCTAGTTAATAATTTTATGGGGTGTTATAGAACGATTCTGAAATTTCACGAAGGTATTCATAACGTATAGATCTACAACTCTTATATTCAACGCCAAGCCTAGATCGGTCTAGATCTAAGGTAGAAATCACCAACAAGTTCGAATAAAGAATCTATCATCGTTTCAAGATCTAAACCACAGGCAGGTCTGTTCGTGGTTGTTTTCGGATATCAAAACACAATGAAAAATTATGAAAATTTTACAGTAGATAGATCTAAGCCTTAGGAACGTTTTTCGTGTTTTAAGTTTTTCCGTTTGAAGTCGTTTTAAGGTTCGGAAAAATTAGACAACACTGTTGCGCCGTTAGAAATCACATGTTGACAGATTTACGAAAGTTTTGATTAAGTTTCTAGATTTAAATATTTTAAATACTCCCAAAACCGTGTAAGCGTTAACTTACAGAGGTGTGAACGTCCGGGATTATCTATTTCGAAGGCGTGGCTTCCAGTCCACCGTTTCTCCTCTCCGTTCGTCGGGTTCTACGATCTAGATCCAATTCGAGGTGTAGAAAGAAAAAGGAGATGATTAGGATTCGTTTTCGAATCGTATATGGAACAAGGATTGGATCGAGACTTACCACGACTCTGGAGATGGTAGAATTTTCGTCCAACAGGTCTCGCCTTTGGTTTCGTGCCTCCGACGACTCCGGATTTAGGGTTTCGAATGTGTAGGAAGTTGTAGGGTTTCGTAAAAGTATTCGGAGCTCCTAGGAGGTCTTATTTATAGATTTCCAGGTCCTAGGGCGTCCAACATCTGACCTAAGGGTCTTGGGTCGAGAGATGTTCAACCGAAAGTCGAAAAATCCGCGTTCGGGCGAGAGATTCACGCAACGGGCGAATCTGTCGCTTGGCGCGGCCGTGGCGCGCCCTTCCCCTTGTGACCGCGCGGCCACCGCGCCGAACTCGCCTGGACTTCGGTCCGGGCGGGTCGTGCGATCCGTCGTGCTTTTCCGCCTCTCTTTCGGGTTTCTATCCCTCTATGCTCCCGAATTCCGATTTCCGGGGTATCTTCGGGTTTCTACTTTCTCTCTAAATTTTTACTCGGGTCTAATTGGATGTTTGGACTCGAATCCTCGAGTTCATTAGTCGGGTTTCGGTGTACAATTTATTTACCTTTAATCCATCCTTTTATTTAAAGGAATTCCTTTAATTCCTTTTTATGTTAAATCTCATTTTCTCATTTTCTTATCTTTATTTATTTCTTTATTTGCTGGATTCATTTATTTATTTATGGTATTTATTTTATTTATTATTTATTTATTTAATTATTGTTTTATTTTATGATGGAAAATTCTCGGGTATTACAGCAGGTTCAGGACAACCTTCCAACAAGGATCTGATGGATGTATTGTTGAAAATGACTGGTCGTTTGGACAACATGTATCAGCGATTGGACAGTATGGACCAGAGGATGGATGATTTAAATCAAAGGGTTGATACCTTCAAAGACTACATGGCCATGCATGGCAATGCTGTTCAATCCGAAACCATGAGACGTCTTGAGCTGAAAATCCAGGAGGTGTTTGACAGGCAATCACCACAGGCCACCCCACCTGCAACCTCCAGTACCCCTCGGAGCCATCAAAGTGGACCCCAGGGTGTTAAAGCCACGAAATGGAGGAGGCCGAGGCTGAACTCGAGGCCCAACAACAGAATGAGACGAATTTTGTCCTTCACCGTCAACAGGGACCCCGACGAGTTGGCCAAAACAATCTTGTGCCTCAAACACCTGCAAATCTTCAACCTCCACGAGTGCCTGCTCTACCCAGACCAGCCAGACATCAGCATCATGATACTGATTCAGATCCAGAAGAAGAAGTCTACAGGAACCCCCGCAGAAATAATCGCCATGATGAGTGTAACACCCCGGATTTGATAACCCAGGCCGGGATGTCACCGCCGCATTTCCTAGCAAGACACGGCTTCCCGAGCTCGCTAAGGAAACGCAAGGCTTGTGGGTATGGAAAAGATTTAAAACATTTCAAGATTTAGTCCGGAAATTTATAATACTCAGTACGATAGTAGAAATTATCACGTGCGGAAAATAAATAAAGTAAGTGCAGCGGAAAGTAAAATCACGGCCAACATGGCCAAATCCTCGGGTTTAACAGACCCGGTAAAAACAGTACGATGCAGAAATTTAAAATGTCCATTATGATTTCCCCCAAGTGCATATGCAATGCGTCACTCGACGTACTCTGAAAAAAAAAAGAAATGACAACGGTTGTCAGTATAAAAATATACTGAGTAAGTTAATCCCTAACTACAAATAAAAGGGGTTACAAGTGTTTAAACTAAAGATTTCGCTTACCGTACGGGGATTTAAAAATACATGATTTATTTGCAGCGGAAAATCATGATTAAAGAACTAAATTTAAAAAGCGAAATTTAAAGCATAATTTAAGATGCGTAAAATTTTAAATGCATAATTAAAGACAGGATAAATACGATTTAAGCATAATGAAACACTCACACGAGTCTTTTACTTTTCATCCCGTAAACTAAGAAGAGGACACCATACCGGGAGATCACTAACGAGGCAATCTCAACATAGGACCACTAACGAGGCAGTCCAAACAATGGAAGACCACTAACGAGGCAGTCTCAAAGATAGTAGGACCACTAACGAGGCGATCCAAAAAGATAGTAGGACCACTAACGAGGCGATCCACAAACACAGCGCGCGAGATCACTAACGAGGCAATCTCAGATAGTAAGGAGACCACTAACGAGGCAGTCTCAAAGATAATGATAGTATGAAGATCGGCTCAGCCTAGTGAACGGGATTTTTCGAAAGTTCGTATTTCAAAGTTATCAAATGATCGATATCGCGTTTTCATAGTTCGAGTTTTCTCAAGTTCGAAAAATCCTATTCGAGGCAGTTTACGCCTTTCTTAATTTAAAATTCGTCTTTTCTCCAAAAATTCTGAAATTTTTACAGTAACTCAAAAACACACATACGAACAACTTTCATGCTTTAAGTTTTTGGAAATAAGGTTCCGAAGTGAGTTGAAATTTGAGTTTATTGCAAAGAATAATTTATGTCTTAAAAACTGTTTTCGTCACAGGTTCGTGCAACGCCGATTAAAAATTCATTTCAAAACCAATCGATGTGAAATTTTTACAGTAACTACACGACACATTAAGGAACAACTTTCATGTTTTAAGTTTTTGGAAATAATGAATTCTTGGTACTCAAAAATCGAGTGCAACTCACTGCATACTCATGGCCCTTAAAACGAATTCAAAACAGTTCTAAAAACTTGGCCGTTTGACATATCAAATGAACACCAAAATTCGTGAAATTTTGTAGGCATAATCTAGACACAATTATCTACAACTTTTGGTTAGAAATGCAAGTTAAATCATTCGAAAAATGGGTGAAAAACATGCATCAAGTTGAATGAAGGAATTTGTCACAGAATTAAACGGTTCGGTTCAATACAGAAAGTTCATGGCGAAAATTGGGATAGCAAAACTTAATGTCAACGGCTGAAATTTGGACACTAGATAGATAAAGGTGTTAGGAACAACTTTTATGTTGAAAAGTTTTCGGTTTGAATTCCCGAAGGTCAAGTTTTTGGCGAGTCTTTAAAATTGGACGAAAATAGGGTTTTTGAAAACCGATTTTTGTTACAAGCCTATATCTCGAGTTTTAAACAACAAACAACCACGAAAATTTGTGAGTAAGGTTTTAACTTACTTAGGATGGTGATAGGGTCGCTGGATTGTGTTTCCGGACGTCCTAGGGTCACGACGAACGGCCAACTTCTCCGATCGCTTTTTGTTCATTTTCCGACGTGAAATCGTAGTAAGGAAATAGTGTTAGAATTCGAGTTTCGGAGACTCATGGACTGATGGAATGCTATATTAAGACTTACCAAGGTTCTAGGAAGCCGTGGCTCAGTCCCGTTCACTTCGTCGTCGCCGGAATGTTCGCCGGAAAGCTTCGTCGGAAGAGTTTGGCTTGGAGAGGGAGTTTGTGAGTATGGTGGGGATGGTTTTCTGGGGAATTAGGGCTTTTGAGGCTCCCCAGCCGCCCTTAAGCCTTCCTTAAGGCTGGAATTTGGTTTCCCTCGAAGGGAATTGTAATTTAGGCAAGAAAATCACCCCCGAATGGAAAGATTACACCTTCAGCCCCTCTGGCGCGGAGGTGGCGCGCACCCACCCCTATGGTCGCGCGGAGCACGCGTGCCAGGCCTGGCGTCGCGACGCCTTTGGCCGCGCGGTGGCCGCGCGGCGGCGCGCGGACAGCGCGGGCCGGCCGGACCGGCCGGTTCGGCGATCCGCGTGTTCCGTCGGGTCTTCCCTCGCCTTCCCCTATCGGTTTTCTACGTGTTAGCTCGATTCCCTGGGTCGTCTTCGTTTCGGAATCTTCTCCTTAATCTGGTTACGAGTCCGGCTTATCGCTCGCAACATTTCCGGGTCCTACTTAGCCTAGTCTAAATTGGTTCCAACATCTCCTATCGTCCTTGTGATCTAATTCGTGATGTATTTTGTGATTTATTTTGTGACTGAACTTAGAAATTAGTTCTAAGCTGCCTACGTACCCTGTGAAGGGATCAAGTCATGACGTAGTTCAAAACAATTCGAATTTGTTTTTCCTCGGGTGTTACATCCTCCCCCCCTTAAGAATACAGTTATGTCCCCATAACTGTGGTCGGGTCGTCTTGGAAGAGGGTAGGGTAACGTTGTCTCATGTCGGCTTCCAATTCCCAGGTTGCCGTCTCCGTTTCGTGGTTGGACCACAGGACCTTGACCATCTTTACAGTTTTATTCCTTGTCACCCTTTCCTTGTAGTCGAGTATTTGCACCGGGGTTTCTTCATAGGTCAAGTCATCATCCAATTCGATTACGTCCGGTTGGAGTACATGCGACGTGTCGGGCACATACTTCTTTAGCTGGGAAACGTGAAACACGTTATGGACGCGTGCTAGTTGAGGCGGCAGCGCCAGCCGGTACGCCAGATTCCCCACTCTCTCTAGGATCTCATATGGCCCTATGTATCGTGGGCTCAGTTTCCCTCGCTTGCCAAAGCGCATTACGCCCTTCATTGGCGAGACTTTCAGCATGACCTTGTCACCGACTTGAAATTCCAAGTCCTGCCGTCTCACGTCCGCATAACTCTTCTGCCGGTCCTGAGCGGCTCTCATCTTCCCCTGGATAACCTTAACTTGCTGAGCCATGTCCTCCACCAGTTGTGGCCCTACCGTCATTATTTGATCGTTCTCTTCCCAACTCAATGGGCTTCGGCATCTTCGTCCGTACAGCGCTTCGAAGGGCGCCATGCCGATGCTCGCATGATAACTGTTGTTATAGGAGAACTCGATCAAGGGTAAGTGGTGCTCCCAACTTCCCTTGAATTCCAACACACAAGCCCTCAACATGTCCTCCAGCGTCTGTATAGTTCGCTCCGTCTGTCCATCCGTCATAGGGTGGAACGCCGTACTCATCTTTATCTGCGTCCCCAGAGCTTCTTGCAGCTTGGTCCAAAACTGGGAGACGAATCTGCTATCCCTATCCGAGATGATGTCATGCGGCACCCCGTGCCGGCGTACCACATTGTCTACGTATGCTCTTGCTAGTTGGTCCATTGTCCAAGTGTCCTTCATCGGGATGAAAATGGCGGCCTTCGTTAACCTATCCACGATCACCCAGATCTTATTCATTCCCTTTGGCGAACGTGGCAACCCTGAAACAAAATCCATGGAGATGCTATCCCACTTCCAGCTTGGGATCTCCAATGGTTGCATTAATCCTAAGGGCTTTTGCCGTACTGCCTTGATCTTCTGGCAGGTAAGGCACCTTGCCACGAATTCGGCCACTTCTCTCTTCATGTTCGGCCACCAATAATTTTTCTTCAAGTCCTTGTATAGCTTATCCCCTCCGGGGTGGACCGAGTAGGGGGTGCTATGGCCTTCCTCCATCACCTTCTTCTTCAGATCTGCGGACTCCCGCGGTATACACCCTCTTCCCCTGAAGCGGATGCTCCCGTCCTTGTGAATCTGGAAATCTACTGCCTTTCCTTCGGCAATGCTTCTCCTTATTTCCTCCATCTGTTCGTCACTCGACTGGGCGAGTCGTATCTCTTCGAATACGGTAGGGCTTACTACCATCGCGTTGACGACCTCGGTTACCGTACCGGGATGCACCAGTTCCAGGCTTAATTTCGCCAAATCTCTGTACAATTCGGCCGGTATCACCAGTGAGTTCGTGACGTGTTGCGCCTTCCGACTCAAGGCGTCGGCCACGACGTTGGCCTTGCCCTCGTGATACGCGACTTCTAAGTCGTAATCTTTGATCAGTTCCAACCATCTCCTCTGCCTCAAGTTCAGCTCTCTTTGCGTGAATATGTACTTGAGGCTCTTATGGTCGGTGAACATCCGACACTTCCGCCCATAGAGATAGTGTCTCCAGATTTTTAGGGCGAACACGACCGCGGCCAGTTCCAGGTCGTGCGTCGGGTAGTTTTGCTCGTGCGGTTTCAGCTGTCGTGATGCGTACGCTATGACCTTTTGATCCTGCATCAGTACGCATCCCAGTCCTTCTCTCGAGGCGTCGCTATACACCTCGAAGTCTCCATCCTCTGATGGTAACGCCAACACCGGCGCCGTGGTAAGTCGTTTCTTCAGCTCCTGGAATGCGGCTTCACACTCGCCAGTCCAGTCATACTTCACCCCCTTCTTCAGCAGTTGGGTCAATGGGCGGGCGATTTTGGAGAAGTCTTGGACAAATCGCCTGTAGTAGCCCGCCAGCCCGAGAAAGCTTCTTATCTCCGTTGGGCTCTTCGGGGGTACCCACTCGGTTACAGCCGAGATTTTTGCCGGGTCTACCGCCACTCCGCTGGCGGATACGATATGCCCAAGGAATGTTACCTCCCTCAGCCAGAAGTCGCATTTGGACAACTTCCCGTATAGCTGATTTTCTCGGAGGATCCTCAGCACTTTATGTAAGTGCTCGGAATGTTCTTCCTCGTCCCTTGAGTAGACCAAGATGTCGTCTATGAATACCACTACGCATTGATCTAACAGTCCTCGGAACACGTTGTTCATGAGGTTCATGAACATCGCCGGGGCGTTCGTCAGTCCGAATGACAGTACTGTGAATTCGTAGTGTCCGTAGCGAGTCCTGAACGCTGTCTTCGGGATGTCCTTCTCAGCAATTCGCAGTTGATGATATCCCGATCGCAGGTCGATCTTGGAGAACACAGTAGCTCCCTTCAGCTGGTCAAACAGATCCTCGATTCTGGGCAACGGATACTTGTTCTTGATAGTGACTTGATTAAGTCCCCTATAGTCAATACACAGTCTTAGACTCCCATCCTTCTTTTTGACGAATAAGACCGGTGCTCCCCATGGAGACGTACTCGGTCGGATATATCCCTTTTCCAGCAATTCTTCGAGCTGTTCCTTTAGCTCCTTCATCTCCGGCGGTGCCATGCGGTAAGGAGCCTTTGATACAGGTTCCGTTCCCGGGATAAGATCTATGGTGAACTCGAGATCCCTCTCAGGGGGCATGCCAGGAACGTCCTCTGGGAACACATCCGGGTACTCTCTCACCACCGGAATGTTGTCTATCTTTACTCCTTCAGCCTCGAGGTTGTGAACGTAGCATGCGTATAGCGCGTGGCCCTTACGCATTAGGCTACCTAACTCTAGGGCGTTGATTAACTTGTTAGATTTCTTAGGGGGTTGAGAGTAGAAGATGACTCTTTTCCCCCTACTTTTTGACAGCGTGATCTTTTGCTTTTGGCATTCGATCACGGCCTTATACCGGGTTAGCCAATCCATTCCTAGTATGACGTCAAAGTCCCTGACGTTGAACTCTACCAAGTTTGCGAAAAACTCTACGTTCTTTATCACTATAGGTATTCCATTGTAGCGTTTAGAGCATGCTATTACTTCTCCAGAGGGCAGTTGGATGCCTAAGCTAATTATCTCGCACTTAGGTAGATCTAGTTCAGTTACGACTCTCGAAGATACAATCGAGCAACTGGCTCCGGAATCAAATAAGACTCTAAGTGGAGTACTTAGGACATGGAAAGTACCTGCCATCACGTCACCCTGCGCGGGTATGTCAGCCTGGTTGATCACGTTCAACCTCCCCATCGGCCTCCCTTGATGGGCTGGCTGGTTTTGATTTGGGTTTGCATTTTGCTGCTGGTTCGGAGGGCGTTGGTTCGGATTCGGAGGAGGCCGATATCCTTGATTGTTGCCATTCCTACCTCCCTGGTTGAACGGCTCGTTAGGTCCAATGACCAAGTCTTCTCTTTTCGTGATGTTCTCGAGTCGGGTTCGACATTCCTCCCTCCGATGGCCAATTCGGCCGCACCGGAAGCACTCGCCCATCTGAGGACACCTCCTTACCAGGTGCGGCCTGCCACATCGTGGGCACGGCGGCACTCGCCCTCCTTGGTTGACATTCCGACCATTGTTGTTCTGAGCATTCCCGTTCGGCCCGCGCCGAAAGTTGTCCCCGCCAGTAGTGTTGCTTGTCCGGTTATCCCTGTTCCTCTTGTCTGGGCCTTGCGCCCCTCGGCTGGATTCCCCAGCAACCTTCCTCTTTAGTTGTTGCACTCGTGCTACTGCTACTGCACGATCGTAGACAGATTGCAGGTCCGGGTAGTTAACTCCAGTGATCACCTCTCGAATCGACAAGTTCAATCCCATTTCGAACTTTTGCGCCTTCTCCCCGTCAGTAGGTACCATCCTGGGCGCAAATCTCACCAATTCCTTAAACCGTGCATAGTATTCTTGAACAGATTTCTCTCCCTGCTTCAGGGATGAGAACTCCTCGTACAGTGCTGCCTTAGTACTCATCGGGTAGAAGCGCTCCCGGAGTAACTCCATGAACTCGTTCCACGAGTAAGGTTCATCATCCTCTGCCAGCTTCCCTTGGGTAGCCTGCCACCAGTCGTCGGCCTCGCCACCCAGATAGTACGAGGCCACGTGGACCTTCTCCCCCTCCGGGCATCTTACCGCCTTTAGCAATTTGTCGAAGGTTCTCAACCATTCTTCCAGCTTAGCGGGGTCTTCCTCCCCGACGTAGTAAGGTGGTCGGTAGGGGTTCACCGCAGCCAAGTAGTTGATCCTTGCTTCCGGTGGTGGCGCCGCGGCAGCTCCACCCTGGTTAACGTAAGCATTACCCAGTGCGATTAGTAATTCTTCCATATTTCTCAATCGCCCTTCCGCAGGGTTAGGCATTGGTCCTGCCGGGTTTGGCATCTCCGCGTCAGGTGCCTGCTCATTGGGTTGTCCTGGCGTGCCGTGGGTGTTGGGGGTGGCAGGGAAGGGCCTTGGTCGTCCTCGAGGTGCCATCCTGTTACAACCGAGGAAGGTGTAAAGTTCAAGGAGATTCGATAAAGTGGAAAAAAAAAGTCTTGCTGAATTGTACGGTGCTTATCAGGAGTTGGTCAGTATTTGCATTTGTTTATTCAGTCGTTTAGGGTTTTAGGGTCGGAGGTACTTGTCGTTTTGTTATGCAGAATTAGATGCGTTGTTTGTCTGTCGGCGCTTTGTTGAGATATAAAGATGGCGTATAAGATAAGTGTTTGTGACTTTATTGCTCAGTAGAAGTTTTTGTTTTGATACAAGCGACAAGTAACAAAGATCCTGAAAATAGTTTGGGAAAATAGAAAAGGAGAACAATGGGAATAATGCATCAAAATCTCTAATCCTGCGAAGGGTAGGTGGTCGGGTCCTCCATGGGGTCATCCTCATCACTTGATTCCTCGATGGTGCCCGTGCCAAGGGGCCCATGGAACACTGGGCTGGCCGGCCAACTGGGCCCAGCAACAGGAGCAGGATCAACGATTGCAACTGGGGTTTGGACGGCTGCAGGGACAGCGACGGGGTCAATAACGAGGCTAGTTACAGGGGGAATTCCTGGGTTGAGTGGGGCAGGTGGAAGCAGATCATCCTTCAGGTGATGCAGTTGATGTCCCAAGACCCCTGCTTGGGTCTCTACGTCGTCAATCTGGGTCCGAAGCTCAGTCTCGCGGGTCTGGAGTTCGTTGATTTGGACTTGGAGTTGGGTTATATCTTGGTGTCCTGCTTGGCCCAGATTAGTTAGGTGGCCCAAGTTAGCTTCCATTTGCTCTACCCTTAGTCTGAAGTTGTTCACGTTTTGAGGAGATTCGAGGTATGCTTCAATCAACCTCATTAGTAGGTTGATCATGTTCACGTTTGGGGAAGCCATCTATTGTTAACAAGGTAGGTTAGAGTTAGACGTTTTTCAGGCAAAGTTAAGATATGCATATATTTAAATCTATATGCAACATGCAAGTGCAAGTCCCTTCCCCATAAAATAAATTGCTAAAGGTTGGGCCTCCATAGTGGGCAAAATTTAATATTTCTTGGGCTAAGATTTGGGCTATGTAAAAAGGATTATAGATTTTTGGGCTAAAAATAGTACTAGTAGTCAAATAAATAATTTTAAAAGAAATAACACTTGGGCTTAAAAATATTGGTTTAAAATAATAGTAATAGCTTTAAAAATTTTCCGGGCTCTGATACCAACTTGTAACACCCTGGATTTGATAACCCAGGCCGGGATGTCACCGCCGCATTTCCTAGCAAGACACGGCTTCCCGAGCTCGCTAAGGAAACGCAAGGCTTGTGGGTATGGAAAAGATTTAAAACATTTCAAGATTTAGTCCGGAAATTTATAATACTCAGTACGATAGTAGAAATTATCACGTGCGGAAAATAAATAAAGTAAGTGCAGCGGAAAGTAAAATCACGGCCAACATGGCCAAATCCTCGGGTTTAACAGACCCAGTAAAAACAGTACGATGCAGAAATTTAAAATGTCCATTATGATTTCCCCCAAGTGCATATGCAATGCGTCACTCGACGTACTCTGAAAAAAAAAGAAATGACAACGGTTGTCAGTATAAAAATATACTGAGTAAGTTAATCCCTAACTACAAATAAAAGGGGTTACAAGTGTTTAAACTAAAGATTTCGCTTACCGTACTGGGATTTAAAAATACATGATTTATTTGCAGCGGAAAATCATGATTAAAGAACTAAATTTAAAAAGCGAAATTTAAAGCATAATTTAAGATGCGTAAAATTTTAAATGCATAATTAAAGACAGGATAAATACGATTTAAGCATAATGAAACACTCACACGAGTCTTTTACTTTTCATCCCGTAAACTAAGAAGAGGACACCATACCGGGAGATCACTAACGAGGCAATCTCAACATAGGACCACTAACGAGGCAGTCCAAACAATGGGAGACCACTAACGGGGCAGTCTCAAAGATAGTAGGACCACTAACGAGGCGATCCACAAACACAGCGCGCGAGATCACTAACGAGGCAATCTCAGATAGTAAGGAGACCACTAACGAGGCAGTCTCAAAGATAATGATAGTATGAAGATCGGCTCAGCCTAGTGAACGGGATTTTTCGAAAGTTCGTATTTCAAAGTTATCAAATGATCGATATCGCGTTTTCATAGTTCGAGTTTTCTCAAGTTCGAAAAATCCTATTCGAGGCAGTTTACGCCTTTCTTAATTTAAAATTCGTCTTTTCTCCAAAAATTCTGAAATTTTTACAGTAACTCAAAAACACACATACGAACAACTTTCATGCTTTAAGTTTTTGGAAATAAGGTTCCGAAGTGAGTTGAAATTTGAGTTTATTGCAAAGAATAATTTATG
Source organism: Hygrophila difformis (assembly GCA_030278955.1). NCBI lineage: Eukaryota > Viridiplantae > Streptophyta > Magnoliopsida > Lamiales > Acanthaceae > Hygrophila > Hygrophila difformis. The sequence goes on along the minus strand of JAOANR010000010.1, from coordinate 33,500,503 downwards.
TCTTAAAAACTGTTTTCGTCACAGGTTCGTGCAACGCCGATTAAAAATTCATTTCAAAACCAATCGATGTAAAATTTTTACAGTAACTATACGACACATTAAGGAACAACTTTCATGTTTTAAGTTTTTGGAAATAATGAATTCTTGGTACTCAAAAATCGAGTGCAACTCACTGCATACTCATGGCCCTTAAAACGAATTCAAAACAGTTCTAAAAACTTGGCCGTTTGACATATCAAATGAACACCAAAATTCGTGAAATTTTGTAGACATAATCTAGACACAATTATCTACAACTTTTGTTTTGAAATGCAAAGTTAAATCATTCGAAAAATGGGTGAAAAACATGCATCAAGTTGAATGAAGGAATCTGTCACAGAATTAAACGGTTCGGTTCAATACAGAAAGTTCATGGCGAAAATTGGGATAGCAAAACTTAATGTCAACGGCTGAAATTTGGACACAAGATAGATAAAGGTGTTAGGAACAACTTTTATGTTGAAAAGTTTTCGGTTTGAATTCCCGAAGGTCGAGTTTTTGGCGAGTCTTTAAAATTGGACGAAAATAGGGTTTTTGAAAACCGATTTTTGTTACAAGCCTATATCTCGAGTTTTAAACAACAAACAACCACGAAAATTTGTGAGTAAGGTTTTAACTTACTTAGGATGATGATAGGGTCGCTGGATTGGGTTTCCGGACGTCCTAGGGTCACGACGAACGGCCAACTTCTCCGATCGCTTTTTGTTCGTTTTCCGACGTGAAATCGTAGTAAGGAAATAGTGTTAGAATTCGAGTTTCGGAGACTCATGGACTGATGGAATGCTATATTAAGACTTACCAAGGTTCTAGGAAGCCGTGGCTCAGTCCCGTTCACTTCGTCGTCGCCGGAATGTTCGCCGGAAAGCTTCGTCGGAAGAGTTTGGCTTGGAGAGGGAGTTTGTGAGTATGGTGGGGATGGTTTTCTGGGGAATTAGGGCTTTTGAGGCTCCCCAGCCGCCCTTAAGCCTTCCTTAAGGCTGGAATTTGGTTTCCCTCGAAGGGAATTGTAATTTAGGCAAGAAAATCACCCCCGAATGGAAAGATTACACCTTCAGCCCCTCTGGCGCGGAGGTGGCGCGCACCCACCCCTATGGTCGCGCGGAGCACGCGTGCCAGGCCTGGCGTCGCGACGCCTTTGGCCGCGCGGTGGCCGCGCGGCGGCGCGCGGACAGCGCGGGCCGGCCGGACCGGCCGGTTCGGCGATCCGCGTGTTCCGTCGGGTCTTCCCTCGCCTTCCCCTATCGGTTTTCTACGTGTTAGCTCGATTCCCTAGGTCGTCTTCGTTTCGGAATCTTCTCCTTAATCTGGTTACGAGTCCGGCTTATCGCTCGCAACATTTCCGGGTCCTACTTAGCCTAGTCTAAATTGGTTCCAACATCTCCTATCGTCCTTGTGATCTAATTCGTGATGTATTTTGTGATTTATTTTGTGACTGAACTTAGAAATTAGTTCTAAGCTGCCTACGTACCCTGTGAAGGGATCAAGTCATGACGTAGTTCAAAACAATTCTAATTTGTTTTTCCTCGGGTGTTACAATGAGCCCGACCGAGACTTGAAGGGGATCAAGTTTGACATTCCCCCATTCAAGGGATCAAGTTTGACATTCCCGCCAGATTGGATGTTCCCTTGAATGGAAGCACTCAATGGAGCTCATTTTCAACTGCCATAACTACACAGACATCAAAAAGGTCAATGTGGCCATTTGTGCGTTCAAAGATTATGCGTTGGTATGGTGGCAGAAAGTGACTCAAGACATTCATTGGAATTTCTATGATCCCATTCGAACTTGGACCACACTGACACGGGCCATGGAAACAGGTTTGTACCGTCTCACTACCGACAGGACTTATACGATAAGCTTGCATTTCTTGTTCAAGGGAACAGGTCGGTAGAGGAATACTACAAGGAAATGGAAACTCTCTTGATAAAAGCCGGAGTAGAAGAAGACGAAGGCATCACAAAGTCTAGATTTCTCAAAGGACTCCGAATTGAGATCCGCAAGGAGGCTAAGCTACGGCCATACGACACTCTGTCCGAACTGGTGGAGCTAGCCATAAAGCTTGACACTGATGAACAACCTCGAGTGCCGAAAGTACAATACCGACATGATTTCGGGTCCAGTTCACAGAAGCCCTGGAATCAGAGAACATTCATTCCAAGGGAAGATGAGCCAAAACCGAAAGGTTTCGAGATGGCCAAGGAATTTAAGACCTATCGTCCGGAAGGTCCTAAACCCGCGGTCATCGAGAGACCCAAATTTGATAAGGATCGGAAGAAGGAGGTCACTGAAGCTTTTAGGCACAAACCTGCTACATAACTCTCAACTCTCTTTAAACTATAATTCTCATAGGATTGTTCAAGAGCATGCCCAATTTGCCTACCGAAAGCGCACGGTATCAGCTTGCAGTATTTATTTTTAATTGTCGGGATCGTTCTCTGGAGAGTAACACGATAGAAGTGCGTTAATAACATTCTAAATCTTAGAACACCACTACATCCTCTGGTTTATGATGGAGTAATGATTATGTCTAATGAATAAGTGTTGAGAAATAAATGCATAAAAGCTACAAGGAAATAAAGGAAAGCAGTATTAAAAAGTAAATATGAATGGAATGAATGCATTTAAAGATTCATGAGTTAAAAGATATTATGGACTTAATGTCAATCAAACAAAATGGGACTAAGGTAGAGCAGTCATACTTCAATGTAAAACAGTAAAATGGAAGCTCAATGAGTCAAGATGAATCCTCTAACAAGTTAATCAACTCTTCATGTCTTTGATCACTTTCCCAAGACAAGTACCGGTGATCCAGTGTCATGACATTTTAAGCACTGAAATCATGAGATACCATTATTAAGAAATGATCGGTCTGACTCATTTCTTAGCAACAGTTTTCAGAATTATCACTTAATCTGTTTCTTTCGAATTCAGATTAAGCCATTGAAAACTCAAGGTCACATCTAAATCATCATGCATTAGTTGAACTTGAAGTTACCCTCTCATTATTTTGAGGATAGGAGGATATCTTATGCTCCTATCTTGGATGTCCTCTACAAGAAATGAAAAGCTAGTATTTAAATCTATCATCCAAGGGTCGCTCAAGACTCAAACTTCTCAAAGTAATTCCATCAAGTATCTGTAAGAAATAATAGTCCTGTAAGTATATCAAGATGAATTTGCTAATCAAAGTCATTGACTTATCTGGACTAATCAGATTCACACAGATGTTTTAGCATGAGTCTGTAAATAAATCTAAATACCCATGTTTAACTCAGGCTTAATGAAAATGAGCAAGTTGCCCAACCTCCTACCCATAGCAGATGATTAAGATATCATAAGGCTATAAACCCTGGAGGTTAACTCTTCCAAATTCTCATTAATTATTGGGACAAAAGCTGGTTTTTGAAACATCTTTCCCTTTTAACGACAAGTACTAAATGCCCAACTAAAGAACAAGTTTGTTCTTAATCATCCTGAGTAAAAGATGTTTGAGAAAACTCATATCATCATCTCTCTCAATGTGCTTTAGAAAGTAATGATGTAAAATACAGATATGAAATGTGAATTTATGTTAAGAAGTAAGGATACTCATCTTAGTCTGGAAAATATCCCAAAATATCATAGGTAAAAGTAGTAATATATGTATAAAGAAGCAATGAGGGTTCTGAATCCTCTTAAGCAAAATGCTAGGGTTCTCCCAGAATATAGATTAGGAGCTAGACAGAATCAGGAAATCACTTTCCTATGAAAAAGATTTTAGGAATAATTCTGCAAAATAAGTGTCCAAGACAGCTCGCAGTAACTGTCTTGGGTTTCAAACTATGAACATTCTAATTTTGCGCGCGCTATATCTGTACAGCGTGGAGGGAGCTATTATTCATAGAATGTTCCTCAGATTTGGATAATACTGAGAATTGAGTCCCTCGCAATAAAATCTATAAGAATACAGCAAGGCTACTTAACTCCCATTTATAATATAGGGGATATATGTGTATAAGGGATAGATCTTTGGCTTCCTTAAAATAGGAACCAATTTCGATGCTACATCTGGATTATTCCCTCGCTTTGTCCAATTGAACATCGCGAGGGTCCTGATATAACTTGTTTAAAAGTGTAGTAGTTAGGATTACTCCTCGCACCAATCTTTGTGATGATTGAAGCAAGGATTAGTCCTTTTATGAAGGAAAATGTCAAATCCTGAGATTTATTCTAACTCCTCCTCGCAATATTCATTGAGAATACAACGAAAACAGAATTTGAAACCTCAGAAATTGAGAATTTAGAATTTTTTAGTTCTTGAAGATTATCACGCAATGATTAACACTGCATGGGTCTTTAAGAGCTTCAATTAATTCTAGCATTAATCTTTGCAGATTGCATAAAGAATTAAGATCAAAGTATGCTAACAACAGAAGATTTATGGAATCAATAATTCTGCCAATTTAATACCTACTCAGTAACAATATTCAAACTTCCTGAGTAATTTCACCAACCAGATTACAATTTGAAAAGATGATACCAGCTTGAATCCGAGAATCGATCTAACAGATTTATGAAGATTTCAAGAGCAAACATTGCATTCGAGGTTTATACTTCTCTTAAACAGAATTAAGGAATATTGAATTCTGCTGTAACCATTCAAGATTGCAATCAGAAAGATAAAAACACAAGATTTAACATCTGATCTTCCTTGATAACATAATATGCAAAAGAAAATGTAAACGAGTACACCTGGAAATCTGATTTAAAACCAGAATATCGCGAATTCGATCGATGAAGTTGTAATACCCGAGAATTTTCCAACATAAAATAAAACAATAATTAAATAAATAAACAATAAATACAATAAATACCATAAATAAATAAATCCAGCAAATAAATGAATAAATAAAGATAAGGAAATGAGAAATGAGATTTTACTTAAAAAGGAATTAAAGAAATTTAATTAAGTAAAAAGGATTGATTAAAGGTAAATAAATTGTACACCGAAACCCGACACCAATGAACTCGAGAATTCGAGTCCAACATCCAATTAGACCCGAGTAAAAATTTAGAGAGAAAGTAGAAACCCGGAGATACCCCGGAACTCAGAATTCGGGAGCATAGAGGGATAGAAATCCGAAAGAGAGGAGGAAAAGCACGACGGATCGCACGACCCGCCCGGACCGAAGTCCAGGCGAAGTCGGCGCGGTGGCCGCGCGGTCAATAGGCATTGGGCGCGCCACGGCCGCGCCACCCCACAGATTTGGTTGTTGCGTGAATCTCTCGCCCGAACGCGGATTTTTCGACTTTCGCTTGAACGTCTTTCGACTCAAGACCCTTAGGGTTAGATCTTGGATGCCCTAGGTCTTAGCTATCTATAAATAAGCTCCGTTGGAAGCCCCGAACACTTTTACAAAACCCTACAACTCTCTACACATTCGAAACCCTAAATCCGGAGTCGTCGGAGGCACGAAACCAAGGCTTGGACTGTTGGACGAAAATTTCAAGATCTCCAGCGTTGTGGTAAGTCCCGATCCAATCCATGTTCAATATATGATTCGAAAACGAATCCTAATCTTCTCATTTTCCCTTCTACACCTCGAATTGGATCTAGATCGTAGAACCCGACGAGCGGAGAGGAGAAACGGTGGACTGGAAGCCACGCCTTCGAAATAGACGATCCCGGAGGTTCACAACTCTGTAAGTTAATACTTAAATGGTTTTGGGAGTAATTAAAACACGAAACCTAAAAGCTTAATCGAATCCTTCGTAAATCTGCCAATGTATGTTTTCTACCGGCGCAACAGTTTTGACGAATTTTTCCGAACCTTAAAACGACTTCAAACGGAAAAACTTAAAACACGAGAAACGTTTCTAAGGCTTAGATCTATCTACTGTAAAATTTTCAGAATTTTAGAGACGATTTGATATGTGAAAACTAACCGAAACTGAACTGCTTGAAACTAGATCTTGAAATTCTTGACGGAACTTAGGTCCGATCTTGATCACGTTTTTGACATAGGTTCCAGACTGATTTAGATCTTTAGCCGAGTATGAAAGTTGTAGATAAATGTCTTAAGATGGTGTCCGTAAAATTTTATCAAATTTGGAGTTGATTTGCTATGGTAGATTTCAATATCTTTAAACTGTGACATACGAAATTCGGACAGATTTGTGTTTCTGTGAAAATTGGTGTTTTTGACCTATTTCGGTATCTCGGATTGAAAAAGTTAAAACACGAAAGTTGTAGATCTCGACCTTTCTGAGTCAGTAGTAAAAGTTCGGAATTTTTGGAGTTAAATCTAATTTTAGACGAATTTTAGAGTAAACAGTGGTTTACCAAAAGTCAAATCTTGAAATCTTGTTGAAACATGAAATTAACCTTTAGGGTTGAAATGAGTTGAAACATGATTGTTGAATAAACTAAATTGAAATCAGATTTTTGAAATTAAATCCCCTTACAAACTTGATAAATTAAAATTAGGGGTGAGTGCTCTGCAGGGTGCCCCCTAACGATTCACTTCGTGCCTTAATGGACGATGGTGACCCCGCGCGAAATTGAGATATGATATTGCCAAAACGGCATGAGATATTGTAACACCCCGGATTTGATAACCCAGGCCGGGATGTCACCGCCACATCTCTCTAGCAAGACACGGATTCTCCGAGCTTGCCAAAGAGATGCAAGGCTATAGGTATTGCAAAAAGATTTAAAAACAAGTCCGGAATCTATTTAAAAATAATAATAAGTGGCATCCACACATATAGTAGTAGTAATAATATATCGCAGCGGAAAAATGTAAAGTGGGCCGACATGGCCAAAACTCGGGATTTACATGCCCGTTATGCAAGTATCGTAAAAGCAATAAAAACAGTGTTTAAGTTTTTCCATCCCCCAATGCATATGCTCATGCATTATCTTCATACTCTGAAAGGAAAAGAGAAAACAACAATTTTATCAGTATATAAAATACTGAGTAAGTCGATCCTAACATAGCAATAAAGGGATTCAATTAGATAATTTAAAGTTCCACTCCTAACATGCATTCACAAAATTTAAAGGAAATAATATTTTAATTGTGCACTTGAACATGCATTTAATCCACAATAACAAATTAGTCATGATACGAAATTTAAAGACATAATTTAAATGCATAATTTAAAGACATGCAAAAATAAATAAATACTTAAAAATATTAGATCTTTTATTTCCCCGTTACGTAACCATTTCTCAGTGTTTTGTATAGCCGGTGATCCGGCGGCCGCAGCCGTATCTGCCATACCCAGTACCACTCCGGAGCCTCGAGAAATCCATACGGACAACCCGAGAGAGTAGGCCATGTATCTCCCGCCGATTGGCGTAATATCTCATCAAATTCTGTCGTCCATTATAGGCCCGAAGAGAAAGGCTAGAGGGGCACCCTGCAGAGCACTCACCCTCCACCAAGTATCTCATGTATCGGTTAGATTTAATGTATCGGGGTTTTTCAAAAGTATAGATGTATCGTATTTCAAATATTTGATCGTTCGTTTCGAAATTTCAAAATCCTTTGATTTAAAAGTATCTTGGCGTCACAGTTTACGCCTTTTCAATTTAAAAATTCGGTTTAAGCCCGAAAAATCTGAAAATTTCACAGTTTATGCAAAACAGCCTAACGAACAACTTTTGTGTTTTAACTTTTTCGAAATAAGTTGATGAAACATGTCAAAAATCGATTTTATTATGCAAATAGGAATCTGTCTCGAAACAGATTTGTCACAGTTCGGAAAATTGGCTTTTTGACATATCAAATGGACTCCAAAAATTCTTAAATTTTAACCACATATACTAGACATGATTATCTACAACTTTCATTTAGATTGTAAAGATCAAATCGGACTACAAAATATAGAAACAACTCACTAAGTTCGAACATGTTCATAGGCAGATTTCAAACACGTTTTCTCGAAACAGTTTCTTTTCGATGCGATTTAAAATAGCAAACGTTAACGAAAATGTCTGAAATTTTTACACAACCTAGATTTATGTGTTAGGATTAAAAGTCTAGTTTTGAGTTTCACGGATTGAATCCTCGAAATAGGAGTTTTAGGCCGATTTCAGAAACTGCGCAAGTTGGGGTTTTTAATCTCGATTTTTACCTTTCGTTACATTACGCCTATTCCGGACGCCCCTAAATCACCCGTATTGATATGGAAGGCTCAACTTACAGTGATAGGGAGTTTTGGTCGTCCTAAGGTCGCTGGCTCGTCTAAATTTGCTACGAACGGATCTCCTCAACGTCAAGCTTCCGACTTTGGCCACGATTTCGAATCGGACGAAGAAATCCAATGTTAGATCGAGTTTTCGGGTTCAAAAACTTGAATGGAAATCTATGAACGACTTACCACAGATTAGAACACTAGGGATCTTGTATTCCACGCCTCCTCCGTCGGTTTTCGTCGCCGGGAAGTGATCGGAAAGTCGTCGGGAAGTCGCCGGAAAGTGTTTTGGCTTTGGAGAGAGTTTGGGAGAGTAGAGGGTGATTTGTGACTGATGAAAAGGGTGGGGAGGCAGCCCTAGGTCGCCCTAAAGGCTTTCCCTTCGACCAAAATCTGCTTTCCAAAGTCGGGAAGTCGAATTATGGTAAGAAATCGGCGAAAACGCGCAAGTTGCCAAAACCTGTAGAGCCACGCGGGGTTGGTGCGCCTTTTGGCCAAACCCCGCCCGGCCAGTGCGCGGCCCTCGCCCGGACTGCGGTCCGGGCGGGTCCGTGCGATCCGATCCGTCGGGTCTTTTTCTCCTCTCTTTCGGACTTCTATCCTTCCCCGTTTTCACGCTCGATTTTCCGGGTCATTTTCGGATTATGCTTCTCATCATAAATTTATTCCGTCTCAATTTGATTTCATGCTTGAAATCCTAAGACCGTCGGTTTTGGTCCGTCGGGTTCTAATTCGTCGTCCTTTGACTTCCGTGCATTTCCGCGTCTACGGGTTCTCGGAAACAAAACCTTCTCTCCTATTGGATTAATTCCTATTTTTATATTCTAAAATTTACGGGTATTACAGTCTACCCCCCTTAAGAACCAACTTCGTCCTCGAAGTTGCACTTCATCCTCTCGCGAGTTCGGGAATTGTTTGATTAAGCGATTGTATTATTGTGTGTCGTTGTTTGTTATTATTTGACTGAACCCAGAATTGAAATTTCCGAGTTGCCTACGTACCCCGTGAAGGGATCAAGTCATTACGTAGTTCAAAACAATTTGAATTTGTTTATTTGGGGTACAAAGTATTCGTACAAAATATTCAGAAATACTCGGGTTGTCACATCCTCCCCCTCTTAAGATTACAGTTATGTCCCCATAACTGTTGTTGCACTATCTTGGAATAGGGTTGGGTAACGATCCTTCATGTCTGCTTCTAGCTCCCACGTTGCCGTCTCGGCTTCATGGTTAGACCAAAGAACCTTGACCATTCTCACGGTCTTATTCCTTGTTACCCTCTCCTTCTTGTCGAGTATTCGCACCGGAATTTCTTCGTAGCTTAAGTCATCGTCCAACTCAATTTCCTCCGGTTGGAGTATGTGGGTCGGATCATGGACGTATTTCTTCAGTTTCGAGACGTGGAACACGTCGTGGACACGAGCAAATTGTGGTGGTAATGCTAGTCGGTATGCAAGATTCCCCACTCTTTCTAGGATCTCGTATGGTCCTGTGTACCGTGGGCTCAATTTTCCCCGCTTGCCAAAGCGCATCACACCCTTCATCGGTGATACCTTCAACATGACCTTATCGCCTATTTTGAATTCTAAATCTTGCCGTCTCACGTCGGCATAGCTCTTTTGCCGGTCTTGCGCGGCTCTCATCTTTCCTTGGATTATTTTGACTTGTTGAGCCATGTCCTCAACAAGTTGCGGTCCAATTACCATAGTCCTCTCGCCCTCTTCCCAGCTCAATGGGCTTCGGCATTTTCATCCATATAGTGCCTCGAAGGGTGCCATGCCAATGCTAGCATGGTAGCTATTGTTGTAGGAAAATTCGATCAAGGGTAAGTGATTTTCCCAACTTCCTTTAAACTCTAATACGCATGCCCTCAGCATGTCTTCCAAAGTTTGGATCGTTCTTTCCGTTTGTCCATCCGTCATGGGGTGGAACGCGGTACTCATCTTCATCTTCGTACCGAGGGCTTCTTGTAGTTTTGTCCAAAAATGTGAGACGAATCTACTGTCTCTGTCCGAGATGATGTCATGTGGTACTCCATGTCGTCGTACCACGTTGTCGACATATGCCCTTGCCAATTGGTCCATGGACCAGGTATCCTTCATGGGGATAAATATGGCAGCTTTTGTCAACCTATCCACGATCACCCAGATTTTATTCATCCCCTTCGGTGAACGTGGTAGCCCCGAAACGAAGTCCATTGAAATGCTATCCCATTTCCAACTTGGGATTTCCAATGGCTGCATTAATCCTAAGGGTTTCTGCCGTACGGCCTTGACCTTCTGGCAGGTGAGACATCTTGCCACAAACTCGGCTATTTCTCTCTTCATGTTCGGCCACCAATAGTTCTTCTTTATGTCCTTGTATAGCTTCTCGCCTCCGGGATGGACCGAGTATGGGGTATTATGGCTTTCCTCCATCACTCTTTGCTTCAGGTCCTCGCATTTTCGCGGTATGCACCACCTTCCCTTGAAGCGGATGCTTCCGTCCTCATGGATTTTAAAATCCATTGCCTTTCCTTCAGCAATGTTCTTCCTAATTTCCTCCAGCTTTTCATCACCCTGTTGTGCTAGTCGTATCTCATCGAGTATGGTAGATCCTACTACCATCGTGTTGACGACCTCACTTACTTCGCCAGAGTGTACCAACTCCAGACTTAACTTTGCCAAGTCTCTGTACAATTCGGCCGGTACCACAAGTGAATTCACCATGTGTTGAGTCTTTCGACTCAAGGCATCGGCCACCACGTTGGCTTTTCCTTCGTGATACGCGATTTCCAGGTCGTAATCCTTAATCAACTCCAACCATCTCCTTTGCCTCAAATTCAGCTCTTTCTGCGTGAATATATACTTGAGGCTCTTATGGTGGGTGAACATCCGTCACTTTCGCCCATAGAGGTAGTGCCTCCATATCTTTAGAGCGAACACGACTGCGGCTAGCTCCAAGTCGTGCGTCGGATAGTTCTCTTCGTGTGGCTTTAGTTGACGTGATGCGTATGCTATAACCCTTTGATCTTGCATTAGCACGCATCCCAATCCTTCCTTCGAGGCGTCTCTGTACACCTCGAAGTCTCCATCCTCCGATGGTAATGCCAACACCGGCGCTGTAGTAAGCCGTTTCTTCAATTCTTGGAATGCGGAATCACACTCACTGGTCCAGTCGTATTTCACCCCTTTCTTTAGCAGCTGTGTCAATGGGCGAGCGATCCTTGAAAAATCCTTTACGAACCTTCGGTAGTACCCTGCCAATCCGAGAAAACTTCTTATCTCGGTTGGATTCTTCAGTGGCACCCATTCGGTCACTGCCGAGATCTTTGTTGGGTCCACTGCTACTCCATTGGCGGATACGATATGTCCCAGAAATGCCACTTCTCTTAGCCAGAAGTCGCATTTGGACAGTTTGCCATACAACTGGTTTGCTCGTAAGATCCCTAACACTTTGTGTAAGTGTTCGGAATGCTCTTCTTCGCTTTTCGAGTAGATCAGGATGTCATCTATGAACACCACTACGCATTGATCTAATAATTCCCGAAACACGTTGTTCATGAGATTCATGAACATCGCTGGGGCGTTCGTCAGCCCGAATGATAGCACCGTGAATTCGTAGTGCCCGTAGCGAGTTCTGAATGCCGTATTTGGGATATCCTTTTCGGCGATCCTTAATTGGTGATACCCCGATCGCAAGTCGATCTTTGAAAATACTGAAGCTCCCTTCAGTTGGTCGAACAAATCCTCGATTCTGGGCAACGGGTACTTGTTCTTGACCGTGACTTGGTTGAGCCCTCTATAATCGATGCATAGTCGTAGACCTCCATCTTTTTTCTTCACGAATAAGACCGGGGCTCCCCATGGGGACGTGCTCGGCCTTATGTAGCCCTTCTCTAGCAACTCCTCGAGTTGTTCTTTTAGTTCCTTAATTTCTAGGGCGCCATACGGTAAGGAGCCTTTGAGACAGGCTCCGTTCCCGGGATGAGATCTATGGTGAATTCCAGATCTCTCTCAGGCGGCATGCCGGGAACGTCTTCCGGAAATACATCCGGGTATTCTCTCACCACCGGAATGTTATCCACCTTGACCTCTTCGGCCTCAAGGTTATGAATGTAGCATGCATATAACGCGTAACCCTTACGCATTAAGCTACATAGCTTAATGGCGTTAACTATCTTGGTAGACTTCTTAGGTGGTTGGGAGTAAAAGATGACTCTCCTTCCCCTACTCTTTGACAACGTGATCTTTTGTTTTTGGTAATCGATCACGGCTTTATATCGGGTTAGCCAGTCCATCCCTAGTATGACGTCAAAATCCTGCAGTTCGAATTCTACCAAGTTCGCGAAAAACTCTACGTTCTTTATAACTATCGGAATTCCGTTATATCGCTTAGAGCATGATACTACCTCTCCCGATGGAAGTTGAATCCCTAAGTTAATCAATTCGCACTTAGGTAGATCTAGTTCAGGTAAGACTTTAGATGATATTATCGAACAACTAGCTCCTGAGTCAAACAGAACTCTAAGGGGTGTACTTAAGACATGGAACGTACCTCCCATTACGTCCCCCTGCATAGGCACATCTGCCTCATGGATGACATTCAATCGCCCCATTGGACGTCCCGGGTTGCCTTGCTGATCCCGGTTCGGGTTCTGATTCTGTTGCTGATTTGGATTCTGTGGGGGACGTTGATTCTGATTGAGATTTTGGTTTTGAGGGGGTCTATACCCCTGGTTGTTTCCATTCCGTCCATCCTGGTTGCGAGGCTGAGTTGGCCCCGTGCCTAACTCCTCCCTCTTGGTGATGTTTTCCAGTCGAGTGCGGCACTCGTTCGCCATGTGGCCGATGCGACCACACCTGTAGCAGGCACCCTGTTGGGGGCACCCTCTGGCCAAATGAGGCCTGCCGCATCTCGGGCAAGGTGGTACCGGGTTACCCCGGAAAAGGGTTCTATCGTCATATCCTCTGTTGTTGTTTTGAGGGGGTCTGTTCAGATCTCCCCGAAAGTTGTTCTCTACAGCATTGTTACCGGAACGGTTGTCTCTACTCCTCTTATCCTGTCCCTGAGATCCTCGACTGGGTTCTCCGCTCACTTTCCTTTTTAGTTGTTGCACCCTTGCAACAGCTACCGCACGATCATATACCGATTGCAGGTCTGGGTATGGGACGCCAGTGATCACCTCTCGTATAGTCAAGTTTAGCCCCATTTCAAATTTCTGTGCCTTCTCCACATCTGTCGGCACGAGTCTCGGTGCGAAACGCACCAACTCCTTGAAACGGGTGTAGTATTCCTGGACTGTTGCCCTCCTTGCTTCAGAGATAAGAACTCCTTGTACATGGCTGACTTTGTGCTCATGGGATAAAAGCGATCCCTGATCAGACCCATGAATTCTTCCCAAGAATAGGGTTCCTCGTCCTCGGCTAACTTATCTTGCATGGCACGCCACCAGTCATCCGCCTCCCCTCCGAGATAGTACGATGCCACAGGCACCTTCTCGCCAATTGGGCACTTCACCGCGTTTAGTAGCTTGTCGAATGTTCGGATCCATTCTTCAAGTTTAGCCGGGTCCTCTTCTCCGGCGTAGTTCGGCGGACGATATGAGTTCACCATAGCTAAGTAGTTAATGCGGGCCTCGGGTGGAGGTACCGTAGCGGCCTGGCCTTGGTTTACATGCGCGTTCCCTATCGCGATGAGAAACTCTTCTAGAGTGCGTAGGCGCGCGTCCATGTTGTTTGGCATGGGGTTTGCCGGCTCCTCTTGAGCGTGTACCCCTTCGCCGGGTATAGGCATTTCTGGTTGCATAGGGGTTTCGTTGGTGTTGGGGTTTAGGGTTTTAGGGTTTAGGGTTTAGGGTTGGAGATACCATTGTTCGATAATTATCTCCATATAATGTATATGTATATATATTTACTACTTGTATTTTTTTTTAGTTGTTATCTATAGGTCATTGATTATTATTACCTTGTTCATTTGCTTGATCGGGTTTTAGCAGGGTATTCGAAGAGAAATAATTTAATTAAAATGTAAGGAATACTTTAAATATAATTGTATAAAATAAATGCTTGTAGATTTATTACTCAAGAGAAAATTTTTCAGCTGATTACAAGCATTCGTAACAGGAATGAAATAGTAGTGCTGGTACTAGTTTGAAAAAAAAAGAACATAGATAGTAGTGCATCAGTATGGGCTCCTAAGTCTAGGGTGACTAGGCAGGTACATCCTCGATGGGATCGTCCTCGTCGCTGGATACGTCAATGGCAATGGGTGTCCCCACCGGGCTCGGGCTCGGAGGAAATATGTCAGCCTCTAGGCCTAGCAGCTCAGCTGCTAAGTGTCCTATTTGCATCATCCGTTCGTTGTCCTTGTTTTGGAGTGTGACCACTTGGGTTTGGAGTTCGGCGACTTGGGCCTTGAGTTGGGTTATTTCATGATGGTCAGCTTCCCTAAGATGTCTCAAATAGTCCACGTTATTCTCTAGATGCCCCACTCGAGCCTTGAAGTGATTGATATGCTGTTGGGATTCGAGGTATGCGTTGGTCAGTTTCATCATCAGATTAGTCATGTTCGCGTTGGGTTCGGCCATCTAATGTCAACAAGGAGGTTAGAGTTAGAGTAGGTTTCGGATAAAAGTTAGGATATGCAGGAATTTAAATCTATATGAATATGCACATGCAATCCCCCCAAAAATTAATTTTAATGTATTTTTAAATTTAATCATGGATTTAAAAAGTTGGGCCTCTATATTGGCAAAAAATAATAATTTGGACTTAAGAAATAAAAGCAAAGGTATTTGGGCCGAAATGGTTGGGCTTAAAATAAATAATTATAATTATTGGGTCAAAATAATTTAACCCCCTTTGGGCTCAAAATATGATACTAATTGGGTAAGAAAATTTTTGGGCTCAAATTTTGGGCTAAAATAATAATGATAATAATAAATTTAAAAATAATACTTAGTTCAAAATATTTTAAAATAATAATAATAGTAGCTTTAAAATATTCCGGGCTTTGATACCAACTTGTAACACCCCGAATTTGATAACCCAGGCCGGGATGTCACCGCCACATCTCTCTAGCAAGACACAGATTCTCCGAGCTTGCCAAAGAGATGCAAGGCTATAGGTATTGCAAAAAGATTTAAAAACAAGTCCGGAATCTATTTAAAAATAATAATAAGTGGCATCCACACATATAGTAGTAGTAATAATATATCGCAGCGGAAAAATGTAAAGTGGGCCGACATGGCCAAAACTCGGGATTTACATGCCCGTTATGCAAGTATCGTAAAAGCAATAAAAACAGTGTTTAAGTTTTTCCATCCCCCAATGCATATGCTCATGCATTATCTTCATACTCTGAAAGGAAAAGAGAAAACAACAATTTTATCAGTATATAAAATACTGAGTAAGTCGATCCTAACATAGCAATAAAGGGATTCAATTAGATAATTTAAAGTTCCACTCCTAACATGCATTCACAAAATTTAAAGGAAATAATATTTTAATTGTGCACTTGAACATGCATTTAATCCACAATAACAAATTAGTCATGATACGAAATTTAAAGACATAATTTAAATGCATAATTTAAAGACATGCAAAAATAAATAAATACTTAAAAATATTAAATCTTTTATTTCCCCGTTACGTAACCATTTCTCAGTGTTTTGTATAGCCGGTGATCCGGCGGCCGCAGCCGTTTCGTAAGTATCTCGTTTAGCCGGTGATCCGGCGACCGCAGCCGTATCTGCCATACCCAGTACCACTCCGGAGCCTCGAGAAATCCATACGGACAACCCGAGAGAGTAGGCCATGTATCTCCCGCCGATTGTCGTAATATCTCATCAAATTCTCTCGTCCATTATAGGCCCGAAGAGAAAGGCTAGAGGGGCACCCTGCAGAGCACTCACCCTCCACCAAGTATCTCATGTATCGTTTAGATTTAATGTATCGGGGTTTTTCAAAAGTATAGATGTATCGTATTTCAAATCTTTGATCGTTCGTTTCGAAATTTCAAAATCCTTTGATTTAAAAGTATCTTGGCGTCACAGTTTACGCCTTTTTAATTTAAAAATTCGGTTTAAGTCCAAAAAATCTGAAACTTTCACAGTTTATGCAAAACACCATAGCGAACAACTTTCTTGTTTTAACTTTTTCGAAATAAGTTGATGAAACATGTCAAAAATCGATTTTATTATGCAAACAGGAATCTGTCTCGAAACAGATTTGTCACAGTTCGGAAAATTGGCTTTTTGACATATCAAATGTACTCCAAAAATTCTGAAATTTTAACCACATATACTAGACATGATTATCTACAACTTTCATTTAGATTGTAAAGATCAAATCGGAATACAAAATATAGAAACAACTCACTAAGTTCGAACATGTTCATAGGCAGATTTCAAACACGTTTTCTCAAAACAGTTTCTTTTCAATGCGATTTAAAATAGCAAACGTTAACGAAAATGTCTGAAATTTTTACACAACCTAGATTTATGTGTTAGGATTAAAAGTCTAGTTTTGAGTTTCTCGGATTGAATCCTCGAAATAGGAGTTTTAGGCCGATTTCAGAAACTGCGCAAGTTGGGGTTTTTAATCTCGATTTTTACCTTTCGTTACATTACGCCTATTCCGGACGCCCCTAAATCACCCGTATTGATATGGAAGGCTCAACTTACAGTGATAGGGAGTTTTGGTCGTCCTAAGGTCGCTGGCTCGTCTAAATTTGCTACGAACGGATCTCCTCAACGTCAAGCTTCCGACTTTGGCCACGATTTCGAATCGGACGAAGAAATCCAATGTTAGATCGAGTTTTCGGGTTCAAAAACTTGAATGGAAATCTATGAACGACTTACCACAGATTAGAACACTAGGGATCTTGTATTCCACGCCTCCTCCGTCGGTTTTCGTCGCCGGGAAGTGATCGGAAAGTCGTCGGGAAGTCGCCGAAAAGTGTTTTGGCTTTGGAGAGAGTTTGGGAGAGTAGAGGGTGATTTGTGACTGATGAAAAGGGTGGGGAGGCAGCCCTAGGTCGCCCTAAAGGCTTTCCCTTCGACCAAAATCTGCTTTCCAAAGTCGGGAAGTCGAATTATGGTAAGAAATCGCCGAAAACGCGCAAGTTGCCAAAACCTGTAGAGCCACGCGGGGTTGGCGCGCCTTTTGGCCAAACCCCGCCCCGGCCAGCGCGCGGCCCTCGCCTGGACTGCGGTCCGGGCGGGTCCGTGCGATCCGATCCGTCGGGTCTTTTTCTCCTCTCTTTCGGACTTCTATCCTTCCCCGTTTTCGCGCTCGATTTTCCGGGTCATTTTCGGATTATGCTTCTCATCATAAATTTATTCCGTCTCAATTCGATTTCATGCTTGAAATCCTAAGACCGTCGGTTTTGGTCCGTCGGGTTCTAATTCGTCGTCCTTTGACTTCCGTGCATTTCCGCGTCTACGGGTTCTCGGAAACAAAACCTTTTCTCCTATTGGATTAATTCCTATTTTTATATTCTAAAATTTACGGGTATTACAGTCTACCCCCCTTAAGAACCAACTTCGTCCTCGAAGTTGCACTTCATCCTCTCGCGAGTTCGGGAATTGTTTGATTAAGCGATTGTATTATTGTGTGTCGTTGTTTGTTATTATTTGACTGAACCCAGAATTGAAATTTCCGAGTTGCCTACGTACCCCGTGAAGGGATCAAGTCATCACGTAGTTCAAAACAATTTGAATTTGTTTATTTGGGGTACAAAGTATTCGTACAAAATATTCAGAGATACTCGGGTTGTCACAGATATAGAGCCTACACTCTCGAGAATATCCACATGGGTTTCCCGAGGCTCCGGAGTGGTACTGGGTATGGCTGATACGGTTGCGGCCGCCGGGCTACCGGCTAAACTTGTTGAGATTGCGATGCAATCGTGAAATACTTGAAATACTGAATCAGGGATGTAAGGGGGAAATTTGAATTAAATTAAATTATATTTGTTGTCCAATTAAATTATCTAAATGCTTATTATGGCTTTGATTCTAGATTATGTGAAATGTGTTGTTAAAGGAAGCCCTGAACTGAATTATGCAAATCGGATAGTTGATTAAATTTTACTGAATTATTTATGTTATTATCATGTTTTATTTAAATATTAAATTAATGGCTTTTTAAACCCTACGATCATGCATGTGTTAACTTACTCAGCAAGTTGTGCTGACCAAACCATTTTTATTTCTTTTCTTACGGAGTACGTAGAATGGACATGAGCACGTTCATGCATGGGAACTTTACTTTTGGGAAACATTATTTTGTTTTTAAATTCGTACATTAGACTATATTATGAACGGGCCTGTTTAACGCGTGTTTTGGCCATGTCGGCCCTATTTACATTTTCCGCTGCGATACTATACTAAAACAATTATTTCCGCTGTGCTATGATATTATTATTTTCGAATTATATCGTACGGGCTATTTTGAATGCTTTAAATGTTTTAAATACTGCAATACCTAGCCTTGCATTCCTTTAGTAGGCTCGGAGTAACCGTGTCTTACTAGGGGGATGTGGCGGTGACATCCCGACCTGGGTGACCAAAAACCGGGGTGTTACAAGTTGGTATCAGAGCCCGACTATTTTTAAAGTATTATTTTTAAACCATTATTATTTTTAAACTATTATTTTTAAACCATTATTATTTTTAAATTATTATTAATATTTTGACTATTATTTTAAATTTTAAAGTATTATTTCCATGGAGAAATTTTTATTTTAAAACCCATGGAAAAAAAATATATATATATGGTGCATTAAATTATTTTTGGGGGATCATCATTTGCATTTGCATATTGCATCTCTTCTATGAACTTAGGATCTTGGCGAATTTGAACTTAGAATCTTGGCGAATTTGAACCTAGAATCTTGGCGAAATTGAACTTAGAATCTTGGCGAAATTGAACTTAGAATCTTGGCGAATATTAACTTAGATCTCTTGCTTGCGCTAGATGGCTAGTCAGGACATGATGCAGTTGATGATCAAGATGATGAACGTTCACCTTGATTCCCATCAAACCCTAGAACAAATGAAGTACCGTATGGCTCAATTGGAGGCCAATTTGCACCACATGGGCAACTTGAGAGAGGCGGATCACCACCGCATAAACCAACTCGAACGCCAAGTCCAAACCCTCACTACACAAAACCTAATACTGAAGGAACACATCGATGCCCATGGGCAAGACTTGAACACTATCTTCGACGATCTACTGCCGCCAAGTTCGGAGGAGGAAGACCCGGAGGAGGATCCTGCTACCCCACCGGAGGACGTCTTGAGACGCTAGAGATTCTATTTTTAGATACTATTTTGCTAGGAAAATATTTCGACCTTTGTACTAAAATTTCTTTTGAGGAAATAAAATGCCCGATTTATTTATAATAAATCGAAAAAAAAATCCGGACAGACCTGTCCGTACGACAAAAAAAAAACGAAACAAAACAAATTAAAATAAAACCCCGAGGCGTACGACGCTTCTTAGTTCGATCGAGCACCACGTGCTAAATTCCAAAACACATATACATTTATAGAAATTGCTTAGACTATATGTTAAATTCACAAGTCCTAATCCACCCTATTTGTACCAGAATGGCACCCAGAGGAAGAGGAAGAGGAAGAACTCAACCCGCTCCCCAAACGACCACTGAAATACCTACTGAAATACCTCCTAATGACACGGAACCGGCCCCACCTGTAGAGGAACAACCCCAAGGTGCGCAGGACGCCCCCGCACCGAACAACGTGGGCGATCGTCTTCGGATGATAGAAGAGGTTTTGATTGCGCTAGGAAACGCGCAAGTCAACCAGGGCCAAGCTGCGGGCGGTACCTCCGCCCTAAGCTCGCCCTAACTATCTGGCTATGGTGAATCCCTACCAGCCACCCCACTATGCTGGTGAGGAGGATCCAGCCAAACTGGAGGAATGGATCCGGACTTTCAACAAGCTGCTGGGAGCAGTCAAGTGTCCGGAAGGAGAAAGAGTGCACGTCGCCTCATACTACTTGGGAGGCGAAGCTGACGATTGGTGGCAGGCAACACAAGCCAAACTGACGGAGGATGACGAGCCCTACTCATGGGCGGAAATGATGGAGATGCTCAGGGATCGATTCTATCCCCTGAGTACCAAATCAGCGATGTACGAAGAGTTCCTGTCGCTGAAGCAAGGAGGCCAAACTGTGCAAGAATACTACACACGTTTCAAGGAGCTGGTGAGATTCGCACCAAGGCTAGTGCCCACTGATGCAGAAAAGGCACAAAAGTTCGAGATGGGACTGAACCTGTCTGTTCGCGAGGTGATCGCGGGGGTACACTACCCCGATTTGCAAGCTGTGTATGACCGCGCCGTGGCGGTAGCTCGTGTGCAGCAACTGAAGAGAAGGGTGAGTGGGGAGTCCAGCAGGAGTCCCCAAGATAAGAGAAACCGGGACTCGAGAAGCGAGAACAACACTGGAAGGAACGAACAGCGGAGAGGGCCGAATAGGCCCCAACAAAACAACAATGGGAGGAGGTTCACCCAGGAAGATCCGGTACCACCCTGCCCAAGATGTGGACGACCCCATCTGGCGAGGGGATGCCCGCAACAGGGTGCCTGCTACCGATGTGGTCGAATGGGTCACGTTCGACGGGATTGCCGAACCAGGGTCGAGAACATAACGAAAAGGGATGATTTGGTCACGGGGCAAGAACAGCCTCAAAATCAAAACGGGCGGAACGGAAATAACCAGGGGTACAGACCCCCTCAAAATAGGCCGCAGAACCAGAATCAGAACCAACGACCTCCGCCCCATCAGAATCAAAACCAACAACAAAACCTGCAGCCGAATGCGAACCAGCAGGGCAATCAGGGACGCCCTATGGGGAGGCTTAACGTGGTTAATCAAGCGGACGTGCTAGGCCGCAGAACCAGAATCAGAACCAACGACCTCCGCCCCATCAGAATCAAAACCAACAACAAAACCAGCAGCCGAATGCGAACCAGCAGGGCAATCAGGGACGCCCTATGGGGAGGCTTAACGTGGTTAATCAAGCGGACGTGCCTGCTCAAGGAGAAGTGATGGCAGGTACATTTCATGTTTTGAATACGCCCCTTAGAATTCTATTTGATTCTGGAGCTAGTTGCTCAATTATAGCATCAAGAATAGTGCCTGAGTTAGATCTACCTAAGTGCGAGAGAATTAGCTTAGGAATTCAATTGCCTTCTGGAGAATAGTATCTTGCTCTAAACGATATAATGGAATTCCTATAGTGATAAAGAACGTAGAATTCTTCGTGAACTTAGTAGAATTTAACTTAAGAGACTTTGACATCATACTGGGGATGGATTGGTTATCCCAGTATAAGGCGGTGATCGAATGCCAAAAGCAAAAGATCACCTTGTCAAAAAGTAGGGGAAAGAGAGTTATCTTTTACTCTCAGCCCCCTAAGAAGAGTAACAAAATCGTTAGTGCACTTAAACTAAGTAACTTGATGCGTAAGGGGTATGAACTCTATGCGTGCTACGTGCACAACCTTGAGGCGGAAGAGAACAAGGTTGATAGCATACCAGTGGTAAGAGAGTACCCGGATGTGTTTCCCGAAGACATCCCGGGCATGCCACCTGAGAGGGATCTTGAATTCACGATAGATCTCATTCTGGGCACAGAGCCTGTCTCGAAAGCTCCGTACCGGATGGCACCACTGGAAATGGAGTTAAAAGACCAACTCGAGGAGCTGTTAGGAAAAGGATACATAAGGCCGAGTACTTCCCCCTGGGGAGCACCGGTTTTATTTGTTAAGAAGAAAGACGGAGGATTACGTCTTTGCATAGATTACCAAGGATTAAACCAAGTGACCATTAAGAATAAATACCCTCTTCCGAGAATAGAGGATCTATTTGATCAACTGAAGGGAGCTTCAGTATTCTCGAAGATTGACTTACGATCTGGGTATCACCAGTTGAGAATTGCCGAGAAAGACATTCCGAAGACGGCGTTTCGAACTCGATATGGTCACTACGAGTTCACAGTGTTATCCTTTGGGTTAACAAATGCTCCGGCAATGTTCATGAACCTCATGAACAATGTATTTCGAGAGCTGTTAGATCAGTGCATAGTGGTGTTCATTGATGACATCCTGATCTACTCGAAAAACGAGGAGGAGGATGCCCAGCACTTGCACCAAGTGTTAGGGACCTTGCGAAAGAATCAGCTATACGGCAAACTGTCCAAATGCGACTTTTGGTTAAAGGAGGTAGCATTTCTTGGACATATAGTATCCGCTGATGGAGTTTCAGTGGATCCGGCAAAAGTCTCTGCCGTAACTGAATGGGCAACTCCCAAGAGCCAAACCGAGATAAGGAGTTTCCTTGGCTTAGCCGGATACTATAGACGGTTCGTGAAGGATTTTTCTAAAATCGCACGACCTTTGACCCAGCTACTTAAGAAGAGAGTAAAATACGTGTGGACAGAGGCTTGTGAGACTGCGTTTCAAGAGCTGAAGAAACGACTCACAACCACACCCGTATTAACACTACCATCAGAGAATGGTGACTTCGAAGTTTACAGTGATGCTCCGAAGGAAGGTTTAGGTTGTGTTTTGATGCAAGACTCGAGAGTCGTAGCGTATGCATCACGCCAACTGAAACCTCACGAGGAGAATTATCCGACACATGACCTGGAGTTGGCAGCGGTCATTTTCGCTCTAAAGATATGGAGACATTATCTTTATGGGCGGAAGTGTCGAATGTTCACCGACCACAAGAGCTTGAAATATATATTCACTCAGAAGGAGTTGAATTTGAGACAGCGAAGGTGGTTGGAACTTATTAAAGACTACGATTTGGAGATAGCATACCACGAGGGGAAGGCGAATGTGGTAGCCGATGCCCTAAGTCGGAAAACCTAACACGTGACGAACTCGTTGGTAATTCCGCCGGCATTGTACATGGAGTTGGCAAGATTGGAGTTAGAACTTGTGCATCCTGGCACAGTGAGAGAAACGATCAATGCCATGGTTGTAGGAACTCCAATATTGGACGAGATTAAGCTCGCCCAACCGGGCGATGCGAAACTCGAGAAGATAAGGGGGTATATTGCCGAAGGAAAGGCAATAGGATTTGCTATCCATGAGGATGGAAGCATTCGTTTCAAAGGGAGATGGTGCGTGCCCCTTAAATGTGCCGAATTGAAGCAAAGGTTGATGGAGGAAGGGCACAACACGCCATATTCCGTACATCCCGGAGGTGACAAGCTATACAAAGATCTGAAGAAGATCTATTGGTGGCCGAGAATGAAGAAGGAAGTGGCAAATTTCGTGACGAAATGTCTCACCTGCCAAAAGGTCAAGGCAGTGCGACATAAACCCCTAGGACTGATGCAACCACTAGAGATTCCAAGTTGGAAGTGGGATAGCATCTCGATGGATTTTGTCTCGGGATTACCCCGATCACCTAAAGGCATGAACAAGATTTGGGTGATTGTGGATAGGCTAACGAAGACAACCATATTTATCCCGATGAAGGACACGTGGACTATGGACCAATTGGCCCGAGCCTACATTGATAATGTGGTACGACGACATGGAGTACCACATGATATAATTTCCGATAGAGACAGTAGGTTTGTCTCTCATTTCTGGACGGAGTTACAAAAAGCTCTCGGTACTCAAATCAAAATGAGCACCGCATTCCACCCAATGACGGATGGTCAAACCGAGAGAACAATCCAAACACTAGAAGACATGCTGAGAGCATGCGTGTTGGAATTTAAGGGAAATTGGGAATCCCATTTACCCTTAATCGAATTCTCTTATAATAATAGCTATCATGCTAGCATTGGCATGGCACCTTTCAAAGCGTTGTATAGACGAAAGTGCCGAAGTCCGTTGAGCTGGGAAGAGAACGATAAGTCCGTGGTGGTGGGACCACAACTTATCGAAGACATGGCTCAACAAATCAAAGTGATTCAAGGAAAAATGAAAGCCGCATAAGACCGTCAAAAGAGTTATGCTGACGTGAGACGACGAGACCTAGAATTTCAAGTGGGAGATAGGGTCATGCTAAAGATATCACACATGAAGGGGGTAATGCGCTTTGGCAAACGAGGAAAGTTGAGTCCTCGATACATAGGACCTTACGAGATTCTAGATGTAACACCCCGGATTTGATAACCCAGGCCGAGGTGTCACCGCCGCACCTCCCTAGCAAGACACGGTTTCTCCGAGCTTGCTAAAGAGATGCAAGGCTATGAGCGTTGGAAAATGTTTTAAAAGCAAGTCCGGAAATTACTTAAAAATGATAATGTAATATCATCCATACATGATAATAAAAATAATAGGTTGCAGCGGAAATTAAATACAGGCCCGACATGGCCAAAACTCGGGTTAACAAGCCCGTATGCAAGTCATGTAAAACAAATAATTAAATACCCAAAGTGATCCCCGATGCATGATCATGCTCCGTACTCTGTAATGGAAAAAAATGAATAACGGGTTTTATCAGTATATAAAATACTGAGTAAGTTAAGCCCTAACAAAACAATTTAAGGGGTTACATGTGTTTAAATCCAAAGATTCACTTGTCATGCATTACTTAAAAAAAATCCAGATTTTATTCGCAGCGGAAAACATGTTTAATTTATTCAAGACGACAATGCATAATTTAAAAGACTTAATTTAAGAGCGAAATTTAAAAGCATAACTTAGATGACGTAATTTAAAAGCGTAATTTAAAAACATGGTAAGTAAGATTTAAGCGTAATCAACACTCACACAAGTCTTTTATATTTTATCCCGCAACTAAGAAGAGGACACCACACAAGAGAGATCACTAACGAGGCAATCTCAAAAATCATAATCAGTTAGCCGGTGAACCGGCGGCCGCAGCCATATCAGTATTGACTGCCGTTTTGGCTAGCCATGTATCTCGATTGCCATTTCGGCAAGCCGTGTGTATCTACTGTCAATTTGACAGGCATGTATATCAACTGTCATCTGACAGGCCTTTCAAGCGGTTTCACTGCCACTCGGGCAGGCCGTGTATTTCTCACTGCCGTTTTGGCAGGCCATGTGCACAACTGCCGTTTTGGCATAATAAGGAGATCACTAACGGGGCAATCTCAATCGTAGGACCACTGACGAGGCAGTCCAAATAATGGGAGACCACTAACGCGGCAGTCTCAAAGATAGTAGGACCACTAACGAGGCGATCCACAAAGATAGTAGGACCACTAACGAGGCGATCCACAAATACAGCGCGCGAGATCACTAACGAGGCAATCTCAGATAGTAAGGAGACCACTAACGAGGCAGTCTCAAAGATAATGATAGTATGAAGATCGGCTCAGCCTAGTGAACGGGATTTTTCGAAAGTTCGTATTTCAAAGTTATCAAATGATCGATATCGCGTTTTCAAAGTTCGAGTTTTCTCAAGTTCGAAAAATCCTATTCGAGGCAGTTTACGCCTTTCTCAATTTAAAATTCGTCTTTTCTCCAAAAATTCTGAAATTTTTACAGTAA
Organism: Hygrophila difformis; assembly: GCA_030278955.1. Taxonomy (NCBI): domain Eukaryota; kingdom Viridiplantae; phylum Streptophyta; class Magnoliopsida; order Lamiales; family Acanthaceae; genus Hygrophila; species Hygrophila difformis. The sequence goes on along the minus strand of JAOANR010000010.1, from coordinate 33,474,781 downwards.
TTCAAAAACACACACACGAACAACTTTCATGTTTTAAGTTTTTGGAAATAAGGTTCCGAAGTGAGTTGAAATTTGAGTTTATTGCAAAGAATAATTTATGTCTTAAAAACTGTTTTCGTCACATGTTCGTGCAACGCCGATTAAAAATTCATTTCAAAACCATTCGATGTGAAATTTTTACAGTAACTACACGACACATTAAGGAACAACTTTCATGTTTTAAGTTTTTGGAAATAATGAATTCTTGGTACTCAAAAATCGAGTGCAACTCGCTGCATACTCATGGCCCTTAAAACGAATTCAAAACAGTTCTAAAAACTTGGCCGATTGACATATCAAATGAACACCAAAATTCGTGAAATTTTGTAGGCATAATCTATACACAATTATCTACAACTTTTGTTTAGAAATGCAAAGTTAAATCATTCGAAAAATGGGTGAAAAACATGCATCAAGTTGAATGAAGGAATCTGTCACAGATTTAAACGGTTCGGTTCAATACAGAAAGTTCATGGCGAAAATTGGGATAGCAAAACTTAATGTCAATGGCTGAAATTTGGACACAAGATAGATAAAGGTGTTAGGAACAACTTTTATGTTGAAAAGTTTTCGGTTTGAATTCCCGAAGGTAGAGTTTTTGGCGAGTCTTTAAAATTGGACGAAAATAGGGTTTTTGAAAACCGATTTTTGTTACAAGCCTATATCTCGAGATTTAAACAACAAACAACCACGAAAATTTGTGAGTAAGGTTTTAACTTACTTAGAATGATGATAGGGTCGCTGGATTGGGTTTCCGGACGTCCTAGGGTCACGACGAACGGCCAACTTCTCCGATCGCTTTTTGTTCGTTTTCCGACGTGAAATCGTAGTTAGGAAAAAGTGTTAGAATCCGAGTTTTGGAGACTTATGGATGGATGGAACACTACATTAAGACTTACCAAGGTTCTATGAGGCAGTGGCTCAGTCCCGTTCGCCTCGTCGTCGCCGGAATGTTCGCCGGAAAGTGAGTTCGGAGAGGTTTCGACTTTGGGAGGAGTTGGAGAGAATGTGAGGAGAAGAGGCTGCTCTAGGGTTGTAATTTTTCGAATTTAGGGTTAGGGAGCAGTCTATGGTCGTCCCCTATATCCTTCCATAGCCCGGGATTGAGTTTCCATCGTCGGTGGTCGAAAATATGGCAAGAAAATCGTCGGGACGCGTTGTTGCCGAATTCTGGGGGTGTCACGCGCCCTTGGCGCGCACCTAGGCCAAAGACCGCGCGGCCAGCGCGCGGCCTCCGCCTGGACCTCGGTCCGGGCGGGTCCGTGCGATCCGATCGGGCCTTTTCTCCTCTCTTTCGGACTTCTGTGCTCCTACGTTTTCGGGCTCGATTTTTCGGGTCATTCTCGGATTATAAATTCTTATCTTAAATCAATCTCGTCTCGAGTTAATCCCGTACTTGAAATCTTGAGTCCGTTGCATTTGGATTCGTCGGCTTCTAATTCGTCGTCTTTTGACTCCCGTGCAACAATTTATCTAATTAATTTATTTCCAACTTCACGGGTTCCTGGAATTAAAATTCTTTTCTTTCTTGAATTTAGTTTCAATTCTTTTGACTCGATTTCATGGAATGTCTTCGGGCTTCCTTTCCCTCCTTTATTCCATTTTGAATTTTTGAATCTATCGGCGTTTCATTTCCGAGCAATAATTTATTGTGATAAATTATTTTCTTCTTCTCGGAGATATTTCAACCTTGATTTGATTAAGAAATAAATTTTATTCCTTTGGGCGCCGATAAAAATCCCGGGTATTACAGTCTACCCCCCTTAAGAATCAACTTCGTCCCCGAAGTTGCGCCCTCACTTTCTTTTGGGCTCAATTTAATGTTGGGGTATCTCCATCTACTTTCCTTAAGGATAAACGTCTTCCACAAGAAATTAATTCCATTCCTTTGAATGTGAATTAAATTTCTCGGGTGTTACATCCTCTCCCCCTTAGGAATCAACTTCGTCCTCGAAGTTGGGCGTTAGCTCCTCGTGAGCTAGGAACTAATGTAAATTTGGTTTTTATTTCTTGTATCATATCATGTCATTTTTATTTCTTATTTAGCGACTGTGCTTAGAATTGAAATTTCTAAGTTGCCTACGTACCCCGTGAAGGGATCAAGCCATTACGTAGTTCAAAACAATTTGAATTTGTTTATTTTTTTGATTGGATACAATTTGTAGAGTCGAACTCAAAAATAAATGCATTTATCGATGCTTGAAAACTTCTTACGGTTGCTTGGGCCGAGTGGTCACGTCCTCTCTCCTATTTATGTTTTCTATTCGCGTCCGGCAGTCACGCAGCCGATGACCATGTCGACCGCACCGAAGGCATGCTCCAGGCTGAGGGCATCCCCTTGCGAAATGTGGTTTACCACACTTTGGACATGGTGGCGCATAGTCACCATGGTGGAAGACTATCCCCTTGTTACGTCCATTGTCGTCTTGATGTGGTTGGTTCGAGTTTCTACGGACATGGTCCTTATTCCTCTTGTATCCTCCTTGTGATATTTGGTTAGTCCCACCTACCGGTTTCCGTTTCAGTCCTTGAACTCGTGCAACCGCTACTGCACGATCATATACAGCTTGTAGGTTAGGGTAGTGCTCACCCGTGATCACCTCTCTAATAGATAGGTTCAATCCCATCTCGAACTTCTGTGCCTTCTCTACATCAGTTAGCACCAGTCTCGGCGCGAACCGCACCAACTCCTTGAAACGATTATAGTATTCTTGGACCGTTTTTCCTCCTTGCCTCAGTGTCAGAAATTCCTCATACATAGCAGCCTTCATGCCCATGGGATAAAAATGATCCCTAAGCAGATCCGTGAATTCTGACCATGTGTAGGGCTCGTCGTACTCTGCACGTTTCCATTGGGTGGCTTGCCACCATTCATCCGCCTCGCCTCCTAAGTAGTATGAGGCTACGTGGACCTTTTCCCCTTCGGGACACTTTACGGCGTTCAACAGCTTATCGAACGTCCGTATCCATTCCTCTAGCTGAGCCGGGTCCTCTTCGCCGGCGTAGTGGGGTGGTTGGTAAGGGTTTACCAAGGCTAAGTAGTTGACCCGGGTTACCGGTGGTGGTACACCCGCTTGTGCACGTTGCACTTCAGCATTTCCTAATACTACGAGAACTTCCTCGACAGTCCTTAGACGCTCATCCATATTGTTGGGAACATGAGGCACTCGCCCTCCTATGTCCTGAGGGATCTCATTATTGTTCGGTGTGTTGGGGAGGTCAGCGTTAGTGTTGTTTGGGATTTCCTTTCTCGATTTTCCCTTAGGTGCCATTCTCTGTTATCAACGCACGTGAAGATGAGTTTCTAATCTAAGGCAAGTTAGCGTTCAAGAAAATCTATAAGGTAGGATTGGAAAGAGGTAATAGATAGGAGAATGCTAAACTTAGGTGATCAAATTATAAGACTGAGGCAGAATTAGTTTAAAGCAATTGCTTCTAAGTCAATGTCATGACCAATTTGAAGGTAAGAGTTTTGACACTGTTAATTCACATAAAAAAAATTAGCGCGATATTCATGTATGTATGTATGCGAATGCATGTATGCTTTATACAATGCTACCCCAACCCCGAAAAATATTTTCGTGACTTTAAAAACATGTTGGAAAAATTTCTATGCATATGTAAATATTTCCCATGGGTTTAAAATAAATTTTGTCCCATGGAAATAAAATTTAAAATTTAAAAATAATAATAATGGTACTTAAAAATTTAAAAATAATATTAATATTTGTTTAAAAATCCTTGGCCTCTATATTGGCCAAAATAATAATAATTTAAAAAAAATATTTCCGGGCTCTGATACCACTCTGTAACACCCCGGATTTGATAACCCAGACCGAGGTGTCACCGCCGCACCTCCCTAGCAAGACACGGTTTCTCCGAGCTTGCTAAAGAGATGCAAGGCTATGAGCGTTGGAAAATGTTTTAAAAGCAAGTCCGGAAATTACTTAAAAATGATAATGTAATATCATCCATACATGATAATAAAAATAATAGGTTGCAGCGGGAATTAAATACAGGGCCGACATGGCCAAAACTCGGGTTAACAAGCCCGTATGCAAGTCATGTAAAACAAATAATTAAATACCCAAAGTGATCCCCGATGCATGATCATGCTCCGTACTCTGTAATGGAAAAAAATGAATAACGGGTTTTATCAGTATATAAAATACTGAGTAAGTTAAGCCCTAACAAAACAATTTAAGGGGTTACATGTGTTTAAATCCAAAGATTCACTTGTCATGCATTACTTAAAAAAAATCCAGATTTTATTCGCATCGGAAAACATGTTTAATTTATTCAAGACGACAATGCATAATTTAAAAGACTTAATTTAAGAGCGAAATTTAAAAGCATAACTTAGATGACGTAATTTAAAAGCGTAATTTAAAAACATGGTAAGTAAGATTTAAGCGTAATCAACACTCACACAAGTCTTTTATATTTTATCCCGCAACTAAGAAGAGGACACCACACAAGAGAGATCACTAACGAGGCAATCTCAAAAATTATAATCAGTTAGCCGGTGAACCGGCGGCCGCAGCCATATCAGTATTGACTGCCGTTTTGGCTAGCCATGTATCTCGATTGCCATTTCGGCAAGCCGTGTGTATCTACTGTCAATTTGACAGGCATGTATATCAACTGTCATCTGACAGGCCTTTCAAGCGGTTTCACTGCCACTCGGGCAGGCCGTGTATTTCTCACTGCCGTTTTGGCAGGCCATGTGCACAACTGCCGTTTTGGCATAATAAGGAGATCACTAACGGGGCAATCTCAATCGTAGGACCACTGACGAGGCAGTCCAAATAATGGGAGACCACTAACGCGGCAGTCTCAAAGATAGTAGGACCACTAACGAGGCGATCCACAAAGATAGTAGGACCACTAACGAGGCGATCCACAAATACAGCGCGCGAGATCACTAACGAGGCAATCTCAGATAGTAAGGAGACCACTAACGAGGCAGTCTCAAAGATAATGATAGTATGAAGATCGGCTCAGCCTAGTGAACGGGATTTTTCGAAAGTTCGTATTTCAAAGTTATCAAATGATCGATATCGCGTTTTCAAAGTTCGAGTTTTCTCAAGTTCGAAAAATCCTATTCGAGGCAGTTTACGCCTTTCTCAATTTAAAATTCGTCTTTTCTCCAAAAATTCTGAAATTTTTACAGTAATTCAAACACACACACACGAACAACTTTCATGTTTTAAGTTTTTGGAAATAAGGTTCCGAAGTGAGTTGAAATTTGAGTTTATTACAAAGAATAATTTATGTCTTAAAAACTGTTTTCGTCACAGGTTCGTGCAACGCCGATTAAAAATTCATTTCAAAACCATTCGATGTGAAATTTTTACAGTAACTACACGACACATTAAGGAACAATTTCATGTTTTAAGTTTTTGGAAATAATGAATTCTTGGTACTCAAAAATCGAGTGCAACTCGCTGCATACTCATGGCCCTTAAAACGAATTCAAAACAGTTCTAAAAACTTGGCCGATTGACATATCAAATGAACACCAAAATTCGTGAAATTTTGTAGGCGTAATCTAGACACAATTATCTACAACTTTTGTTTAGAAATGCAAAGTTAAATCATTCGAAAAATGGGTGAAAAACATGCATCAAGTTGAATGAAGGAATCTGTCACAGATTTAAACGGTTCGGTTCAATACAGAAAGTTCATGGCGAAAATTGGGATAGCAAAACTTAATGTCAATGGCTGAAATTTGGACACAAGATAGATAAAGGTGTTAGGAACAACTTTTATGTTGAAAAGTTTTCGGTTTGAATTCCCGAAGGTCGAGTTTTTGGCGAGTCTTTAAAATTGGACGAAAATAGGGTTTTTGAAAACCGATTTTTGTTACAAGCCTATATCTCGAGATTTAAACAACAAACAACCACGAAAATTTGTGAGTAAGGTTTTAACTTACTTAGAATGATGATAGGGTCGCTGGATTGGGTTTCCGGACGTCCTAGGGTCACGACGAACGGCCAACTTCTCCGATCGCTTTTTGTTCGTTTTCCGACGTGAAATCGTAGTTAGGAAAAAGTGTTAGAATCCGAGTTTTGGAGACTTATGGACGGATGGAACACTACATTAAGACTTACCAAGGTTCTATGAGGCAGTGGCTCAGTCCCGTTCGCCTCGTCGTCGCCGGAATGTTCGCCGGAAAGTGAGTTCGGAGAGGTTTCGACTTTGGGAGGAGTTGGAGAGAATGTGAGGAGAAGAGGCTGCTCTAGGGTTGTAATTTTTCGAATTTAGGGTTAGGGAGCAGTCTATGGTCGTCCCCTATATCCTTCCATAGCCCGGGATTGAGTTTCCATCGTCGGTGGTCGAAAATATGGCAAGAAAATCGTCGGGACGCGTTGTTGCCGAATTCTGGGGGTGTCACGCGCCCTTGGCGCGCACCTAGGCCAAAGACCGCGCGGCCAGCGCGCGGCCTCTGCCTGGACCTCGGTCCGGGCGGGTCCGTGCGATCCGATCGGGCCTTTTCTCCTCTCTTTCGGACTTCTGTGCTCCTACGTTTTCGGGCTCGATTTTCGGGTCATTCTCGGATTATAAATTCTTATCTTAAATCAATCTCGTCTCGAGTTAATCCCGTACTTGAAATCTTGAGTCCGTTGCATTTGGATTCGTCGGCTTCTAATTCGTCGTCTTTTGACTCCCGTGCAACAATTTATCTAATTAATTTATTTCCAACTTCACGGGTTCCTGGAATTAAAATTCTTTTCTTTCTTGAATTTAGTTTCAATTCTTTTGACTCGATTTCATGGAATGTCTTCGGGCTTCCTTTCCCTCCTTTATTCCATTTTGAATTTTTGAATCTATCGGCGTTTCATTTCCGAGCAATAATTTATTGTGATAAATTATTTTCTTCTTCTCGGAGATATTTCAACCTTGATTTGATTAAGAAATAAATTTTATTCCTTTGGGCGCCGATAAAAATCCCGGGTATTACACTAGAACGAGTCGGAAATTTAGCATACCGACTGGCTTTACCGCCACAATTAGATCGAGTTCATAATGTTTTCCATGTCTCACAACTAAAGAAGTATATGCCGGACCCGACACATGTACTTCAACCGGAGATAATCGAACTCGATGAGGATTTGACTTATGAAGAAGTCCCAGTGCGTATTCTCGATACTAAGGAGCGAGTAACTAGGAACAAAACCGTCAAAATGATCAAGGTTCTTTGGTCAAATCACGAAAGTAACTTGGGAAGTAGAATCCGACATGAGAGAACGCTACCCGACATTGTTCCAAACCGATACCGACACAGTTATGGGGACATAACTGCAATCTTAAGGGGGAGAGGATGTCATACCACCTATTTTTACCACCTATTTTTCGTGCATCTTTGTAAACTTTTGAACTACGTTATGGCTTGATCCCTTCACAGGGTACGTAGGCAGCTTAGAAGTCTTAATTCTAAGTTCAGTCACAAAATAACAAAACAAACAAAAGACCTTAGCACGAGAAAGGCCGTAGCACAACTTCGAGGACGAAGTTGATTCTTAAGGAGGGTAGACTGTAATACCCGAGAATTTTCCAACATAAAATAAAACAATAATTAAATAAATAAACAATAAATACAATAAATACCATAAATAAATAAATCCACCAAATAAAGGAATAAATAAAGATAAGGAAATGAGAAATAAGATTTTACTTAAAAAGGAATTAAAGGAATTTAATTAAGTAAAAAGGATTGATTAAAGGTAAATAAATTGTACACCGAAACCCGACACCAATGAACTCGAGAATTCGAGTCCAACATCGAATTAGACCCGAGTAAAAATTTAGAGAGAAAGTAGAAACCCGGAGATACCCCGGAACTCAGAATTCGGGAGCATAGAGGGATAGAAATCCGAAAGAGAGGAGGAAAAGCACGATGGATCGCACGACCTGCCCGGACCGAAGTCCAGGCGAAGTTGGCGCGGTGGCCGCGCGGTCAATAGGCATTGGGCGCGCCACGGCCGCGCCACCCCACAGATTTGGTTGTTGCGTGAATCTCTCGTCCGAACGTGGATTTTTCGACTTTCGGTTGAACGTCTTTCGACTCAAGACCCTTAGGGTCAGATCTTGGACGCCCTAGGTCTTAGCTATCTATAAATAAGCTCCGTTGGAAGCCCCAAACACTTTTACAAAACCCTACAACTCTCTACACGTTCGAAACCCTAAATCCGGAGTCGTCGGAGGCACGAAACCAAGGCTTGGACTGTTGGACGAAAATTTCAAGATCTCCAGCGTTGTGGTAAGTCCCGATCCAATCCATGTTCAATATATGATTCGAAAACGAATCCTAATCTTCTCCCTTTCCCTTCTACACCTCGAATTGGATCTAGATCGTAGAACCCAATGAGCGGAGAGGAGAAACGGTGGACTGGAAGCCACGCCTTCGAAATAGACGATCCCGGACGTTCACAACTCTGTAAGTTAATACTTACATGGTTTTGGGAGTAATTAAAACACGAAACCTAAAAGCTTAATCGAATCCTTCGTAAATCTGCCAATGTATGTTTTCTACCGGCGCAATAGTTTTGACAAATTTTTTCGAACCTTAAAACAACTTCAAACGGAAAAACTTAAAACACGAAAAACATTTCAAAGGCTTAGATCTATCTACTGTAAAATTTTCAGAATTTTAGAGATGATTTGATATGTGAAAACCAACCGAAACCGAACTGCTTGAAACTAGATCTTGAAATTCTTGACGGAACTTAGGTCCGATCTTGATCACATTTTTGACATAGGTTCCAGACCGATTTAGATCTTTGGCCGAGCATGAAAGTTGTAGATAAATGTCTTAAGATGGTCTCCGTAAAATTTCATCAAATTTGGAGTTGATTTGCTATGGTAGATTTCAATATCTTTAAACTGTGACATACGAAATTTGGACAGATTTGTGTTTCTGTGAAAATTGGTATTTTTGACCTATTTCGGTATCTCGGATTGAATAAGTTAAAACACAAAAGTTGTAGATCTCGACGTTTCTGAGTCAGTAGTCAAATTTTCGAATTTTTGGAGTTAAATCTGATTTTAGACGAATTTTAGAGTAAACAGTGGTTTACCGAAAGTCAAATCTTGAAATCTTGTTGAAACATGAAATTAACCTTTAGGGTTGAAATGAGTTGAAACATGATTGTTGAATAAACTAAATTGAAATCAGATTTTTGAAATTAAATTCCCTTACAAACTTGATAAATTAAAATTAGGGGTGAGTGCTCTGCAGGGTGCCCCCTAACGATTCACTTCGTGCCTTAATGGACGATGGTGACCCCGCGCGAAATTGAGATATGATATTTCCAAAACGGCATGAGATATAGAGCCTACACTCTCGAGAATATCCACATGGGTTTCCCGAGGCTCCGGAGTGGTACTGGGTATGGCTGATACGGTTGCGGCCGCCGGGCTACCGGCTAAACTTGTTGAGATTGCGATGCATTCGTGAAATACTTGAAATACTGAATCTGGGATGTAAGGGGGAAATTTAAATTAAATTAAATTATATTTGTTGTCCAATTAAATTATCTAAATGCTTATTATGGCTTTTATTCTAGATTATGTGAAATGTGTTGTTAAAGGAAACCCTGAACTGAATTATGCAAATTGGATAGTTGATTAAATTAGACTAAATTATTTATGTTATTATCATGTTTTATTTAAATATTAAATTAATGGCTTTTTAAACCCTACGATCATGCATGTGTTAACTTACTCAGCAAGTTGTGCTGACCAAACTATTTTTATTTCTTTTCTTACAGAGTACGTAGAATGAACATGAGCACATTCATGCATGGGAACTTTACTTTTGGGAAACATTATTTTGTTTTTAAATTCGTACATTAGACTATATTATGAACGGGCCTGTTTAACCCGTGTTTTGGCCATGTCGGCCCTATTTACATTTTCCGCTGCGATACTATACTAAAACAATTATTTCCGCTGCGCTATGATATTATTATTTTCGAATTATATCGTACGGACTGTTTTGAATGCTTTAAATGTTTTAAATACTACAATACCTAGCCTTGCATTCCTTTAGTAAGCTCGGAGAAACCGTGTCTTACTAGGGGGATGTGGCGGTGACATCCCGACCTGGGTGACCAAAAACCGGGGTGTTACAGAAGTCGGTAAAAAGAAGATGATGATCGCCGTAATGATTGAACAGAATCATCCCGATAGCAAATCCTCTTTCGAGATCACTCTTAAGCTAAACTAATAAATAGAATTCAAAGAAATCTAATTGCGAATCAAATTACAAATCTAAAGAACACGAAGATAATCCGCAGAATTAAACCCTAGCTACCCTACCTATGAAAACTCTAAAAATGAACGGGAGAATTTGAGCTACTCTTTCGTCCTCCAGTTAGTTGAGCTGATCTCCCAAGGGTCCTATTTATAGAGGCGCTCGTAAACTTCTTTCCGGCTGGTAGATAACCGCTCGCGTCAGAGTAGCTCATCTCACGCATTGTCCCATTCCTTCAACGCGTGAGTTAACATAAAGTGCTTTTCATGTTACAGCGAGATAATTCCCAATCTTTCTTCAAAACTTCCTCTCGCTATAACTCTTCTGGCTTCACAACTCGCATAGTCTCCATCTGTTTGTGATGTCAGGTTACTTGTCGTGTGGCCTTCAGTTTTGCACATTTTCTTTGATCAAGTCCGGATTACGGCTCTGAGGTCCTCGCAATGTTCCTATTCCCTCCTCGCAATGTTTATTGTGAGCTTTACAGCTTGTTTCCTGCTCAATCAACAAAGCGAGGATTAGTTCAGATAAAAACACAGCGTGAAACACTTGTTGAAATCTACAACTTTCAGGCTATTTCTATGCAATTTCCAATTATCTTCGTGATCTTGATCTTTCCAAAATCTTTGCATAACTTCTCCAATTATTCATTAAAAATCTACGAAAACATGATCAGAAACTTATCATCAAGACACTAAATTGGACGAAAATGACAGTCATAAGTGACTGTCATCACCATCCTCACATTTAGAACCACTTGTCCTCAAGTGGTAAGAAACTTATAAAGTTTCAAAGAACAAGTCCAATTTGTGGCTTCCGAAATTAAGTATTATTGCAAGATCTTTCCTGGATCATTGCCTTCTCTTTTCCAACTATCTCAAGCTCAACTCATTCAACTGATTGATGCTTCATACCTGACGTCTAATTTACCAGACTTCATAGAAACATTAACAAAAGTGATTTGCATTTTTGTGAATTATTGTTCTGCCCCTTAGTTAGTCAAATTTCTTCTTTCACGCTCAATCCTATCCAACTTATGTGCATACCTTGTGCTTCTGAATCCTTAGCCAAAAAGAATAAGATTTTATTTTATTTTATTATTATTTTCTTAAGGGTGGCTTCTCGTGGCTTTCAATAGCTCGGTTTTACATTATTAGGAGGAGTCGCATGACCTGACATTGCCGATGAAACTTCAACTCCCCTACCTTTGACTTTGCTCTTTTAGAGTTCTTCAACTCATAAGTCAGAGGGCAGCTGTGCCAGCTACTTATATCCACATTATTTTACCACGTTTGTTTCTAAAATTTCCCTTGTTTATGCTTTGGACTCATACTTCACTTGATATGCACACTCATCTTTTAAGAGAGACTAGATTGGATTAATCCTTCTAACCTTGGTGCAGTTTTGTTATTTATTATATGCAAATCACTCAAGTCAATACAATCACAAAATCTTCAAATTATTCATCCAGTAATGACATCAATCAATCTCAAAGTTCCCAGCTTTCAATAGTTGTCAAGAGCAGCTCTGCATGCAGTCAGAATCTTAAAATTGATGTTTCTGTAATTAGCCACACTTAGACTTAATCTTCTACTTCTTCACTAGCTTACTATCCCACTTGAGGTTCTGGTTCAAATTATTAAAACATTAACATAACATGGAGATCTACCTCACAGAATAATTCTCGCATTAACTCCATCCTAGAACTATTTCTGTAATACCCGAGAATTTTCCAACATAAAATAAATGCAATAAAATAAATAAATAAATAAATAAATATAATAAACATGATAAAGGGATAAAGAATCATAAAAGATGAGAAATGAAATTTAAATTAAAAAGGAATCAAAATTCCAAGAACCCGGGAAGCCGAAGACAATTTAATCGAATAAATGGTTATACGGAAACCCAACACCGATGGACTCAATAACTCGAGTCCAAACATAAATTTAGATCCGAGTAAAATTAAGATAGGAAATCGGAGCCCGAAGATACCCCGGAAATCCGAATCCAGGAACATAGGGGGATAGAAGTCCGAAAGAGAGGAGGAAACGCCCGACGGATCGCACGACCCGGCCCAGACCGAAGTCCAGGCCAGGACGGCGCGGTGGCCGCGCGCCCAATGGGGAAAACCGCGCCAAGAGCGCGCCACATGACAGATTTGTTTGTTGCGTGAATCTCTCGCCCGAACGCGGATTTTTCGACTTTCGGTTGAACATATCTCGACTCAAGACGCTTGGGGTCAGATGTGGACGCCCTAGGGATTGAGAATTCTATAAATAACCCCCCTTGGGAGCCCCGAACATCTTTACAAAACCCTACGAAATCTCTCTACACACAAAACCCTAATTCCGGAGTCGTCGGAGGCACAAAACCGAATCAAGGGACTGACTTGGACGAAAATTAGGAGTCTTCGATCATCGGGGTAAGATTCGAACCATTCATGTCCATTCCCTTCCATTCAAGATTCGAAAACGAATCCTAATTAAATCTCTTTCCTATTCTAAACCCCGATCCGGACGCGTTGAGGAAAAACGAAGGATCTCGGAGGGAGAACGAAGAACGTGGAAGCCACGCCTCCGAATCATCTAGCCGAGACATCCGTAAATCAGTAAGTTAACGCTTACACGGTTTTGGGAGTAGTAAAAATATTCAAATCTAGAAACTTGAGCAAATCTTTCGTAAATCTGTCCATATGTGATTTTTAACGGCGCAACAGTTTTGTCTAATTTTTCCGAACCTTAAAACGACTTCAAACAGAAAAACTTAAAACACGAAAAACATTCCTAAGACATAGATCTATGTACTGTAAAATTTTCATAATTTTTTATCGTGTTTTGGTATCCGAAAACGACCACAAACAGACCTGCCTTGAGTTTAGATCTTGAAATCTTGACAGATTCTTGGCCCGAACTTGTTGGCGTTTTTGACAATAGAAATAGGATGAATTAGATCTTTTGCTGAACATGAAACTTGTAGATATATGTCTTAAGATGATCTCTGTCAAATTTCATTAATTTTGGAGTTGATTTGCTATGGTAGAATTCGAAATCTCTAAACTGTGACCTAGGAAATTCGGACAGATTTATACTTCTGTGAAAATTAGTGTTTTTGACCTATTTAGGTATCTCGGATTGAAAAAGTTAAAACACGAAAGTTGTAGATCTTGACGTTTTGGAGTCAGACGCGAAATTTCGGAATTTTTGAAATTAAATCTGATTTTAGACGCATTTTAGATTAAACTGTGGTTGACCGAGTTAAATCTTGAACTCTTGATGAAACTCGTGAAATTTGCGAAACTTGTTTGACCTGCGGGTTCGATTCCCCAGGATGTCTGTGTCAAACCTTGCGGGTTCGATTCCCCAGGGTGTGTCTTTCTGCGGGTTCGATTCCCCAGAATATGTGTTGATTCCTACGGGTTCGATTCCCTAGGATGTATGTGAGTTCTTGCGGGTTCGATTCCCCAAGGGCGATTGGTTGTTTTCTTGCGGGTTCGATTCCCCAAGAATAAATTATACTAGATTATATCGAATAAGAGAGGGATAGTGAAATCCTGAAATACTTAAATAGTTTCCTTATTTAAATTATGCCTTGCGATTATTTTATCATGTTGTTGAATTATGATCTTATGGAAACCCTTGTCTTTTGAAATACGCAATTAAATTATTATTAGTTGAATAAATTAAATCATGAATATTATGCACATGTTTTTAAATTTAATTAAAGGCTTTGAAACCTCATAATCATGTTTGTGGTAACTTACTCAGCACGTAGTGCTGACCAAAACCGTTTTTTTTTTCCTGTTTCTTTCAGAGCCGAAGAATATGCATCATCATATGCATTCATGGGAATTTTGGGGAAATGTTTTATTTGTAAATGATACGTTAGACTAAATTGCATGAACGGGCCTGTTTAACCCGTATTCTGGCCGTGTTGGCTATATTTAAATTCCGCTGCATTATACTTATGTAAATATTATTTTCCGATGCAATTGTAATGACTTTATTTTTAAATTATATATACATGGGCTGTTTGAATGTTTTAAATTCTGAAAAACCATAGCCTTGCATCTCTTTAGCAAGCTCGGAGAAACCGTGTCTTGCTAGGGAGGTGTGGCGGTGACATCCCGACCTGGGTGACCAAAAACCGGGGTGTTACAGGGTGGTATCAGAGCCAGGTTATTTTAAAGCTATTTATTTTAAAGAAAATATCTGATACCAAAGTTGGTATCAGAGCCCAGAATATTTTAAAGCTATCTATTTTAAAGAAAATATCTGATACCAAAAGTGGTATCAGAGCCCGGATATTTTTAAGCTAGTATTTTTAAACTATTATTTTTAAACCCTTATTATTTTTAAACTATTATTAATATTTTGACTATCATTTTAAATTTTAAAGTATTATTTCCATGAAGAAATTTTCATTTTAAAACCCATGGAAAAATATATATATGTGGTGCATTAAATTATTATTGGGGGGACAAAGAAAATCATTTGCATTTGCATGTTGCATCTCTGTTATGAACTTAGAATCTTGGCAAAACTTGAACTTAGAATCTTGGCGAAACTTGGACTTAGAATCTTTGCGAATTCTAACTTAGAATCTTTGCGAATTGAACTTAGAATCTTGGCGAAATTAACTTAGATCTCTTGTTACACCTATATAATCTTGAGGCATGACATCGAACTAGAAACAATAACTAGAGACTGATCTTGCCTTAGTTCTAGATCTCATTGATCTATGCGTTCGCCTAAACATAACAATCCTCGACCTTAGCCATTCCTACCTTTGTACAAATTCGAGAACTCCTTCATGTGGAACAATAAAGATCAAGTTTATTAAAACACTCTTTATTCCAAAAATCTTGTTTGGATTTCCAAACAACAAATCCGAAAATTTGAAATTAGAAATTTACGAAACGTCTTGTTCGAGCAATCTATCTAAACCAAGATAAGCTAATCTATACACGTTATAACAGCAAATGGCGCCTAGGAGGAAACCAAGGAAGGTGAGTCCAAACGGCACTGACGCTAACCTGTCCAACACGCCCAACAGCAGCGAAAGTCCTCAGAACCTAGGAGAGCAAGTGCCTCAAGCGCCTAATAATATGGAAGCACGTTTAAAAACGATAGAGGGATTCCTAGTAGCATTAGGAAATGCGGAGGTGCATAGGACATCTGCAGCAGTAACTCCGCCCGTAGCCCAAACCAACTATCTAGCGTTGGTGAATCCCTATCAACCACCACGTTATGATGGGCAGGAGGATCCCGCCAAACTAGAGGGGTGGATCCGTACATTTGATAAGCTCTTGGATGCTATCAAATGCCCTGATGAGGCAAAGACACGAGTAGCAACCTACTACTTAGGAGGCGAAGCCGACGAGTGGTGGCAAGACCTCCAGAGGAATTTAGAGGAAGCTGAAGAAGCTTATTCGTGGACTAAACTTAAGGAGGATTTAAGGGACCGATTCTACCCCATGAGCACCAAGGCGGCAATGTACGAAGAGGTTTTATCACTGAAGCAAGAGGGACGGACGGTGCAGGAGTATTACACCCCGTTTAAGGAGTTAGTACGATTTGCTACAAGGATAGTACCAACCGACTCTGACAAGGCTCAGAAATTCGAGATGGGTCTGAACCTTAGTATCCGGGAGATACTTGCAGTAGGACAATTCACGAACCTGCAGACGGTTTATGATCGAGCTGTAGCAATTGATCGAGTCCAGCAACTGAAGCGTAAGGAAAATGGGGAGACGAGCAAGGACTCGCAAGGATTTGAGAAGAAGAATCGGAGCAATAACGGTGGACAAGATAGGAACGAGAATAAGGATTTCTATAATGGGAGAAATGGCATACGTCGTACAGTCGTACCCCGTTGCCCACAATGCCATCAAGCCCATCTGGTGCGCGAGTGCCCAAGGCGTGGGACTTGTTATAGATGTGGTGGGGAAGACCACATGATTAGAGAATGTAATGTTCGTGAGGAGATGATTGAGAAGAGGATAGAATTGGTAAACCCTCAACAAGGAGATCAAGGAAGAGAATAATAAGTAGGCAGTTATGGGGACATAACTGAAGTCCTAAGGGGGAGAGGATGTAATACCCCGTAAAATAGACATTTATTTTGACGATATGTATTCCGAATGAATAAATAAACATATTCACATTTTTTTTGAACTACGTTATGGCTTGATCCCTTCACCGGGTACGTATGCAGCTTAGAAGTTTTAATTCTAAGTTCAGTCACAAAATAATAAAACAAACAAAAAGACTTTAGCACGAGAAAAGCCGAAACACAACTTCGAGGACGAAGTTGATTCTTAAGGAGGGTAGACTGTAATACCCGAGAATTTTCCAACATAAAATAAATGCAATAAATAAAATAAATAAATAAATAAATATAATAAACATGATAAAGGGATAAAGAATCATAAAAGATGAGAAATGAAATTTAAATTAAAAAGGAATCAAAATTCCAAGAACCCGGGAAGCCGAAGACAATTTAATCGAATAAATGGTTACACGGAAACCCAACACCGATGGACTCAATAACTCGAGTCCAAACATAAATTTAGATCCGAGTAAAATTAAGATAGGAAATCGGAGCCCGAAGATACCCCGGAAATCCGAATCCGGGAACATAGGGGGATAGAAGTCCGAAAGAGAGGAGGAAACGCCCGACGGATCGCACGACCCGGCCCAGACCGAAGTCCAGGCCAGGACGGCGCGGTGGCCGCGCGCCCAATGGGGAAAACCGCGCCAAGAGCGCGCCACATGACAAATTTGTTTGTTGCGTGAATCTCTCGCCCGAACGCGGATTTTTCGACTTTCGGTTGAACATATCTCGACTCAAGACGCTTGGGGTCAGATGTGGACGCCCTAGGGATTGAGAATTCTATAAATAACCCCCCTTGGGAGCCCCGAACATCTTTACAAAACCCTACGAAATCTCTCTACACACAAAACCCTAATTCCGGAGTCGTCGGAGGCACAAAACCGTATCAAGGGACTGACTTGGACGAAAATTAGGAGTCTTCGATCATCGGGGTAAGATTCGAACCATTCTTGTCCATTCCCTTCCATTCAAGATTCGAAAATGAATCCTAATTAAATCTCTTTCCTATTCTAAACCCCGATCCGGACGCGTTGAGGAAAAACGAAGGATCTCGGAGGGAGAACGAAGAACGTGGAAGCCACGCCTCCGAATCATCTAGCCGAGACATCCGTAGATCAGTAAGTTAACGCTTACACGGTTTTGGGAGTAGTAAAAATATTCAAATCTAGAAACTTGAGCAAATCTTTCGTAAATCTGTCCATATGTGATTTTTAACGGCGCAACAGTTTTGTCTAATTTTTCCGAACCTTAAAACGACTTCAAACGGAAAAACTTAAAACACGAAAAACGTTCCTAAGACATAGATCTATGTACTGTAAAATTTTCATAATTTTTCATCGTGTTTTGGTATCCGAAAACGACCACAAACAGACCTGCCTTGAGTTTAGATCTTGAAATCTTGACAGATTCTTGGCCCGAACGTGTTGGCGTTTTTGACAATAGAAATAGGATGAATTAGATCTTTTGCTGAACATGAAACTTGTAGATATATGTCTTAAGATGATCTCTGTCAAATTTCGTTAATTTTGGAGTTGATTTGCTATGGTAGAATTCGAAATCTCTAAACTGTGACCTAGGAAATTCGGACAGATTTATACTTCTGTGAAAATTAGTGTTTTTGACCTATTTAGGTATCTCGGATTGAAAAAGTTAAAACACGAAAGTTGTAGATCTTGACGTTTTGGAGTTAGACACGAAATTTCGGAATTTTTGAAATTAAATCTGATTTTAGACGCATTTTAGATTAAACTGTGGTTGACCGAGTCAAATCTTGAACTCTTGATGAAAGTCGTGAAATTTGCGAAACTTGTTTGACCTGCAGGTTCGATTCCCCAGGATGTCTGTGTCAAACCTTGCGGGTTCGATTCCCCAGGGTGTGTCTTTCTGCGGGTTCGATTCCCCAGAATATGTGTTGATTCCTACGGGTTCGATTCCCTAGGATGTATGTGAGTTCTTGCGGGTTCGATTCCCCAAGGGCGATTGGTTGTTTTCTTGCGGGTTCGATTCCCCAAGAATAAATTTTATACTAGATTATATCGAATAAGAGAGGGATAGTGAAATCCTGAAATACTTAAATAGTTTCCTTATTTAAATTATGCCTTTAAATTATGCCTTGCGATTATTTTATCATGTTGTTGAATTATGATCTTATGGAAACCCTTGTCTTTTGAAATACGCAATTAAATTATTATTAGTTGAATAAATTAAATCATGAATATTATGCACATGTTTTTAAATTTAATTAAAGGCTTTAAAACCTCATAATCATGTTTGTGGTAACTTACTCAGCACGTAGTGCTGACCAAAACCGTTTTTTTTTCCTGTTTCTTTCAGAGCCGAAGAATATGCATCATCATATGCATTCATGGGAATTTTGGGGAAATTTTTATTTGTAAATGATACGTTAGACTAGAAATTGCATGAACGGGCCTGTTTAACCCGTATTCTGGCCGTGTTGGCTATATTTAAATTCCGCTGCATTATACTTATGTAAATATTATTTTCCGCTGCAATTGTAATGACTTTATTTTTAAATTATATATACATGGGCTGTTTGAATGTTTTAAATTCTGAAAAACCATAGCCTTGCATCTCTTTAGCAAGCTCGGAGAAACCGTGTCTTGCTAGGGAGGTGTGGCGGTGACATCCCGACCTGGGTGACCAAAAACCGGGGTGTTACAATTTCACACTTTTAAGAGAGAAATGATGATCTACGAAAAGAAAAACAACAAAAGGAAAACTGAGGGGGATTAATAAGCAGAAAAGAGAAAGTTTCAGAAACTCCCCTGTGATTTCAGGATGGACTTGCATCACTGCTTGGATCTTTTGGTGATAGTGAAGGTGGCTTTTTCAAGTCTGAAACTAAGTTAGCAAGGATTTCTACTAGTCTTGTACTGTTTTGCTGCTCCTACTTCCTCAGCTCCATTTCCCTTTCCCGTTCCTGTCTTCTTTCCTCAAGTTCTTCTTTCCTTAGTCGCTCAAATCTTTCCATCTCCCTCTCTCCTCATTCTCTCTTGTCTATCCCATTCTTCCTTCCTTATTTTCTCTTGTCTTTCCATCTTCTCTTTCCTGAGTTTCTCTTCACTTTGAATTCTGGTGTGCTCAAGTTCAATCCTCTTCTGTTCCATCTCTCTTTGGATGTGTTTGTCTTCTGACATAGTTTTCACCAGCATTTCCATGGACTGTGCAAAACTTTGGATTGAAGTACTCATATTATGAGATTCATCCACTGACACTGTATTCCTCATTGGTTGTCTTAGAGGTTG
Source organism: Hygrophila difformis (assembly GCA_030278955.1). Taxonomy (NCBI): domain Eukaryota; kingdom Viridiplantae; phylum Streptophyta; class Magnoliopsida; order Lamiales; family Acanthaceae; genus Hygrophila; species Hygrophila difformis. Next base: position 33,455,104 of record JAOANR010000010.1, on the reverse strand, counting down.
AGATGGTGCAGAAGTGTCTTCGAGCTCCTCATCCTCAGGAATGGCATTTAATGCAGGAGATGCTGCTGACTTCTTTGTCCTCTTCACCGCAGCTTTAGACTGAGATGATTTTGATCTTGAAGGAAGTTTGGTTTGTCTGGCCTTAGGGGATGGTACCTTTGATCCTGAACCTTTAGAAGTTTATTCCTCTAGATCTGGCATCTGATAAACCAATTCTCCCCTTAAGGTGTCAACTGGCAAGGGAATAGGAGGATCTATCTTAATAATCTCTGCTAAGAATGGTGTCATTGACACTCTTTGTTTTTCACAAAGCCTTCGAATTATATTTGGATAAGCTAATGTTGCATCTTCCCCAACTCTTGACTTGATGAGACTGAGCACATGGTGTGCAGCACTACACTTTCTTCCTGACCATAGTAAAGCAAATCCCTCAAAAGTTCCAGCAGAAGGCCCTTGGAAATTAGTAGTGGGCCTGAGCTTTGAGTAATAGAAATCAAGTGTTGGCAGATACTCAGGCTTCAAATTCTTTAATGGGATCTTATTCTGCTCAGTTCCTCTGTGTGTTGAACAAAATCCTAATGCCATTTTCCTAGCATTAGTAAGCTTATTGCCCAGAGTCTTTTTCCTTAAGAGAATCTCAGATCTGACTTCTGGCTGTTCCAGTAGAGGTGCCTATATCAAATCATTCAGAGTCTCTACAGTGACTTGCACTGTTTTACCCCTGATCCATGTTGTTTCAGCCTCTACATCAAAATTAGCATAGAATTCCCTAGTCAACTCCACATAACCATATTTGTTGTTATGCCTCATGAAGATATCCCATTCATTGATCCTTCTCCAGTAATTAATACATTTGTGACTCAGGTACTTAGGATGAAATCCTTTGTCTGGAACAATCATCTTAGACATTTCCAAGTAGTTCTCTAATGCTTCTTTTCTTCCATTAAATTTAACCTTGATTCCCTCCTCAGTGAATTCAGTCATTTTCTCAATGCTATCAGGAATTGATAGTCTCACTTTTGGGCTATTCTTTCCCCAATAACTCAAAGGCATAAGCTCTGGAACTTCTTTTCCAGGTGAAGATCCTTCAGATGTATCTGATTCACTTCCTCCAGATTCCTGTGCTTCTTCCTGATCATTTCCAGCATTTTCATTTTCTTCACCTTCTGACTGATTTCCTTCTTGAGCAGGCTCCAGATTCTCTTCCTGTACATGTTCTTGATTTTCTTTTTAAACAGGTTCTGGGTTTCCTTCTTGAACCTCCTCAGTATCATTGTGTTGAAGGTTACCTATGTCTGACTCATGAATCAATGATGTGCTGGTGTCTATATTCTCAGTAACCTCTAAACTTTGCTGGTTCAGGGTTTCTGTGGGCTCATCCTGTACAGGTTCATTCGACAAAAGCAAGACAACAGAGGGTTCTGAAACGGTAACTTCCTGAATTCCAAAATGCTCTTCTTCTTTCTTCTTCTGTTCTTCGATCCAAACAGGATCTTGCATCCTTGAGATTGCTCTATGAACTACCTCCTTCCTAATTTGAGATGGGAGAACCCATTGATTCATTTGGAACCTCAGCAAATGTCTGTGCTTTGAGATGTTGGTTAACAGTCTGTTCCACCAACCATCTGTTCCACAAACAGATTCTCCTTAACATTACCTTCATACACAACCATCTGTTTGTCTTGGTTCTCCTGGATTTCATTTCTATAAATTTCTTCTCTATAAGCTTGGAGGGCTAATGCACTTGGCTCTAATACTTGCTCAGGATTCATCCGTTTGTTTCACTTTTTCCAGTTCCAACTCAAGCTTAGCTGCATATTCATTTGCTTGTTCCACTGAAGTATGTGCATTCCCTCCTTCTCTGGCAAGCTTTCTGTATTTCTTAATTAGACCTTCCAAAGATGAGTTCATATTTCCAACAGTGATTCCATGCAAATTCAAATCATCAAACTCTTGCAAATCTTGGATCAATCCTTCTTGAACTGTATCTCCCACTAATTCATTGACTAGATCTAGAGCTTCTTGGTCAATTAAATTTTGTGCCGGTGATGCATTCTGTTCCAGCTGATCCACTGCTCTAGGAAAATTTTCAATCTCCTTAGTGAAATCTTCAAAGGTTTCATGTTCATTTTCTTTTTCTGAAAATCCTTCTAGGTCAATCTGACTTTGTATTAGAGTTTGATTAACTTGAGCCTGTTGATCTTCAGCCTGACCTTCCAAATCCTTTTCTAAAATGGCCTCAGTCTGTTGAAATTCAGTGGTTGGATGCATTGGTTCATGTGCTTCAGATTGATATTCATCAATACATGACTTCCAGCCCTCGGGATCAATGTCTCCTATTTCCAAATTACTGAAAGGAACAAGTTCTGATCCTCCTGTATAAGGCACTACTCCCAAGGTTGGTTCAACATTTTCTTCTTCAGAACTGATGTCATGAACTACAAACTTTGGTTTCCTGGCCTTCATTTTAATCCTGAATATCTTGATAGGTTTATCAGGCTCCTTAGCTTTTTTATTTTCCTTCTCAGGAACAGTTTCTTGTTGTACTACCTTCTCAGAAGAGGGTTCATGCTGCTTAAGTTCCTCAGGAATAGGCTCCTGCTGCTTAGACCGCATCTTTCCCTTTCTTTTGTAAATAACAACTTCATTCTTTCCCTGAGATGGTTGTAACAACTCTTTATTTTCATCCATCAAATTCCTTGTTTCTGGAGTTCCTGCTTTCAAGTCCATAACTTCTTTAACTGTTAATTCATCTTCATGTTTCCTCTTCTTAGAAGATTGGCTAGTCTTCCCAGACTTATGTCTCTTCATTCTACTCTGATTTCTTTTCTTTACTGAAGGTGCTTCTTCTGAAGAACTTGAACTGGGAATATGTGACTTTCATTTCCTGGTAGACACTTTCTTCTTACCCTTTTTCTCATGAGCTTTCATAAATTCATCGAATTCACGATTTTCCTTCTGTCTAAGCTTATGAAACTCATAAACAGACTCCTGCTCTTCTGGAGTGACTTCCATAGGTCCATCATTTCCCTCTACAACCCTCGTAATTGCTTCTATCTGTCGTATCCTGTCAATTCTTTCTTCATCATCTGTGGTGTCTGAATCAGAAAGGTTTTTCTTTATAAAATAGGTCTTTCCCAAACCTTTAAGCATCATATTCATCCCCTTTCTATTCAGATACTTATCATTCCATGCATCCCAATCATCAATGATTATCTGCTGAATCTTTCCTTGTGTCTGATCAGTATAAACTCTATGTTCCTTGTATGCGTTTTCTCTGCACATACTGTCATATCGAATATACTTCTGAATGAATTCCTTCTTTCTCTCCTGAACAAGTCCATGAACCTCTTGTTGGAGAGGTGGAGGTAATCTCTTAATGATCTTATGTGGTCTATCTGTAATAAGAAGGTCTGCATCTGCTGGTGTTATTGCTGGGGCTGAAATCTTCCTGAAATTCTTTGTAGGTTCCAAACCTTCATTTATGACAGATTCTCTGAAAATTTTCCTGACTATATTTTGTGGTGTCTGCTTTGCATCTGATCTTTGCTTCCTGTTCTTCCCTGTTCTCTCAGCTTCTCTTTCCTCTGCATCCTTAACCCATGCCTGCTGTTCAAGCATTAAATCAGCAAAATTCTCTAGTGGAAACTCTTCATCAGGTTTTCTCTCTAGCCCTGGCCTGAGGATTCTCTTCTTGAGATTCTCACCCTTAGCCCATGCGTTCATATTTCTTATCCAGCTGTTCTTCGCTTCCTGAATGGTCCTAAGAACTTCTTTCCATTCCATCTTGCCTTGTTTAGCTTTTTGAAAATGAGGCTCAAGGGCGTGTCTAAGATTAATCCGAGCATCAAGAATTCTGTCTAATGCCAAGTTTGTCAAGAAATTTTGTTCAACAGGTCCCTTCTTGTTCAAAAATGCTGGAGGCATGTATGCAGGGAGTGCCTATTGAGGATTATAAACTCGGGCATTCCTGATCTCATTAAGCTTGCAGCAGTATTTAGTGAGTCTTTTCACATATTTAGGCAGTGGCTGTGGATCAAAGTAATCCAACTCTAACCCTGTATGGTCCTTTGGGTTGATGATTTTATAGCATTCTTGGTTCCATTCGGCCATACATTTCTTCTCCCTTTCAAGAAGTCTTTCAAGTCTGATATCATTAGGGAGATGTTTGTCATTAATAAGATTGACCATTGATCTTCCCAAAAATGACTCATCCTAACCCAAAATGCTTCTTCTAAGTCAATCATCAATGATTCCTTCTCCTTATCAGGTATATGTTGAATCATCAGCGGATTGACATAAAAGATTGGAGGTGAGATTTCCATTCCTAACCATCCACAGCTTCTCTGTATATCTTTCACCGTTTTTTCTGTTCTCTTCATTCTCCAAAATGACTGTTCTTTCTTGTCTGACTCGACAATTCGAGCTTGAAGTTCTTCAAAAGTCATCTTATGGATCCTTTAAAGAAGGATAAAATAAAACAGATTAAATCATGATCACCATCCTCACATTTAGAGTTTTGCTCTAAATGTGAAGGTGAAAGTGTGAATAGAGAACATAGTATCAATCTTTTCTTAATTTAGAATTTAACAAATCACCATACTTACATTTTGAGATTTGCTCTAAATGTGAAGGAATTAATCATCAATTAAATTCTTAGTAGAGAAAAATATAATGCATGAAGAATTAGAGCATTAAATCAAGCAAAATCAAAATACATCACACCAAATGTCATTCTTACAGAATATGCAGAAGCATTAAAAATTCAAATATAATGAGTCTTGTAGATTCAAACTGAATTCAAAGCGGGGGGGGGGGGGAATTCAAGTCCATTCCCGAATCTAGTGAAACAATTACAATGCTCAGTGACCAAACACCTCATACAGTAGATTGTACTGACTCCATATTGGTTTCTAGGCCATTTGTGATTGTTGACAAATTGAGTTCGATCGCTGCAAAATCGTTTCTTAGGTTGTCCTCGAAAAGGAGAGTAGAATTCAACATCGTTTGACAACCATCCTCTAATTTGGAACTGGAGATAATTCAGCCTGCGTCTACTCTTGCAAAGTGATGCAAAAAGCCAAATTCCTTTCTCCTGCTCCTCAACAGCATCCTTACTTAAAAGCATAAGTGCTTTTATGTAGGTGGATGGAGGATGGTTATCAGAAATAGCAGGATTAAGAAGATCAAATGCAGTTTTCTCATTTTTATCCTCCACAAAAAGTTGCAAAGCCTCAGTTAACCGGAACATCCAATTTCCTGCATCTCTGTAGCTTCCGAGAAAATCAATTTTTGTTGGTTCAAATGTTCCCTGTCCCAAAAGAGAGAAGTCTTCAAGAGAGGCTTTCTTTAGAACCAACTGATGCTTAGAAGCCTCATTCAATGCCTTGCAAACTAGCTTACAGTTAAAGACAGTTTCCAAGTGATCGAATGCCAGCCTTGACAGAATATTACCAAGAATCTCATAAGGAAGATCCGTGATCTGAGTGGCCCCTGATCCAGATTTCTGTCCTGAAATTCTTGGGTCCTTGGAGGAGCTTCCAGTTTAAAAAATGAGCAGAATTAACAAGATATTGCAATTTAGTTCAATAAAGAGCAATTAAGAAGTTCAACATTCCATAAAGAGCATAAAATATTTGAAGGAAATTACAACTCGAAATCATCAAGTGATTACAGAAGTTATGAGAGACCATCTTCCTAACTAAGAAAAATAGGCCTACTTAAGGATTGTTGATTTCCTCATCATCTGAATTACTCCACAACTCTACATCAGGAAACACTTCACCACATAATAACCTGAACTGTCTAACTATGTCAAAGAATAGATAGGGAATACAGTTCATCCTATCATTTGGAGGTAAAAATTCACGTTCAAGCAGAGTATGATCCTTGCAAAAGCTCCTTTCTTCTTGATCATGGAAAGGATTTGGAACTTTTACACAGTGGAGTAGCCAGTGGAAGACATGAATTTTAATGAAGACTATTTCTAAAACGTCTGAGGCTACTGATCTGATCAATTGTATTCCTTCTTCATTGAGTTTAATATCTTGCTTAGATAAAAGTAGAAGGCTTCTTAAGAAGATAGAAGGCTGATGCTTATCATCAAGGCCAGGCTTCAAAAGATCATATGCTCTCTTTTCATCCTTGTTGTCAACAAATGCTAAAAGTGCAGGTTCAAGATTGAACATGTAATTTCCTGCATTCTGACATTCTTTGATGAATCTCTCCTGGTTACTGGAATAAACGTTTTCTCTCCACCTCATACAAGTTTCCAAATTAACTCTCTTAAAAACTAGAGGTGATTTGCTTGCTGCAAGGAACTCTGTGAATATCTCCGAGACTCTAAGAAGTTCCCTCACACTAACCTTTCCCAATCTCGACATAATGTCTCCCAACAACTCAGTAGGTAAGTCAATTAATTGAGTTTCCAAGAGTTGAGGAATTCTAACATTTCTGTTTGAAGAGAAGAGAAACACAAAATTCAGAGAAAGACATTTATTTGAAAAGTAACTGAAAGATTAAAGATCTAATTTTATTATCACTACCATGCTGCCTTACAAAATACAAGAGACAGAGATTACTAGCCAAAATTAAGTCTAGCACTAGAATGACAATTAGAAAAGCTTGTTAAACATATCATCCCTCTCCTTCTTCATCAGAAAAATCTTCAGCAGAGTTATGAGTACATAAAGCTTCTCTTGCCCATAATCTGAAATCTGCTACTGTTCTGGTTGCATCGCAACAAAGGCAATCGACTTGATCAGCATGATAGTTAAAGAAAGGTGGCCCATGTACAATCTCCCAGTTATGCTCTTCAAACTTACAAAATTCTCTCTTAGTCTGTCCTAAGAATGGGTTTGGAATAATTTCCCACTCTGAGATTAAAGTACGAAAGTTATACCTAAAATCATAGCTATTAGGTCTATCATTTAATATTGGGCTTATTAGATAGAGCCCTTTATCTATTTCTCTCTAAGTGGTTTTACTCAAGTAGCACAAAGCTTTAATGTACTGAGAAAACTTATGATTATCATAGATCCCCTTATCCAGAATTTGAAAAGCTTCATTTTCTTCACCCTGTGTAAATAGTTCCATCCCTTTCTGAGGATTCAGAGTAAGGTTATGAGCCCTTGCACAGGAATGTAGAAAATTAATCTTCCTGGAAGACTCATTAGAGATACTTTTAAAATCAACATCTTCTAGGTTGAACCTCCGAAATACAGTAGGATGATTTGAAGCAGTTCTGAACAAAGTGCAAGTTGATTTATAGTGGAGCAAGTCCCTAAAGCTGCTCCGCCCTACTCGTGACAAAATCTCACCAATGATATCCAGTGGAAGATCAGTCAGTCGTAGCACAGAGAACTCAGAAGATTCCTCTTCAGTATTAGTGCTGCTAGGCGAGTTTTAAGGAGAGAATTAGCTTTGGTTATATTAAAGAGAAATCTAAGACTATTATTCTAAGAGTTTTTACAAAATCGCTGTCAAGTGAGAAATGCAAAATGCAAACCCTAGTATTGCGAAGTAAGCATTGTTTATGTAAACCATAAAGAAAACATTGCAAAACGAAGAATCTTATGGATTATCGCCTGCCATCTCTTCCCTTGATCAAGTTTCTGGAAGTGAAAATGTTACGAAATGGACGAAAGAAACTAGACTATGGCGGTTTCTTCTCAAGAGAGAGATAGATGGATTTGAGAGTGATTTGAAAAGATGTGAAGGAGAAAAAGATATAGAGAATGGGCCGGCCTAGTCTTACGAAAACTGCAGAGTAGGGTACTCAAGTGTTATCCCTCTCTTTTGATATTAATAATTAAGTCTAGTCTTGCCTTATCAGTGGATTTGAAATTAACTCAAAACTGAGTTAATAAACTTGTGATGGCAATTTTATGGATTAAGAACAGCTTGTGAAAGAAAAATAAAGCGAGAATTAACCCATTCACAAAAATTCCATTTATACAAAATCATAGATTGAAGTGATTACATTAGAATAGACAGTACAAGGACCAAACAATCAGCCTAATCAGATTCTAAATCAGAATCGAAGTCTGATTCAAGTTCATCCACATACTCACTAAAAGATACCCTCAAATCCTTGATTAGAGTTGTAACCTCACAACACAAACAGTTGATGTTTGTGGCACCATAATTGCAGTGTGGAGGTTGCAAAACTAAGTTCTTATCATGAGGGGCCAAGTAATCACAAAATTCCCTATGTTTTTGCCCTAAGAAAGGATTTGGCTCTTCCTCACTGTTGGCAAAAATTATGCTAATCTTCTCCTTCCTCCTCTGAATGTGGTCTTCTTCCTTGAAGACTGATCCCAACAAGTACAACCCTTCATCAAATTTGGTTTACTCCAAAGAGTAAAAATAAGAAAACGGTATTTAAAAATAAATTTTTGCTTACCCTTCATCAAAAATAAGAAAACGGTATTTAAAATTTTTGCTTAAGCAAAAATAAATTTGGCTTACTCCAAAGAGTAAAAATCTACTTATAGTCACCGTGGATGGAATGGTCACGACACACGCATGACCTACGAGCAGGAATCCCTTTACAGCTATTTGACTAGCAAAAATTTTAAGATTAACATCGTATGCTATAATAGTAATTTTAATAGAAATAATAACTAAAAATCTCCAACTTAATAAATCGTACCGAACACTCTCACGTAGCTATATGCACTAATTTTTAATGAGCTCGAAAACTCTTTGGCTTGCAGCAAAAATCTCACTCAAAAACCAAAATGCTAAAAATTACTTCAAACAATGCTACTATAATCCTACAACACTACATAGAACTAGATAATGGAAACAACCTAAATAGAAATTGGAGCTGGGATGCGCGAGAATAGAGGAAGTCGGAGTGTATTATATAGGCATCAATCGGTTTGTATTTTTCTGGGCAGAATATCTCTCTTTTTCACAATTCTTCAGCTGTGTCCCTTTTCCTTAATTTGCCTCTGTACTTCATTAATTTTTTTTTGGACTCCACAACCAACGTCCTTCTACCCCTCATTTTGGTAACATTTTTGTCTCCAACCCCTCCACCTTTTCAGAAACCAGTCTGAGTCCTCTCTTCTCTGACCCCCCCCCCCCCAACCTTCCGACGCTCTCTCTCTCTCCCTCTCCCACTCTCATGGTAGCTCCGGCAGGTAAGGGTCGGCAGCGATGGGCGGGGCTCGCCGGCCGGCGCCCTCCTTCTTCTTCTTCCCCTTTTCTTCTTTATTTCTTTGGGATATAGATGGATTTTATTGGTGGTGTTGGCGGATCTTGAGGGCTAGGAAGAGGATTGAGGCGGTGGTTGGGTGGTGGCCGGATTGAAGGGTGGAGAGGGATTCCGGTGATGGTGAAGCCTGGGGCGACGATCTGTGGTGGTGAGGATGATTTGGAGTTTGGAGATGGACTCGTGGTTGTGCGGTGGTGGTTATGGAGGCAGTGGGGTGGTGACCGCGGAAATGGTGGTGATGTCGACGGCGAGACCGATGAAGAAGGCGGAGGCGGCTCTCTGGGAGGGGCTCGGCGGCGGCGGAGAGAGTCCGGCCTTCTTCTCTATCCTTTTCCTTCCTTCTCCTCTCTTTCTTTATTTTTTTAGATTTGGTTGTGGATTTGGAATAATGGAATGGTGGTGGTGGCGGCTGTTGGCGCCGAGAGTGGGGATGGTTTCGGTGGTGGTGAAGGCTGTTGGGAGAGGAGGAGGTGGCGGGAATGGAGGAGGGCAGTGGTGGAGGCAGGCCGCCGTGGGGCGGCGCGGCTGGTTGTAATACCCGTAAATTTTAGAATATAAAAATAGGAATTAATCCAATAGGAGAGAAGGTTTTGTTTCCGAGAACCCGTAGGCGCGGAAATGCACGGAAGTCAAAGGACGGCGAATTAGAACCCGACGGACCAAAATCGACGGTCTTAAGATTTCAAGCATGAAATCGAATTGAGACGGAATAAATTTATGATGAGAAGCATAATCGGAAAATGACCCGGAAAATCGAGTGCGAAAACGTGGAAGGATAGAAGTCCGAAAGAGAGGAGAAAAAGACCCGACGGATCGGATCGCACGGACCCGCCCGGACCGCAGTCCAGGCGGGGACCGCGCGCTGGCCGGGCGGGGTTTGGCCAAAAGGCGCGCCAACCCCGCGTGGTCCCACAGAAGTTGGCAAGTTGCGCGTTTTCGGCGATTTCTTACCATAATTCGACCCCCCGACTTTGGAAAGCGGATTTTGGACGGGGAAGGTGAATTAGGTCGAAGGAGGATTGATTCCCACTCCATTTGTCAGCCTCCATTCACCCTAGAGCTCTCCCAAACTCTCTCCAAAGCCAAAACACCTTCCGGCAACTTCCTGACGACTTTCCGATCACTTCCCGTCGACGAAAACCGACGGAGGAGGCGTGGAATACAGGATCCTCAGTGTTCTAAATTGTGGTAAGTCGTCCATAGGTTTCCATTTAAGTTTTTGAACCCAGAAACTCGATCTAACATTGGATTTCTTCTTCCGATTTGAAATCGTGGCCAAAGTCGGAAGCTTGACGTTGAGGAGATCCGTCCGTAGCAAATTTGGACGAGCCCAGCGACCCTAGGACGACCAAAACACCCTATCACAGTAAGTTGAGCCTTCCATATCAATACGGGTGGTTTAGGGGTGTCCGGTATAGTCGTAATGCGACGAAACGTAAAAACCGAAATTAAAAACCCCAATACGCGCAGTTTTTGAAATCTGTCTAAAACTCATATTTCAAGGATTCAATCCAGGAAACTCAAAACTAGACTTTTATTCCCAACACATAAATCTAGGTTTTGTAAAAATTTCAGACATTTTTGTTAACGTTTGCTATTTTAAATCGCATCGAAAAGAAACTGTTTTGACAAAACGTGTTTGAAATCTGCCTATGAACATGTCCGAAATTAGTGAGTCTGTTTCTATATTTTGTAGTCCGATTTGATCTTTGCAATCTAAATGAAAGTTGTAGATAATCATGTCTAGTATACGTGTTTAAAATTTCAGAATTTTTGGAGTCCATCTGATATGTCAAAAAGCCAATTTTCCAAACTGTGACAAATCTGCTTTGGGACAGTAAACTGTTTCCGCATTAAACTCGATTTTTGACATGTTTCCTCAACTTATTTCGAGGAAGTTAAAACACAAAAGTTGTTCGTTATGGTGTTTTGCATAGACTGTGAAATTTTCAGATTTTTCGGACTTAAACCGAATTTTTAAATTGAAAAGGCGTAAACTGTGACGCCAAGTTACTTTTAAATCGAAGGATTTTGAAATTTCGAAACGAACGATCAAAGATTTGAAATACGATACATCTATACTTTTGAAAAACCCCGATACATTAAATCTAACCGATACATGAGATACTTAGGTGGAGGGTGAGTGCTCTGCAGGGTGCCCCTCTAGCCTTTCTCTTCGGGCCTATAATGGACGAGAGAATTTTGATGAGATATTACGCCAATCGGCGGGAGATACATGGCCTACTCTCTCGGGTTGTCCGTATGGATTTCCCGAGGCTCTGGAGTGGTACTGGGTATGGCAGATACGGCTGCGGCCGCCGGATCACCGGCTAAACGAGATACTTACGAAACGGCTGCGGCCGCCGGATCACCGACTATACAAAACACTGAGAAATGGTTACGTAACGGGGAAATAAAACATTTAATATGTTTAAGTATTTATGCATGTCTTTAAATTATGCATTTAGATTATGTCTTTAAATCCCATATCATGACTAAATTATTATCGTGGATTAAATGCATGTCCAAGTACACGATTAAAATATTATTTCCTTTAAATTTTGTGAATGCATCTTAGGAGTGAAATTTTAGTTATCTAATTAAATCCCTTTATTGCTATGTTAGGATCGACTTACTCAGTATCTTATATACTGATAAAAATTGTTGTTTTTCTCTTTCTTTCAGAGTACGGAGATAATGCATAGCATGTGCATTTGGGGGATGAAATTATTAAACATTGTTTTATTGCTTTTTACGATACTTGCATAACGGGCATGTAAATCCCGAGTTTTGGCCATGTCGGCCCACTTTACATTTTTCCGCTGCGATATATTATTACTACTACTATATGTGTGGATGATACTTATTATTATTTTTCAATAGAATCCGGACTTGTTTTTAAACCTTTTTGCAATACCTATAGCCTTGCATCTCTTTGGCATACTCGGAGAATCCGTGTATTGCTAGAGAGATGTGGCGGTGGCATCCCGGCCTGGGTTATCAAATCCGGGGTGTTACAAGTTGGTATCAGAGCCCGAAATATTTTAAAGCTACTATTATTATTATTTTAAAATATTTTGAACTAAGTATTATTTTTAAATTTATTATTATCATTATTATTTTTAAGAGTACTAGTGTTATTATTTTAGCCCAAAATTTGAGCCAAAAATTTTTCTATCCATTTAGTATAACATTTTGAACCCAAAGGGGGTTAAATTATTTGGACCCGATAAATATTTATTTTAAGCCCAACCATTTCGGCCCAAATACCCATGTTTTTACTTCTTAAGTCCAAATTATTACTTTTGGCCAATATAGAGGCCCAATTTTTTTTACTTAAACCATTATGAAATTTAAATTAAAAATGCATTAAATTAAATTTTTGGGGGGATTGCATGTGCATATCCATATAGATTTAAATTCCTGCATATCCTGACTTTTATTCGAAACATACTCTAACTCTAACCTCCTTTGTTGACATTAGATGGCCGAACCCAACGCGAACATGACCAATCTGATGATGAAACTGACCAACGCATACCTCGAATCCCAACAGCATGTCAATCACTTCAAGGCTCGAGTGGGGCATCTAGAGAGTAACGTGGACTATTTGAGATATCTTAGGGAAGCTGACCATCATGAAATAACCCAACTTAAAGCCCAAGTCGCCAAACTCCAAACCCAAGTGGTCACACTCCAAAACAAGGACAACGAACGAATGATGCAAATAGGGCACTTAGGAGCTGAGCTGCTGGGCCTAGAGGCTGACATATTTCCTCCGAGCCCGAGCACGGTGGGGACACCCATTCCCATTGACGTATCCAGCGACGAGGACGATCCCATCGAGGATGTACCTGCCTAGTCACTCTAGACTTAGGGACCCAAACTGATGCGCTAATACTATTTCCGTTTCGAATGCTTGTAACCCAAAATTTTCTCTTGAGTAATAAATCTACGAGCATTTATTTTATACAAGTATTCTTTACATTTTAATTACTTCTCTTTGAATACCTTGTTAAAACCCGATCAAACAAATGAACAAGGTAATAATAATCAAGGACCTATAGATAAAAACTAAACAAAAATACAAGTAGTAATAAATAACCTAAATATGTAAATATATATATGTATATACATTATATGGAGATAATCATCGAACAAGGGTATCTCCAACCCTAAACCCCAACACCCTGAACCCTAGGGTCTCAAAAAAAAAAAAACCTGAACAGGTTACTGTTCACGAAAAAAAAACAAAACAAAACAAAACAAAACGAAACAAAACAAAAACAGAACAGCAAGTAGGACCAACCCCAAATAACAACAAACGATACGCTAAATCCCAACAACCTATACTAACAGGTTCCAGTAGACTAATACCTGTTAATATCGTCATTTATTTAATTAAATTATTTTATAAGCATTATATAATACTCCAACAAAAAGAATCTAAACTCTCTTGTTCTTGCGACAGCATGGCACCGAGAGGCAGACCACGCGCCCAGCCCACTACTCCAAACACCAACGAAACCCCTATGCAATCGGAAAGGCCTATACCCGGCGAAGGGGTACACGCTCAAGAGGAGCCGGCAAACCCTATGCCAAACAACATGGACGCGCGCCTACGCACTCTAGAAGAGGTTCTCATTGCGATAGGGAACACGCATGTGAACCAAGGCCAGGCCGCTGCGGTACCTCCACCCGAGGCCCGCATTAACTACTTAGCTATGGTGAACTCATATCGTCCGCCGAACTACGCCGGAGAAGAGGACCCGGCTAAACTTGAAGAATGGATCCGAACATTCGACAAGCTACTAAACGCGGTGAAGTACCCAATTGGCGAGAAGGTGCCTGTGGCATCGTACTATCTCGGAGGGGAGGCGGATGACTGGTGCCGTGCCATGCAAGATAAGTTAGCCGAGGACGAGGAACCCTATTCTTGGGAAGAATTCATGGATCTGATCAGGGATCGCTTTTATCCCATGAGCACAAAGTCAGCCATGTACGAGGAGTTCCTATCTCTGAAACAAGGAGGGCAAACAGTCCAGGAATACTACACCCGTTTCAAGGAGTTGGTGCGTTTTGCACCGAGACTCGTGCCGACAGATGCGGAGAAGGCACAGAAATTTGAAATGGGGCTAAACTTGACTATACGGGAAGTGATCACTGGCGTCCAATACCCAGACCTGCAGTCGGTGTATGATCATGCGGTAGCTGTTGCATGGGTGCAACAACTGAAAAGGAAAGTGAGCGGAGAACCCAGTCGAGGATCTCAGGGACAGGATAAGAGGAGTAGAGACAACCGTTCCGGTAACAATGCTGTAGGGAACAACTTTCGAGGAGATCTGAACAGACCCCCTCAAAACAACAACAGAGGATATGACGATAGAACCCTTTTCCGGGGTAACCCGGTGCCACCTTGCCCGAGATGCGGCAGGCTTCATTTGGCCAGAGGGTGCCCCCAACAGGGCGCCTGCTACAGGTGTGGTCGCATCGGCCACATGGCGAATGAGTGCCGCACGCGACTGGAAAACATCACCAAAAGGGAGGACTTAGGCACGGGGCCAACTCAGCCTCGCAACCAAGATGGGCGGAATGGAAACAACCAGGGGTATAGACCCCCTCAAAACCAGAATCTCAATCAAAATCAACGTCCTCCACAGAATCCAAATCAGCAACAGAATCAGAACCCGAACCGGGATCAGCAAGGCAATCCGGGACGTCCAATGGGGCGGTTGAATGTCATCAATGAGGCAGGTGTGCCTATGCAGGGGGACGTAATGGGAGGTACGTTCCATGTCTTAAGTACACCCCTTAGAGTTCTGTTTGACTCAGGAGCTAGTTGTTCTATAATATCATCTAAAGTCTTACCTGGACTAGATCTATCTAAGTGCGAATTGATTAACTTAGGAATTCAACTTCCATCGGGAGAGGTAGTATCATGCTCTAAGCGATATAACGGAATTCCGATAGTTATAAAGAACGTAGAGTTTTTCGCGAACTTGGTAGAATTCGATCTAAAGGATTTTGACGTCATACTAGGGATGGATTGGCTAACCCAATATAAAGCCGTGATCGATTGCCAAAAACAAAAGATCACGTTGTCAAAGAATAGGGGAAGGAGAGTCATCTTTTACTCCCAGCCCCCTAAGAAGTCTACCAAGATAGTTAACACCCTTAAACTATGTAGCTTAATGCGCAAGGGTTACGCATTATACGCATGCTACATTCATAACCTTGAGGCCGAAGAAGGTCAAGGCTGTACGACAGAAACCCCTAGGATTAATGCAACCATTGGAAATCCCAAGTTGGAAACGGGATAGCATTTCAATGGATTTCGTTTAGGGACTACCACGTTCACCGAAGGGGATGAATAAAATCTGGGTGATCGTGGATAGGTTGACAAAAGTTGCCATATTTATCCCTATGAAGGATACCTGGTCCATGGACCAATTGGCAAGGGCATATGTCGACAACGTGGTACGACGACATGGAGTACCACATGACATCATCTCGGACAGAGACAGTAGATTCGTCTCACATTTTTGGACAAAACTACAAGAAGCCCTCGGTACGAAGATAAAGATGAATACCGCGTTCCACCCCATGACGGATGGACAAACGGAAAGAACGATCCAAACTTTGGAAGACATGCTGAGGGCATGCGTATTAGAGTTTAAAGGAAGTTGGGAAAATCACTTACCCTTGATCGAATTTTCCTACAACAACAGCTACCATGCTAGCATTGGCATGGCACCTTTCGAGGCACTGTATGGACGCAAATGCCGAAGCCCATTGAGCTGGGAAGAGGGCGAGAGGACTATGGTAATTGGACCGCAACTTGTTGAGGACATGGCTCAACAAGTCAAAATAATCCAAGGAAAGATGAGAGCCGCGCAAGACCGGCAAAAGAGCTATGCCGACGTGAGACGACAAGATTTGGAATTCCAAATAGGCAATAAGGTCATGTTAAAGGTGTCACCGATGAAGGGTGTGATGCGCTTTGGCAAGCGGGGGAAATTGAGCCCACGGTACATAGGACCATACGAGATCTTAGAAAGAGTGGGAAATCTTGCATACCGACTAGCATTACCGCCACAATTTGCTCGTGTCCACGACGTGTTCCACGTCTCACAACTGAAGAAGTACGTCCATGATCCGACCCACGTACTCCAACCGGAGGAAATTGAGCTGGACGATGACTTAAGCTACGAAGAAATTCCGGTGCGAATACTCGACAAGAAGGAGAGGGTAACAAGGAATAAGACCGTGAGAAGGGTTAAGGTTCTTTGGTTGACCACGAAGCCGAGACGGCAACGTGGGAGCTAGAGGCAGACATGAAGGATCGTTACCCAACCCTATTCCAAGACAATGCAACAACAGTTATGGGGGCATAACTGTAATCTTAAGAGGGGGAGGATGTGACGACCCGAATATTTCCGGATATTTTATACGAATACTTTGTACCCCAAATAAATAAATTCAAATTGTTTTGAACTACGTAATGACTTGATCCCTTCACGGGGTACGTAGGCAACTCGGAAATTTCAATTCTGGGTTCAGTCAAATAATAACAAACAACGACACACAATAATACAATCGCTTAATCAAACAATTCTCGAACTCGCGAGAGGATGAAGTGCAACTTCGAGGACGAAGTTGGTTCTTAAGGGGGGGTAGACTGTAATACCCGTAAATTTTAGAATATAAAAATAGGAATTAATCCAATAGGAGAGAAGGTTTTGTTTCCGAGAACCCGTAGGCGCGGAAATGCACGGAAGTCAAAGGACGACGAATTAGAACCCGACAGACCAAAACCGACGGTCTTAAGATTTCAAGCATGAAATCGAATTGAGACGGAATAAATTTATGATGAGAAGAATAATCCGAAAATGACCCGGAAAATCGAGCGCGAAAACGTGGAAGGATAGAAGTCCGAAAGAGAGGAGAAAAAGACCCGATGGATCGGATCGCACGGACCCGCCCGGACCGCAGTCCAGACGGGGACCGCGTGCTGGCCGGGCGGGGTTTGGCCAAAAGGCGCGCCAACCCCGCGTGGTCCCACAGAATTTGGCAAGTTGCGCGTTTTCGGCGATTTCTTACCATAATTCGACCCTCCGACTTTGGAAAGCGGATTTTGGACGGGGGAAGGTGAATTAGGTCGAAGGAGGATTGATTCCCACTCCATTTGTCAGCCTCCATTTACCCTAGAGCTCTCCCAAATTCTCTCCAAAGCCAAAACACCTTCCGGCGACTTCCCGACGACTTTCCGATCACTTCCCGGCGACGAAAACCGACGGAGGAGGCGTGGAATACAAGATCCTCAGTGTTCTAAACTTTGGTAAGTCGTCCATTGGTTTCCATTTAAGTTTTTGAACCCGAAAACTCGATCTAACATTGGATTTCTTCTTCCGATTTGAAATCGTGGCCAAAGTCGGAAGCTTGACGTTGAGGAGATCCGTTCGTAGCAAATTTGGACGAGCCCAGCGACCCTAGGACGACCAAAACACCCTATCACAGTAAGTTGAGCCTTTAAATCGCATCGAAAAGAAACTGTTTTGACAAAACGTGTTTGAAATCTGCCTATGAACATGTCCGAAATTAGTGAGTCTGTTTCTATATTTTGTAGTCCGATTTGATCTTTGCAATCTAAATGAAAGTTGTAGATAATCATGTCTAGTATACGTGTTTAAAATTTCAGAATTTTTGGAGTCCATCTGATATGTCAAAAAGCCAATTTTCCAAACTGTGACAAATCTGCTTTGGGACAGTAAACTGTTTCCGCATTAAACTCGATTTTTGACATGTTTCCTCAACTTATTTCGAGGAAGTTAAAACACAAAAGTTGTTCGTTAGGGTGTTTTGCATAGACTGTGAAATTTTCAGATTTTTCGGACTTAAACCTTATTTTTAAATTGAAAAGGCGTAAACTGTGACGCCAAGTTACTTTTAAATCGAAGGATTTTGAAATTTCGAAACGAACGATCAAAGATTTGAAATACGATACATCTATACTTTTGAAAAACCCCGATACATTAAATCTAAACGATACATGAGATACTTAGGTGGAGGGTGAGTGCTCTGCAGGGTGCCCCTCTAGCCTTTCTCTTCGGGCCTATAATGGACGAGAGAATTTTGATGAGATATTACACCAATCGGCGGGAGATACATGGCCTACTCTCTCGGGTTGTCCGTATGGATTTCCCGAGGCTCCGGAGTGGTACTGGGTATGGCAGATACGGCTGCGGCCGCCAGATCACCGGCTAAACGAGATACTTACGAAACGGCTGCGGCCGCCGGATCACCGGCTATACAAAACACTGAGAAATGGTTACGTAACGGGGAAATAAAACATTTAATATTTTTTAGTATTTATTTATTTATGCATGTCTTTAAATTATGCATTTAGATTATGTCTTTAAATCCCATATCATGACTAAATTGTTATTGTGGATTAAATGCATGTTCAAGTACACGATTAAAATATTATTTCCTTTAAATTTTGTGAATGCATGTTAGGAGTGAAATTTTAGTTATCTAATTAAATCCCTTTATTGTTATGTTAGGATCGACTTACTCAGTATCTTATATACTGATAAAAATTGTTGTTTTTCTCTTTCTTTCAGAGTACGGAGATAATGCATAGCATGTGCATTTGGGGGATGGAATTATTAAACATTGTTTTATTGCTTTTTACGATACTTGCATAACGGGCATGTAAATCCCGAGTTTTGGCCATGTCGGCCCACTTTACATTTTTCCGCTGCGATATATTATTACTACTACTATATGTGTGGATGATACTTATTATTATTTTTCAATAGAATGCGGACTTGTTTTTAAACCTTTTTACAATACCTATAGCCTTGCATCTCTTTGGCAAGTTCGGAGAATCGGTGTCTTGCTAGAGAGATGTGGCGGTGGCATACCGGCCTGGGTTATCAAATCCGGGGTGTTACACTGGTGGCGGAGGCTCGTCGGCGGCGGTGGCGGCGCCGGCAGTAGGAAAAACTAGGGTTAGGGTTTCCCTAGGGTTTGGGAGATGGGCCTGGGTCAATGGTATTGGGGTATTGGACTGAATATGTTTTAATTAAGTGGCTCAATTCCAATATTCTAATCCATTTACTTAATGGACTTAATTGGTTTAATTCATCAAAATTATGGACTTATCTAACTAGATGTTATGGGTTTAATTTATTTATTAATTCGGTATTGTTAGTCGAGTAATTCAAGACTCTACATTCTCTAATTCGGGATTATCACTTAATAGAAGTCGGACAATTCCCGATAATTAAATGAGTTAAGTGTTTTAATTTACTTGAAGGTCTTAATTTTATAACATAATCCATGTTTTAACGTTATTTCCTCCAATGCTTATAAATAATTTATTGAACTCGAGACAAGTATAACTTTTCCAATTATCTTCGAGTTAGTCGGATTTAAATATTATCCATCGTGAACTCAATTAATAATATGTTAATTAAATTTATAGTTTTAATATCATAATATAGTTTAGTGGACTAATGGACTAACTTATATTAGATGTGGGTTTCTTTGTCAAAATAATCAAGTGTAATAATATTTAGTCCGATCGGTTATAAATAAATTAATGGATTTAACTCACTTAATAACTAGTCTCTCTAGTCAAAGTGGTCGAAGTCTTGGAAACTAATAATTGAATTATTTGTTTGTTAAAAATTGGGTTGTCCACAAATTCCGCAACTTAATTGGCTAAGTATTTTTATTCCAACCATAATTATTTATTCTATCACTTAATACATGTCCAATTATATTTATTCTAAAGCTTATAACTTAACGGACCTATATTTTTAAAATATTTCGATGATTGTTCATTCCGCGATTAGGATTTAATTTGTGTTAAAATATTGATCGGGGTTTTACGTTTAAACTTGGCTAATTAATTCATCTGGGTACTAAAATTCAATTAAATAGTCGTTCTATCATTTTTCATTCCTTAAATTATTTAACGATTAAATTTTGAAGACGTTTTTATTTTTAGAAAAATCCGAATACTATTAAAACTTAAAATTTTATTCAAAATTTTACGAAGTATTATAGTCTACCCTCCTTAAAATAAGGCTTCGTCCTCGAAGCCTCACGACAAAACTTAAGAGTAATTCATAATTATGTTTTATAGAATTTTCTTCAATCGGCCACCGACATTTATTCCGATTGATCTCCTTAGGTCATATTTCTACATTGCAAGAATCATTCAATTCAATTCCGTCGGTATTCCTAAATAATCCTATACTTGGTCCTTAATTATTGAGGTCAAATATGGGTTGGTTCATCTTTCTCGTGACACTTTCTTTACCGGAGTATGCTAACAGCTCCGTGCTTCATTTCCTTCGTAGGGAGATAAAGATAGACTGTCTTATTTAATTATTTATCCATTCTCCATAATTTAATATGCCTATGTCAAAAAGATCCATCGATATGCTATCTTATATCCGTTTTGGGGTTTTCAATAACCTGTTTTAAATTGTTAGGCTTCATTTGAATACACCCTACTCCTTAATAAATCCCACTTGTCTTGTTGGTAAACTGTTGTACTTAGAAAAATTTATTTATTAACTTTGAAACACTTGGCCAGTCTTGTTTGATACTTGATCCATCAATTATTTATAATACTTGGGGTGTTTTTTAAGTTTAAAGGTATTATAGTAAATTCCTCGGTTCAACCTAGAATAGATAAAAGTAACTCCTTTGGAAAATCCAACTCAGCTCATCCTTAACCGGAAATGTTCATGTCTAAAGTCAGTCATTAATCGTCTTTAGCTGTACACATGGGAATTTCCCAATTATTTTTAAGTTCCCATCACTTCTGAATTTCCAAATGTTAGTTAAATTTCCGTTATGGATATCCGACCAAGGGTTACATGAAAGTAGGTTAGGTTCAAATGTTTGGCCTATATGGAATGGGCTCCTACCATCCCTTTCACAGGCCTTCAATGGCTCATCCAGAAAAAAAAAATGTTTGGCCTATAAAATTTATAGTAAGTATCCTCCTTAATATGTGCCATGGATCTCTTGGTTACTAACTTGTTTAGGTGAGATTAGTGGATGATTAGCGGAAGATTAAGAAGATAGAAAATGGAAGAAGATGCACTCAAATGTAAAAGAAGGGATAAGGAGACAAAACCGCAACAAGAATCGTTGGGGGAAGCAACCAAGGTGTTCGAAACCCTGACCTCAACCCAATCCTTCCACTCAAGCCTCGGTTTGGTAATCAACAATGGATGCCTCGTCCAAGATTGATGAATGTTTCCAAGCAAACATACAAAGAGTATGTGAGGTTATGTGTAAACTCACAATGATCTTTGAAGAGAGAAATATTCAATTTTCATTCAAGCAAAATGTGTACAAACGGAGGGGGAGGATATATATATAGGCCAACCCTAAAAGAAAAGACAAGAAATGAAAAATACATCAAAATGGCCGAATTCGGTTTAGGGAGAATCAATTCGGTTTAGACCGAATTGGTTCGGTGTAAATCGAATTTGGACGAACCTATCTATTACAAAGGAAAATGGGTGCTAATTCGGTTTAGGGTGTCAATTCGGTATAGACCGAATTGGACATGGAGACCGAACTGGTCACTTAGAATTATAATAATAATTATAAACAGAGGCAATTCGGTTTGTGTGGGGAAATTCGGTTTAGATCGAACTTACCACAAAGACCGAATTGGGAACTTAGGAAAATAATGCTGAGGGGAGAGGTCAATTCGGTCTAAGGCAATTCGGTTTAGACCGAATTGGGTTATACCGAATTGAGTCAGTCTTGAAAATTTTCTAAGGCATGGAGGCAATTCGGTTTATGGCCATTCGGTTTAGACCGAACGTGTTATACCGAATTGGCTTAGACCGAATTGGTCTCAATGCCTTAGCCAAAATTTCACATGTTCTTATTTTCTACACTATTACTAAATATTATGTCCGACCAATCTCCGACTTGTCTGAAAATTATCCGGCGATCGGCGGTGGCTCCGGCCGACTTCCGGCCAACTTCCGGCCAATTTTCCGGCGAGCTCCTTTTTGTCCTTCGGTGATGCTCCGGTGCTCCGGTAACTCCTCCGATGACTCTCCGGCGACAGCGATGGCTTAATTCTTCAAAATTGGGGATTCGATGGAATCCCTCCGGCTTCTTCGAGCTGGATCAAGATCAGTGCTTTCAGACTGCTACCTTCTTCTCTGTTGATTTCCTCCGTGAATTCTGCGGTCTTGAGAAGGGTTGCAATCTGGTCCGTGAATTTCCGTGTCCTGGTCCTGGAGCATGGTCCCGATGGAATAATTAACGTTGCAGTTTTGGCTCCCACGCCATCCCCTCCCCCTTGAGAAGGTTGAGCCATCAACCGAATAAGCTCTTCCGCATCTTCCTCGTAGAGGGCGAGATCTGCAACATTAAATGTGGCATTGATTCAATACTCAGGAGGCAGTTCCAATCTGTATGCGTTGTCATTGATCTTCTCCAATACTCTGAATGGGCCGTCCCCCCGTGGGGAAAGTTTGTCGCGCCGCTTCATTGGAAATCTCTCCTTTCTCATATGGAGCCAAACCCAATCCCCGGGTTTCAACAGTAACTTCTTGCGTCCTCTGTTGGCGTATTTTGCATAAGTCTCTGCGGCCTTCTTGAGGCTGTCTTGGACGTTGCGATGAAGTTCCTGTATTGCCCGAGCCCTGTCCCTGCCATTTACATTAAAATGCTCACTGCGAGGCAATGGCAACAAATCAACAGGGGTTAGTGGGTTGAAACCATAAACAATTTAGAACGGTGACATGTTCGTGGCACTGTGGACGTGTCTATTGTATGCAAACTCAATGTAGGGCAGACACTCGTCCCAGCTCTTGTAGCTTGAAGCAGTAATAATCCGCAGCAGATTTCCCAACACTCTGTTGACGGCTTCAGTCTGCCCGTCTGTTTGAGGGTGATATGCTGTGGAGAATAACAGCTTCGTGCCAATCTCATGCCACAGAGATTTTCAGAAGAAGCTGACAAATTTCGTGTCCCGATCCGACACGATCGTCTTTGGGATCCCATGGAGACGCACCACTTCCTTGAAGAATAATTTGGCAATGTGGTGGCGTCATTGGTCTTCGTGCAGGGGATAAAATGAGCCATCTTGCTGAAGCGATCTACCACTACAAATATCGAATCTTTATTCCGAGCAGTCCGTGGTAGTCCTAGCACGAAGTCCATAGAAAGATCTATCCATGGTCCCTCGGGAATTGGTAGAGGCATATATAACCCGTGTGGCCTCGAAGTGGATTTCGCCTTCAGACAGACGATGCACTTGGATATCAGATCATCCACTTTCTTCCTCATTCCCGACCAGTAGAAGCGCTCGCTCAAAATACCAAACGTGGCAGTCCTCCCGAAATGTCCCATGAGGTCTCCGTTGTGAACTTCCTTGATCAATAACTATTGAACGGATCCCTTAGGAATGCACAGCCGGTTCTGGAAATATAGAAATCCATCAAGTCTAGAAAATTCCTTGAAGTCAGGATCAGTGGCATATTGATCCTTAATATGCTCAAAGCCTATCAGATGTGTCGTGGCAATGGCCGCCAAGGCTGTCCTTCGGGATAGAGCATCTGCGACAATATTTTCTTTTCCCTTTTTGTACTTGAGCACATAAGGGAAAGTCTCAAAAAACCTGCTCCAACGCGCGTGTCTCTTCCCTAGTTGGCCTTGATTCCGAATATGCTTAAGGGTCTCGTGATCCGTGTGGATGATGAATTCATGGCCCCTAAGATAGTGTTGCCATGTCTTTAACGCTTGAACCACAGCGTAGAGGTCTTTGTCGTATGTTGAATAATTCAACTGCGCGCCAGAGAACTTTTCCCTGTGGTATGCCACTGGCTTCCCATTCTGTAGTAAGACTGCTCCCATGCCGGTGCCCGATGCATCACACTCTATCTCGAAGGGTAGATCAAAATCAGGTAAGGCCAAAACCGGTGCATGAGTCAGCTTGTTCTTCAGTTCCTCAAAACTTTTCTGCTCAGGTGGCCCCCACTTGTAAACAAGTCCTTTCTTGAGCAGTGATGTCAGGGGCGCCGCAATCAAACTGAAACTCGGGATGAATCTCCGAAAGAAACCACACAAACCCAAGAATTATCGAACTTCATGTACGCTCGTGGGTGGCTTCCATTCTGAGATCGCCTTTATTTTCGTCTCATCGACCTTAAGACCGCCACATCCGACAATGTACCCGAGGAATGAGAGTTCGGTGGCATGGAAGGTGCACTTCTCCTTGTTGGCATATAACCGAACTTCCCGTAACCTGTTCAGTACCTGTTGAACATGGGAAAGGTGATCAGACTCACTAGAACTATACACTAAAATGTCATCAAAATATACAACGACAAATTTATTTATAAATGGACGAAGGGTCTCATTCATCAGCCGCATGAATGTTGAAGGCGCGTTCGTCAGTCCGAATGGCATGACTAGCCATTCATATAATCCAAACTTTGCCTTGAACGCCGTCTTCCATTCATCTCCCGGTTGCATCCGGATTTGATGATAACCACTTCGTAAATCAATTTTGGAAAAGATGCTGGCGTGACCCAGCTCGTCAAGCATGTCATATAGCCTTGGGATTGGGTGCCGATACTTAATGGTAATGGCATTTACAGCACGACAGTCTACACACATGCGCCATGTTCCGTCCTTCTTGGGAACCAATAAGACAGGCACAGCACACGGTGAGAGGCTTTCTCGGACCCATCCCTTGTTAACCAGCTCTTGCACTTGTCTCTGCACTTCTTTTGTTTCCTCCGGATTCATTCTGTAGGCTGGCCGGTTTGGAATTGAGGCACCTGGCACGAAATCGATTTGATGTTCGATGCCTCATAGAGGTGTTAGACCAGCGGGAACTTCTTCCGGGAAAACATCAGAATTTTCCCCTAACATCATGGAAAAATTTACCGGAATATCAGGGGCAGCAGCGCGAGTTCTATGAATATCATCAACAGGTTTTACAATAGCAAGAAAACAGTAACCTGTTGAACTCGGTGCGCGCATGGTTTGCTCAAAATCTGTTCGAGTAGTCAGCAAGCAAGGATTGGCAGAAGTGCTCTCAATGCAGAGGGTTTTTCTTCTTTCCTTCGATTTCCTTTCTGCTTCATCCTTCTTCATATTAGCACGCAGAATTTCCTGATCTGCTCGAACCATCTTGACAGACAGTGGCTTGACATTTATTTTCTTCTGTTTAAAAATAAAAGACAAACAGTTGGCACAACCCTTATACTTGACATCGCGATCATATAACCACGGTCGGCCTAGTAAAATGTGACAAGCAGTCATAGTAATGACGTCACAGATAATGCTCTCAGAATAGGACCCGATCTTGATAGGAATTTTAGCTCTCTGGTGGACTTTCAGGTCACTATTGTCGTTCATCCAGTGGAGGTGGTAGGGACTTGGATGTTCTTCAGTAGGGATGCCTAACCTGCGAACAACATAAGCACTCACAACATTAGTGCAACTCCCATTGTTAATTATTACAGAAGCAACGTTGCCCTTTAAATCACAATGACAGTAAAATAAATTTTCCCTTTGTTCATCAGCACGAGGTTTTTCTTCTGATCGTTCAGCGCTGAGAGTCCGCATGGCCACCAGATTGGTCAAGGTGCGGTCCTCTTCGACTGTTTCCTCGGCCGCATAGAATTCTTCACTGTCATCGGAGTCCCCGTTTTCCTCTCTTTCAGCCTGTTCAGATTGTTCATCATCAGAGTCTATTATTCTCCAAGAACCGTCTTCCAAGAGTGCAGCTCTTTTGGTGAAAGGGCACTCAGGTGAGTAATGTCCCTTTCGACCATATTTGAAGCACGTGACCTCCTTCTTCCGATCCTTTTCAAATTTGGGTCTCTCGATGACCGCGGGTTTAGGACCTTGCGGGTGGTAGGTCTTAAATTCTTTGGCCATCTCAAAACCTTTCAGTTTTGGCTTGTCTTCCCTTGGAGTGAAAGTCCTTTGACTCCAAAGTTTC
Organism: Hygrophila difformis; assembly: GCA_030278955.1. Lineage (NCBI taxonomy): Eukaryota > Viridiplantae > Streptophyta > Magnoliopsida > Lamiales > Acanthaceae > Hygrophila > Hygrophila difformis. Next base: position 33,428,870 of record JAOANR010000010.1, on the reverse strand, counting down.
TGCGAACTGGATCCGGAATCATTACGGTACTGAGGTTTCTGCACCCGAGGTCGATCATCAGTTTCAAGCTTCATGGCTAACTCCACGAAATCAGAGAGGGTGTCATATGGTCGAAGCTTCGCCTCCTTTCGGATCTCGACTCGGAGTCCTTTGAGAAATCTAGATTTAGTGATGCCTTCGTCTTCGATCACTCCGGCTTTCAGTAAGAGAGTCTCCATCTCTTTGTAAAACTCCTCTACCGACCTGTTCCCTTGAACAAGAAAGGCAAGCTTATCATATAAGTCCTGTCGGTAGTGAGATGGAACAAACCTGTTTTCCATAGTTCTGGTCAGGGTGGCCCAAGTCCGAATGGGATCATAGCCATTCCTATTGATGTCATGTGTCACTTTCTACCACCATACTAACGCATAGTCTTTAAAAGCACAGACGGCCACATTGATCTTTTTGATGTCTGCGTAGTTATGGCAGTTAAAGATGAGCTCCATCGAATGCTTCCATTCAAGAAATTCATCCGGGTTGGATGTACCCTTGAATGGGGGAATGTCGAACTTGATCCCTTTTAAGTCTCGGTCGGGTTCATCCTGACGATTATTTTGGCGGGGGTTCCTGTAGACTTCCTCTACTTCTTCCGGATCTGATTCGGATTCGTGCTGTTGATGCCTAGCTGGTCGGTGTGGAGCTGGAACTCGTGGAGGTTGGAGATTTGCGGGTGTCTGAGGCACAGGATTGTTCTGGCCAACTCGTCGAGGTCTTCGTTGTTGGGCCTCGATCTCAGCTTCAGCATCCTCCATTTCGTGTGTTTGAACACCCTGGGGACCACTGTGGTGGCTGCGAGGGGTTCCGGATGTAGACGGTGGAGTTGCTTGAGAAGTGGCCTGGGGAATCTGCTTGTCAAATACTTCATGTATCTTAAGCTCCAGACGCCTCATGGTTTCTGCTTGAACAGCATTGCCATGCATGACCATGTCGTCCTTGAAAGTGTCGACCCTTTGGCTCAAATTGTCCATCCTTTGATCCATATTGTCCACTCGTTGTTCCACATTGTCAAAACGACCAGTCATTTTCAACAATATGTCCATCAGATCCTGGTTAGAAGGTTGTCCTGAACCTGCCATGATCAAAAGCTAGACAGAAAAATATTAAGCAATATCTAATAAGATAATAAATACAAGTAAGCAAAGAAGATGAAAATATTATGTAAGTAACAGAGGGAATTTATCTGGACCACTCAGAAATTCGCTCAGTTTGCTCACAACCCGATGGCTGAATGCTGGGTTGATTCACAACCTCGTATCAAATGCAGTCCACGGTGATCACAAACAAATGCCCAAGTGTTCAGAGAGTGAGGTCAGATTTATGGGGCGCACAGTACACGAAACAAATGTAACTTCTCGACTCGATCAAGAAATATATGGCGGAATTATTTGTCATGTAATGCAAGCAATTGTGTTCGACACCTTATACGAGCAATTATCACAGCAACAGTGTATGAGGTCCCAATATAGAAGTGTAAAAATAAAATCTCACTAAACACTCGGAAATAACCCTGGGTTAAATCAAATGACTTCTCGGGCTAGGTTTCATGAGGTGCCAGTCCAATATCCACTTTATTGTAAAAATTACTCAAGTGGCTTCTTGGGCTAGGGTTTCACGTTCGTGCCAGTCCGATATTCACCTTATTGTATTCCACTTGAGAAAATAAAAATAGAAGGAAAATACTACAAGTGAAGGAATAAGGAAATTTCCAACACTTAGGAAAAATAAAAATATTCTTCAGTCAATTCGGTCTCCAAGGCAATTCGGTTTAGTGGAAAAGACCGAATTGAGGCAGCTTAACCGAACTGGAGCGTCCTTGTCCTTGGTGCGAATTCCTTCTGGTAATTCGGTTTAGAGGCAATTTGGTTTATGAAGGTATACCGAATTGCACACTTAACCGAATTGATTGGTGGAACTTGATGCTTCTTTCTTCTGGAGGGGCAATTCGGTCTCTGGAAGACGATTCGATTTAGACCGAATTGGGGATACAGACCGAATTGATTTCGAACTTGCCCACAATTGTTGACTTTTCCTTCCTCCTTTTTCGGATAGTTGTTGGTTGCCCACTCCTTATAGCCGAATTCTTTCACACCAAATCTTGTGCATTAATGCTATACATCATAACAAAATCAATTTGCCTTATTTATGGCAAATGATTGGACACATTAAATGATGGCACTATTTCATAGCCTTTTCATACAAACATAATATCCTACCAAATCCTTACAATATCCTATCTATTACAATGCCTTGGTAAGAATAATATGAATATAGGGATTAACACCAAGAACACTCAATAATCAATCTCACACCCCAAACCCTTGAATAAAACCCACTGTTGTGCTTTAATATGCAAGAATAATTTGTTAAACAAAAATATTATGCATACATGAACACACAAGGGAAAAATATATGGGTGTAGAGGAACAAGATGGACACGTTGATGAGCACAAAACACAAGAACCAAGATCTACACACAAGGACAATAATACTAGAACAAAACAACAACAAAACAGTGGTAAGAAAATAACAAGGAAAATATTTTCTAGGATTTTCGGATTTTTGAAACAACAAAAGAAGAAACACAAGAACAATATATTTTTGGATTTTCAAGTTTATAACAAGTAGAACCAAGAGGCTCTGATACCAAATGAATTAGGATGCCATGGATCTCTTGGTTACTAACTTGTTTAGGTGAGATTAGTGGATGATTAGCGGAAGATTAAGAAGATGGAAAATGGAAGAAGATGCACTAAAATGTAAAAGAAGGGATAAGGAGACAAAACCGCAACAAGAATCGTTGGGGGAAGCAACCAAGGTGTTCGAAACCTTGACCTCAACCCAATCCTTCCACTCAAGCATCGGTTTGGTAATCAACAATGGATGCCTCGTCCAAGATTGATGAATGTTTCCAAGCAAACATACAAAGAGTGTGTGAAGTTATGTGTAAACTCACAATGATCTTTGAAGAGAGAAATATTCAATTTTCATTCAAGCAAAGATGTGTACAAACGGAGGGGGAGGATATATATATAGGCCAACCCCAAAAGAAAAGACAAGAAATGAAAAATACATCAAAATGGCCGAATTCGGTTTAGACCGAATTGGTTCGGTGTAAATCGAATTTGGACGAACCTATCTATTACAAAGGAAAATGGGTGGTTTAGGGTGTCAATTCGGTATAGACCGAATTGGACATGGAGACCGAACTGGTCACATAGAATTATAATAATAATTATAAACAGAGGCAATTCGGTTTGTGTGGGGAAATTCGGTTTAGATCGAACTTACCACAAAGACCGAATTGGGAACTTAGGAAAATAATGCTGAGGGGAGAGGTCAATTCGGTCTAAGGCAATTCGGTTTAGACCGAATTGGGTTATACCGAATTGAGTCAGTCTTGAAAATTTTCTAAGGCATGGAGGCAATTCGGTTTATGGCCATTCGGTTTAGACCGAACGTGTTATACCGAATTGGCTTAGACCGAATTGGTCTCAATGCCTTAGCCAAAATTTCACATGTTCTTATTTTCTACACTATTACTAAATATTATGTCTGACCAATCTCCGACTTGTCTGAAAATTATCCAGCGATCGGCGGTGGCTCCGGCCGACTTCCGGCCAACTTCCGGCCAATTTTCCGGCGAGCTCCTTTTTGTCCTCTGGTGATGCTCCGGTGCTCCGGTAACTCCTCCGATGACTTTCCGGCGACTCTCCGGCGACGGCGATGGCTTAATTCTTCAAAATTGGGGATTCGATGGAATCCCTCCGGCTTCTTCGAGCTGGATCAAGATCAGTGCTTTCAGACTACTACCTTCTTCTCTGTTGATTTCCTCCGTGAATTCTGCGGTCTTGAGAAGGGTTGCAATCTGGTCCGTGAATTTCCGTGTCCTGGTCCTGGAGCATGGTCCCGATGGAATAATTAACGTTGCAGTTTTGGCTCCCACGCCATCCCCTCCCCCTTGAGAAGGTTGAGCCATCAACCGAATAAGCTCTTCCCCGTCTTCCTCGTAGAGGGCGAGATCTGCAACATTAAATGTGGCATTGATTCAATACTCAGGAGGCAGTTCCAATCTGTATGCGTTGTCATTGATCTTCTCCAATACTCTGAATGGGCCGTCCCCCCGTGGGGAAAGTTTGTCGCGCCGCTTCATTGGAAATCTCTCCTTTCTCATATGGAGCCAAACCCAATCCCCGGGTTTCAACAGTAACTTCTTGCGTCCTCTGTTGGCGTATTTTGCATAAGTCTCTGCGGCCTTCTTGAGGCTGTCTTGGACGTTGCGATGAAGTTCCTGTATTGCCCGAGCCCTGTCCCTGCCATTTACATTAAAATGCTCACTGCGAGGCAATGGCAACAAATCAACAGGGGTTAGTGGGTTGAAACCATAAACAATTTAGAACGGTGACATGTTCGTGGCACTGTGGACGTGTCTATTGTATGCAAACTCAATGTAGGGCAGACACTCGTCCCAGCTCTTGTAGCTTGAAGCAGTAATAATCCGCAGCAGATTTCCCAACACTCTGTTGACGGCTTCAGTCATGAAAATTTTCTAAGGCATGGAGGCAATTGTAACACCCCGGATTTGATAACCCAGGCCGGGATGTCACCGCCACATCTCCCTAGCAAGACACGGCTTCCCGAGCTCACTAAGGAAATGCAAGGCTTGTGGGTATGTAAAAGATTTAAAACATTTCAAGATTTAGTCCGGAAATTTATAATAGTTAATTTAAAATACGATAGTAGTAATCATCATGCACGAAAAATAAATAGAGTAAATGCAGCGGAAAGAAAATCACGGCCAACACGGCCAAATCCTCGGGTTTAACAGACCCGGTAAAAATAGTACGATGCAGAATTTAAAATGTCCATTATGATTTCCCCCAAGTGCATATGCAATGCGTTACTCGACACACTCTGTAAAAGAAAAATAACAACGGTTTATCAGTATAAAAATATACCGAGTAAGTTAATCCCTAACTAACAATTTAAGGGGTTCCATGTGTTCAAATCCAAAGATTTTTACCTTTTCATGCATCCATTCAAAATCCATATTTTATTCGCAGCGGAAAATTAATTTATCAAAGACGAAAATGCATAATTTAAAGGACTAAATTTTAAAGGCGGAATTTAAAGGCATAATTTATCCCGCAAACTAAGAAGAGGACATCATACCAGGAGATCACTAACGAGGCAATCTCAACATAGGACCACTAACGAGGCAGTCCACAACAATGGGAGACCACTAACGAGGCAGTCCCAAAAGATAGTAGGACCACTAACGAGGCGATCCAAAACACAGCGCGCGAGATCACTAACGAGGCAATCTCAGATAGTAAGGAGACCACTAACGAGGCAGTCTCAAAGATAATGATTAGCATGAAGATCGGCTCAGCCTAGTGCACGGGATTTTTTTGAAAGTTCGTATTTCAAGTGATCAAAAGATTCGATATCGCGTTTCATAGTTCGAGTTTTCTCTAGTTCGAAAAATCCGGTTTGACGCAGTTTGCGCGTTTCTTAATCAAAAATTCATTTTTACACCAAAAATTCTGAAATTTACACAGTAACTCAAAACTACACACTCGAACAACTTTCATGTTTTAAGTTTTTGGGAAATAAGGTTTCGAAGTGAGTCAAAATTTGAGTTCTTTACAAAAGATAATTTCTGTCTCAAAAACTGATTTCGTCACAGGTTCGTGCGACGCCGATTAAAAATTCATTTCTAAGCCAATTGATCCGAAATTTTTACAGGAGATACACAACACATTAAGGAACAACTTTCATGTTTTAAGAAATTAGAAATAATGAATTTTAGGTGTTCAAAAATCGACCACAACATGCTGTACACGCGCGGACACAAAAAGGTAGTTTTAAATAGTTCTGAATTCGGCCGTTTTGACATATCAAATGAACTCCAAAATCCATGAAATTTTATATGCATAATCTAGACACATTTATCTACAACTTTTGTTTAGAAATGCAAAGTTAAATCATTCTAAAAACGGGTGAAAAACATGCATCAAGTCGAGTAATGAAATCTGTCAACGGTTTCAAATGTTCGGTTTGTCACAGAAAGTTTACGGCGAGATTTGGGATAGCAAATCTTAATGTCAATGGCTGAAATTTGTACACAAGATAGATCAAAGTCTTAGGAACAAAATCTATGTTGAAAAGTTTTCGGTTTGAATTCCCGAAGGTCGCGTTTTAGGCGAGTTTTTGAAAATGGGACGAAAATAGGGTTTTTGAAAAGCGGTTTTCGTTACGGGTATAGATCTCGAGTTTTAAACAACAATAAACCACAAAAATTTATGAGTAAGGTCTTCACATACTTAGTTAGAGAATAGGGTCACTGGATTGGGTTTCCGGACGTCCTAGGGTCACGACGAACGGCCAACTTCTCCGATCGCTTTTTGTTCGTTTTCCGACGTGAAATCGTAGTAAGGAAAAAGGGTTAGAATTCGAGTTTTAGAGGCTTATGGACGGATGGAACACTATATTAAGACTTACCAAGGTTCTATGTGGCAGTGGCTCAGTCCCGTTCGCCTCGTCGTCGCCGGAAGGTTCGCCGGAAAGTTTCGTCGGGAGAGTTTGGCTTGGAGAGGAAGATTGGAGGTGTTTAGGGTTAGGTTTTCTGAGAATTATGGGGAGGGGGCGCCCAAATATGATCTTATGCCCTTCCCCATTGTTGTGATCGACTTGCCACCGATTGAGGTCGGATTTTTGGCAAGAAAATCGCCATAGAAGGAAAGTTTACACCTTCTGCACCTCTGGCGCGCTGGTGACGCGCACCTATTGTTTTGACCGCGCGGAGCACGCGTGGACTGGCCTGGAGTCGCGACGCCTCCGTCTGCGTGGTGGCCGCGCGGCGGCGCGCGGCGGGCGCGGGCCGGCCGGACCGGCCGGTTCGGCGGTCCGCGTGTTCCGTCGGGTCTGTAACACCCCGGATTTGATAACCCAGGCCGGGGTGCCACCGCCACACCTCCCTAGCAAGACACGATTCCTCCGAGCTTGCTAAAGAGATGTAAGGCTATAGGTGTTGGAAAAAGTTTGAAAGCAAGTCCGGAATTACTTAAAAATGATAATGTAATATCATCCATACATTATAATAAAAATAATAGGTTGCAGCGGAAATTAAATACAGGGCCGACATGGCCAAAACTCGGGTTAACAAGCCCGTATGCAAGTCATGTAGAACAAATAATTAAATACCCAAAGTGATCCCCGATGCATGATCATGCTCCGTACTCTGTAATGGGAAAATGAACAACGGGGTTTATCAGTATATAAAATACTGAGTAAGTTAAGCCCTTACAAAGCAATTTAAGGGGTTACATGTGTTTAAATCCAAAGATTCACTTGTCATGCATTACTTTTAAAATCCATATTTTATTCGCAGCGGAAAACATGTTTAATTTATTCAAGACGACAATGCATAATTTAAAAGACTAAATTTTAAAGGCGGAATTTAAAGGCATAATTTAATGACGTAATTTAAATGCGTAATTTAAAAACATGATACAAAAGATTTAAGCGTAATCAACACTCACACAAGTCTTTTATATTTTATCCCGCAACTAAGAAGAGGACACCACACAAGAGAGATCACTAACGAGGCAATCTCAAAAATCATAATCAGTTAGCCGGTGAACCGGCGGCCGCAACCATATCAGTATTGACTGCCGTTTTGGCTAGCCATGTATCTCGATTGCCATTTCGGCAAGCCGTGTGTATCTACTGTCAATTTGACAGGCATGTATATCAACTGTCGTTTGACAGGCCTTTCAAACGGTTTCACTACCACTCGGGCAGGCCGTGTATTTCCCACTGCCGATTTGGCAGGCCATGTGCACAACTGCCGTTTTGGCGTAGTAAGGAGACCACTAACGAGGCAGTCTCAAAAGATAGTAGGACCACTAACGAGGCAGTCCAAATAATGGAGACCACTAACGAGGCAGTCTCAAAGATAATGATAGTATGAAGATCGGCTCAGCCTAGTGAACGGGATTTTTCGAAAGTTCGTACTTCAAAGTTATCAAATGATCGATATCGCGTTTTCGTAGTTCGAGTTTTCTCAAGTTCGAAAAATCCTATTCGAGGCAGTTCACGCCTTTCTTAATTTAAAATTCGTTTTTCCTCCAAAAATTCTGAAACTTGGCCAGTAATTCAAAAACACACACACGAACAACTTTCATGTTTTAAGTTTTTTGGAAATAAGGTTCCGACGTGAGTTAAAATTTGAGTTTATTGCAAAGAATAATTTACGTCTTAAAACTGTTTTCGTCACAGGTTCGTGTAACGCCGATTAAAAATTCATTTCAAAACCAATCGATGTGAAATTTTTACAGCAACTACACGACACATTAAGGAACAACTTTCATGTTTTAAGTTTTTGGAAATAATGAATTCTTGGTACTCAAAAATCGAGTGCAACTCACTGCATACTCATGGCCCTTAAAACGAATTCAAAACAGTTCTAAAAACTTGGCCGTTTGACATATCAAATGAAACCAAAATTCGTGAAATTTTGTAGGCATAATCTAGACACAATTATCTACAACTTTTGTTTAGGAATGCAAAGTTAAATCATTCGAAAAATGGGTGAAAAACATGCATCAAGTTGAATGAAGGAATCTGTCACAGATTTAAACGGTTCGGTTCAATACAGAAAGTTCATGGCAAAAATTGGGATAGCAAAACTTAATGTCAATGGCTGAAATTTGGACACAAGATAGATAAAGGTGTTAGGAACAACTTTTATGTTGAAAAGTTTTCGGTTTGAATTCCCGAAGGTCGAGTTTTTGGCGAGTCTTTAAAATTGGACGAAAATAGGGTTTTTGAAAACCGATTTTTGTTACAAGCCTATATCTCGAGATTTAAACAACAAACAACCACGAAAATTTGTGAGTAAGGTTTTAACTTACTTAGGATGATGATAGGGTCGCTGGATTGGGTTTCCGGATGTCCTAGGGTCACGACGAACGGCCAACTTCTCCGATCGCTTTTTGTTCGTTTTCCGACGGGAAATCGTAGTAAGGAAATAGTGTTAGAATTCGAGTTTCTGAGACTTATGGACGAATTGAAACTTTGTACAATAGCTTACCAAGAGTCTAGAGGGCAGGGCTTGGTTCCTTTCGCCTTGCCGTCGCCGGAATACTTGCCGGAAAGTGAGTTCGGAGAGGTTTCGACTTGGAGAGGAGTTTTGGAGGTGTTTAGGGTTAGGTTTTCTGAGAGTGAGGGGGAGGGGCGCCCCAAATCTGATCTTATGCCCTTCCCCATTGGTGTGATCGACTTGCCATTGATGGAGGTCGGATTTTTGGCAAGAAAATCGCCATGGAAGGAAAGTTTACACCTCCTGCACCTCTGGCGCGCTGGTGACGCGCACCTAAGCTTTTGTCCGCGCGGAGCACGCGTGGCCTGCCCTGGAGTCGCGACTCCTCCGCCCGCGCGGTGGCCGCGCGGCGGCGCGCGGAGGGCGCGGGCCGGCCGGACCGGCCGGTTCGGCGGTCCGCGTGGTCCGTCGGGTCTTTTCTTCTTTTCTCGATCGGGTTTCTATCCCCTACGTTTTCGGTTCGACTTTTCGGGTCATTTCTGGGGTTACGATTCCTTTCTAAATTTTATTTTGACTCCAATGAATTTCATATTCGAAACCTTGAATCCATCGAGTTTGAATTCATCGTCTTTCGACTCCCGTGTAGTAATTTATCTGATTAAATTATTTCCGACTTCACGGGTTCTTGGAATTAAAATTCTTTTCCTTCTTGAATTTAATTCCAATTCTTTTGGGATTAATCCATGGAATATCTTCGGGCTTCCTTTCCCTCTTTCATCCCATTTCGACTTGACCAAAATTTGGGTTCGAATTCTTTGAATTTATCGGTCACGCCATTTCCGAGCAATAATTTATTGTAATAAATTATTTTCTTTTCGGAAATAAATTTTTATTTTGCTGTAAAAATCCCGGGTATTACAGTCTACCCCCCTTAAGAATCAACTTCGTCCCCGAAGTTGCGCCCTCGCTTTCTTTTGGGCTCAATTTAATGTTGGGGTATTTCCATCTACTTTCCTTAAGGATAAACGTCTTCCACAAGAAATTTATTCCATTCCTTTGAACGTGAATTAAATTTCTCGGGTGTTACATCCTCTCCCCCTTAGGAATCAACTTCGTCCTCGAAGTTGGGCGTTAGCTCCTCGCGAGCTCGGACATTGTTTGGTTGCGTGATTGTATTGATGTGTGTTGTTGTTTGCTATTATTTGACTGAACCCAGAATTTAGATTTCCAAGTTGCCTACGTACCCTGTGAAGGGATCAAGTCATTACGTAGTTCAAAACAATTTGAACTTGTTTATTTTTGATTGGATACAATTCGTCGAATCGAACTTAAAATAAACGCAGTTATCGATGCTTGGAAACTTCTTACGGTTGCTTGGGCCGAGTGGTCACGTCCTCTCTCCTGTTTATGTTTTCTATTCGCGTCCGGCAGTCACGCAGCCGATGACCTTGTCGACCGCACCGAAGGCATGATCCAGGCTGAGGGCATCCTCTCGCATAGTGTGGTTTACCACACTTTGGACATGGTGGCGCATAGTCACCATGGTTGAAGACTATCCCCTTGTTTCGTCCATTTTCGTTTTGATGTGGTCGGTTCGAGTTTCTACGGAAATGATCCTCATTCCTCTTGTATCGTCCTTGTGGTTCTTGGTTAATCCCATCTACCGGTTTCCGTTTCAGTCCTTGAACTCGTGCAACTGCTACTGCACGGTCATACACAGCTTGTAGGTTAGGGTAGTGCTCACCCGTGATCACCTCTCTAATAGATAGGTTCAGTCCTGTCTCGAACTTCTGTGCCTTCTCTACATCAGTTGGCACCAATCTCGGCGCGAACCGCACCAACTCCTTGAAACGGTTATAGTATTCTTGGACCGTTTTTCCTCCTTGCCTCAGTGTCAGAAATTCCTCGTACATGGCAGCCTTCGTGCTCATGGGGTAAAAATGATCCCTAAGCAGATCCGTGAAGTTTGACCATGTGTAGGGCTCGTCGTACTCCGCCAGTTTCCCTTGGGTGGCTTGCCACCAATCGTCCGCCTCGCCTCCTAAGTAGTATGAGGCTACGTGAACCTTTTCCCCGTCGGGGCATCTTACGGCGTTCAACAGCTTATCGAACGTCCGTATCCATTCTTCTAGCCGAGCCGGGTCCTCCTCGCCGGCGTAGTGAGGTGGTTGGTAAGGGTTTACCAAGGCTAAATAGTTGACTCGGGTTACCGGTGGTGGTATACCCGCTTGTGCCCGTTGCACTTCAGCATTTCCTAATACTACGAGAACTTCCTCGACAGTCCTTAGACGCTCATCCATATTGTTGGGAACATGAGGCACTCGCCCTCCTACGTTATGAGGGATCTCATTATTGTTCGGTGCGTTGGGGAGGTCAGCGTTAGTGTTGTTTGGTATTTCCTTTCTCGACTTTCCCTTAGGTGCCATTTTCTGTTATCAACGCACGTGAAAGTAAGCTTCTAATCTAAGGCAAGTTAGCGTTCAAGAAAATCTATAAGGTAGGATTGGAAAGAGGTAATAGATAGGAGAATGCTAAACTTAGGTGATCAAATTATAAGACTGAGGCAGAATCAGTTTAAAGCAAACGCTTCTAAGTCAAGGTCATGGCCAATTTGAAGGTAAGAGTTTTGACACTGTTAATTCACATAAAAAAAAATTAGCGCGATATTCATGTATGTATGTATGCGAATGCATGTATGCTTTATACAATGCTACCCCAACCCCGAAAAAAATATTTCCGTGACTTTAAAAACTTGTTGGAAAAATTTCTATGCATAGGTAAATATTTCCCATGGGTTTAAAATAAATTTTGTTCCATGGAAATAAAACTTAAAATTTAAAAATAATAACAATGGTACTTAAAAATTTAAAAATAATATTAATATTTGTTTAAAAATCATGGGCCTCTATATTGGCCAAAATAATAATAATAATTTAAAAATATTTCCGGGCTCTGATACCACTCTGTAACACCCCGGATTTGATAACCCAGGCCGGGGTGCCACCGCCACACCTCCCTAGCAAGACACGATTCCTCCGAGCTTGCTAAAGAGATGTAAGGCTATAGGTGTTGGAAAAAGTTTGAAAGCAAGTCCGGAATTACTTAAAAATGATAATGTAATATCATCCATACATTATAATAAAAATAATAGGTTGCAGCGGAAATTAAATACAGGGCCGACATGGCCAAAACTCGGGTTAACAAGCCCGTATGCAAGTCATGTAGAACAAATAATTAAATACCCAAAGTGATCCCCGATGCATGATCATGCTCCGTACTCTGTAATGGGAAAATGAACAACGGGGTTTATCAGTATATAAAATACTGAGTAAGTTAAGCCCTTACAAAGCAATTTAAGGGGTTACATGTGTTTAAATCCAAAGATTCACTTGTCATGCATTACTTTTAAAATCCATATTTTATTCGCAGCGGAAAACATGTTTAATTTATTCAAGACGACAATGCATAATTTAAAAGACTAAATTTTAAAGGCGGAATTTAAAGGCATAATTTAATGACGTAATTTAAATGCGTAATTTAAAAACATGATACAAAAGATTTAAGCGTAATCAACACTCACACAAGTCTTTTATATTTTATCCCGCAACTAAGAAGAGGACACCACACAAGAGAGATCACTAACGAGGCAATCTCAAAAATCATAATCAGTTAGCCGGTGAACCGGCGGCCGCAACCATATCAGTATTGACTGCCGTTTTGGCTAGCCATGTATCTCGATTGCCATTTCGGCAAGCCGTGTGTATCTACTGTCAATTTGACAGGCATGTATATCAACTGTCGTTTGACAGGCCTTTCAAACGGTTTCACTACCACTCGGGCAGGCCGTGTATTTCCCACTGCCGATTTGGCAGGCCATGTGCACAATTGCCGTTTTGGCGTAGTAAGGAGACCACTAACGAGGCAGTCTCAAAAGATAGTAGGACCACTAACGAGGCAGTCCAAATAATGGAGACCACTAACGAGGCAGTCTCAAAGATAATGATAGTATGAAGATCGGCTCAGCCTAGTGAACGGGATTTTTCGAAAGTTCGTACTTCAAAGTTATCAAATGATCGATATCGCGTTTTCGTAGTTCGAGTTTTCTCAAGTTCGAAAAATCCTATTCGAGGCAGTTCACGCCTTTCTTAATTTAAAATTCGTTTTTCCTCCAAAAATTCTGAAACTTGGCCAGTAATTCAAAAACACACACACGAACAACTTTCATGTTTTAAGTTTTTTGGAAATAAGGTTCCGACGTGAGTTAAAATTTGAGTTTATTGCAAAGAATAATTTACGTCTTAAAACTGTTTTCGTCACAGGTTCGTGTAACGCCGATTAAAAATTCATTTCAAAACCAATCGATGTGAAATTTTTACAGCAACTACACGACACATTAAGGAACAACTTTCATGTTTTAAGTTTTTGGAAATAATGAATTCTTGGTACTCAAAAATCGAGTGCAACTCACTGCATACTCATGGCCCTTAAAACGAATTCAAAACAGTTCTAAAAACTTGGCCGTTTGACATATCAAATGAACACCAAAATTCGTGAAATTTTGTAGGCATAATCTAGACACAATTATCTACAACTTTTGTTTAGGAATGCAAAGTTAAATCATTCGAAAAATGGGTGAAAACATGCATCAAGTTGAATGAAGGAATCTGTCACAGATTTAAACGGTTCGGTTCAATACAGAAAGTTCATGGCGAAAATTGGGATAGCAAAACTTAATGTCAATGGCTGAAATTTGGACACAAGATAGATAAAGGTGTTAGGAACAACTTTTATGTTGAAAAGTTTTCGGTTTGAATTCCCGAAGGTCAAGTTTTTGGCGAGTCTTTAAAATTGGACGAAAATAGGGTTTTTGAAAACTGATTTTTGTTACAAGCCTATATCTCGAGATTTAAACAACAAACAACCACGAAAATTTGTGAGTAAGGTTTTAACTTACTTAGGATGATGATAGGGTCGCTGGATTGGGTTTCCGGATGTCCTAGGGTCACGACGAACGGCCAACTTCTCCGATCGCTTTTTGTTCGTTTTCCGACGGGAAATCGTAGTAAGGAAATAGTGTTAGAATTCGAGTTTCTGAGACTTATGGACGAATTGAAACTTTGTACAATAGCTTACCAAGAGTCTAGAGGGCAGGGCTTGGTTCCTTTCGCCTTGCCGTCGCCGGAATACTTGCCGGAAAGTGAGTTCGGAGAGGTTTCGACTTGGAGAGGAGTTTTGGAGGTGTTTAGGGTTAGGTTTTCTGAGAGTGAGGGGGAGGGGCGCCCCAAATCTGATCTTATGCCCTTCCCCATTGGTGTGATCGACTTGCCATTGATGGAGGTCGGATTTTTGGCAAGAAAATCGCCATGGAAGGAAAGTTTACACCTCCTGCACCTCTGGCGCGCTGGTGACGCGCACCTAAGCTTTTGTCCGCGCGGAGCACGCGTGGCCTGCCCTGGAGTCGCGACTCCTCCGCCCGCGCGGTGGCCGCGCGGCGGCGCGCGGAGGGCGCGGGCCGGCCGGACCGGCCGGTTCGGCGGTCCGCGTGGTCCGTCGGGTCTTTTCTTCTTTTCTCGATCGGGTTTCTATCCCCTACGTTTTCGGTTCGACTTTTCGGGTCATTTCTGGGGTTACGATTCCTTTCTAAATTTTATTTTGACTCCAATGAATTTCATATTCGAAACCTTGAATCCATCGAGTTTGAATTCATCGTCTTTCGACTCCCGTGTAGTAATTTATCTGATTAAATTATTTCCGACTTCACGGGTTCTTGGAATTAAAATTCTTTTCCTTCTTGAATTTAATTCCAATTCTTTTGGGATTAATCCATGGAATATCTTCGGGCTTCCTTTCCCTCTTTCATCCCATTTCGACTTGACCAAAATTTGGGTTCGAATTCTTTGAATTTATCGGTCACGCCATTTCCGAGCAATAATTTATTGTAATAAATTATTTTCTTTTCGGAAATAAATTTTTATTTTGCTGTAAAAATCCCGGGTATTACAGGGTCTTTCCTTGCTTTCCTCTATCGGTTTTCTACCCCCTATGTGTTAGCTCGATTCCTTGGGTCGTCTCCGGTTCGGAATCTTTACCTTAAACTTGTTACGAGTTCGGCTTATCGCTCGTAACATTTCCGTGTCCTAATTAGTCTAGTCTAAATTGGTTCCAACTTCTCCTATTGTCCTTGCGATCGATCTTGTGATTTATCTCGTGATTTATTTTGTGAGTTATTTTGTGAGTTATTTTGTGACTGAACTTAGAAATTAGTTCCAAGCTGCCTACGTACCCTGTGAAGGGATCAAGTCATGACGTAGTTCAAAACAATTTGAATTTGTTTTTCTCGGGTGTTACATCCTCCCCCCCTTAAGAATACAGTTATGTCCCCATAACTGTGGCCGGTTCATCTTGGAAGAGGGTAGGGTAACGTTGTTTCATGTCGGCCTCCAACTCCCACGTTGCCATCTCCATCTCGTGGTTGGACCAAAGGACCTTGACCATTCTCACGGTCTTATTCCTCGTTACTCTCTCCTTTGTGTCAAGTATCCGCACCGGAACTTCCTCATAACTTAGGTCATCCTCAAATTCAACTTCTTCCGATTGGAGTACATGGGTCGGATCGTGCACATACTTCTTCAATTGGGAGACGTGGAATACTTCGTGAACACGAGCAAACTGTGGTGGCAACGCTAGCCGATATGCGAGACTTCCCACTCTTTCCAGGATTTCATACGGCCCTATGTACCGTGGGCTCAGTTTCCCTCGCTTTCCGAAGCGCATCACACCCTTCATTGGTGATACCTTTAGCATGACTTTATCGCCGACCTGAAATTCCAAGTCTTTTCGTCTCACGTCCGCGTAACTCTTTTGCCGGTCCTGAGCGGCTTTCATCTTTCCTTGGATGATCTTGATTTGTTGAGCCATGTCTTCCACAAGTTGTGGTCCCACTATTACCGCCTTGTCGTTCTCTTCCCAGCTTAATGGGCTTCAGCACCTACGTCCATATAGTGCCTCGAAGGGTGCCATGCCGATACTGGCATGGTAACTGTTGTTGTAGGAAAACTCTATCAAGGGTAGATGACTCTCCCAATTCCCCTTAAATTCTAGCACACATGCCCGTAGCATGTCCTCCAGTGTTTGGATTGTTCGCTCTGTCTGCCCGTCCGTCATGGGATGGAATGCGGTACTCATCTTTATTTGCGTACCGAGAGCTTCCTGCAGTTTGGTCCAGAACTGAGAGACAAATCTACTGTCTCTATCTGAGATGATGTCGTGTGGTACTCCATGCCGGCGTACCACATTGTCGACATACGCTCTTGCCAATTGGTCCATCAACCAAGTATCCTTCATTGGGACAAATATGGCGGCTTTTGTCAATCTATCCACGATCTCCCAGATTTTATTCATCCCCTTCGGTGAGCGTGGTAACCCCGAAACAAAATCCATTGAGATGCTATCCCATTTCCAGCTTGGGATCTCTAATGGTTGCATTAGTCCTAGGGGTTTGTGTCGTACTGCCTTGATCTTCTGGCAAGTGAGGCATCTTGCCACAAACTCGGCTTCCTCTCTCTTCATGTTCGGCCACCAGTAGTTCTTCTTCAAGTCCTTGTATAGCTTGTCCCCTCCGGGGTGAACCGAGTAAGAGGTGTAATGGCCCTCTCCCATCAACCTTTTCTTCAGATCCACGGATTCCCGTGGTATGCACCACCTTCCCTTGAAGCGGATGCTTCCGTCCTCATGAATTTTGAAATCCATTGCCTTTCCTTCGGCAATGCCTCTCCTGATTTCTTCCAACTTCTCGTCACCCGGTTGGGCGAGCCGTATCTCGTCGAATATTGTCGGTCCCACTACCATCGCAGTGACGACCTCGGTTACCGTGCCAGGATGCACCAGCTCTAGACTCAATGTCGCCAAGTCCTTGTACAATTCGGATGGTATCACAAGTGGGTTCGCGACATGTTGAGTTTTTCGACTCAAGGCGTCGGCCACGACGTTGGCCTTCCCTTCGTGATACGCGATCTCCAAGTCATAGTCCTTAATCAGTTCTAACCATCTCCTCTGCCTCAAATTCAGCTCTTTTTGCGTGAATAAATACTTGAGGCTCTTATGGTCAGTGAACATCCGACACCTCCGCCCATAGAGATAGTGTCTCCAAATCTTTAAGGCGAACACGACCGCGGCCAACTCCAGGTCGTGCGTCGGGTAGTTTTCCTCATGTGGTTTTAGTTGGCGAGATGCGTATGCTATAACCTTTTGATCTTGCATTAGCACGCATCCTAGTCCATCCTTCGAGGCGTCACTGTACACCTCGAAGTCTCCATCCTCTGATGGTAATGTCAATACTGGCGCCGTGGTAAGTCTTTTCTTCAGTTCCTGGAATGCGGCTTCGCACTCGCTGGTCCAGTCGTACTTCATCCCTTTCTTCAACAGTTGAGTCAACGGGCGGGCAATTTTCGAGAAATCCTTTACAAATCACCTATAGTATCCCGCCAATCCAAGAAAGCTCCTTATCTCCGTTGGGTTCTTCGGCGGCACCCACTCGGTCACTGCCGAGATCTTTGCTTGGTCTACTGCCACTCCATTGGCGGATACTATATGCCCGAGAAATGCCACTTCCCTTAACCAGAAGTCGCACTTGGACAGTTTACCATACAGTTGGTTCGCTCGTAAGATCCCTAGCACTCTGCGTAAGTGCTCGGAATGTTCCTCTTCACTTTTCGAGTAGATCAAGATGTCATCTATGAACACCACCACGCATTGATCTAACAATTCTCAAAATACGTTATTCATGAGATTCATGAACATGGCTGGGGCGTTTGTTAGCCCAAAAGATAGCACCGTGAACTCGTAGTGTCCATAGCAAGTCCTGAACGCCGTCTTTGGGATGTCCTTTTCGGCGATCCTCAATTGATGATAACCCGAGCGTAAGTCGATCTTTGAGAATACTGTAGCTCCCTTTAGCTGGTCGAACAAATCTTCGATCCGGGGCAACGGGTACTTGTTTTTTACGGTAACTTGTTTGAGTCCTTTATAGTCGATGCACAGTCGTAACCCTCCGTCCTTCTTCTTGACGAACAAGACCGGTGCTCCCCATGGGGACGTGCTCGGTCTGATGTATCCCTTCTCTAGCAACTCCTCGAGTTGCTCCTTTAGTTCCTTCATTTCTAGTGGCGCCATGCGGTAAGGAGCCTTCGAAACAGGCTCCGTCCCCGGGATGAGGTCTATTGTGAATTCAAGGTCTCTCTTGGGTGGCATACCGGGAACGTCTTCAGGCAACACATCTGGGTATTCCCTCACCACTGGGATGTCGTCTATCTTGACTCCCTCAGCTTCCAGGTTGTGAATGTAGCATGCGTATAGCGCGTAACCCTTCCGCACTAAGCTACATATCTTGAGGGCGTTGACTATTTTGTTAGACTTCTTAGGGGGTTGGGAGTAGAAGATAACTTTCCTCCCCCTACTCTTTGATAGCGTGATCTATTGCTTTTGGCATTCGGTCACGGCCTTATAACGGGTTAGCCAATCCATCCCTAGTATGACGTCGAAGTCTCTAATCTCAAATTCTACCAAGTTTGCGAAAAATTCTACGTTTTTGATTACCACAGGTATTCCGTTATAACGCTTAGAGCAGGCTATTACTTCTCCCGAAGGCAGTTGGATTCCTAAGCTAATCATTTCGCACTTAGGTAGATCTAGTTCAGCTACAACCCTCGAAGATAATATGGAGCAACTGGCTCCGGAATCAAATAAAACTCTAAGCGGAGTACTTAGGACATGAAAGGTACCTGCCACCACATCACCCTGCGCAGGTATGTCAGCCTGGTTGATCACGTTCAACCTTCCTATCGACCTCCCCTGATTGGCCGGCTGGTTCTGATTCGGATTTGCATTTTGTTGCTGGTTCGGAGGACGCTGGTTCGGGTTTGGAGGGGGCCGATACCCTTGATTGTTGTCGTTCCTGCCTCCTTGATTGAACGGCTCATTGGGTCCAATGACCAAATCTTCTCTCTTTGTGATGTTCTCGAGTCGGGTTCGACATTCCTCCCTCCTGTGACCCATGCGGCCGCACCGGAAACATTCGCCCACCTGAGGACATCTCCTCACCAGGTGCGGCCTTCCGCACCTGGAACAGGGTGGTACTCGCCCTCCTTGGTTGAAATTCCGACCATTGTTGTTCTGAACATTCCCGTTCGGCCCTCGCCGTAAGTTGTCCCCACCAGCAGTGTTGCCCGTCCTATTTTCCCGGTTTCTTTTGTCTGGTCCCTGTACCCCTCGGCTAGATTCTCCTGCAATCTTTCTCTTTAGCTATTGTACTCGTGCGACCGCCACCGCACGGTCGTAGACAGCTTGTAAGTCTGGGTAGTTAACTCCGGTGATCACCTACCAAATTGACAAATTCAACCCCATTTCGAATTTCTGCGCCTTCTCCCCATCTGTGGGTACCATCCGAGGCGCAAATCTCACCAGTTCCTTAAATCGAGCATAGTATTCTTGAACGGATTTCTCCCCTTGTTTCAGGGATGAGAACTCTTCGTACAGTGCTGCCTTAGTACTCATTGGGTAGAAGCGCTCCCGGAGTAACTCCATGAACTCGTTCCACGAGTACGGTTCGTCGTCTTTGCCAAGTTTCCCCTGAGTAGCTTGCCACCATTCGTCGGCCTCGCCACCCAGATAGTACGAGGCCACGTGAACCTTCTCCCCTTCCGGGCATCTCACCGCATTCAGTAATTTGTCAAAAGTCCTCAACCATTCCTCAAGTTTAGATGGATCATCCTCCCCTACATAGTAGGGAGGTCGGTAGGGGTTTACCGAAGCCAAGTAATTGATCCTTGCTTCTGGCGGGGGTGCCGCGGCAGCTCCGCCATGGTTAACGTAAGCATTGCACAGTGCGATCAGTAGTTCCTCCATGTTCCTCATTCGCCCTTCCGTAGGGTTGGGCATCGGGCCCGCTGGGTTTGGCGCCTCAACGTTAGGTGCTTGCTCATTGGGTTGTCCTGGTGTGTCGTGGGTGTTGGGGGTGGCAGGGAAGGTCCTTCCTCGTCCTCTAGGTGCCATCCTGTTATCACCATACGAGCACAAGTAGGTTTAGAGTTCTGGGGATTTGATGGAGTGTTGGGAGAAAATGCTTTGCTAGATTGAGCGATGCCTACTAATAGTTGGTTAAGATTTGCATCTATTCGTTCAGTCATTCATGTTAAGGGTGTAAAGGTTAAAGCGTCGAGACCCTGAGTTTTAGGATTTAGGGTTCTAGGTACTTTGCCGATTTGTCGTGTGTATGTTGCTTGTTTGTTGTTGTCTCGTTCCATTGGTTTGTTGAGTTTCAATGAAATAAAACGTAAAGACTGCGCATAGAATGGATGCTTGTGAACTTTATTGCTTAGTAGGGAACTTTATTCGGTACAAACGATAGGAATCAAAATGCTAAGGATAGTTCGGCAAAATAGAAAAGGAGAACAATAGGAATAATGTATCAAAAATCTCTAATCCTGAGGAGGGTAGGTGGTCGGATCCTCCATGGGGTCATCCTCATCACCCGATTCCTCGATGGTGCCCGTGCCAAGGGGCCCATGGAACACTGGGCTGGCTGGCCAACTAGGCCCAGCAGCAGGAGCAGGATTAACGATAGCAACTGGAGTTTGGACGGCTGCAGGGACAGCGACAGGATCAATAACGGGGCTAGCTACAGGAGGAGTTCCCGGGTTGAGAGGGGCAGGTGGAAGCAGATCATCCTTCAGGTGATGCAGTTGATGTCCCAAGACCCCTGCTTGGGTCTCTACGTCGTCAATCTGGGTCCGAAGCTCAGTCTCGCGGGTCTGGAGTTTGTTGATTTGGATTTGGAGTTGGGTTATATATTGATGTCCTGCTTGGCCCAGATTAGTTAGGTGGCCCAAGTTAGCTTCCATTTGTTCTACCCTTAGTCTGAAGTTGTTCACGTTTTGAGGAGATTCGAGATATGCTTCAATCAACCTCATTAGTAGGTTGATCATGTTCACGTTTGGGGCGGCCATCTATTGTTAACAAGGTAGGTTAAGGTTAGAATATGTTTTAGGCAAGATTAGTTATGTACGAATTTAAATCTATATGCAACATGCAAGTGCAAGTCCCCCTTTTCCTCTTTTAAAAATGCAATCTATCCATGTATTTTAAAATAATTCCACTTCATGGGTAAGAATAAAAGTTGGGCCTTTATAGTGGGCCAAAAATTTAATATTTCTTTTGGCTAAGATTTTGGGCTATGTAAAAATAAGCTTTTGGGCTAAAATAATACTAGTAGTCAAAATAAATAATTTTAAAAATAATACTTGGGTTTTAAAAATAATGGTTTAAAATAATAGTAGTAGCTTTAAAAATTTCCGGGCTCTGGAGGCAATTGTAACACCCCGGATTTGATAACCCAGGCCGGGATGTCATCGCCACATCTCCCTAGCAAGACACGGCTTCCCGAGCTCACTAAGGAAATGCAAGGCTTGTGGGTATGTAAAAGATTTAAAATATTTCAAGATTTAGTCCGGAAATTTATAATACTTAATTTAAAATACGATAGTAGTAATCATCATGCGCGAAAAATAAATAGAGTAAATGCAGCGGAAAGTAAATCACGGCCAACATGGCCAAATCCTCGGGTTTAACAGACCCGGTAAAAACAGTACGATGCAAAATTTAAAATGTCCATTATGATTTCCCCCAAGTGCATATGCAATGCGTTACTCGACATACTCTGTAAATGAAAAATAACAACGGTTTATCAGTATAAAAATATACCGAGTAAGTTAATCCCTAACTAACAATTTAAGGGGTTCCATGTGTTCAAATCCAAAGATTTTTACCTTTTCATGCATTCATTCAAAATCCATATTTTATTCGCAGCGGAAAAACATGATTAATTTATCAAAGACGAAAATGCATAATTTAAAGGACTAAATTTTAAAGGCAGAATTTAAAGGCATAATTTAATGACGTAATTTAAATGTGTAATTTAAAACATGGTAAATAGGATTTAAGCGTAATTAACACTCACACAAGTCTTTTATAATTTATCTCGCAAACTAAGAAGAGGACACCATACCAGGAGATCACTAACGAGGCAATCTCAACATAGGACCACTAACGAGGCAGTCCACAACAATGGGAGACCACTAACGAGGAAGTCTCAAAAGATAGTAGGACCACTAACGAGGCGATCCAAAACACAGCGCGCGAGATCACTAACGAGGCAATCTCAGATAGTAAGGAGACCACTACCGGGGCAGTCTCAAAGATAATGATTAGCATGAAGATCGGCTCAGCCTAGTGCACGGGATTTTTCGAAAGTTCGTATTTCAAGTGATCAAAAGATTCGATATCGCGTTTCATAGTTCGAGTTTCTCTAGTTCGAAAAATCCGGTTTGACGCAGTTTGCGCCTTTCTTAATCAAAAATTCATTTTTACACCAAAAATTCTGAAATTTACACAGTAACTCAAAACCACACACTCGAACAACTTTCATGTTTTAAGTTTTTGGGAAATAAGGTTTCGAAGTGAGTCAAAATTTGAGTTCTTTACAAAAGATAATTTCTGTCTCAAAAACTGATTTCGTCACAGGTTCGTGCGACGCCGATTAAAAATTCATTTCAAAGCTAATTGATCCGAACTTTTTATAGGAGATACACAACACATTAAGGAACAACTTTCATGTTTTAAGAAATTAGAAATAATGAATTTTAGGTGTTCAAAAATCGACCACAACACGCTGTACACGCGCGGACACAAAAAGGTAGTTTTAAACAGTTCTGAATTCGGCCGTTTTGACATATCAAATGAACTCCAAAATCCATGAAATTTTATATGCATAATCTAGACACATTTATCTACAACTTTTGTTTAGAAATGCAAAGTTAAATCATTCTAAAAATGGGTGAAAAACATGCATCAAGTCGAGTAAAGAAATCTGTCAACGGTTTCAAATGTTCGGTTTGTCACAGAACGTTTACGGCGAGATTTGGGATAGCAAATCTTAATGTCAATGGCTGAAATTTGGACACAAGATAGATTAAAGTCTTAGGAACAAAATCTATGTTGAAAAGTTTTTGGTTTGAATTCCCGAAGGTCGAGTTTTAGGCGAGTTTTTGAAATAGGATGAAAATAGGGTTTTTGAAAAGCGGTTTTCGTTACGGGTATAGATCTCGAGTTTTAAACAACAATAAACCACAAAAATTTATGAGTAAGGTCTTAACTTACTTAGTTAGAGAATAGGGTCGCTGGATTGGGTTTCCGGACGTCCTAGGGTCACGACGAACGGCCAACTTCTCCGATCACTTTTTGTTCGTTTTCTGACGTGAAATCGTAGTAAGGAAAACGGGTTAGAATCCGAGTTTTGGAGACTTATGGACGGATGAAACACTATATTAAGACTTACCAAGGTTCTATGAGGCAGTGGCTCAGTCCCGTTTGCCTCGTCGTCGCCGGAAGGTTCGCCGGAAAGTTTCGTCGGGAGAGTTTGGCTTGGAGAGGAAGATTGGAGGTGTTTAGGGTTAGGTTTTCTGAGAATTATGGGGAGGGGGCGCCCAAATCTGATCTTATGCCCTTCCCCATTGTTGTGATTGACTTGCCACCGATTCAGGTCGGATTTTTGGCAAGAAAATCGCCATATAAGGAAAGTTTACACCTTCTGCACCTCTGGCGCGCTGGTGACGCGCACCTATTGTTTTGAACCGCGCGGAGCACGCGTGGACTGGCCTGGAGTCGCGACGCCTCCGTCCGCGCGGTGGCCGCGCAGCGGCGCGCGGCGGGCGCGGGCCGGCCGGACCGGCCGGTTCGGCGGTCCGCGTGTTCCGTCGGGTCTTTCCTTGCTTTCCTCTATCGGTTTTCTACCCCCTAGGTGTTAACTCGATTCCTTGGGTCGTCTCCGGTTCGGAATCATTACCTTAAACTTGTTACGAGTTCGGCTTATCGCTCGTAACATTTCCGTGTCCTAATTAGTCTAGTCTAAATTGGTTCCAACTCCTCCTATCGTCCTTGCGATCGATCTTGTGATTTATCTCGTGATTTATTTTGTGATTTATTTTGTGAGTTATTTTGTGAGTTATTTTTTGACTGAACTTAGAAATTAGTTCCAAGCTGCCTACGTACCCTGTGAAGGGATCAAGTCATGACGTAGTTTAAAACAATTTGAATTTGTTTTTCTCGGGTGTTACAGCAATTCGGTTTATGGCCATTCAGTTTAGACCGAACGTGTTATACCGAATTGGCTTAGACCGAATTGGTCTCAATGCCTTAGCCAAAATTTCACATGTTCTTATTTTCTACACTATTACAAAATATTATGTCCGACCAATCTCCGACTTGTCCGAAAATTATCCGGCGATCGGAGGTGGCTCCGGCCGACCTCCGGCCAACTTCCGGCCAATTTTCCGGCGAGCTCTGTTTTGTCCTCCGGTGATGCTCCGGTGCTCCGATAACTGCTCCGATGACTTTCCGGCGACTCTCCGGCGACAACAATGGCTTAATTCTTCGAAATTGGGGATTCCATGGATGGAATCCCTCCGGCTTCTTCGAGCTGGATCAAGATCAGTGCTTTCAGACTGCTACCTTCTTCTCTTTTGATTTCCTCCGTGAATTCTGCAGTCTTGAGAAGGGTTGCAATCTGGTCCGTGAACTTCCCTGTCCTGGTCCTGGAGCATGGTCCCGATGGAATAATTAACGTTGCAGTTTTGGCTCCCATGCCACTATGTCTTCTTGATCGGTCTTCTTGATAGGTATTCATTTTACAAGTAACTATAACTTTAAATGAGGATTTTACGATTTCCTTGCTTGGTGGGTTATCACATTGATAAATGATAATGGCGTTTCCAACTAAGGATTATCCACCATCATTTGGTAATTATGAAATTTAAAAATTTGTTGGGTGAGCTAATCTTCCGTCCTCAATTATAAACTTCGTCCTTGATAATCCATAGTATTCAATCTATCGTAATATAGGATCTTGTATATTTATTTATTAATTTATTTATGTATTTATGATTATTGTTTTTTTTTCAGGAAAAACCGTTTAATACATTTGGGAATTCAATCGAGATAGATACGAACTAATTCTAACTACTCAATCAAGCCTTAAGTAGTAGGATATCCTTACAAAAGTTGGGTTCTAAGTCCTTAAAGCTTAAAGGAACAGAATGAATGTCTTAAGTTATTGTTTAAGCGCTTATTGAGGCCAGTCACTTCCTCAAGAATATTCTTGGTAAGTATTTAACTTCCTTTGCCATTTTGGCATATGAATTTGAGGAAAATTTGTAAATCTTTTATAAAACTCATTGTGAGTTTAAAATCCTTTAGTGCTCTTTCATAATACTCGCACCTTATCTTTAAGATGATATAATATTTGGGAAAATTTTTATTCCTAGTCATTCGTATGATCATCGTGTTAACATATAATTCATGCTCTTATAAGTCTAAGGCATAACCTTATATTGACTAAGGCAAGAATGCAATTCGCACTAAGGCCATAAAACAATTAGTGATACGGCGAATTCTTAATAGATCAAAGAAGGGTCATAGACCGTTTCAATACCATGCTACCACTTGGTAGGTACAACTTTGGGTTAAACGTCCCCATACCTTACCAATGATAAAAATAAAACTAAATGCAAATATCATCACCTACTGTAGGCGTCTTCTACATAATAGGGCCTAAATAAAGCAACTAGGTTCTGGCAACTAGATACTAAGGGAAAGCAGATAAAGGCGATCGTGGAATCACTACTCAGCTACGAGGAAAAACGGCTTCACTCGTTGGGACTCCCCAGCTCCAGCTGCACTGGTGGGTGAAGGCGCGTTCCTCATAGAGGAGCACTTGTGGATACGGTCTATCATGTCCGTACGCACCCACCCACGGGGTCCCCATTCGGTCCTGACGTAGTGAAGCTCTTCAAAGAGTGAGGTGGCATGGGCTTCCAGTTCTGCGACCCTCAGTCGCTGTCTCATGATCTCCTCGTCCTATCACTGAGCAAGATCCTTGTGGAAGTTCTGCGTCTGTACTCGCAGATGAAACTCGGCTTGAACTTGAGCTTCCACCTGTCTCAGCCTTTCCCTCAGTTGGGCTTTCTTGGCCAATGGCCGCGGACCTCGTGTTGGAGCCCGATAAAGTCTCTACTTAACTGGGTCACTGAGCCATTAAGTGCTGAAAGTGCCGGTTCCGACATCTGGGAGAAATCCTTGTCAAAGTAATTTATAATGAACTATAATTCTGCTCGTGCCTATATGAATAATGTGTGTGTCACATCCCCAAATATAACTTTTTTTAAAAAATACTTGGCATTGTCTTTCCAAAATACTTTCGTGCAAAAATTTCAATAATTTAAACGCACTACTTCTTGGGCAAAATGCTTCAAAAATAATTCTTTCATGCACAAATTTTAAAGATTTTAAATGCACTACTAGCTGCATTAATATACCCACCCTTCAATTGTGCTATACAAGCTGCATTATCTTCGTATAAAATTGTTGGGGGTATTTTTTCTTCAGTAGGTATGCCACAATTTTCAATATATGGTGCATCAAAGATCGTAACCATACACACTCTCAACTGGCTTCATGTTTTGCTAAAATTTTGGCATGATTTGAGGAAGTAGCAGTCAAAGTCTGCTTCATTGATCACCATGAAATTGCAGTACCACCACACGTAAAAGCATAGTCAGTTTGAGATTTGGATTTTGTGGATCTGATAATTATAGCATCAGCAAAGCCGGTTATTTCATGTCGAGAATCATTTGGGTAAAAGAACCCAAGATCAATAGTTCCTTGGAGATAGCGAAATATATGTTTAATTCCATTTCAATGTCGTCTTGTAGGAGATGAACTAAATCTCGCTAATAAATTTACTACAAATGATATATCTGGTCTAGTGCAATTTGCAAGATACATTAAAGCACCTATGACACTTAAATATGGGACCTCTGGTCCAAGAATTTGTTCACCTTCCTCTTGTGCTCTAAACGGATCCTTTTTTATATCAAGTAATCTTACGACCATTGAAGTACTCAATGGATGTGCTTTTATCCAAATAAAATCCCTTTAATACTCTCTGAGTATAAGCTGTTTGATGGACAAAAGTTCCATCATATAAATTTTCAATTTGCAGACCAAGGCATGATTTGGTTTTACCAAAATCTTTTATTTCAAACTCTTTTTTCAGGTATTCAACAGCCTTTTGGAGCTCCTCTGGAATTCCAATCAAGTTGAAATCATCAACATAAACTGCAAACTCTTGTCCTTTTTTCTTAATGAAAATACATGGACAAATTGGGTCATTTGTATAACCCTCTTGTACCAAGGACTCACTGAGTTGGTTATACCACATTCTCCCGGAGTGTTTCAGTCCATATATGGATTTCTGTAATTTGATGGAATATATATGTTTAGTATTTGATTCATATGTCTGACATTTTTAATCCATGTGGGACTTTCATATAGATATATGTATCTAAATTTCCATATAGATACGCAGTAATAACATCCATCAATCTCATTTCAAGATTTTGATGGACTGCTAAACTGATAAGATGTCTAAATGTTATTCTATCCATTACCGGGGAATATGTTTCAACATAGTCAAATATCGATCACTGTGAGAACCCTTGGGCGACTAATCTCGCTTTGTATCTGACAATTTCATTTTTGTCATTTTTTTTCGTACAAAGACCTATCTGTAGCCAACTGGGTTTATCTTTATGGTGTTTTGACAATTGGTCCAAACATATTTCGTCTAGCCAGTGAATCCAATTCAGATCGGATTGCATCTTTCCATTTTGGCCAATCTTCTCTTTTCTGGCATTCATCAATCGATTTTGGTTCATGATCCTCGTCATCATTTATAATATCAAGTGCTATGTGGTATGAGAATACATTATCTATGATAATAGCATCTCGGTTCCAAACATTTCTACTTGCGACAAAATTGATTGATATTTCATTATTTTCAAGGGCTTCCTTTTCCTCTTGGATATTTTCTGTAATTTTTTTACTTTCAATGATTTGTGATCCTCTTTCCATTCGAGGATTTTTATCTTTGGAACCTGATGGTCTACCACGCTTCAAGCGTGCAGTAGATTCATCTTTGGCACTTGTAATTGGTCCCTCTGGGACATTAATTTTGATTGGAAGATTTACTGCCGGTATATGAGATTTTGTTACTCTTTTAGAGTCGCATAATGCGTACAGAAGTTGATTTTCAATATTCTGAAAATATACAATTCTTTGTACTTCTAGTTCACAATTATTTGTACGAGGAACAAAGAAATCTAACGGAGTTTTCCAGCTGATTTCTTTTCCCCCTAATGTCGGGAAATGAGATTTGTCAAAATGACAATATTTGAATTTCGCAGTAAATAAATCATAAGTTAATGGTTCAAGATCTCGAATAATTGATGGTGATTCATACCGACATATATTTCAAATCTACATTGGGGACCCATCTTTGTGCGCTGAGGTGGTGCAATCGGCACATATACCGTGCAACCAAATATTCTCCGATGGGATATATTGGGTTCATGCCCAAATTTTAATTGTATAGGGGAGTATTCATGATAATGTGTTGGTCTTAACCGCACCATTTTTGCTGCATGTAATATCGCATGCCCCCAAGTTGTCAATGGCAATCCAGATCTCATTAATAATGGTCTGGCAATTAATTGTCAACGCTTTATAAGTGATTCAGCAAGCCCATTTTGTGTATGGACATGAGCAACTGGATGCTCAACTGTTATGCCTATTGACATGCAATATTCATCAAACCTCTGGGATGAATATTCACCAGCATTATCCAAACGGATATTTTTTACTGTATAATTAGGGAACTGTGCTCGTAATTTAATAACTTGAGCAAGTAATTTTGCAAAAGCATGGTTGCGAGATGGTAACAATGATACATTGGACCATCTTGTTGATGCATCAATTAGCACCTTAAAATATTTAAATAGTCCACATGGTGGATCTATAGGTCCACATATATCACCCTGAATTTTTTCAAGAAAACTAGGTCTTTGAGTTCCCACCTTTGTTGGTTAATGTTTTATAATCAATTTTCCTTGGGAGCAAGCAACGCATATATAATCATTACGTTGCAGCAACTTTTGTCCCTTTAATGAATGGTCATGACAATTTGTAATAATTCGCTTCATCATAGTAGAGCGAGAATGGCCTAGGCGATCATGTCATATCATATATTCATCAGCAAACCTATGGCTTCCGATAGACCTCTGGTCTATTTTGGGATGATATTCATTAATGGGTCTGTGGCCATCAATAGACCTATGGTCTATGTGAGGAATATTAGACCTGTGGTCTAAGTGATAATTTTCAATTGTATTTATTTTTGTAAAATACAATCTAGATGACAGAGCTGGTAATTTTCCCAATACATATTTCCTACCATGAGTGGTATTTGTAAATAATAAATATTCGACATTCTCTGGAGTCGATGTCTCGAGATGATACCCATTTTCTCGAATATCTTTAAAACTCAATAAATTTCTTCGAGACTTGGGAGATTGGAGTGTATTTTTCACAATTAATTTTGTTCATTCAGGGAAAATAAGGTTGGCTGTGCCAACTCCTTGTATAATATTTGCACTACCACATATTGTGTTTATGTTTGTGTCTCCCATTTTTAAATTAGAAAAATACCTTATGTCTTTTAGTATCGTGTATGTTGAAGCACAATCAATAAGACATATATTATCACTTTGAAAATTCCCCATTTTGCTGGCATCGAAACAAGATATCATTAATATTAAAACAAGATTTAACATGTGTGAGATATTACAATACATAAATAATAATATAGCACACATGCAAAAGTAAAGAAAGATACAGAAGTTCAAAGCGTAAAATAATAGTACAACAGGACAATTAAACTAAATCATCAAATAAATCATCAACTTCAAATTTTGGGAGATTGTGCATATTATCCTCGGAATTCATTCTGTCAACATGGTTTGTTTCAACCACCATTTTTCCTTTTTCCCTCAGAAATCTTGGTAGAGTTTCACCCAATGATCTCTGGTACGACAATTTTTGTATCAATGCCCTTTTAGGCCGCATCTATCGCATTTTGCTTCTTCATAATTCTATTTTTGGACATCACCTCTGGTGTTGCCCTGATTCTGATTACATGTGTTCGTCGTGGGTCTAATATAATTATTGTTGCGGAAATGACTTTTCCCACGGCCTCGGTTATATCCACGACCACGAGGTCTCTGACGTCGGCCACAACCACGAGGTCTCTGACGTCGGCCACGACCACTACCACGACTAGAAGATTCAGTCACATGTGGCTCTGGCAATGAACTACACCCAGTTGGTCTCATTTCATGATTTTTTAATAATAAATCATTATTCTTTTCAGCCAATACCAAAAACGTAATCAGATCAGAATATTCAGTGAAACCCTTTGCTCGGTATTGTTGCAATAATAGCGAATTGGAGGGGTGGAATGTAGAGCATGCCTTTTCTAGCATTTCTCTATCAGTAATTTTTTCACCACACAATCTTAATTGTGATACAATATTAAACAGAGCAGAATTGTAATCATTTACCGATTTAAAATCCTAGAATCGTAAGTGTAACCAGTCATACTGGGCTCGAGGGAGATTAATTGTTCTTAAATGATCATATTTTTTTTTTAAATTCTCCCAGAGTTCAATTGGGTCTTTGACCGTTAAATACTGTGTTTTCAATCCCTTATCAAGATGATGGCGGATGAAAATCATAGCTTTCTCACGGTCTTGGCATAAAGCCTGGTTATCTTTTTCAATTGTTTTTTCAAGACCCATTGGTTCCAAATGGATTTCGACATCCATTTTCCAAGATAAATAATTATCTTTAAATACCATTAGTAGTTTGAAATCATGCTTTGTCAAGTTAGTCATAATAGAATTATTGAAATGCAAAGATTAAATATTACCTCAAAAGGAGAACTCCGGCAAAGCTCCGTTCGTGGCTCGTGCTGATAACTTGTTGTGAATACAATTATATGTGTATATATATTTGATGATGATTTTGAAATAGATTAGAGGATTGGAGTAATTGGAAGTGAAAGTAGTATACTGTTGTTGGGAAGAAGAAACGGAAGTGCACAGTGAGAATAATAATAAGTGAAACTTGTGGATGATTGATAATGGATAGAGAGAGAATAGGCAGATGAGAAATTTGAGAGTGGGCACAATTATTTTTTTCTTTTTCCTTCTTATGAATACACTACATACATGAGGCTGCTTATAAAACTTTCTGCTGACACTTGTATTGCACTACCGACACTGTACTTTATCGGAAGACATCAATAACGCATAACAGTTGTGTGTAAGTATGCATTTATAACATAATGAATTTGAGAAAATGGCTGGGTACTTCTTAAGCCTTAAATTATATCGTTTTTCTTTCCCGCACCATTTTTTGCCCGTCTAATCAATACGCTGATTTACAATGCTGGATTACAACACTATAGGACTATTTACATTTTTATAGAGAACATATTTCAAGTAATATATAAATATAATACAAAAATTGTTGGATGGTTTTATTATATTTTTATATGCTACATTTTAATTTTTCTATAATATGATTGCAGGTAGCCAGTGTTACAGGGATCTATTAGATCTTTGAGGTAAAAGCCTTCCCTCTATGTCAGTGGAACTTTGTAATACCCGAGAAATCGACGTCGAGTATTTAAATCCAAAAATTTAAGGGACTGGATTTATTTATAAAAATCGAAATAATTCCGAGAGAGTGGAATTAAATGTTTCGGGTAGTCGCGACTCGGGATAAAATTATCGAATTATCCCAACGATCTCGGATAATTCATTCATTATGATTTTTAGAAATAAAAATCATAATAAAAAAGAGGGAAAAATGCGAGCAGGTGGCAGAGTGGTGGCGGCGCAGTGGCGCGCCACCAGCGCGCCACCCTGCAGAGGGGGCGTTTCATAACGCCTCAGGCGTTTTTGCTCCTCAAAGTGATGGTGGGGGAACCCAAACGACTCAAAATTCAAATTCCAGACATTTGGGGATGTGTTGGGACGGTTTTGGATAGATTTTGGGTGTGCTAAACCCTCCACAAAGTCTGATTAAGGTGGGACATGAGCTTATTGGGGCATTAGTTTAATCATGGTTGAGTAAGGTGGATTAGTGGGGGTATGGGAGCTTTAATTTTAGGATTTCTCAGTCATTAAGCCCTCCCCACTCACCTAGGATCTTAATGCCATCATTGGGAATACTAATCCTTTCAGATTCTCCCCTTTATTAACCTCACAACCCCTCTCCATTGCATTAGTCCGAAAATCTGAGTTCCTTGGAGTGTTGGTGAGAGTTGAGTGTTGTTCCTAGGTTTGCAGAGGTTTTGTTCGAGTTTGGGACTTCCAATCTATCATTCCTTGAGTAAGTAAGGATTTCATTCATTTTCTTTAGTCCTAGACTCGAATTTCAGGCTCATGTTAAGGATTTTTCCAACCATTCGAATATAGGATCGATCGTTGGTGGAGGGGACTGTTGAGACTGATCCGGGCGATCTCGGGCATTCTACCAAGGAGAATTTCGATCCTAAACTCATATCAAGTAAGTTAGTATTGTGCACGTCGATTTTTAGAGGTTTTGGTTGAGATTCCATCGAGTTCTAGTCCAAAATCCTTCCATTGGTAAAACTGTCAAATAGGGTTTTCCATGACTAGCTTTTGTTGTCCTGCATTTTCGACCTATATCCAATCGTTTCTAAAAGATCTTTCCAAAATGAAAATTATTTCTAACATTCTAAATATGAGTTCTGTAAATTTTCATAATTTGTGGAGTTGATTTAGTACTCGAAATCGTATCTGGTATTCTGCTATAAATTGCTGACAGAATGGATTTTTCATGAAGTTCGGTTTTGTTGTGCATTTCATATCATCCTATGGTTGTTATTCGTGCTTGATGTCTTCATAAGAATTGTTCCATTTTGTGTCTAGATCATCCCTGTAAAATTTGATGATTTTGGAGCACGTTCGAAATTGTTATGAATTTTTGAATGAACTGTGGTCGGATGGACTGAAGAGTTTGAGAGTCATGAAACAACAGGTTCTGAAATCAATTTTTATGGGTCACTTAGATTTCGAATTTGAAGATGCTTATTTCTATGAAAAATGCTCATTTGGGTGTGTTCTAGCTTCTGTAAAAATTTCAGAATTTTTAGAGATGATTTACTATATTTCCAAATGTGAATTTGAAAACTGCCACAGTACCACTTTTATCGGTTAATTCTATTTTGCGTGTTTTGGATGAACTAAGAGTCGAATGTTACTTGTTTTTGAAATGTATGAATTCTGGAAATGTGGTGATATTATGAAATGATAAAAATGTGGTTTTGAAACTTTGTAAGTTTTGATCGAGTGGGATGCTTAATGTTTTAGAGGGTAAGTGCACTTGGCGTGAGCTCGTTGGGCCGCCCCCTCTTTTGTAGCCAAAACGGCACATATGATATTGTGGTTTCGTGATTGTAAGAGTCTATACTCCTAGATGTATCCGTATTGGTTATCTAGGGCTCCGGAGTGGTCTATATAGGGTCACTGCTTTCACATCCCTCGTGGGTACGAGTCCCAGAGGTGGGTTGATCCCGAGGGTACGTCCCTAGGATCTTTGTAATGAAATCCTTGTGGGTTTTAGTCCCAAAAGGGCGTAATTGGTGTCCTCAATCATAACGAACATTGGTAAATTATTCATGGGATATGTGTAAGAGATTTTAAATTATTTTATTTATTTGTCTTTTTAAATTAAAATTTTTACCCTTGTGAATTCATCTAAAATCTTTTAAAATTCGCTGTGCTATATATTAACTTACGCAGTACCTTTTGTACTGATAAATTGTTGTTTCATTTTTTTTCCAGATTTTGCAGAGTAAGCATTGCACGGAGGGACGGGGTTTCCATTATTAAAGACTTGTCATATTTAAATTATTTAAATTTACGCATTGGACTTGGACTATGGTTTTGGCCGCGTGTTTTGGCCCATTTTTTAGCTTCCGCATTACTTTAATTGTGCATGGTAGACTATAACTCTTATTTAAACTCGGGCACTCTTTGATTAGTTTAAATATTTTTAGTTAATGATGCAACTTAAGCCTTAGCATTCTTTTAAATGAGCTCGATTTGGTCGTGTCTTGTTTAAAAGGATGTGGCGGTAGCATCACGGCCTGGGTGACCAAAATCGGGGTGTTACAAAGTGGTATTAAAGCCCAAAATTTATTTTAAGCTATTATTTTTGGCCCAATATAGAGGCCCAAAATATTAAATATTATTTTTAAGCATTTTAAATATTATTTCCATGGAAAAAAATTTTTATTTTAAAACCCATGGAAAAATATATCTCAAAAATTCGACAAGTCTCAAATTGTTACTATTATTTTTGGGGGGGTGCACATGCATTAACATTCGTACTTGAAATGTGTAAAATATTGATGTGTTAAAGTTTATCTGTTAGATGGCCGACCCGAAGCTTTTTGAAATGATGACCGATATGCTATGCTCGATGACTAGTATTATGCATGAATTGAGACATAGCCGTGAGGAGGTTATTGCATATAAGAATCGTGTTAAGGTTGTCGAGGGAGAGTTGGAAAAATGGAATAATGCTCGGCAGCAGGATTCGGGCCGCATCGCTGCTCTTGAAACTCTGTTTCAGGAGGAGCAACACAACAACCATATGCTTAGAGGACGCGTGTTCACCTTGGAGCACGAGATTGTTGACTTGCAGAACCGGCTCAATCCGCCGGAACCCGAAGAGGAAGAGGAAGAGGAGGAGGACCCAGACATGTTTATCGATGTTGTTGGCGTGGAGGAGGAGGAACCAGAGGCAGAGGTAGTGGACCCACCGGTACCTCTTAACTCCGACGAGGAGTATGAGCAAGATAGGACACTCCTCGGCTACTCTCCTGATTACCTACTCTAGATTTATCATATTATATCGTTGGACCATTTATTGATTTTCGTACTTCATATTATTTTACTGTTTTCCATTGTAGGTTGCCTTATGATTATCCTAAATGATCTAATAGAATGAAGTATTTTTCTCTTTTCTCTGTTGCGTCATCTCTTTTAGAATTCTGCATTTTCGGGGCGTTAGCACTTTCTAACTTCACTATTAACCTACCTTAGATTTTGATTCTCATCTTTGCGTGCTTAATTAACATAATGGCGTCAAGGGGAAGGCCTCGAAGGGAAAACCCTGCCGCTAACGATGCCAATCCTAACGTACCCGCTGAAGGTGGGGCACCGATGAATCCGAACGAAGCAAACGGGCCAGTGGGCGAAACCCACCCAACTTTGGAGGTCAGGCGGACGCCATACCCAATGTTTTGGACGCACGACTGAGCACAGTAGAGCAAGTCCTCGTAGCACTGGGAAATGCCGAGGTAAATAGGGCCCTAGCGGCGGTACCTCCGCCGGCAGCCCGCATTAACTATCTGGCGATGGTAAACCCCTACCAACCGCCCCACAATGAGGGACAAGAGGATCCAGCGAAGTTGGAGGACTGGAACCGGACATTCGACAAACTTCTGGGCGCGGTAAGGTGTCCAGAAAATGAGAAGGTAAGAGGGGCAACCTACTACCTAAGTGGAGAGGCGGATGAGTGGTGGCAGAACCACCAAGAAGGGCTAGCTGATGGCGAACACGTTTATTTTTGGGAAGAATTCAAGGAGATGATGAGAGAGAGATTTTACCCCTCGTAGCACGAAGGCTGCTAAGTACGAAGAGTTCATCAACCTTCGTCAGGGCACCCAGACGGTACAAGAATACTATACAAAGTTCAAGGAGCTAGTCCGTTTTGCTCCAAGACTTGTGCCGACTGATGCTGATAAAGCCCAGAAGTTTGAAATGCGGTTGAACCTCAGTGTTAGAGAAATTTTGGTTGGAGGACAGCATACTTCTCTACAAGCTGTATATGATCGAGCGGTGGCAATCGCCCGGGTGCAACAACTGAAAAGAAAGGACCAAGGAGAATCGAGCAAGGGCTCGAACAACTTAGAAATGAGAAACCGGAATAGTGGTAATGGAAACAACTTCAGGAGAGGAAATGATCAGGGAAGACATGATGGGCAGAGGAGGCCCGAGAGCAGAGAATTCAATCAAGGAGGCAACGGGAACAGAAGACCGGATAACCTAGGCGCTTTGATACCAGGTGCCAGCGGTGCAATATTCCGCACTTTGTATGAGAATGTCCAAAACCGGGGCATTGTTACCGATGTGGCCGAGAGGGCCACATGAAAAAGGAATGCTGGACACGAGAGGACCGTATCGAGAAGAGGCCGGATCTGTTGAACCGTCCTCAGGGGAACAGGCCAGCTGGGGCGAACCAGCAAAACAATCTAGGTCAGAGGGTTCCGCAGGCACAGAGGCCACCTCAAAATCACAACCAGCAAGGAAATCAAGGGGGAGCAATGGGACGCTTGAACGTGGTCAACCAAGCGGATTTGGCCGCTCAGGGAGAAGTGATCACTAGTACGTTTACTGCTTTAAGCCTACCTGTTAAAGTTTTGTTCGATTCAGGCGCGAGCTGTTCTTTAATATCTACAAGGATTATATATGCCTTAGATCTTCCAGCGCCTAAGAACATTAACTTAGGAATTCAATTACCATCGTGCATGGTGATATCGTGTTCGAAACGATACGATGGGATCCCGATAGTAATTAAGAACCTAGAATTCTTCGTGAATCTAGTCGAGTTTGATCTTAGAGATTTCGACGTCATCTTAGGCATGGATTTTCTGATGCAATACAAAACCGTTATTGAGTGCCAGAAGCAGAAGATTTCCTTAGCCAAGAGTCAAGGGAAGAAGATGGTGTACTACATGCAGCCTCAAAAGAAGAGCGCTAAGGTGGTGAATGCCTTGAGGTTCCGCAATCTCATACAAAAAAGCTATCACTTATATGCATGCTATGTACATAACCTCAAAGATGAGGGAAACAAGATCGACGATATCCCAGTCATAAATGAATATCTCGACGTTTTCCCGGAAGATATTCCAGGGATGCCACTTGAGCGAGAGGTTGAGTTCACAATTGACCTGGTACCTGGAATCGAACCGGTATCCAAGGCACCTTATCGCATGGCACCCGCAGAGATGAAGGAGCTGAAGGAACAACTAGAAGAGTTGTTATAAAAAGGTTAGATTCGACCAAGCACGTCACCTTGGGGAGCGCCAGTCCTGTTCGTCAAAAAGAAGGACGGTGGACTTCGGCTATGCATAGATTACAGGGGTCTTAATCAAGTGATGATTAAGAATAAATACCCGTTACCTAGGATCGAAGACCTTTTCGATCAACTGAAAGGAGCATCGGTATTCTTAAAGATCGGCCTGAGATCGGGATACCACCAACTGCGTATAGCCGAGAAGGACATACCGAGGACAGCATTTCGTACGAGATATGGGCACTACGAATTCACCGTAATGTCCTTTGGTCTCACGAACGCTCCCGCAGTATTTATGAACCTTATGAATAGTGTTTTCCGAGAGTTGCTAGATTCTTGTGTCGTCGTATTCATTGATGACATTCTAGTTTACTCAAGGAATGATGAGGAGCATACGAGGCACCTACACCAAGTACTCGGAATCCTCAGGAGAAGTCAGTTGTACGCGAAGCTGTCGAAATGCGAGTTTTGGGTGAAGGAAGTTGCATTTTTGGGACACATAGTATCGGCTAAAGGAGTGTCGGTTGACCCGGCAAAAATATCGGCAGTAACTGATTGGCCGGCACCGACAAGTCAGACAGAAATAAGGAGTTTTCTCGGACTAGCCGGATACTACAGGAGATTCGTGAAAGATTTCTCAAAGATTGCAAGACCAATGACCCAACTGCTGAAGAGAGGATTGAAGTACGAATGGACTGCAGAGTGTGAAGAGTCTTTCCAGGAACTCAAGAAAAGACTCACAACAGCGCCAGTCTTGACACTTCCATCAGAGACGGAAGATTTTGAAGTGTACAGTGACACTTCAAAAGAAGGACTTGGTTGTGTACTTATGCAAAACCAGAGGGTTATTGCTTACGCATCGCGACAACTCAAGCCGCATGAGGAGAATTATCCGACGCACGATCTGAAATTGGCCGCGGTGGTGTTCCCTCTCAAGATTTGGCGACACTACTTATACGGACGAACATGTCGGATGTTCACGGACCACAAGAGCCTCAAGTACATATTTACTCAAAAGGACTTAAATATGAGGCAGCAAAGATGGCTTGAGTTAATCAAGGACTACGATTTACATATAGCCTATCACGAAGGAAAAGCGAACGTCGTGGCATATGCATTGAGCCGAAAGGCGAGGCATATGACAAACACTCTCATTTTACTGACAATGGCCAGAAATGTCCATTATTTTCAATCCATTTCCGTGTCTGAAACGGGCATTTGATCGCATTCCTGTCTTATATTAAATGAGAAAGCAGTCGAATTGGACTGATTTATGCATATTTCTAAAAATATTGAGCTGGTATGTAAAATGCATAAATATGTAATTTTGTTATACATTTATGCTAGAAAAATCCAAAAACATGAGAAAAAGAAAAGAAAAGAAAAAGGAAACAAAAAGATGGGAAAAGAAATGAAAACCCACAAAAATTCAATATTTTCAGGAAATTATGACGCTAGCCACAACTACGACGCTGAGCATGTATAGCGTCGTAGTCGAGTATAGCTTCGTAGGCAAAAATGGAGGCAAGATTCTGACGAAGAAGAGTTACGACGCCGAGCATAGCGTCGTATACCAAGTGTAGCGACGTAGCGGAGTATAGCGTCGTAGGCTGTCCATTTAGAGACAGAGTGTTTTGAGATGGAAGACTACGACGCAGTACCCATAGCGTCGTAATGAAGATAGCAACGAAGCCAAGTATAGCGTCGTACCAAGCTGCAGAATTCAAATTCAAGGGCCTGGGGGCCCATGGGCCTAGGGTTTCTCGCCTATATATAGAGGTGTTGACTCTCTAGTCTTGTCACTTCATACGTTCCCTACACTTGGAGGCAACTGGTGTTTTTGAGCAGTGTGTAGTTAGGTTAGTTAGTTAGAATTTATTTTCTTGTATTATTTAAATTATGCATGTAGTTTAGTTTAGTTTAGTTTGTATTTTGTTTAGATTAGTGGTTTTCTCTATGTTTCCCGATTAGTGTAGCCAGTTTTATACTTATTTCAGTTTTGTTAAACTCTTATTTAGGTTTGAAATGCCCAAATGATGGGTATTATCAAACCATTTTATGAAAAATGGGAAGTTAAGCTTCAAAGAATCCCAAAAACATGAAATGGAAATGATTCCATGGATTTACTTGCTTTATTTTTGTTTAATGACCATTTGGTCATTTTATTTTCTTTTGCAAATGGCTTTTCTGTCTTCTTTCTTTCTTTTTGGTTCTTATGCATTTTCTATGGTTGAAAACCCTTATTTGGGTTTGTGGTTCATGGGTGTGTGTTTTTAGCTTATTTATGCCATGTTTTTCTACATTTTGGCTTACTGTTTCCTGTTACTTTATTACTGTTTTGCATTGATGAACCATGAACTTGAAAACAGGGTTTGCAATCGTAAAGATTGCATTACCCGACCAACAACACAGACTGAGTTAGCTACGACGCTAACCGCCCTACGACGCTATCCACTGATAGCGACGTAGGGCAGAGTTTGACGTCGCAGTTACTTCCGAATGTGAACAAAATTTTGCCCTACGGCACTAGACCTACGACGCTATCCTTGCATAGCGTCGTAATGTTTGTCTAGGGTCGTAGGACCCCAAAACTCTTCATTTTCATAAAAACCTACCTACGACGCTATGACCACGACACTGTCCTAGGATAACGTCGTAATTTAGTGCATAACGTCGTACCTTCCCCTTTTTCTAACTCTTCAGAAAATCCACCTACGACGCTACACCTACGACACTATCCTAGGATAGCGTCGTAATTTAGTGTATAGCGTCGTAGCAACTTCTTTCTCTTTCAAAACCATCTCTCCTCACTACGACGCTAGACCTTACGACGTAGACCACGTTTAACGTCATAGGGCATGCATAGCGTCGTAGCACCTCTATTCAAAACTCCCATGTACGACATCAACACTACGATGCTACACTGAAGATAGCGTCGTAATCATGTTTAGCGTCGTACATAAACACTTTAAACACCAGAATTTTTACCTCTATCACCACTCCATGACGACGCTGTTCCAACGACGCTGTCTTAGGATAGCGTCGTAAAATCTGTATAGCGTCGTAATTGGCAGTTTCTGCCAGATTTTCCATTTCTCCATTTTCTTCATTAATTAATTGAACCCTTAAGTCAATAATTAAAGATCATAATTAGCAATGATTAAGATCGATAATTACTTTGATTAAAGGATCTTTGTTCAATTCTCCCTAAAATATTTTTCTATAAACAAAACCTTAATGCCTTAAATAGATAATCCGGACTGTAATTAATTATGGTGTGAAGGATTATTTAAGACATTAATTATGGATTGATTCCATAACCTTGCATGAGAAACCAATGTCTCTCATACAAGGCACTGTCTTTATTTCTATTTTATTTCATCCTTTCTCGTGATGTATGAACGAACAGTAAGAGATATTACAGAATAATGTCGTTGAACGGTCCCTTCACCGGGAAATGAAGTAGCCCGTAATTTGTATATTAATTACTGTTTGTTAGTTTGAATGGTTTGGATAATGACTAACGAGGACAGGCAAACGGTCCTTTCACCGGGAAATGAAGTAGACACTCGGATAATTACTCTGCCACCCCTTTTGGCCTCACGACTACCTCATTCTGTGTCACGCGTTCTGTCTAAACCCACCAGTATATTTTGGGTTGATTAATTTTACACTCCCATATATCTTTATGCATGATACTATTATGTAGCTGCTGTGGTCCATAATATTTTGGGATCATTCCCTTGGACATTAGAAGTTTGAATTTAAATTAGATATCGCATATTAAACTTCTAACAAAAATTCATTTATAAAATCCGGATCTGAGTAAGGGATAAATTCCTCAGTTATGTCTAGTTCATATTCTGTCAAGGGTTAATTTTTGGGAAATTAGAAGCAGAGTCAGCGATTAGGTCTCTTCTAGACCGAAAGGGTCTGTGTTCTTATTGAGAGTCTAGTACCTGTTTAGGGAAAGCTTTTCACATTTATTATTTTCCGAAATTGCTATGTGTTGGGAATTTAGTCTTAACTATCACACCGAGATGGGATCCACTTGGATTCAAATACAGTGAGATAGAAAATACTAGAGGAACAACACGTAGGCCTTGGTTATTTTCTAAGATAGGGTTGAGTTCCTTTCAACTGCTATCCTCTTCTGCCAAAGCCTATTTTTGAGTCCTGAGTGAGTGCATCCGGAACGAACTAATCTATTAGTTCATTTCATTAGTTTGTATCTCATAACCACCCGGAAGGAAGTGAACACTGCGAGCGGTTCATCGAGATTCGGGAATTCTTGATCCACATCCGGTCATCCTGACTGGGGGCTTTCTTTTACTACCAGTACGAAGCTTTTGAAACTTCCGAGTGATAGGAACTTAAATGCTTTCCTTACTGCTTTCTTTTAAATGCTTTCGTAGAGGTCACTCGGATGTGTCTTTAGATCTTATAACTGCTACTAGGACTGAGAGTTAAGGGATAGTTCAGGGTTTGATTAGAAACTTTGGGTGTGACGCGGGGGAATGATAGCAGTACTTGGCAATTCAACTAATGACTTGACAGGTGTTGCTTGACCACCACAGATGAAATATCATACCCTGGCCGGGGCAGTTACGAATCTGTGGTATCTTAGAACTTGTGGTCTTAAGAACATGTA
The DNA here is from genome assembly GCA_030278955.1 of Hygrophila difformis. NCBI lineage: Eukaryota > Viridiplantae > Streptophyta > Magnoliopsida > Lamiales > Acanthaceae > Hygrophila > Hygrophila difformis. Next base: position 33,386,958 of record JAOANR010000010.1, on the reverse strand, counting down.
AACTCACACTGTAAGTACCTGTCTGTTAAAGGGAACATGGTGCTGAGAGCATGAGAATTAGCTTTCTGACAGGATTATCCCAAGCAAAGATCTGTGTATAAAAATGGAAGTTTAATTATGTGCTATCTAAATCGTGTCCAATCTTTATTCTTTTCTCCCTGTCCTGTTTGTCATCATTTTGAATCAGCTTCATAGATACTATAGCATAGATTTACAGCTTTTATTGTTTTTGTGGAATATTTCCATCTGCTTTTTAGATTTAATATTAGCATGTTCTTTAGCTTATTTAACTACTTTCATAATGTAGATTAAATTCAGTCATGTAATTGTTAGTCCAACTTCAAAACTGATTTGAGCAATACGAGTGGAAAATCTAGTAAAACGACGTGGGACCTGCTTCTATCGCACATCCTCCAGTGAACGATCCGGTCTTACTATATATTACTGCAAATTTTTGACACCGTGCGCTTTCGGGGGCACAGTTTCTTAACACGAGTAATAAAAACGTGACAACCTATAAATATATCCCAAATCCCAATTCCATCTTCATAATTTAGTTTTATTGAATAATAAATCAAACCGAGATTCTTATTTTTCAGAAAATACTCATATAGTGGGAGATTGTCAAAAGTTTCATGGCAAGGATCTTTATGGCAGGAAATTATCAAAAGTTTCATGCCAGGGAGTTCCACAGCGCCGTTTGAAATCAAAGTTTCCCACATGAGTAATAAAAAGTGGAATATATCCTTAAACCCCTCTCCCATGAATCATAATTTTTTACATTTAATAAATTCAAACTTGATATATTTTATAAAAATACCCGTGTTAACGAAACTTGTCAAAAGTTTCATGGCTATTTTGTCTTTTTCAAAAAGGTCACTTTTATTGGAAAGTGGTAAGCTCCCATTGGGTGTCTGTATCATGTTTCCAAAAAAAAGCAAACATTTATTCCCAAAAGATTTTGTCATGCTGCCAATAGGTATGCCAAAAAAAACACCCAAATGAATGCTCCATTTACCCACAACAGCAAGCATAAATCATTAATAACACAAAATTAAACCTCAACAGGGTTTGAACAAAAATAAACACTCAAGCTTTTGTCAACATCTTAGAAAAACTAACAACATCATGGTGCTCAAAACAACACCCTAATGATCATCAATTTGATTTCTCAGATTTTGGGTTTCAAAATTTTCAAACCTTAACAGTTCAGACATCAAGGTTCTTGTGGGTTTCAAAAATCAAAAGCTCCACAAGTTTTTAAACATTTTTACCCTCAAAACAGCAGCAAAATCAAACATCCACATCCCATATCATGCTCGGTCAACACAGGTAGTGTCAAAGGGAAAACTGAAACTACTCCCCCTCTTAAAACCGAAAGCAAACAAAACCAAAAACAAGAAAATAAGAAAGCAAACAAGGCACATTATGCTACTACAGGTTATTTACAAACGTAAGACACAAAATGCCAAGTAAAGTCGCAAAACAGGGGGGGTTCGAGAATGGGAGGGGGAAATGAGACATCTTACTCGGATCTTCCCCTTGGGGGAGAAAGAGGCATCGGTCCCAAGTTTGGAAAGAGTGTGAAAAATCTTGCCATAGTATCCCCTGGTTTTGGTTGGAAAAAGTTGCGAAGAACTGTGCGTTCTCTCACAGGGAAGTGGGTTTGGGAAAGGAGAGTGAAGAGTGAAAATGGGGAAGAAGAAGGGTTGGGGTATTTATAGGCGGGAGAAATGCTGTTACGACGCTATACTTGTCCTACGACGCTACACTACCGTCGTAGGGTGGGTTCAGCGTCGTAACTGGAGTAGAGGGAGAAAGTCAACCACGACGCTATACTATTGGTACGACGCTGGTGCAGCGTCGTAGGGTAAGTATAACGTCGTAGGTCGGGAGTGAGATGAAGGGCTACTACGGCGCTATCCATTTACTACGACGTTATACTGGGATAGCGTCGTAGTTAAGGACTGCGTCGTAACTGAGTTGACTCCCGTCAACACTCAGATTTCAAAATTTCAAAATTCTGCGGACTGGGCCCGAGTAGATGAAATTGGGCCTCAGTTGGTTTTATTTATTTTGGACTCAGAAAATTTTAGTCCAAAACATTTTTATGTTATGATGGGCTGAATTAATAAAATCCTACTTGCATAAGATAGGTTGGATCAACTCCATTTGTTTGCAAAAATTATTCCGGATTTTAAATTGCTTTAATTCCCGGAATTATTTTCTTAAATTCATGGAATCGATCCAACCAGGAACCTGGTTTTTCTGCTGTATTTTCTGCTCCTTCTTTTTGGTGGTTCCATGGTTTCTGCAAGACAAATAAATTACCCATGTTAGATTTTCTCCAATTATCAACATCCTCACATTTAGAGTCTTAGTACTCTAAATGTTTAATTGACTTTTGGATACTTTCTGTTTTTGAATTAAAACAATGCATTAATACATGAAATGAAATTTTTAAAATTTTAATGCTGTTTTTATTGAATATAAGCCGGGTCTGCCACTGCTTGGCTCTCCTTCTCCGGATCGTAGTGTCTTATATACTCCTTCAAACGTTGCCCATTCACCACCTGATTTCCTTTTTCAGTTCGGATCTTGACTGCACCGTTCTCAAACACCTCCAACACCTCATATGGCCCTTCCCATCTGGATCTTAGCTTTCGGGGAATAGCTTCAACCTAGTATTAAACAACAAGACATTTTGGCCAACATAGGAGTGTTTAGGCTTAATCCGGCGATCGTGCAACTTCTGGGTCCGCTCTTTGTAAATCCTTGAGCTTTCATAAGCTTGCGCACGTATTTCCTCAATTTCATTGAGGTCCAACATGCGTTTGCCCTGAGCAACTCTTGGATCAAAATTAAGCGTTTTTACGGCCCTGTAAGCTTTATGCTCTAGTTCTACGGGCAGGTGACAGGCTTTTCCGAAGACAAGCCAATAAGGGGACATCCCGATAGGAGTCTTGAATGCAGTGCGGTATGCCCATAGAGCGTCATTGAGCTTACGTGCCCAATCCTTACGGGTTATCCCAACCGTGGCTTCGAGTATATGTTTGATCTCGCGATTCGATACCTCAACTTGTCCACTAGTTTGAGGATGATAAGGCGTGCCTATCTTATGGAGGATTCCAGTTTTATTCATAAGGTTCTCAAAAGATTTATTAACAAAATGTGTTCCTCCATCAGATATTATCACCCTAGGTATGCCAAATCGGTTAAAAATGTTGTTCTTGAGGAACTTTATGACTTGGCTACCATCATTGGTTGGTAATGCGACAGCTTCTACCCATTTGGACACGTAATCGACAGCTACCAAGATATAGTAGTTTCCACAAGATGGTGGAAACGGTCCCATGAAGTCAATGCCCCATACATCAAAGATCTCAAGTGCGAGAATCCCCTTTTGCGGCATCTCATCCCTCTTGGAGATGTTTCCTAATCTTTGGCATCTGTCGCAGGCTTTCACATACACCTTGCAGTCCTCATAAATAGTAGGCCAGAAGAAGCCACAGTCGAGTACCTTGTGGGCAGTTCGAGTGGGACCGTGATGACCTCCATATTCAGATTCATGGCATTTCTTGGTGATCTGGTAAGCCTCAGACTCAGTCACACACCGTCTGATTATTGAATCAGCGCAGTGTTTGAACAAGAAGGGATCTTCCCAGAAGTAGTTTACTACTTCTTTGAAGAATTTTGCCCTTTTGTATTTCTGCTGGAATGGTGGAACTATCCCACATGCTAAAAAGTTAGCAATGTCGGAGAACCATGGACACGCTTGATCATGCAAATGCAGAGCGAACAACTGTTCATCCGGAAACTCTTCATTAACGGCTTTGTCATTTTTATCATTTTCTAATCGAGATAAGTGGTCAGCAGCACCATTATCTCGTCCTCGCCTATCTTTTATTACAATGTCAAACTCCTGCAACAACAGCACCCACCTGATTAAACGAGGTTTTGCATCTTGCTTGCTAAACAAGTATCTGAGTGCACTATGGTCAGTGTACACTACAGTCTTTGTCCCAATCAGATATTGTCTAAACTTATCAAATGCAAAGACTACAGCATACATCTTTTTTTCTGTAGTGGTGTAGTTTACTTGGGCTTCATTCAAGGCATGACTTGCGTAATGAATTACGCAATGTCTCCCATCCTTATGTTGCCCTAGAACTGCACCTACTGCATGACCACTAGCATCACACATTACCTCGAATGGCAGTGACCAATCGGGTGGTTGCACAATTGGAGCAGACGCTAACATTGTTTTGAGCGTGTCAAAGGCTTGGACACACGCTTCACTTATTACAAAAGGATTTTCTTTACAAAGAAGGTTAGTGAGCAGCTTGGCAATTTTAGAGAAATCCTTAATGAATCTCCGGTAAAAACCGGCATGCCCTAAGAAGCTTCTAACCGACCTGATAGAATTGGGGATAGGGAGATTGGAAATGATGGAGACTTTGGCTGGATCGACCTCAATGCCTGCACGTGAAATGCGATGACCTAACACTATACCCTCAGTGACCATAAAATGGCACTTTTCCCAGTTTAAAACCAAGTTAGTATCCTCACATCTCTTTAAAATTTTTGCAAGATTGGTCAGACATTCTTCAAATGTATATCTTCATATACAGAGAAGTCATCCATGAAAACTTCAATGCACTTTTCGATAAATTTGGAAAATATAGACATCATGCAACGTTGAAAAGTGGCAGGTGCATTACACAAACCAAAAGGCATGCGCCTATAGGCAAAAGTGCCATAGGGGCATGTAAACGTTGTTTTTTCGTGATCCTCAATGGCGATCACTATTTGATTATAACCTGAATAACCATCTAAAAAGCAATAAAACTCCCTTCCCGCCAACTGTTCTAACATTTGATCGATAAAAGGTAAAGGGAAATGGTCCTTGCGAGTGGCTTTGTTCAACTTCCGGTAGTCTATGCAGACTCTCCATCCGGTGACCGGCCGTGTGGCAATTTCCTCCCCTTGTTCATTCTTGGTTATGCACATCCCACCCCGCTTGGAAACAACCTACACAGGACTGACCCATTTGCTGTCAGAAATTGGGTATATAATACCGGCATCCAACAGCTTGATCACTTCCTTTCTTACCTCTTCTTGCATGGGTGGGTTCAATCTTCGTTGGGGCTGGCGTGAAGGTTTGAAATTCTCCTCCATTAAAATCCTGTGCATACAAACAGAAGGGCTTATTCCTTTGATATCAGAAATGGTCCAACTGATTGCATGCACATGATTTTTAAGCACCCCCACCAGAGCATTTTCTTGATCTTGTGTTAGCTTAGCTGACACAATTACCGGTAATTTTTATGTTCTGCGAGAAACGCATACTTAAGATGTTCCGGTAAAACTTTTAGTTCAAGCTCTGGTGGGCATTCCACTGAAGGAAGTAATTTGCGAGAATTAGATGGGGGAAATTCAGATTTACCTTTCGGATCCTGCATCAGCACAGGATCCGCCTCCTCTTGGTCGGCGTCGTCATGGAACTCGGCGCCGTCAAATTCCTCCAAATCCCCAGTTTCGGGATCGGCGAAATGGACGGCGCTGCAGTCTTCGTGCTCCTCGCCAGCAGGCTTCAGTACCTGCTTTGAATAGTCATCATCCATCATCATTACAATCTCATTGTCAGAGTCTAGCTCTCTCTCTCTCTCCTACAATCTATTACATCAAGTGTGGAACAAGTTCCCTCATGCGGAAACCTCTGCAGCTTGCCCATGTTGAAATTCAGCTCTTCTTCTCCAACACGGAGCTTGATTTGATTTGAACATGCGTCTATCAGTGCACCGCCTGTTGAAAGGAAGGGGCGGCCTAGGATCAGTGGCATCTCATAGTCTTCTTCTATGTCAAGAATGATGAAATCGACAGGAAAGAGTATTCCTCCCGTCTTGACGATCACATCATTCAGTATCCCAACGGGATGAGTGATTGACCGGTCTGCCAGTTGTAGTTTCATCGTAACCGGCTCAATTACTCCCAAGTGAAGACGTTTTGCCATGGCGAGTGGCATAACGTTGATGCTCGACCCCAAGTCGCATAGTCCCTTTCCGACATTTGTTCTTCCGATGTGGACTGGCAGTGTGATACAGCCTGGGTCCTCCTTCTTCTCAGGCAGCACTCTTTGGATTATGGCACTGCAGCTGCTGTTTACAATCACCACTTCATCCTGGTCGAATTTTCTTTTTCCTGAAATCATTTCTTTAAGAAATTTAGCATAGACGGGCATTTCTGAAATCATTTCGACCAAGAGAATAATGATCTCAACAGCTTTCAATCTTTCCAGAAATTTCTTGAATTTAAGATCCTGTTCCTTATTTTTAAGACGCGCAGGGTATGGCACCCTTGGCATATACTTATTATCATCAAAATGTTTTTGCGGTGAAGGGTCAGAAATTGTACCTTCACCTTTACCATTTTTAGCCTTGTCTTCTGCAGCTTCAGTCTGCAAATTGACTGTTTCTATTTCTGCATCATCTGCTTCTTCATCAGCAGCATTGTCCTTCCCAGATTCATTTCCTTTTTCCGCATTAACCTTTCCTTTGGGTCCAGCCAATGTTTTTCCAGATTTCAAAGTTATTGCCTTGCACTGTGGGTTTTTCTCTGCTGGGCTTGGCAATGCTCCCTTATCCCGTTTTTGCAATTCACTGGCCATTTGAGTTACTTGGGTCTCCACATTTCTGATGGAGGCCTGCAACTGTGTGTTAATCTCCTTCTGACTTGTGATGAAATCAGTCATCAGATTTTCCAGCCTTGATGGGGGCTTTTGGTTCTGATTCTGATTCTGGTTCCATTGGCCCTGATTAGGTATGAACTGTGGCTGGGGCTGGAAGTTCTGGAAGTTTTGGCTAGGCTGTTGAAAATTTTGATGCGGTCTTTGTTGGATTTGAGGCTGAAAGTTTTGGTTTTGGTTTTGGAAATTTTGTCCTCTGTTCTGATTAAATCCTTGATTCTGCTGAGGGTTGAACTGTTGTGGCTTGTTCAGAAGGTGGGAATTGAGGGCATTGTTGTTGGAATATGACAAATTCGGGTGTCTGTTTGGGAAAGCTCCTGCAAAATTACAGCTTTCAGATACGACTTGTTCACATGTGTCAGTTGCATGAGCACCCTGGCACAGTCCACAAATCATATCTATTTGCTGTCCTTGAGCAGAGCTGCCGGCCTCTTGATTTACAGACAATGCCGCCACTTGCTCCTGCAGCTTCTCAATATCTGTCTTTTCCGCTGTACCTACAGCACAAAGTCCACGGGGAGGGGTATAATTAGTGCTCTCATCATTCAATCCGGACCTATTCACACTCATTGTTTCAATTTTGGCCCATGCTTGATCCATAGGCATGTGCAACAAGTGTTGCCCTCCCGCAACATCTAGCATATGCTTCCATGAGTGTGTCAGCACATTGTAGAACTTTCTCAACTGTTCCCATCCCTGAAAACCGTGCTGAGGACATTTCCTCAATAGATTCATAAACCTCTCTTTTGCATTATACAAAGATTCTTCAGGCCTCATCTTAAACTCAGAGATCTTCGACCTTCCTTCATCCACCTTCCATTCCGGGAAGTGTTTCACCAAGAAATTCCTTGCAATATCCTCCCATGTGCTCCTTTGGTTTACTGGCAATGATTTATACCAGGTTTTTGCTCCACTACACAATGAGAACGGGAACAACATCATCCTAATGGTGTTCTGAGAAACGCCCTGATTCTTGATCGTGTTGCAAAGTTCCAAGAATGTCGCCAAGTGATCATGTGGATCTTCATGATTGGCCCCTGCAAATTGGCTATTCTGTACCAAGTTGATTAAAGCAGGCTTGAGTTCGAAGTTCCTGGCTACAATTGGTGCTCTGCCTGGCACGTTCAGGTATGGTTCTATGATTGGTTGCATGTAATCAGCAGCAGCAGGCTGCTGATTGTTTCCTGGGCCTCCTTGATATTGTCCCTGATACTGTCCTTGGTATTGGTCATGTGGGTTGAAGTTCTGGTTGGGATAGAAATTTCTCGGATCATTGTGATCTTGCGGGTTTGGATTATACTGGTTTGGATTGAACTGGTTGGGATTCTGATACTGCTGATTCTGGAAGTTGGGGTCATTTTGGAAATTTTGGTTATTGAGGTTGTTTTGGGGATTTTGGTGGTTCGGTGGAGGCACTTCGAAGGCTTGTTGCTCGAGATTTGGTGGGTTTCCACCTCCCTGTATGATCTGGGGAGGGGGATCCTCCAAGTTCTCGTCATCAACGTCTTTTGGGTCCTCTTGGATATTTTGGAGTGGTGGGTTAGGTGGTATGATTTGGGGAATGCCGTGGTTATCCGCCATGTCTGAGATGTCACTACTTGTGCTTGGAGAGAGTAGTGCTTGCCTTTCCCGTTCTTTCCTTTGCTTAGCCTCTGCCCTCAGACGACGAACTGTTTTCTCGATCTCTGCGTTGAACGGGATTTCGGCTGGGGTCTCCTTTCTCTTTTGCATAGAACGACGGTCTCAGCTACGACAGTACCTGCATATTCCCCAGGTTAGCAAATCTACATATTAAATTTCTAGGACTCTACATATTAATTTCTGGCCATTATCAACATCCTCACATTTAATACTGATCGTTCCCGAGCAGTCAGAGTCAATGTTCCTAAGAACACGGACTCTACATATTCAATTCATTTTCGTGGCTTCAGAAATTACATTCTTTTTGGGTTGGGATAAGACAATCAAAAACTACAAGTATTAAATTCCCTTGATTGCAGTGTTTAATGAAATGATACTTGCTCACTACATCGGGCCTACAAATCAAGCATTATTGTCAATCCTCCATGAACATCATGTTTGAAAGATGCAAAGATTAAGAATGAGAATTAAGGTATGACATGAACATATTTAATGAAACAGAGCCTCACATATAGTAAACTTGGGAAATTCACTTACTCTCAATGGGGTTTAATCATTGAACGCTCAAAATCAAATTCAATTAAATTATCCCATAAGCTTGCAATCAGACCAACTCACCACCGGCTCATTTCCTCAAATCGAGATCTCGAGGTCTTATTTAAGGGTTGTAATGGGGCATACGGTTGTAACATTTTGTAGGAAAGGGAATTATTGGGCTAAAAAGTGGCAAGAAATTATTCCATCATAACTTGACATTTTTATTTAAAACTTATGATCATCAGTATTTCTTCTTTCTTTTGTGCTTCTATTGCATGACATTAGACTAAGTCTAATTGTTTTGTCATTTGCAATTTATTTTTGTTGAATGGAACTCAACACACTTTTTTTTTTTTGAATCGGTTTATCGCTTACCGATTGACACATTTTTTATGATCATAAATTCAATGCCTTTGATGGAATTTATTCTTGCACACTTGGGTTGAATATTTTGGTCTTTTTATGAGGTTAGGAAGAATATAGAGGGCTTCAAAGAAAAATTAGGCTTAAAGGCTCAAATTGGTTAATCCTAAAGGGAAAATATTTTTGGGTTTGGATTTCAAACGAAGGCCAAAAATTTGGTTTTCTAAGTGCCTCAATCATATGCTCGATTTCAGGAGTATGGCATGGTCTTGAATTGGTCCCAATTGCAAGTTCTAGTTTCCTTTAATCAAATTGATTCACACATCAAAGAAATTAAATGAGTAAAAATAACTCATGGCTCAAATCTCACAAGGTTGTATTAATTCAAATCAAAGCTTAATTTTAACAATTTATTCAATCGAAATTTTCAACATGAAGATTTATTACCCAATAAGCTGATCGCATCATTAAATTTTTTATAGCTCAAAACCTTAGGAATTCACGTCATGCATGTTTTCAATTATATTATCCCAATTTAAAAGTTTGAAAATTTAATCACAAGCCTAAATTCAACATGTGAATTTAGAACAAGTTTATGCATACTTTTTGCTGGTTATTTAATTTAAAGCAGTAAAAGAGGCACTGCTGTATGTCAACAATATATTTTTGGCCTGACAGTCACTTATTCATCTCGGACTGTCAGACATCTTTTCAACAAATAAAAGTTGTTTGCGGATCTCAAAGCGTGAGTTCCATTCATGGAAAGCGATAAATTACATCATTTAACAAGAGATTCTATGCAGTTAGTACAAACATGCATACAAAAGAAGAATTCCCTCATATGATGTTTACACTAAAATAAAATAAAGCATTTTAGGATTCACCCCTTCCTCCATTTCTCCGCTCCTAGGGAAAGAAGAATCTGCTCCAGTGGATGAAGCTTGTTAAGTCGCAACGCAGGCACCAGCCGTTATGTTCTTCCAGGGTTGCCCCCATCATTGGGCAGTAGATCCGGTCTGCCTGGCCATGGAATAGACAAGGGGTGTCCAGGTTATCTGCCAGCCATGAGATGGTGTTGGTGGCTGTGTAGGCCAGGACAGATCTATCAGTTGCCATTCTCTCTATTATCTTGATCCCTAGAAGCACTTGGCTCTCATCCAGCTTACTTAACAACATCAATCCTCGCACAAAGATTGACGCTTTGTGATTATCCTCTATCCCTAGTCGCAGCATCTCGCAAGCTTGCTCTTCATCCCCTCCTGTAAATGCTTCTATTGCCGGGACGATCTGAAGGTTGAAATTTTCTGCCACTATGCATTTCTGCAGGAATTCCTCCTTCTGCCTCCGAATACGTTGTTGCCACATTTTCACGGAGGAGAGTTCTAGTTCACATCGCTTGTAAACGATTGTGAGATCGCCTGCGTCCCTGAGCTTCGTGCAAGTTTCCCTAGCTCTGAACACTTCCTTCATCTCATCCTCCCCGATTCGGGAGAGGATTTCCCCTAGCAACTCTAGTGGCAGGTCCAGCAGCTGGGTCCCTCCGGGTACTGGGTCTGGGATCTGGAAAATGTTGTCCCTGAAAAGATAGGAAGTAATGAATCCAATTTTATAATTTTCTCAAAAATCATTCAAGTTTGGAAACCAACATCCTCACATTTAGAGCTTTGCTCTAAATGTGAGGTTATTCAATTTCCAACTTGAATTTTAATATAAAGCATAGGTAAAACAAAAATGGTCATAGACCAAAAATCTTTTTAGTGGGCTATAGGGCCCAAAAACTTGATTTTCCAATTTTTAAACAATCCCGAGGTGATTGTTGAAAGTGCAATGGAATGGAATGGAACGCGAATCGAGGAATGTGCAATTGGTGACGCGGCGGCTCGGAACTGCTCAACTTGAACTGTTTGGAAAGGAGAAATGTGATAAAAAATGAGGGGAAATCATTTTTTAATTTTATAAGGGTTGACCAAATTTATTTAATAAAAGGTGGGATTTTGTGGTCCCAATTTTTGGAATTTTCTAAGTGATAGCAGTCCACATGATGAGAAGAGACTGCTATTTCATTACACTAGTTTATGTTCCATTGGGAGGCATCGCTGCTCTTGAAACTCTATTTCAGGAGGAGCAACACAACAACCATATGCTTAGAGGACGCGTGTTCACCTTAGGGCACGAGATTGTTGACTTGCAGAACCGGCTCAATCCGCCGGAACCCGAAGAGGAAGAGGAAGAGGAGGAGGACCCAGACATGTTTATCGATGTTGTTGGCGTGGAGGAGGAGGAACCAGAGGCAGAGGTAGTGGACCCACCGGTACCTCTTAACTCCGACGAGGAGTATTAGCACGATAGGGCACTCCTCGGCTACTCTCCTGATTACCTACTCTAGATTTATCATATTATATCGTTGGACCATTTATTGCTTTTCGTACTTCATATTATTTTACTGTTTTCCATTGTAGGTTGCCTTATGATTATCCTAAATGATCTAATAGAATGAAGTATTTTTCTCTTTTCTCTGTTGCGTCATCTCTTTTAGAATTCTGCATTTTCGGGGCGTTAGCACTTTCTAACTTCACTATTAACCTACCTTAGATTTCGATTCTCATCTTTGCGTGCTTAATTAACATAATGGCATCAAGGGGAAGGCCGCGAAGGGAAAACCCTGCCGCTAACGATGCCAATCCTAACGTACCCGCTGAAGGTGGGGCACCGATGAACCCGAACGAAGCAAAGGGCCAGTGGGCGCAAACCCACCCAACGTTGGAGGTCAGGCGGACGCCATACCCAATGTTTTGGACGCACGACTGAGCACAGTAGAGCAAGTCCTCGTAGCACTGGGAAATACCGAGGTAAATAGGGCCCTAGCGGCGGTACCTCCGCCGGCAGCCCGCATTAACTATCTGGCGATCGTAAACCCCTACCAACCGCCCCACTATGAGGGACAAGAAGATCCAGCGAAGCTGGAGGACTGGATCCGGACATTCGACAAACTTCTGAGCGTGGTAAGGTGTCCCGAAATTGAGAAGGTAAGAGTGGAAACCTACTACCTAAGTGGAGAGGCAGATGAGTGGTGGCAGAACCACCAAGAAGGGCTAGCTGATGGCGAACACGTTTATTTTTGGGAAGAATTCAAGGAGATGATGAGAGAGAGATTTTACCCCTCGTAGCACGAAGGCTGCTAAGTACGAAGAGTTCATCAACCTTCGTTAGGGCACCCAGACGGTACAAGAATACTATACAAAGTTCAAGGAGCTAGTCCGTTTTGCTCCAAGACTTGTGCCGACTGATGCTGATAAAGCCCAGAAGTTTGAAATGGGGTTGAACCTCAGTGTTAGAGAAACTTTGGTAGGAGGACAGCATACTTCTCTACAAGCTGTATATGACCGAGCGGTGGCAATCGCCCGGGTGCAACAACTGAAAAGAAAGGACCAAGGAGAATCGAGCAAGGGCTCGAACAACTTAGAAAAGAGAAACCGGAACAGTGGTAATGGAAACAACTTCAGGAGAGGAAATGATCAGGGAAGACATGATGGGCAGAGGAGGCCCGAGAGCAGAGAATTCAATCAATGAGGCAACGAGAACAGAATTCCGGATAACCAAGGCGCTTTCATACCCAGGTGCCAGCGGTGCAATATTCCGCACTTTGTATGAGAATGTCCAAAACCGGGGAATTGTTACCGATGTGGCCGAGAGGGCCACATGAAAAAGGAATGCTGGACACGAGAGGACCGTATCGAGAAGAGGTCGGATCTGTTGAACCGTCCTCAGGGGAACATGCCAGCTGGGTCGAACCAGCAAAATAATCTAGGTCAGAGGGTTCCGCAGGCACAGAGGCCACCTCAAAATCACAACAAGCAAGGAAATCAGGGGGGAGCAATGGGACGCTTGAACGTGGTCAACCAAGCGGATTTGGCCGCTCAGGGAGAAGTGATCACTGGTACGTTTACTGCTTTAAGCATACCTGTTAAAGTTTTGTTCGATTCAGGCGCGAGCTGTTCTTTAATATCTACAAGGATTATATCTGCCTTAGATCTTCCAGCGCCTAAAAACATTAACTTAGGAATTCAATTACCATCGGGCATGGTGATATCGTGTTTGAAACGATATGATGGGATCCCGAGAGTAATCAAGAACCTAGAATTCTTCGTGAATCTAGTCGAGTTTGATCTTAGAGATTTTGACGTCATCTTAGGCATGGATTTTCTGATGCAATACAAAACCGTTATTGAGTGCCAGAAGCAGAAGATTTCCTTAGCCAAGAGTCGAGGGAAGAAGGTGGTGTACTACATGCAGCCTCAAAAGAAGAGCGCTAAGGTGGTGAATGCCTTGAGGTTCTGCAATCTCATACAAAAAGGCTATCACTTATATGCATGCTATGTACATAACCTCAAAGATGAGGGAAACAAGATCGACGAGATCCCAGTCATAAATGAATATCCCGACGTTTTCCCGGAAGATATTCCAGGGATGCCACCTGAGCGAGAGGTTGAGTTCACAGTTGACCTGGTACCTGGAATCGAACCGGTATCCAAGGCACCTTATCGCATGGCACCCGCAGAGATGAAGGAGCTGAAGGAACAACTAGAAGAGTTGTTATAAAAAGGTTACATTCGACCAAGCACGTCACCTTGGGGAGCGCCAGTCCTGTTCGTCAAAAAGGAGGACGGTGGACTTCGGCTATGCATAGACTACATGGGTCTTAATCAAGTGACGATTAAGAATAAATACCCGTTACCTAGGATCGAAGACCTTTTCGATCAACTGAAAGGAGCATCGTTATTCTCAAAGATCGACCTGAGATCGGGATACCACCAACTGCGTATAGCCGAGAAGGACATACCGAAGACAGCATTTCGTACGAGATATGGGCACTACGAATTCACCGTAATATCCTTTGGTCTCACGAACGCTCCCGCAGTATTTATGAACCTTATGAATAGTGTTTTCCGAGAGTTGCTAGATTCTTGTGTCGTCGTATTCATCGATGACATTCTAGTTTACTCAAGGAATGATGAGGAGCATACGAGGCACCTGCATCAAGTACTCGGAATCCTCAGGAGAAATCAGTTGTACGCGAAGCTGTCGAAATGCGAGTTTTGGGTGAAGGAAGTTGCATTTTTGGGACACATAGTATCGGCTAAAGGAGTGTCGGTTGACCCGGCAAAAATATCGGCAGTAACTGATTGGTCGGCACCGACAAGTCAGACAGAAATAAGGAGTTTTCTCGGACTAGCCGGATACTACAGGAGATTCGTGAAAGATTTCTCAAAGATGGCAAGACCAATGACCCAACTGCTGAAGAAAGGATTGAAGTACGAATGGACTGCAGAGTGCGAAGAGTCTTTCCAGGAACTCAAGAAAAGACTCACAACAGCGCCAGTCTTGACACTTCCATCAGAGACGGAAGATTTTGAAGTGTACAGTGACACTTCAAAAGAAGGACTTGGTTGTGTACTTATGCAAAACCAGAGGGCTATTGCTTATGCATCGCGATAACTCAAGCCGCATGTGGAGAATTATCCAACGCACGATCTGGAATTGGCCGCGGTGGTGTTCGCTCTCAAGATTTGGCGACACTACTTATACGGACGAACATGTCGGATGTTCATGGACCACAAGAGCCTCAAGTACATATTTACTCAAAAGGACTTAAATATGAGGCAGCAAAGATGACTTGAGTTAATCAAGGACTACGATTTACATATAGCCTATCACGAAGGAAAAGCGAACGTCGTGGCAGATGCATTGAGCCGAAAGGCGAGGCATATGACAAACACTCTCATTTTACTGATAATGGCCAGAAATGTCCATTATTTTCAATCCATTTCCGTGTCTGAAACGGGCATTTTTGATCGCATTCCTGTCTTATATTAAATGGGAAAGCAGTCGAATTGGACTGATTTATGCATATTTGTAAAAATATTGAGCTGGTATGTAAAATGCATAAATATGTAATTTTGTTACACATTTATGCTAGAAAAATCCAAAAACATGAGAAAAAGAAAAGAAAAGAAAAAGGAAACAAAAAGATGGGAAAAGAAATGAAAACCCACAAAAATTCAATATTTTCAGGAAATTATGACGCTAGCCACAACTACGACGCTGAGCATGTATAGCGTCGTAGGCAGAAATGGAGGCAAGATTCTGAAGAAGAAGAGTTACGACGCTGAGCATAGCGTCGTAGACCAAGTGTAGCGACGTAGTAGAGTATAGCGTCGTAGGCTGTCCATTTAGAGACAAAGAGTGTTTTGAGATGGAAGACTACGACGCAGTACCCATAGCATCGTAATGAAGATAGCGACGAAGCCAAGTATAGCGTCGTACCAAGCTGCAGAATTCAAATTCAAGGGCCTGGGGGCCCATGGGCCTAGGGTTTCTCGCCTATATATAGAGGTGTTGACTCCCTAGTCTTGTCACTTCATACATTCCCTACACTTGGAGGCAATGTAACACCCCGGTTTTTGGTCACCCAGGTCGGGATGTCACCGCCACACCTCTCTAGCAAGACACGGTTTCTCCGAGCTCACTAAAGAGATGCAAGGCTATGGTTTTTCAGAATTTAAAATATTCAAACAGCCCATTTATATATAATTTGAAAATAATATCATTACAGTTGCAGCGGAAAATAATATCTACATAAGTACAATGCAGCGGAATTTAGATATAGGGCCAACATGGCCTAATCACGGGTTAAACAGGCCCGTTCATGCAAGATCTCGTCTAATACAAAAAAAAAATTTCAAAATAATATATCATCCCAAGCTTCCCGTGTATGCATATGACGATGCATAGTTCTCAACTCTGGAAGGAAAGAAATAAAAATGGTTTTGGTCAGCACTATGTGCTGAGTAAGTTAACACGTACAAGATTATGAGGTTTCAAAGCCTTTATTTAAATTTAAAAGAAAACATGTGCATAATTTAAACAATTCAGGTAATCGCATAATTTAGAAGACATGGATTCATACGATCATCAATATAGCTTGCAACGTAATTAAATAAGTTGCCGTAAATTTAAAGGCACAATTTAATACAGATTCAATTTGGAATTCTCGCAACTCCTCGCTTCATATCTTTTACAGATCACCACCGCTAGGGCTCTTATGTCCGCCAGCCTTACGCCTGGGCTCTTATGTCCACAGGTATCATGGTCGATCCAGATCTTTTAATTAGAGTTAATCCGTCCGCTAGACATACGATCACTGTTTCGCTAGGGCTCTTACGTCAACCTAGACATACACTTGGGCTCTTATGTCCCAAGCCGCAGAGAACATTGACAGTATCTAGCTTAGTCATAACCCGCAATATTTTAATCTTCTCGTTTCATGTATCGTATTTCAAGTATTTCTATCCGTTTCAACCTCAAAGGTTAATTTCACCGTTTCAACAAGATTTCAAGTTTTGACTCGGTCAACCACAGTTTACTCTAAAATGCGTCTAAAATCAGATTTAATTTCAAAAATTCCGAAACTTCACGTCTGACTCCGAAACGTCGAGATCTACAACTTTTATGTTTTAACTTTTTCGATCCGAGTTACGGAAACAGTTCAAAAACACTAATTTTCACAGAAGTACTGTTCTGTCCGAATTTCATATAACTCAGTTTAAAGATTTCGAATTCTACCATAGCAATTCAACTCCAAATTTGATGAAATTTTACAGAGATCATCTTAAGATAATTATCTACAACTTTCATGTTCGGCTAAAGATCTAATTCGGCCTAGAACCATAGTCAAAAACGTCAACAAGTTCGAATCTATGTTCTGTCAAGAACTTCAAGATCTAAGTTTCAGCAGTTCGGTTTGGGGTGGATTTCTTATATCAAATCATCACGAAAATTTCTGAAATTTTACGGAGGTGTTCTTAACATATAGATCTACAACTCTTATGTTCAACGCCAAGCCTAGATCGGTCTAGATCTAAGGTAGAAATCACCAACAAGTTCGAATAAAGAATCTATCATCGTTTCAAGATTTAAATCTAAAGCAGGCTCGTTTACGATCAGTTTCGCATATCAAAACATGATGAAAAATTATGAAATTTTTACACAACCTAGATCAGTGTCTTAGGAACGTTTTTCGTGTTTTAAGTTTTCCCGTTTGAGGTCGTTTAAAGGTTCGGAAAAATTAGACAAAACTGTTGCGCCGTTAGAAATCACATGTTGACAGATTTACGAAAGATTTGATTAAGTTTCTAGATTCAAATATTTTAACTACTCCCAAAACCGTGTAAGCGTTAACTTACAGATTGTTGAGTGTCCGGGATCGTCGATTCGGAGGCGTGGCTTCCCGTCCTCCGTTTATCCTCTCCGTTTGTCGGGTTCTTCGCTCTCGATTCGAATCGGGGGTTTGGAATAGAAAAAGATCGAATTTAGGATTCGTTTTTGAATCACATATGGAAAAGAATGGATCAAGGCTTACCACAGCGACGGGGGTCTCCAAATTTCGTCCAAGTCAGTTCCTCCTCTGGGTGTTGTGCCTCCGACGGCTCCGGATTAGGGTTTCGACGTATAGAAAGATTTCGTAGGGTTTCGAATGTATTCGGAGCTCTTAGGAGGTCTTATTTATAGATATCTAAGACCTAGGGCGTCCAAAATCTGACCCCAAGGGTCTTGGGTCGAGAGATGTTCAACCGAAAGTCGAAAAATCCGCGTTCGGGCGAGAAAATCTCGCTTGGTTTGTTGCTGCCAGAGTGGCGCGGTCGTGGCGCGGTCTTAGGCCATCAACCGCGCGGCCAGCGCGCCACTCACGCCTGGACTCCGGTCCGGGCGGGTCGTGCGATCCGTCGCGCTTTTCCTCCTCTCTTTCGGACTTCTATCCCTCTATGTTCCCCGATTCCGATTTCCGGGGTATCTTCGGGCTCCGATTTCCTATCTTAATTTTATTCGGACCTAAATTTATATTTGGACTCGAGTTATTGAGTCTATCGGTGTCGGGTCCCCGTATACCCATTCATTCGATTAAATTGTCTTCAGCTTCTCGGGTTTTCGGAATTTTGTTTTCTTTTTAATTTAAATTTCATTTCCCATCTTCTATGATTCTTTATTCATTTATCATGTTTATTATATTTATTTATTTATTTTATGTTGCAAAATTCTCGGGTATTACAGTCTACCCTCCTTAAGAATCAACTTCGTCCTCGAAGTTGTGTTTCGGCTTTTCTCGTGCTAAAGTCTTTTGTTTATTTTATCATTTTGTGACTGAACTTAGAATTAAGACTTCTAAGCTGCCTACGTACCCTGTGAAGGGATCAAGCCATAACGTAGTTCAAAACAACTTGAATTTTTTTATTTATGATTTAAGATACATGATATCGAGTCGAACTCCAAAAAAAAATAAATAACTACGGGGTATCACATCCTCTCCCCCTTAGGACTTCAGTTATGTCCCCATAACTGTCTACTCATTATTCTCAAGAGGATTCGGATTTTGGTCTTGTTCCTCGTCACTCTCCCCTTGCTGAAGGTTCACCAAATCTACTCTCTTTTCGATCGCCTCCTCTGGCGTTCGACATCCACTAGCCTTGTGACCAAGCTTGCCGCACCTACGGCAGGTTCCAGGCTTCGGGCATTGGCGCACCAAATGTGCATGGTTGCATCGTGGACAACGTGGTATAACCGCACCACGGTTGTCGTCTCCCCCATTGTTGGGACCTTTATTTCCTTTCCTTCGGGATCCATTGTTTTTCCTAGAGTTGTTGTTGTTGTCTTTCCGATCCTTCTTCTCAAGTCCTTGCGAGTCCTTGGTTGACTCACCATGTTCCTTACGCTTCAATTGCTGGATTCGAGCAATTGATACGGCGCGATCATATATCGTCTGCAGGTTCGCGAATTGTCCTACTGCAAGTATCTCCCGGATACTAAGGTTCAGACCCATCTCGAATTTCTGAGCCTTGTCAGAGTCGGTTGGTACTATCCTTGCAGCGAATCGTACTAGCTCCTTGAATTTGGTGTAGTACTCTTGCACGGGTTGCGCACCTTGCTTTAGGTTGATGAATTCCTCGTACTTCGCAGTCTTGGTGCTCAGTGGGTAGAATCTTTCCCTCAAAGCTTCCTTAAGTTCTTCCCAGGTGTAGGCTTCTCCGTCTTCCACTGAATTCGCTTGGAGATTTTGCCACCACTCATCGGCTTCGCCTCCTAGGTAGTAGGTCACTACGTGTATCTTTTCCTCATCAGGGCACTTGATAGCATTCAAGAGCTTGTCAAAGGTACGGATCCATCCTTCCAACTTGGCTGGATCCTCTTGGCCGTCATAATGGGGTGGGTGGTAAGGGTTCACTAATGCCAAGTAGTTGACTCGGGCTACTGGCGGAGGTACTGTTTGTGTCCTATGCACCTCGGCATTTCCCAATGCTACAAGGAGTTCCTCTACAGATTTTAAACGTGCTTCCATATTATTGGGCGCTTGAGGCACTTGCTCTCCTAGGTTCTGAGGACTTCCACTGTTGTTGGGCGTGTTGGAAATGTTAGCGTCAGTGCCGTTTGGACTCACCTTCCTTGGTTTCCTCCTAGGCGCCATTTTCTGTTACACGTGTATAGATTAGCTTATCTTGGTTTAGGTAGATCGCTCGAATGAGACGTTTCGTAAATTTCTAATCTCAAATTTTCGGGTCTGTTGTTTGGAAATCCAAACAAGATTTTTGGAATAAAGAGTGTTTTAATAAAACTTGATTTTCTCATTGTTCCCCATGAGGAAGTTTTCTAATTTGTACAAGGGTAGGAATGGCTAAGGTCGAGGATTGTTATGATTAGGCGAACGCATAGATGAACGCGATCTGGAACTAAGGCAAGATCAGTCTCTAGTTAGCTTCCTTAATTTGATGTCAAGCGTCTAAGTTATCTAGTGCAAGCAAAAGATCTAAGTTAATATTCGCCAAGATTCTAGGTTCAACTTCGCCAAGATTCTAAGTTCAAATTCGCAAAGATTCTAAGTTCTCTACATAAAAGAGATGCAATGTGCAAATGCAATGATGATTTCCCCCCAAAAATATTTTATGCACTATATATATATTTTTCCCATGGGTTTTAAAATAAAAATTTCTCCATGGAAATAATACTTTAAAATTTAAAATAATAGTCAAAATATTAATAATAGTTTAAAAATAATAATGGTTTAAAAATAATAGTTTAAAAATAGCCGGGCTCTGATACCACTCTGTAACACCCCGGTTTTTGGTCACCCAGGTCGGGATGTCACCGCCACACCTCTCTAGCAAGACACGGTTTCTCCGAGCTCACTAAAGAGATGCA
Source organism: Hygrophila difformis (assembly GCA_030278955.1). NCBI lineage: Eukaryota > Viridiplantae > Streptophyta > Magnoliopsida > Lamiales > Acanthaceae > Hygrophila > Hygrophila difformis. The sequence goes on along the minus strand of JAOANR010000010.1, from coordinate 33,366,425 downwards.
AGGCTATGGTTTTTCAGAATTTAAAATATTCAAACAGCCCATTTATATATAATTTGAAAATAATATCATTACAGTTGCAGCGGAAAATAATATCTACATAAGTACAATGCAGCGGAATTTAGATATAGGGCCAACATGGCCTAATCACGGGTTAAACAGGCCCGTTCATGCAAGATCTCGTCTAATACAAAAAAAAAATTCAAAATAATATATCATCCCAAGCTTCCCGTGTATGCATATGACGATGCATAGTTCTCAACTCTGGAAGGAAAGAAATAAAAATGGTTTTGGTCAGCACTATGTGCTGAGTAAGTTAACACGTACAAGATTATGAGGTTTCAAAGCCTTTATTTAAATTTAAAAGAAAACATGTGCATAATTTAAACAATTCAGGTAATCGCATAATTTAGAAGACATGGATTCATACGATCATCAATATAGCTTGCAACGTAATTAAATAAGTTGCCGTAAATTTAAAGGCACAATTTAATACAGATTCAATTTGGAATTCTCGCAACTCCTCGCTTCATATCTTTTACAGATCACCACCGCTAGGGCTCTTATGTCCGCCAGCCTTACGCCTGGGCTCTTATGTCCACAGGTATCATGGTCGATCCAGATCTTTTAATTAGAGTTAATCCGTCCGCTAGACATACGATCACTGTTTCGCTAGGGCTCTTACGTCAACCTAGACATACACTTGGGCTCTTATGTCCCAAGCCGCAGAGAACATTGACAGTATCTAGCTTAGTCATAACCCGCAATATTTTAATCTTCTCGTTTCATGTATCGTATTTCAAGTATTTCTATCCGTTTCAACCTCAAAGGTTAATTTCACCGTTTCAACAAGATTTCAAGTTTTGACTCGGTCAACCACAGTTTACTCTAAAATGCGTCTAAAATCAGATTTAATTTCAAAAATTCCGAAACTTCACGTCTGACTCCGAAACGTCGAGATCTACAACTTTTATGTTTTAACTTTTTCGATCCGAGTTACGGAAACAGTTCAAAAACACTAATTTTCACAGAAGTACTGTTCTGTCCGAATTTCATATAACTCAGTTTAAAGATTTCGAATTCTACCATAGCAATTCAACTCCAAATTTGATGAAATTTTACAGAGATCATCTTAAGATAATTATCTACAACTTTCATGTTCGGCTAAAGATCTAATTCGGCCTAGAACCATAGTCAAAAACGTCAACAAGTTCGAATCTATGTTCTGTCAAGAACTTCAAGATCTAAGTTTCAGCAGTTCGGTTTGGGGTGGATTTCTTATATCAAATCATCACGAAAATTTCTGAAATTTTACGGAGGTGTTCTTAACATATAGATCTACAACTCTTATGTTCAACGCCAAGCCTAGATCGGTCTAGATCTAAGGTAGAAATCACCAACAAGTTCGAATAAAGAATCTATCATCGTTTCAAGATTTAAATCTAAAGCAGGCTCGTTTACGATCAGTTTCGCATATCAAAACATGATGAAAAATTATGAAATTTTTACACAACCTAGATCAGAGTCTTAGGAACGTTTTTCGTGTTTTAAGTTTTCCCGTTTGAGGTCGTTTAAAGGTTCGGAAAAATTAGACAAAACTGTTGCGCCGTTAGAAATCACATGTTGACAGATTTACGAAAGATTTGATTAAGTTTCTAGATTCAAATATTTTAACTACTCCCAAAACCGTGTAAGCGTTAACTTACAGATTGTTGAGTGTCCGGGATCGTCGATTCGGAGGCGTGGCTTCCCGTCCTCCGTTTATCCTCTCCGTTTGTCGGGTTCTTCGCTCTCGATTCGAATCGGGGGTTTGGAATAGAAAAAGATCGAATTTAGGATTCGTTTTTGAATCACATATGGAAAAGAATGGATCAAGGCTTACCACAGCGACGGGGGTCTCCAAATTTCGTCCAAGTCAGTTCCTCCTCTCGGTGTTGTGCCTCCGACGGCTCCGGATTAGGGTTTCGACGTATAGAAAGATTTCGTAGGGTTTCGAATGTATTCGGAGCTCTTAGGAGGTCTTATTTATAGATATCTAAGACCTAGGGCGTCCAAAATCTGACCCCAAGGGTCTTGGGTCGAGAGATGTTCAACCGAAAGTCGAAAAATCCGCGTTCGGGCGAGAAAATCTCGCTTGGTTTGTTGCTGCCAGAGTGGCGCGGTCGTGGCGCGGTCTTAGGCCATCAACCGCGCGGCCAGCGCGCCACTCACGCCTGGACTCCGGTCCGGGCGGGTCGTGCGATCCGTCGCGCTTTTCCTCCTCTCTTTCGGACTTCTATCCCTCTATGTTCCCCGATTCCGATTTCCGGGGTATCTTCGGGCTCCGATTTCCTATCTTAATTTTATTCGGACCTAAATTTATATTTGGACTCGAGTTATTGAGTCTATCGGTGTCGGGTCCCCGTATACCCATTCATTCGATTAAATTGTCTTCAGCTTCTCGGGTTTTCGGAATTTTGTTTTCTTTTTAATTTAAATTTCATTTCTCATCTTCTATGATTCTTTATTCATTTATCATGTTTATTATATTTATTTATTTATTTTATGTTGCAAAATTCTCGGGTATTACAGGCAACTGGTGTTTTTGAGCAGTGTGTAGTTAGGTTAGTTAGTTAGAATTTATTTTCTTGTATTATTTAAATTATGCATGTAGTTTAGTTTAGTTTAGTTTGTATTTTGTTTAGATTAGTGGTTTTCTCTATGTTTCCCGATTAGTGTAGCCAGTTTTATACTTATTTCAGTTTTGTTAAACTCTTATTTAGGTTTGAAATGCCCAAATGATGGGTATTATCAAACCATTTTATGAAAAATGGGAAGTTAAGCTTCAAAGAGTCCCAAAAACATGAAATGGATATGATTCCATGGATTTACTTGCTTTATTTTTGGTTTAATGACCATTTGGTCATTTTATTTTCTTTTGCAAATGGGTTTTCTGTCTTCTTTCTTTCTTTTTGGTTCTTATGCATTTTCTATGGTTGAAAACCCTTATTTGGGTTTGTGGTTCATGGGTGTGTATTTTTAGCTTATTTATGCCATGTTTTTCTACATTTTGGCTTATTGTTTCCTGTTACTTTATTACTGTTTTGCATTGATGAACCATGAACTTGAAAACAGGGTTTGCAATCGTAAAGATTGCATTACCCGACCAACAACGCGGACTGAGTTAGCTATGACGCTAACCGCCCTACGACGCTATCCACTGATAGCGACGTAGGGCAGAGTTTGACGTCACAGTTACTTCAGAATGTGAACAAAATTTTGCCCTACGGCACTAGACCTATGACGCTATCCTTGCATAGCGTCGTAATGTTTGTGTAGGGTCGTAGGACCCCAAAACTCTTCATTTTCATAAAAACCTACCTACGACGCTATGACCACGACACTGTCCTAGGATAACGTCGTAATTTAGTGCATAACGTCGTACCCTCCCCTTTTTCTAACTCTTCAGAAAATCCACCTACGATGCTACACCTACGACACTATCCTAGGATAGCGTCGTAATTTAGTGTATAGCGTCGTAGCAACTTCTTTCTCTTTCAAAACCATCTCTCCTCACTACGACGCTAGACCTTACGACGTAGACCACGTTTAACGTCATAGGGCATGCATAGCGTCGTAGCACCTCTATTCTAAACTACCATGTACGACATCAACACTACGACGCTACACTGAAGATAGCGTCGTAATCATGTTTAGCATCGTACATAAACACTTTAAACACCAAAATTTTTACCTCTATCACCACTCCATGACGATGCTGTTCCAACGACGCTGTCTTAGGATAGCGTCGTAAAATCTGTATAGCGTCGTAATTGGCAGTTTCTGCCAGATTTTCCATTTCTCCATTTTCTTCATTAATTAATTGAACCCTTAAGTCAATAATTAAAGATCATAATTAGCAATGATTAAGATCGATAATTACTTTGATTAAAGGATCTTTGTTCAATTCTCCCTAAAATATTTTTCTATAAACAAAACCTTAATGCCTTAAATAGATAATCCGGACTGTAATTAATTATGGTGTGAAGGATTATTTAAGACATTAATTATGGATTGATTCCATAACCTTGCATGAGAAACCAATGTCTCACATACAAGGCACTGTCTTTATTTCTATTTTATTTCATCCTTTCTCGTGATGTATGAACGAACAGTAAGAGATATTACAGAATAATGTCGGCGAACGGTCCCTTCACCGGGAAATGAAGTAGCCCGTAATTTGTATATTAATTACTGTTTGTTATTTTGCATGGTTTGGATAATGACTAACGAGGACAGGCAAACGGTCCTTTCACCGGGAAATGAAGTAGCCACTCGGTTAATTACTGTCCGAATACAGTTTTATTCTCTTTATCTTAATTTCCAAACCCAAATTCCAATCTGTAATGTAAGTTGGTTAATATCTGTCAATATTAGCTGACGAATATTGCTGAAAGGAAGCATGTAGGTTTTTATCAGAATTCGCAGACAGTAAGGACCCAACTGGTAGCGACACTACCATTTTAGGGCTTCTGCTGTCTAAATCCGCTCCATCCGAGTAATTGGGAAGTTGGAAAGCAGATGTTTGCATTCCACCTAATTACTCTGCCACCCCTTCTGGCCTCACGGCTACATCATTCTGTGTCACGCGTTTTGTCTAAACCCACCAGTATATTTTGGGTTGATTAATTTTACACACCCATATATCTTTATGCATGATACTATTATGTAGCTACCGTGGTCCATAATATTTTGGGATCCTTCCCTTGGACATTAGAAGTTTGAATTTAAATTAGATATCGCATATTAAACTTCTAACAAAAATTCATTTATAAAATCCGGATCTGAGTAAGGGATAAATTCCTCAGTTATGTCTAGTTCATATTCTGTCAAGGGTTAATTTTTGGGAAATTAGAAGCAGAGTCAGCGATTAGGTCTCTTCTAGACCGAAAGGGTCTGTGTTCTTATTGAGAGTCTAGTACCTGTTTAGGGAAAGGTTTTCACATTTATTATTTTCCGAAATTGCTATGTGTTGGGAATTTAGTCTTAACTATCACACCGAGATGGGATCCACTTGGATTCAAATACAGTGAGATAGAAAATACTAGAGGAACAACACGTAGGCCTTGGTTATTTTCTAAGATAAGGTTGAGTTCCTTTCAACTGCTATCCTCTTCTGACAAAAGCCTATTTTTGAGTCCTGAGTGAGTGCATCCGGAACGAACTAATCTATTAGTTCATTTCATTAGTTTGTATCTCATAACCACCCGGAAGGAAGTGAACACTGCGAGCGGTTCATCGAGATTCGGGAATTCTTGATCCACATCCGGTCATCCTGACTGGGGGCTTTCTTTTACTACCAGTACGAAGCTTTTGAAACTTCCGAGTGATAGGAACTTAAATGCTTACCTTACTGCTTTCTTTTAATTGCTTTCGTAGAGGTCACTCGGATGTGTCTTTAGATCTTCTAACTGCTACTAGGACTGAGAGTTAAGGGATAGTTCAGTGTTTGATTAGAAACTTTGGGTGTGATGCGGGGGAATGATAGCAGTACTTGGCAATTCAACTAATGACTTGACAGGTGTTGCTTGACCACCACAGATGAAATATCATACCCTGGCCGGGGCAGTTACGAATCTGTGGTATCTTAGAACTTGTGGTCTTAAGAACATGTAAACTCACACTGTAAGTACCTGTCTGTTAAAGGGAACATGGTGATGAGAGCATGAGAATTAGCTTTCAGACAGGATTATCCCAAGCAAAGATCTGTGTATAAAAATGGAAGTTTAATTATGTGCTATCTAAACCGTGTCCAATCTTTATTCTTTTCTCCCTGTCCTGTCTGTCATCATTTTGAATCAGCTTCATAGATACTATAGCATAGATTTACAGCTTTTATTGTTTTTGTGGAATATTTCCATCTGCTTTTTAGATTTAATATTAGCATGTTCTTTAGCTTATTTAACTGCTTTTATAATGTAGATTAAATTCAGTCATGTAATTGTTAGTACAACTTCAAAACTGATTTGAGCAATACGAGTGGAAAATCTAGCAAAACGACATGGGACCTGCTTCTATCGCACATCCTCCAGTGAACGATCCGGTCTTACTATAAATTACTGCAATTTTTGACACCGTGCGCTTTCGGGGGCACAGTTTCTTAACTCGAGTAATAAAAACGTGACAACCTATAAATATATCCCTAATCCCAATTCCATCTTCATAATTTAGTTTTATTGAATAATAAATCAAACCGGGATTCTTATTTTTCAGAAAATACTCATATAGTGGGAGATTGTCAAAAGTTTCATGGCAAGGATCTTCATGGCAGGAAATTATCAAAAGTTTCATGCCAGGGAGTTCCACAGCGCCGTTTGAAATCAAAGTTTCCCACATGAGTAATAAAAAGTGGAATATATCCTTAAACCCCTCTCCCATGAATCATAATCCTTTACATTTAATAAATTCAAACTTGATATATTTTATAAAAATACTCGTGTTAACGAAACTTGTCAAAAGTTTCATTTACCGTCAGGACTATATATGGACTTAGCAAAGTTGGATACTGAACTAGTCCATTATGGGACGGTGGTAGAAAAGGTGAATGTCGTGACGATTGAATCTACCGTGTTTGATGAGATTCGAGCAGCTCAACCGGACGATGAGAATCTCAAGAGAATCAAGGAGAATATTGGTGAGGGAAAAGCGGTAGGATTCACAGTCCACGACGACAGAAGTGTACGCTTCAAAGGGAGGTGGTGCGTTCCTCACAAGTTTGAGGAATTGAAGCGAAAATTGATGGAAGAGGGCACAGTACGCCTTATTCGGTACACCCTGGTGGTGATAAGCTGTACAACAATTTAAAGAAAATCTATTGGTGGCCGAGGATGAAGAAAGATGTTGCGGATTTTGTGGCTAAATGCATAACTTGCCAAAAAGTAAAGGCATTACGGCAAAAGCCTCTGGGACTGGTGAGGCCATTGGAAATCCCAAGTTGGAAGTGGGATAGCATCTCCATGGACTTTGTCTCAGGCTTACCAAGATCTCCCCGAGGGATGAACCAAATTTGGGTAAGAGTTGATCGGTTGACGAAGACTGCCATCTTTATACCCATGAAAGATAATTGGTCAATGGATCAGCTGGCCAAGGCATATATCGATAATGTGGTTCGAAGACACGGAGTACCACACGATATCATCTTTGACCGAGATAGTAGGTTTGTCGCGAACTTTTGGACAAAATTACAAGAAGCCTTGGGAACCCAAATCAAGATGAGCACGGCTTTTCATCCGATGGCCGACGGTCAAACTGAGCGGATGATTCAAACGCTTGAAGATATGCTTAGACCGTGCGTACTTGAATTCAAGGGAAGTTGGGAGAACCACTTACCGCTGATTGAATTCTCGTATAACAACAGTTACCATACTAGTATTGGCATGGCACCGTTCGAAGTTGGGTCGCACTCGGACTGATAGCAATGCAAGCAGGCCATTGATTGGCAAGGAGAATTTCGATCCTAAACTCATGTCAAGTAAGTTAGTATTGTGCACGTCGATTTTTAGAGGTTTTGGTTGAGATTCCATCGAGTTCTAGTCCAAAATCCTTTCGTTGGTAAAACTGTCAAATAGGGTTTTCCATGACTAGCTTTTGTTGTCCTGCATTTTCGACCTATATCCAATCGTTTCAAGAAGATCTTTCCAAAATGAAAATTGTTCCTAACATTCTAAATATGAGTTCTGTAAATTTTCATAATTTTTGAAGTTGATTTAGTACTCGAAATCGTATCTGGTATTCTGCTATAAATTGCTCACAGAATGGATTTTTCATGAAGTTCAGTTTTGTTGTGCATTTTATATCATCCTATGGTTGTTATTCGTACTTGATGCCCCAATAAGAATTGTTCCATTTTGTGTCTAGATCATCCCTGTAAAATTTGATGATTTTTGGACCATGTTCGAAATTGTTATGAATTTTTGAATGAACTGTGGTCAGATGGACTGAAGAGTTTGAGAGTCAAGAAACAGCAGGTTCTGAAATCAATTTTTATGGGTCACTAGATTTCGAATTTGAAGATGCTTATTTCTATGAAAAATGCTCATTTGGGTGTGTTCTAGCTTCTTTAAAAATTTCAGAATTTTTAGAGATGATTTACTATATTTCCAAATGTGAATTTGAAAATTGCCACAGTACCACTTTTATCGGTTAATTCTATCTTGCGTGTTTTGGATGAACTAAGAGTCGAATGTTACTCGTTTTTTAAATGTATGAATTTTGGAAATATGGTGATATTATGAAATGATAAAAATGTGGTTTTGAAACTTTGTAAGTTTTGATCGAGTGGGATGCCTAATGTTTTAGAGGGTAAGTGCACTTGGCGTGAGCTCGTTGGGCCGCCCCCTCTTTTGTAGCCAAAACGGCACATATGATATTGTGGTATCGTGATTGTAAGAGTCTATACTCCTAGATGTATCCGTATGGGTTATCTAGGGCTCCGGAGTGGTCTGTATAGGGTCACTGCTTTCACATCCCTCGTGGGTACGAGTCCCAGAGGTGGGTTGATCCCAGGGGTACGTCCCTAGGATCTTTGTTATGGAGTCCTTGTGGGTTTTAGTCCCAAAAGGGTGTAATTGGTGTCCTCGATCATAACGAACATTGGTAAATTATTCGTTGGATATGTGTAAGAGACTTTAAATTATTTTATTTAATCGTCTCTTTAAATTAAAATTTTTACCCTTGTGAATTCATCTAAAATCTTTTAAAATTTGTTGTGCTATATATTAACTTAAGCAGTACCTTTTGTACTGATAAATTGTTGTTTCATTTTTTTTTTCAGATTTTGCAGAGTAAGCATTGCACGGAGGGACGGGGTTTCCATTATTAAAGACTTGTCATATTTAAATTATTTAAATCTACGCATTGGACTTGGACTATGGTTGTGGCCGCGTGTTTTGGCCATGTTTTTAGCTTCCGCATTACTTTAATTGTGCATGGTAGACTATAACTCTGATTTAAACTCGGGCACTCTTTGATTAGTTTAAATATTTTTAATTAATGATGCAACTTAAACCTTAGCATTCTTTTAAATGAGCTCGATTTGGTCGTGTCTTGTTTAAAAGGGTGTGGCGGTAGCATCCCGGCTTGGGTGGCCAAAATCGGGATGTTATAAACTTTGCCAATCCTTCAATCTGCAAGTACCAGTTTCAAACTCCACTTAGATCATCTCCAACCATACTCAATATTCATTCCTAAACTCAAAATTTGGCTAAAGTGCACTCCAACCGAACCCAAAAGGAAACGCAATTTGCGTTTTTGAATGGAAATGCAGTACCAAAAACTCAAATTTGAGTTTCACTGTTCAATATGCATCTACCTATTTGATTTTGCAAATTAGTCCCCATATTTGTTTTACTTATTGTTTTGATATTTTTTTATTTTTCCATTTTAATAATATAATTATTTATTTATTTTTCATTACTTTTTATTTTTTTTACTTTAGTTATATAAAATTTTCTGTTTTATTTTCATATATAAAAATTATTATTTTAGTTTTTTGTTTAAAATTATTAAAGGACTAAAATTTCAAATTTATAAATACATGGGTAATTCTTCATATATGAAAAGTATAAAAAGTAGTATAAAGGAGAATATACTGCGTAATATTCTTTTGGTTTTAAGTTCAGTGTTTTCGATTGGAGATAAAACACTGTTTGATGTGAAACTTACAATATTTTTTATTTGAATTTGGTATTTTCGGTTAGAGATTGTCTTAAGGTGAGTCAAGGAGGTCATACATCAAAGAAATTTCTTTTGCATTGCGATCACTTTGTGGAGGAAGTATTGAACAATATCTTTTTTTTAAAAAAAACAAAATCAGAATTGGTTGCAATTTTGACTTAAAATCGGGCCCCTACTTTTTTTTAAAAAAAAGAAAAGATAATAATTTTATTTTTGCTTTGCATTTTGATTAGAGGATGGATTTGACCATGCAATTCATGTTCTCGATGTTTTTCTAATTTTTTGGTTATTTCTCTTTTCTTCATTGAATTTGGATGAATTTCCTGTGTGTGAGTCTCTTGCAGGTCTACGAAGGTTTTGCCTGAACTTTGCGCTTATCCATATCAGTGTTTATCATTATTTATCGTTGGAAATTTTAACATTGTTTCTGTTTTTCGAGCTGTATTGTCATTAATCATATTTTCTGCCTTTTATATGTTTTCGGTGTATGCTTGTGGTGTGAATCATTTACTCTTTTTTGTTTGTTTTATCGACAATTGGATTCTAGTACGGATGCTCTTACTCATTTTGAAGTGATGATCTTTTGAGGTCAAGCAGAGCGGGGAAAGATCCCACGCATGTAGGGGTGGGTCGGTACCGAAAATTTACAGTATGAATGTTGTACCGAAACCTTCGGTATGCCGGAGATCGGTATACCGAAGATTTCGGTATAAAAATATTTCATACCATTACCGTACTGACTTCCCACTATACCATGCTGATTTTTCGGTATACAGTATACCGAAACATACCAAACTATTTAGTAGTGCTACTGTGCATACAAAAAATAATTATGTGTTTTGAAATAAACTCAAAGTCTAAAACATAAAACTAAATAATTCAAATCTTCAACAATCAAACTTCAAGTCTCCAATACAATAATTAATAGAAAATGCTCAACACAAAAACATTAACCTTTAAATTCAAGTGATCTTCGTCAAGTTGATTGACATCTTTGGAGTGAAAGCAATTGAATATTAATACATGATGGATGAAACTGAACATTCACAAAGTGATAAAGAAAACAAAAGTATCAAGCTTGTTGCCATGGATCGAGGATTGGATACGATTTGTGAAGGATTAACAAGATGAATAAAATGAAGAACATAAACCAAGAAATAAAAGATAGGGGGAATACCTAGTTGAATACTCAACTTTGGATTCAACTAGCACATGGGTGCTCGATTAATCCCACAATTGATATTCTATAGGTGCCTATACGATCAAGCTCTTCCCCAAGCCTGAAAGGAATTATCCAACTATGGTGGAAATTCGAGTGTGACCTTCAAATGCTCTCGGATTGGAACCAAAAAGACAACAGCTCAACATATGTTTAATTTCATTCAAAGGTGTCTGATACAATGTTAAGGAGGCCATATATATAGGCATCCGAAATTACAAAGGTTTCAACAAACTGGGTGAAGGATTAAACAAGTGAGAAACCCTAGTCTAAACAACTGGGACGACGTGGTCCTTGACGACGCGAGGCGCATACGACGTGAAACGGCTCGCATCGTAGTTGGGAGACTAGCGTCGTAGGCAGCAATTTGGCTGGGAAAGGAGGAGGCCGGACGACGCGATCCTTACGACATGAGACGGCTAGCGTCGTAGGTTGAGGATAGCATCGTAACTTCCTTGGCTTGAAACCCGGACGCCGTGAGACTTACGACGTGAAGCTTGGCTAGCGTCGTAAGTCAGGCTAGCTTCGTAAGAGGCTGGCGTCGTAAGTCTCCCTGTGGGGTCCACCTGGTGGTTCCTCTCTCCTGATTGTTAAATTGTCTTGTGCATGCATGCACTTGTTGAAATTACAACTTAAACAACTAAATATAATGTTCGATTTCCGGTGGCTGTTCCGATGAGGGATTCCGGCCAACTTTCCTGTAATCGTCATCTGGCTGCTTCCGATCAATTGTGGGCTTCCGGATCCATCGAAGTGGGTCCGGGGTCTTCAATTTGGATCAGCAGCTTCAGTCCTTTTTTCCCGGCTTGGCTTGGAGCATCTCTTCTTCAAAATCCCGATTCAGCAGCTCAGCAATTCTGGTCACGAACTTCTTCATACATTGCTGTGATATCGGTCCCTCGGAAAATGTGGGAATCATCAGTGTCCTTGTTTCGGCTCCCATGCCATCCCCACCCCCCTTGGGGAGGTTGATTCATCAACCGACCAAAATCTTCCTCGTCCCTCTCGAACAGGATTAGATCTGCAACATTAAAAATGGGATTAATATGACCATACTCATCAGATAATTGCAGTTTATAAGCATTGTTATTAATCCATTCTAAAATTTTGAAAGGTCCGTCTCCCCGCGGAGATAATTTGTTGCGTCGGCTGGCGGGAAACCGCTCTTTCTTCCAATTTAGCCACACCCAGTCGCCGGGGTTCAGTTTTAGCTCCTTCCTTCCATGGTGGTTGTATTTGGCGTAGCCCTCGGCAGCTTTGGCTAGACTGTCCCTCACATCTTTATGCATCTCCTTAATCGCGCTTGCTCTGTTTCTGCCATTAATGTTTAAATGCTCATTGTGGGGCAATGGCAACAAATCAAGTGGCATTAGAGGGTTAAACCCGTACACTACCTCGAAAGGTGACATGTATGTGGCACTGTGTACGTGTCGATTATACGCGAACTCCATATAAGGCAGACTCTCATCCCAACTTTTGCTACTCGAAGCAGTAACTATTCTAAGTAAATTACCCAAAACTATATTTACTGCTTCGGTTTGTCTATTTGTCTGGGATTATATGCAGTGGAGAATAGCAGCCTTGTCCTGATTTCTGCCCACAGGGACTTCTCGAAATAGCTTATAAATTTCGCATCTCTGTCGGAAACAATGGTCCTCGGGACGCCATGTAGTCTCACAACCTCTTTGAAAAATAATTTGGCGACGTGGTGCGCATCATTTGTTTTGGCACAGGGAATGAAGTGTACCATCTTGGAAAATCTGTCAACGACCACAAAAATCAAGTCCTTAGCCCGACAGTGCGAGGTAACCCCAGCACAAAGTCCATAGATAGATCTATCCAAGGTCCCTCTGGTACGGGCAATGCTTGATACAGTCCGTGTGGTATTGCTGTCGACTTTTCTCGTAGGCATGTGATGCACTTGCTGATAAAATCAGCGACCTGTTTCTCGATCCCTGGCCAATGGAAGCGTTCCGTCAGTTTGCTCATCGTGGCAACTCTACAAAAATGACCCATCATATCACCCGAATGTGCTTCGGAAATCTGAAGTTCTCGGATGGATCCTTTTGGTATGCACAGTTTATTTCCATAATACAAAAAAACATTCAACTGAGAGAATTCTTTGAAGGCCAATTTCTCGATTTTCGTGTATATCTCTAAAAAATCGGCATCTTGAGCATATAAGTCCTTGATGTGCTCAAATCCTATCAGGTGTGTGGTGGCAAATGCAGCGAGATTTAACCTTCGTGAGAGGGTATCTGCTACCACATCTTCCTTTCCTTTCTTATAGCAGATCACATACGGGAATGATTCAATGAATGAGCTCCAGCGGGCATGTCTTGCATTTTAAAGTTGCCCTTGCCCTCGGATATGTTTCAGCGTCTTGTGATCTGTGTGGATGATAAACTCTCGCCCTCGCAAGTAATGTTGCCACGTCCGCAAGGCTTGTACCACAGCATATCATTCCTTGTCGTACGTGGAATACTTCAGTTGAGCTCCTTCAAATGTCTCACTGTGGTAGGCGATCGGTCATCCATCTTGCAACAAGACTACGCCCATGCCGGTTCCAGATGCGTCATATTCGATCTCGAAAGGAAGATCGAAGTTGGGGAGTGCTAATACCGGTGCATGGGTGAGCTTTTCCTTTAGTTCTTCAAATGACTTCTGCTCTTTTGGTCCCCATTTGAACTGTAATCCCTTCTTCAGCAGAGAGGTCATTGGCGCGGCGATCACACTTAATTCAGAGATAGCTTCATTGACGTTGGTTGGTGGTGTCCATTCAGAGATAGCTTTGATTTTGGACTCATCCACCTTCAGTCCGTTTCCTCCAACGACAAATCCCAAAAATGTCACTTTGGGCACATGGAAGGTGCACTTCTCGAAATTCGCAAACAGCTCTGCTTTCCTCAACTTGATGATTACCTGCACAACATGTTTCACATGATCAGACTCGTTGTGGCTATAGATCAGAATATCATCAAAGTACACAACAACGAATTTTCCCATAAACTCCCTTAATGTTTCATTCATCAATCTCATGAAAGGGGATGGAGCATTGGTGAGTCCGAACGGCATCACAAGCCATTCATACAGCCCAAACTTCGTCTTGAATGTTGTTTTCCATTCATCCCCTGGTTGTATGCGGATTTGGTGATAACCGCTTTTTAGGTCTATCTTCGTAAAAATGCTTGCTCCTCCTAACTCATCGAGCATGTCATCGAGTCGCGGGATCGGATGGCGGTATTTGATTGTAATTACATTAACAGGTCGACAGTCAACGCATATCCTACATGTTCCATTCTTCTTCGGTACCAGTAGGACTGGCACTGCACAAGGAGACAGACTCTCCCGAACCCAGCCTTTGTCCAACAGTTCCTGGACTTGCTGTAATACCCGAGAATTTTGCACATAAAATAAATAAATAAAGAAATAAGATAAATAAATAAATAAAAAATAAACAAAACAATAACAGTAAATAAATATAATAAGTGAATAAACATAATACATAAATAAAGAAATGAGAAATGGAATTTAATTTAAGAAGGAATTAAATTTCCAATACCCGTGAAACCAAATAAATTAATCAAATAACTTGTACAAGGGAACCCGACACTAATGGACTCGAGAATTCGAGGCCAATATTAAATTTAGATCCGAGTAAAAATTAAGATAGGAAATAGGAGCCCGAAAATATCCCAGAAATCCGAATCCGAGAACATAGAGGGATAGAAGTCCGAAAGAGAGGAGGAAATGCCCGACGGATCGCACGACCCGCCCGGACCGAAGTCCAGGCGTGGGCCGCGCGGTGATTCAACGAACGGTGCGCCAACCCCACGCCGGAAGACAGCTACGCCCGTTGCGAGATTTTCTCGCCCGAATCCGGATTTTCCGACTTCGGTTGCTTTCCTTTCGGCTCAAGACACTTAGGGGCAGCCTTTGGACGTCCCCTAGGTCTTGCACATCTATAAATAACCATCTTAATCAATCCCGAACATTTTTAAAAACCCTACGAAATCTCTCTACACATTAAACCCTAATTCCGGAGTCGTCGGAGGCACGAAACTAAGGGGAAGAACTGACTTGGACGAAATTTTGGAGTCTTCTATCGTCGTGGTAAGATCCGATCTAATATTTTTCCATTCTTGATTCAAAAACGAATCCTAACTCGATCTCTTTCTTTTCTACACCCCAATTCGGATCTAGACCGAAGAACCCGACGGAACCGAGGAGATAAACGGTGGACTGGAAGCCACGCCTCCGAATCGACGAGCCGGGACAATCGTGACTCTGTAAGTTAATACTTACATGGTTTGGGAGAATTAAAATTCACTTGATCTAAAGATTTGAATCAAGAACGTAAAATCTGTCACAACTAAAATCCTTAAGGCGCAGCGTTTTTGCACGATTTTTCCGAACCCTTAAAATTGTTCAAACAAGAAAACTTAAAACATAAAAAACGTTCCTAAGACATAGATCTAGTTTCTGTAAAAATTTCTTAATTTTTCATTGTGTTTTGATATCCAAAAATGACCGCAAACGAATCTGCCTTCGACTTAGATCTTGAAACGGCGATAGATTCTTAGTCCGAACTTGAGGTTGATTTTTACCTTAGATCTAGACCGATTTAGGATTGGTGTTAAACATAAGAATTGTAGATCTATACGTTAAGAACCCCTCCATAAATTTTTGAAATTTTTCGTTGAGGTTTGATATCGGAGATCGACTCCAAACCGAACTGTTTTAAATTTAGATCTTGAAATCTTGACAGATTCTTGGTCCGAACTTGTAGGCGTTTTTGGCAATAGATATAGGATGAATTAGATCTTTTTCTGAACATAAAACTTGTAGATATATGTCTTAAGTATCTTCAAGTAAAATTTCATCAAATTTGGAGTTGCTATGGTAGATTTTGAAATTTAGAAACTGTTGTTGTGTGATTAATATCCTGATGAAAATCTATGTTTTTGACCTTCTTCCTTAACCTGGATCAAAAACGTTAAAACACAAAACTTGTTCGTCTCTGTGTTTTCAAGTCACTGGTCAAATTTCAGAATGTTCCGACTTAAAACTGATTTTTAACAAATTTTAAAGTAAACAGTGGTTTATCGAGGTCAAATCTTGAAAATCTTGTTGAAAAGGATTTTAAATGATATCGGAGCGAATAGCGTCCTGAAATAGTATACTAAATTTGAGAAATTGGTCTTTCTAAACAAAGAAAAGATTAAAACATTGGGGTTTATGACTAAGCTGGATACTGTCAATTTTGTCTACGGCTTGTGGACATAAGAGCCCAAGTGTATGTCTAGTGGACGTAAGAGCCCTAGCGACATATTGATTATATGGTCAGCAGACGTAATGAACCTATTAAAAGATTGACCATGATACTCATGGACATAAGAGCCCGAGCATAAGGCTGGCGGACATAAGAGCCCTAGCGATGGTGATCTCTAAAAGAAATGAAACGAGATATTTGTTTAAATTAAATTCCGGTTAAATTGTGCTTTTAAATTTATGTCGATTTATTTAATTACTTGCAAGCTATATTTACGATCTTATAAAATCCCTGTCTTTTAAATTATGCAATTAAATTATTATTAGATAAATAAATTAAATTATGGGGTGTTTATGCACATGTTTTCTTTAAATTTAATTAAAGGCTTTGAAACCCCATAATCATGTCTGTGTTAACTTACTCAGCAAGTTTTTGCTGACCAAACCATATTGTTTCCCCTTTTCTTTCAGAGCTGAAGAATATGCATCATCATATGCATTCATGGGAATTTTGGGGAAATACTTTATTTTTTAAATTTTGCGTTAGACTAGAAATTGCATGAACGGGCCTGTTTAACCCGTGATTAGGCCATGTTGGCCCTATATTTGAATTCCGCTGCATTATATATGTAAATATTATTTTCCGCTGCAATTGTAATGATATTATTTTCAAATTATATATGAATGGGCTGTTTGAATGATTTAAATTCTGAAAAACCATAGCCTTGCATCTCTTTAGCAAGCTCGGAGAAACCGTGTCTTGCTAGGGAGGTGTGGCGGTGACACCCCGACTTGGGTGACCAAAAATCGGGTGCTACAGAGTGGTATCAGAGCCCAAATTATTTTTAAACTATTAGATTATTATTTTTAAACTATTATTGTTAAACCATGATTATTTTTAAATTGTTATTATCATAATTATAGAAGCCCAAATATTTTTGAGCCCAAATATTAATTATTTTTGACCCAATATAGAGGTCCAAGAATTTTAACTATTAATTTAAATTTTTAAAGCATTAAATCCATGGGATAAATTTTTATTTTTAAAACCCATGGAAACTAGAAAAATATATACATATATATAGTGCAAGAATTTTTTTTTTTTTTTTTTGGGGGGGGGGGGGGAATCATCATCTGCATGTGCATACCACATTTTTTTTCTATACCTTAGAGAACCTAGAAGCAATATGTTCTAACTTAGACCTTTTGCTTGCACTAGATGACTTAGACGCTTGACATCAAATTAGGAACGCTAACTAGAGACTGATCTTGCCTTAGTTCTAGATCTCATTCATCTATGCGCTGGCCTAAGCATAACAATCCTCGGCCTTAGCCATTCCTACCCGTGTACGAATTAGAAAATTTCCTTATGTGGAACAATAAAAAAAATCAAGTTTTTATTAAAACACCCTTTTATTCCAAAAATCTTGTTTGGTTTCCCAAACAACAAATCCGAAAATTCGAAATTCGAAATTTGAATCTCACGATGCTCTAAACGTGGCCTTATGGGCGCCGTTTAACACTTGATCTCATATACGATTTAGTAAATTTCTTGTTCAAGCGATCTATCTAAACTCTGATAAACTAATCTATATACGTTATAACAGAAAATGGCACCTAGGAGAAACCCAAGGAAGGTAAGTCCAAACGGTACTGACGCTAACCTCCCCAACGTGGCCAATAACAATGAGACCCCTCAAAACATAGGAGAACGAGTACCTCCTGCACCCAACAACATGGAAGAACGTCTAAGGACTGTGGAGGAAGTCCTTGTAGCATTAGGAAATGCCGAGGTGCATAGGGCACAAACAGTACCTCCGCCAGTAGCTCGAGTCAACTACTTGGCATTAGTGAACCCCTATAACCCACCTCATTATGACGGCCAAGAGGATCCGGCGAAGTTGGAAGGTTGGATCCGTACCTTTGATAAGCTCTTGAACGCTATCAAACGCCCTGATGAGGAGAAGATACACGTAGCGACCTACTACTTAGGAGGCGAAGCCGATGAGTGGTGGCAAAACCTTCAAACGAACTCAAAGGAAGACGAAGAAGCCTACACCTGGGAAGAACTTAAAGAAGCTTTGAGGGAAAGATTCTACACACTGAGCACCAAGACTGCGAAGTATGAGGAATTCATCAACTTAAAGCAAGGTGCACAAACGGTGCAAGAATACTACAGCAAATTCAAGGAGCTAGAACGATTTGCTACGAGGCTAGTACCAACCGACTCTGACAAGGCTCAGAAATTCGAGATGGGTCTGAACCTTAGTATCCGGGAGATACTTGCGGTAGGACAATTCACGAACCTGCAGACGAGTAGCAATTGCTCGGATCCAGCAATTGAAGCGTAAGGAACTTGGTGAGTCGAGCAAGCACTCGCAAGGACTTGAGAAGAAGGATCGGAAAGACAACAATAACAACTCTAGGAAAGACAATGGATCTCGAAGGAGGGAAAATAAAGGTCTCAACAATGGAGGAGATGACAACCGTGGTGCGTTTATACCACGCTGCCCACGATGCAACCATACACATCTGGTGCGCCAATGCCCGAAGCCTGGAACCTGCAATAGGTGCGGCAAGCTTGGTCACAAGGCTAGGGGATGTCGAACGCCAGAGGAGGCGATCGAAAAGAGGATAGATTTTGTGAACCTTCAGCAAGGAGAGAGGGACGAGGAACAAGACCAAAACCCGAACCCGCTTGTGAATAACTTATAGGAAGTTATGGGGACATAACTGAAGTCCTAAGGGAGAGAGGATGTGATACCCCGTAATAATTTATCTTTGGAGTTCAACTCGATAAGATGTATACTAAATCATAAGTAAACAAATTCAAATTGTTTTGAACTACGTTATAGCTTGATCCCTTCACAGGGTACGTAGGAAGCTTAGAAGTTTTAATTCTAAGTTCAGTCTCAAAATAATAAAACAAACAAAAATGATTCATTCTTAACACGAGAAAAGCCGAAACACAACTTCGAGGACGAAGTTGATTCTTAAGGAGGGTAGACTGTAATACCCGAGAATTTTGCAACATAAAATAAATAAATAAATAAAATAAATAAATAAGATAAATAAATAAATAAACAATAAACAAAACAATAACAGTAAATAAATATAATAAGTGAATAAACATAATACATAAATAAGGAAATTAGAAATGGAATTTAATTTAAGAAGGAATTAAATTTCCAATACCCGTGAAACCAAAGATAAATTAATCAAATAAATTGTACAAGGGAATCCGACACTAATGGACTCGAGAATTCGAGGCCAATATTAAACTTAGACCCGAGTAAAAATTAAGATAGGAAATAGGAGCCCGAAAATATCCCAGAAATCCGAATCCGAGAACATAGATGGATAGAAGTCCGAAAGAGAGGAGGAAATGCCCGACGGATCGCACGACCCGCCCGGACCGAAGTCCAGGCATGGGCCGCGCGGTGGCCGCGCGGTGATTCAACTAACGGTGCGCCAACCCCGCGCCGGATGACAGATACGCCCGTTGCGAGATTTTCTCGCCCGAATCCGGATTTTCCGACTTCGGTTGCTTTCCTTTCGGCTCAAGACACTTAGGGGCAGCCTTTGGACGTCCCCTAGGTCTTTCACATCTATAAATAACCATCTTAATCAATCCCGAACATTTTTAAAAACCCTACGAAATCTCTCTACACATCAAACCCTAATTCCGGAGTCGTCGGAGGCACGAAACCAAGGGGAAGAACTGACTTGGACGAAATTTTGGAGTCTTCTATCGTCGTGGTAAGATCCGATCTAATCTTTTTCCGTTCTTGATTCGAAAACGAATCCTAACTCTATCTCTTTCTTTTCTACACCCCGATTCGGATCTAGACCGAAGAACCCGACGGAACCGATGAGATAAACGGTGGACTGGAAGCCACGCCTCCGAATCAACGAGCCGGGACAACCGTGAATTTTTAAGTTAATACTTACATGGTTTGGGAGAATTAAAATTTACTTGATCTAAAGATTTGAATCAAGAATGTAAAATCTGTCACAACTAAAATCCTTAAGGCGCAGCGTTTTTGCACAATTTTTCCGAACCCTTAAAATTGTTCAAACAAGAAAACTAAAACATGAAAATCGTTCCTAAGACATAGATCTAGCTTCTGTAAAAATTTCATAATTTTTCATCGTGTTTTGATATCCGAAATTGACCCAAACGAATCTGCCTTCGACTTAGATCTTGAAACGGCGATAGATTCTTAGTCCGAACTTGAGGTTGATTTTTAACTTAGATCTAGACCGATTTAGGATTGGTGTTAAACATAAGAATTGTAGATCCATACGTTAAGAACACCTCCATAAATTTTTGAAATTTTTCGTTGAGGTTTGATATCGGAGATCGACTCCAAACCGAACTGTTTTAAATTTAGATCTTGAAATCTTGACAGATTCTTGGTCCGAACTTGTAGGCGTTTTTGGCAATAGATATAGGATGAATTAGATCTTTTGTTGAACATGAAACTTGTAGATATATGTCTTAAGTATCTTCATGTAAAATTTCATCAAATTTGGAGATCGTTTGCTATGGTAGATTATGAAATTTAAAAACTGTTGCTGTGTGATTAATATCTTGATGAAAATCTATGTTTTTGACCTTCTTCCTTAACCCGGATCGAAAAAGTTAAAACACAAAACTTGTTCGTCTCTGTGTTTTTGAGTCACTGATCAAATTTCAGAATGTTCCAACTTAAAACTGATTTTTAAAAATTTTTGGAGTAAACAGTGGTTTATCGAGGTCAAATCTTGAAAATCTTGTTGAAAAGGATTTTAAATGATATCGGAGCGAATAGCGTCCTGAAATAGTATATTTTGAGAAACTTACTAAATTTGAGAAATTGGTCATTCTAAATAAAGAAAAGATTAAAACATTAGGGTTTATGACTAAGCTGGATACTGTCAATTTTGTCTACGGCTTGTGGACATAAGAGCCCAAGTGTATGTCTAGTGGACGTAAGAGCCCTAGCGACATATTGATTGTATGGTAAGCATACGTAATGAACCTATTAAAAGATTGACCATGATACTCGTGGACATAAGAGCCCGAGCGTAAGGCTGGCGGACATAAGAGCCCTAGCGATGGTGATCTCTAAAAGAAATGAAATGAGATATTTGTTTAAATTAAATTCCGGTTAAATTGTGCTTTTAAATTTATGTCGATTTATTAAATTACTTGCAAGCTATATTTACGATCTTATGAAATCCCTGTCTTTTAAATTATGCAATTAAATTATTATTAGATAAATAAATTAAATTATGGGGTGTCATGCACATGTTTTCTTTAAATTTAATTAAAGGCTTTAAAACCCCATAATCATGTCTATGTTAACTTACTCAACAAGTTTTTGCTGACCAAACCATATTGTTTCCCCTTTTCTTTCAGAGCTGAAGAATATGCATCATCATATGCATTCATGGGAATTTTGGCGAAATACTTTATTTTTTAAATTTTGCGTTAGACTAGAAATTGCATGAACGGGCCTGTTTAACCCGTGATTAGGCCATGTTGGCCCTATATTTGAATTCCGCTGCATTATATATGTAAATATTATTTTCCGCTGCAACTGTAATGATATTATTTTCAAATTATATATGAATGGGCTGTTTGAATGATTTAAATTCTGAAAAACCATAGCCTTGCATCTCTTTAGCAAGCTCGAAGAAACCGTGTCTTGCTAGGGAGGTGTGGCGGTGACACCCCGACCTGGGTGACCAAAAATCGGGGTGTTACACTTGCTTTTAGATCTCCTTAGTCTCCTCGGGGTTCATATGATATGCAGGCCGGTTGGGTATTGATGCTCCTGGTACGAAGTAAATTCTGTGTTCCACACCTCACAAAGGTGGCAACCCTGCTGGCAATTCCTCTGGAAAGACATCCATATTATCCTCAAGCATCCTGCGAAATTCATTTGGAACATTAAGTGTAGCAGGGGAGTTCTTGGTATTATCTTCGACAGGTTTTACAAAAGCTAAGAAACAGTGACCTGGTAGAGGCGCGTCCGCAATGGCCGCTTCCAGCTCTTGCTTTGTAAATAGTAAGCAGCGGTCATAACCGGTCAGGAGTAAAGGAGATGGATTAGAATTATTAGAATCAATTACAATTCCTTTACCTCTCTGTTTTCTTTTGAACTCCTCTTCCTCTTTCCGGATGTTCTCCATTAGGTTCCGGTGATCAATCTTGGCAGTCTTTGGTGGTAGTGACTTCATCATAATTCTACTTTGACCATCGCGGAATGAGAGAACATTTTATGTACCCCTGTATATAGCTCGCTTGTCGTACATCCAAGGTCGACCCAGTAGGATATGACACGCGTTCATTGGGACTACATCACATAAAATCTCTTCGGAGTAGGGGCTTATGGTAATTGGCACCCTTGCTTGCTTCGCGACTTTGGTAGTCCCATGCTCGTTCATCCAGTGTGGATGATATGGCTTTATATGATCCTGTGTTGGTATCCCTAATTTACGTATAGAGTACAGACTTACGGCATTTACACAGCTTCCATTGTCCACAATTAGTGAGGCAACATTGCCCTTTAAATGATGTTTCTAGCCGAATCGCCCTACAAGAGCAGGCTCTGAATTTAACTCCCGGAAGCACGAGCGGAGTCAATCAATCCCGAATGGACGAGGCAGAAACAGCTATCGAAGAACAAGAGTAACACTATGGCCGATGTCAGGGCCCGCGAGGTCCGCGAGCAACTCCTTCGCCGCCACCTCGACCGCGAGTCCCATCTAATGCTCAATTCCAGAATCCACCACCACCGGCACATGCCGCCCCAGCAGCTGCTCCAAGACAACCATTGCATCAACCTGTTCGGCAGAGGCTGAACATGAATCCCCCTCCAGTGAACCTTCCTGAAGACGATTTCGAGGAAGAGGACATACATCAAGCACTTACTGAGCACAACAGATTTGAAGCCAATATGAGAGGGATCCAATTCACAATTATGGCATTCAAGGGCACAAACGACCCCGAGGAGTTCATTGATTGGAGGCAATCAATCAAGTTGATCTACGATTGCCAACAGTACAACGAATTCACAAAGATTCAACTTGCCGTTTGTGAATTCAAGGATTCTGCTTTGACATGGTGGCAGAAAATTCAGCACCACGGACATCGTCTGGGACTCCCCAACTATTTCCACTTGGGCTGAATTGATTCACGCAATGAAAAAGAGGTTTGTTCCTAGCAATTACTTTGATGAATTGTACCTAAGAGTTAATTTTTGTGTGCAGGGAAATCGAACAATCGACGAATACTACAAGGACTTGGAACGCGTTATCATGAGAGCCCATATTAATGAGGATGAGCCACTACTAATAGCCAGATTCAAAAGAGGTTTGAAAAGAGAAGTCCTAGCAGAAATTGTAATACCCGAGAATTTTCCAAAATATAATAAAACAATAATTAAATAAATAAACAATAAATACAATAAATAAAATAAATTCAGCAACTAAAGAAATAAATGTAGAGGAAATGAGAAATGGAATTTAAATTAAAAAGGAAACAAAATTCCGAGAACCCGGGAAGCCGAACACAATTTAATCGAATAAATGGTTACACGGGGACCCGACACCGATAGACTCAATAACTCGAGTCCAAATATAAATTTAGATCCGAATAAAATTAAGATAGGAAATCGGAGCCCGAAGATACCCCGGAAATCCGAATCCAGGAACATAGAGGGATAGAAGTCCGAAAGAGAGGAGGAAACGCACGACGGATCGCACGACCCGCCCGGACCGAAGCCCAGGCGAGTTCGGCGCGGTGGCCGCGCGGTCACAAGGGGAAGGGCGCGCCACGGCCGCGCCAAGCGACAGATTTGCCCGTTGCGTGAATCCCTCGCCCGAACGCGGATTTTTCGACTTTCGGTTGAACATCTCTCGACCCAAGACCCTTGGGGTCAGATTTTGGACGCCCTAGGTCTTAGATATCTATAAATAAGACCTTCTAGGAGCTCCGAATACTTTTACGAAACCCTACAACTTTCTACACATTCGAAACCCTAAATCCGGAGTCGTCGGAGGCACGAAACCAAGACGAACGCTGTTGGACGAAAATTCTAAGATCTCCATAGTCGTGGTAAGTCTCGATCCAATCCTTGTTCAATATACGATTCGAAAATGAATCCTAATCTTCTTCTTTTCTCTTCTACACCTCGTATTGGATCTAGATCGTAGAACCCGACGAACGGAGAGGAGAAACGGTGGACTGGAAGCCACGCCTTCGAATAGACGATCCCGGACGTTCACAAACTCTGTAAGTTAATACTTACATGGTTTTGGGAGTAATTAAAACACGAAACCTAAAAGCTTAATCGAATCTTGCGAAAATCTGTCATTGAATGTTTTCTACCGGCACAACAGTTTTGACGAATTTTTCCGAACCTTAAAACGACTTCAAAACTAAAAAACTTAAAACACGAAAAATGTTCCTAAGGCTTAGATCTATCTACTGTAAAATTTTCAGAATTTTTGGAGATGATTTGATATGTGAAAACCAACCAAAACCGAACTACTTGAAATTAGATTTTGAAATTCTTGACAGAACTTAGGTCCGATCTTGATCACATTTTTGACATAGGTTCCATACCAATTTAGATCTTTGGCCAAACATGAAAGTTGTAGATAAATGTCTTAAGATGATCTCTGTAAAATGTCATTAAATTTGGAGTTGATTTGCTATGTTAGATCTTGATAATCTTGAACTGCTGTATACGAATCTCGGGCAGATTTAGGTTATGACGAAAATTGATGATTTTGACCTATTTCGTTAACTCGGATTGAAAAAGTTAAAACATGAAAGTTGTTCAACTCGATGTTTCTGAGTCAGTGGTGAAATTTCAGAATTTTTGGAATTAAACTCGATGTTGACTGAAATTTAGAGTATACTGTGGTTGACCGAGTCAAATTTTGAAATCTTGTTGAAACATGAAATTAGCCTTTAAGGTTTAAATGATTGGGGATTCCTTTGAAATAAAATACACATGAAATACGATGCTTGCCGAAAGGAAATTGAGATATAATGCTTGCCGAAAGGCAATTGAAATATAATGCTTGCCGAAAGGCAATTGAAATATAATGCTTGTCGAAAGGCAATTGAAATATAGTGCTTGCTGAAAGGCAATTGAAATATAATGCTTGCCGAAAGGCAATTGAGATATAACGCTTGCCGGAAGGCAATTGATAAATAAAACTTGCCGAATGGCGATTGAAATATAAACTTGAAACATGAGACATGAGATATGAAACTAGAAGACTCGAAAAAAATTGTTCCTGTTAGATTATGCCTTAAAGTATGTCTTGCACTTGTTTTACTTTGCGAATTAAATTATGCCATTATAATTATTGTTAGCTAAATAAAATTAGATTATGTCGTGTTGTGCACATGTGTTCTTTAAATATTAAATAATGGCTTTGAAACCCCATAGTATGTATGTGTTAACTTACTCAGCACGTAGTGCTGACCAAACCATTTTTATTTCTTTTCCTTCCAGAGTTGAGAATTATGCATCGTCATATGCATACACGGGAAGCTTGGGATGATATATGATTTTGAACTGTTGTATTAGACTAGATCTTGCATGAACGGGCCTGTTTAACTCGTGATTAGGCCATGTTGGCCCTATATTTAAATTCCGCTGAATTATACATATGTAATTATTATTTTCCGCTGCAACTTTGATGTATTATTTTTAAATTATATATGAATGGGCTGTTTGAATGTTTTAAATTCTGAAAAACCATAGCCTTGCATCTCTTTAGTAAGCTCGGAGAAACCGTGTCTCGCTAGGGAGGTGTGGCGGTGACACCCCGACCTGGGTGACCAAAAACCGGGGTGTTCAGAGTGGTATCAGAGACCGGCCTATTTTTAAATTAGTATTTTTAAACCTATTATTATTATTTTTAAACCATATTATTTTAAATTATTATTGAAGCCCAAATTATCATTTTGAAAGTTTCCTAGCCCAAATCATTTTTGAGCCCAAATGATAATTATTTTTGACCCAATATAGAGGTCCAAGAATTTTAACTAATATTTTAAATTATTTTAAAGCATTAGTTCCATGGAATAAATTTTTATTTTTAAAACCCATGGAAATTAGAAAAAAAATATAAATATAGTGCATTAATTTTTGGGGGGAATCATCATGTGCATGTGCATACTGCATTGCCTAAACTTAGAGAACTTAGAAGCGTGATATATTCTAACTTAGATCTCTTGCTACACTTAGATAACTTAGAGGCTTGACATCGAATTAGAAACGCTCACTAGAGACTGATCTTGCCGTAGTTCTAGATCTCAATCGTCTATGCGCACGCCTAATCATAACAAATCTCGACCTTAGCCATTCCTATCCTTGTACGACTTAGAAATTTTCCTTATGTGGAACAATAAAAATCAAGTCTTTATTAAAACACTCTCTATTCCAAAAATCTTGTTTGGATTTCCAAACAACAAATCCAAAATTTGAAATTTGAAATTTACGAAACGTCTTGTTCGAGCGATCTATCAAAACTCTACACGTTATAACAGAAAATGGCGCCTAGGAGGAAACCAAGGAAGGTGAGTCCAAACGGCACTGACGCTAACCTGTCCAACACGCCCAACAACAGCGAAAGTCCTCAGAACCTAGGAGAGCAAGTGCCTCAAGCGCCCAATAATATGGAAGCACGTTTAAAAACGATAGAGGGATTCCTAGTAGCATTAGGAAATGTGGAGGTGCATAGGACACCTGCAGCAGTAACTCCGCCCGTAGCTCAAACCAACTATCTAGCGTTGGTGAATCCCTATCAACCACCACGTTATGATGGGCAGGAGGATCCTGCCAAACTAGAGGGGTGGATCCGTACATTTGATAAGCTCTTGGATGCTATCAAATGTCCTGATGAGGCAAGGACACGAGTAGCAACCTACTACTTAGGAGGCGAAGCCGATGAGTGGTGGCAAGACCTCCAGAGGAATTTAGAGGAAGCCGAAGAAGCTTATTCGTGGACTAAACTTAAGGAGGATCTAAGGGACCGATTCTACCCCATGAGCACCAAGGCGGCAATGTACGAGGAGTTTTTATCACTGAAGCAAGAGGGACGGACGGTTCAGGAGTATTACACCCGGTTCAAGGAGCTAGTACGATTTGCAACGAGGCTAGTGCCAACCGACACTGACAATGCTCAGAAATTTGAGATGGGTCTGAACCTTAGTATCCGGGAGATACTTGCAGTCGGACAATTCACGAACCTGCAGACGGTTTATGATCGTGCGGTAGCGGTTGCACGAGTCCAATGACTGAAACGGAAACCGGTAGATGAGGCTAACCAAGGACCACAAGCAGAATACAATGTGGATAAGGACCATTTCGATGGAAACTCGAAAGGACAACATCAAAATGACAATGGGGAGAAAAAGGGGATAGTCTTCAACCATTGTGACTATGCGTCACCATGTCCAAAGTGTGGTAAACCGCATTATGCGAGAGGATGCCCTCAGCCTGGAGCATGCCTTCGATGTGGTCGACATGGTCATCAGCTGCGTGATTGCCGGACATGGAAAGAGAATATCGACAAGAGAGAGGATGTGACTACTCGACTTAAGCAACCACGAAACCCAGACGGTCAAGGTGGCAACAACCAACTGCACCAGTACCATCAGAATAAAGACCAAAACCCGAAACCTCTCGAGAGTACTGAATAGGCAGTTATGGGGACATAACTGGAGTCCTAAGGGGGAGAGGATGTGATACCCCGTAATAAAGTAGTTGCATTATTTTTTTTGTTAGTTGGCTCGACAATATGTATCCCAAATAAAATTTTGAACTACGTTATGGCTTGATCCCTTCACAGGGTACGTAGGCAGCTTAGAAGTTTTAATTCTAAGTTTAGTCACAAATTAATAAAACAAACAAAAAGACTGGCACGAGAAAAGCCGAAACACAACTTCGAGGACGAAGTTGATTCTTAAGGAGGGTAGACTGTAATACCCGAGATTTTTTCAACATATAATAAAACAATAATTAAATAAATAAACAATAAATACAATAAATAAAATAAATTCAGCAACTAAAGAAATAAATGTAGAGGAAATGAGAAATGGAATTTAAATTAAAAAGGAAACAAAATTCCGAGAACCCGGGAAGCCGAAGACAATTTAATCGAATAAATGGTTACACGGGGACCCGACACCGATAGACTCAATAATTCGAGTCCAAATATAAATTTAGATCCGAATAAAATTAAGATAGGAAATCAGAGCCCGAAGATACCCCGGAAATCCGAATCCAGGAACATAGAGGGATAGAAGTCCGAAAGAGAGGAGGAAACGCACGACGGATCGCACGACCCGCCCGGACCGAAGCCCAGGCGAGTTCGGCGCGGTGGCCGCGCGGTCACAAGGGGAAGGGCGCGCCACGGCCGCGCCAAGCGACAGATTTGCCCGTTGCGTGAATCTCTCGCCCGAACGCGGATTTTTCGACTTTCGGTTGAACATCTCTCGACCCAAGACCCTTGGGGTCAGATTTTGGACGCCCTAGGTCTTAGATATCTATAAATAAGACCTTCTAGGAGCTCCGAATACTTTTACGAAACCCTACAACTTTCTACACATTCGAAACCCTAAATCCGGAGTCGTCGGAGGCACGAAACCAAGACGAACGCTGTTGGACGAAAATTCTAAGATCTCCATAGTCGTGGTAAGTCTCGATCCAATCCTTGTTCAATATACGATTCGAAAACGAATCCTAATCTTCTTCTTTTCTCTTCTACACCTCGTATTGGGTCTAGATCGTAGAACCCGACGAACGGAGAGGAGAAACGGTGGACTGGAAGCCACGCCTTCGAATAGACGATCCCGGACGTTCACAAACTCTGTAAGTTAATACTTACATGGTTTTGGGAGTAATTAAAACACGAAACCTAAAAGCTTAATCGAATCTTGCGAAAATCTGTCATTGAATGTTTTCTACCGGCGCAACAGTTTTGACGAATTTTTCCGAACCTTAAAACGACTTCAAAACGGAAAAACTTAAAACACGAAAAATGTTCCTAAGGCTTAGATCTATCTACTGTAAAATTTTCAGAAATTTTGGAGATGATTTGATATGTGAAAACCAACCAAAACCGAACTACTTGAAATTAGATTTTGAAATTCTTGACAGAACTTAGTTCCGATCTTGATCACATTTTTGACATAGGTTCCATACCAATTTAGATCTTTGGCCAAACATGAAAGTTGTAGATAAATGTCTTAAGATGATCTCTGTAAAATGTCATTAAATTTGGAGTTGATTTGCTATGTTAGATCTTGATAATCTTGAACTGCTGTATACGAATCTCGGGCAGATTTAGGTTATGACGAAAATTGATGATTTTGACCTATTTCGTTAACTCGGATTGAAAAAGTTAAAACACGAAAGTTGTTCAACTCGATGTTTCTGAGTCAGTGGTGAAATTTCAGAATTTTTGGAATTAAACTCGATGTTGACTGAAATTTAGAGTATACAGTGGTTGACCGAGTCAAATTTTGAAATCTTGTTGAAACATGAAATTAGCCTTTAAGGTTTAAATGATTGGGGATTCCTTTGAAATAAAATACACATGAAATACGATGCTTGCCGAAAGGCAATTGAGATATAATGCTTGCCGAAAGGCAATTGAAATATAATGCTTGCCGAAAGGCAATTGAAATATAATGCTTGTCGAAAGGCAATTGAAATATAGTGCTTGCCGAAAGGCAATTGAAATATAATGCTTGCCGAAAGGCAATTGAGATATAACGCTTGCCGGAAGGCAATTGATAAATAAAACTTGCCGAATGGCGATTGAAATATAAACTTGAAACATGAGACATGAGATATGAAACTAGAAGACTCGAAAAAAATTGTTCCTGTTAGATTATGCCTTAAAGTATGTCTTGCACTTGTTTTACTTTGCGAATTAAATTATGCCATTATAATTATTGTTAGCTAAATAAAATTAGATTATGTCGTGTTGTGCACATGTGTCTTTAAATATTAAATAATGGCTTTGAAACCCCATAGTATGTATGTGTTAACTTACTCAGCACGTAGTGCTGACCAAACCATTTTTATTTCTTTTCCTTCCAGAGTTGAGAATTATGCATCGTCATATGCATACACGGGAAGCTTGGGATGATATATGATTTTGAACTGTTGTATTAGACTAGATCTTGCATGAACGGGCCTGTTTAACTCGTGATTAGGCCATGTTGGCCCTATATTTAAATTCCGCTGAATTATACATATGTAGTTATTATTTTCCGCTGCAACTTTGATGTATTATTTTTAAATTATATATGAATGGGCTGTTTGAATGTTTTAAATTCTGAAAAACCATAGCCTTGCATCTCTTTAGTGAGCTCGGAGAAACCGTGTCTCGCTAGGGAGGTGTGGCGGTGACACCCCGACCTGGGTGACCAAAAACCGGGGTGTTCAGAGTGGTATCAGAGCCCGGCCTATTTTTAAATTAGTATTTTTAAACCTATTATTATTATTTTTAAACTATTATTTTTAAACCATATTATTTTTAAATTATTATTGAAGCCCAAATTATCATTTTGAAAGTTTCCTAGCCCAAATCATTTTTGAGCCCAAATGATAATTATTTTTGACCCAATATAGAGGTCCAAGAATTTTAACTAATATTTTAAATTATTTTAAAGCATTAGTTCCATGGAATAAATTTTTATTTTTAAAACCCATGGAAATTAGAAAAAAATATAAATACAGTGCATTAATTTTTGGGGGGAATCATCATGTGCATGTGCATACTGCATTGCCTAAACTTAGAGAACTTAGAAGCGTGATATATTCTAACTTAGATCTCTTGCTACACTTAGATAACTTAGAGGCTTGACATCGAATTAGAAACGCTCACTAGAGACTGATCTTGCCGTAGTTCTAGATCTCAATCGTCTATGCGCACGCCTAATCATAACAAATCTCGACCTTAGCCATTCCTATCCTTGTACGACTTAGAAAATTTCCTTATGTAGAACAATAAAAATCAAGTCTTTATTAAAACACTCTCTATTCCAAAAATCTTGTTTGGATTTCCAAACAACAAATCCAAAATTTGAAATTTGAAATTTACGAAACGTCTTGTTCGAGTGATCTATCTAAACTCTACACGTTATAACAGAAAATGGCGCCTAGGAGGAAACCAAGGAAGGTGAGTCCAAACGGCACTGACGCTAACCTGTCCAACACGCCCAACAACAGCGAAAGTCCTCAGAACCTAGGAGAGCAAGTGCCTCAAGCGCCCAATAATATGGAAGCACGTTTAAAAACGATAGAGGGATTCCTAGTAGCATTAGGAAATGCGGAGGTGCATAGGACACCTGCAGCAGTAACTCCGCCCGTAGCTCAAACCAACTATCTAGCGTTGGTGAATCCCTATCAACCACCACGTTATGATGGGCAGGAGGATCCTGCCAAACTAGAGGGGTGGATCCGTACATTTGATAAGCTCTTGGATGCTATCAAATGTCCTGATGAGGCAAGGACACGAGTAGCAACCTACTACTTAGGAGGCGAAGCCGATGAGTGGTGGCAAGACCTCCAGAGGAATTTAGAGGAAGCCGAAGAAGCTTATTCGTGGACTAAACTTAAGGAGGATCTAAGGGACCGATTCTACCCCATGAGCACCAAGGCGGCAATGTACGAGGAGTTTTTATCACTGAAGCAAGAGGGACGGACGGTTCAGGAGTATTACACCCGGTTCAAGGAGCTAGTACGATTTGCAACGAGGCTAGTGCCAACCGACACTGACAATGCTCAGAAATTTGAGATGGGTCTGAACCTTAGTATCCGGGAGATACTTGCAGTCGGACAATTCACGAACCTGCAGACGGTTTATGATCGTGCGGTAGCGGTTGCACGAGTCCAAGGACTGAAACGGAAACCGGTAGATGAGGCTAACCAAGGACCACAAGCAGAATACAATGTGGATAAGGACCATTTCGATGGAAACTCGAAAGGACAACATCAAAATGACAATGGGGAGAAAAAGGGGATAGTCTTCAACCATTGTGACTATGCGTCACCATGTCCAAAGTGTGGTAAACCGCATTATGCGAGAGGATGCCCTCAGCCTGGAGCATGCCTTCGATGTGGTCGACATGGTCATCAGCTGCGTGATTGCCGGACACGGAAAGAGAATATCGACAAGAGAGAGGATGTGACTACTCGACTTAAGCAACCACGAAACCCAGACGGTCAAGGTGGCAACAACCAACTGCACCAGTACCATCAGAATAAAGACCAAAACCCGAAACCTCTCGAGAGTACTGAATAGGCAGTTATGGGGACATAACTGGAGTCCTAAGAGGGAGAGGATGTGATACCCCGTAATAAAGTAGTTGCATTATTTTTTTTGTTAGTTGGCTCGACAATATGTATCCCAAATAAAATTTTGAACTACGTTATGGTTTGATCCCTTCACAGGGTACGTAGGCAGCTTAGAAGTTTTAATTCTAAGTTTAGTCACAAATTAATAAAACAAACAAAAAGACTGGCACGAGAAAAGCCGAAACACAACTTCGAGGACGAAGTTGATTCTTAAGGAGGGTAGACTGTAATACCCGAGAATTTTCCAACATATAATAAAACAATAATTAAATAAATAAACAATAAATACAATAAATAAAATAAATTCAGCAACTAAAGAAATAAATGTAGAGGAAATGAGAAATGAAATTTAAATTAAAAAGGTAATAAAATTCCGAGAACCCGGGAAGCCGAAGATAATTTAATCGAATAAATGGTTACACGGGGACCCGACACCGATAGACTCAATAAATCGAGTCCAAATATAAATTTAGATCCGAATAAAATTAAGATAGGAAATCGGAGCCCGAAGATACCCCGGAAATCCGAATCCGGGAACATAGAGGGATAGAAGTCCGAAAGAGAGGAGGAAACGCACGACGGATCGCACGACCCGCCCGGATCGAAGCCCAGGCGAGTTCGGCGCGGTGGCCGCGCGGTCACAAGGGGAAGGGCGCGCCACGGCCGCGCCAAGCGACAGATTTGCCCGTTGCGTGAATCTCTCGCCCGAGCGCGGATTTTTCGACTTTCGGTTGAACATCTCTCGACCCAAGACCCTTGGGGTCAGATTTTGGACGCCCTAGGTCTTAGATATCTATAAATAAGACCTTCTAGGAGCTCCGAATACTTTTACGAAACCCTAAATCCGGAGTCGTCGGAGGCACGAAACCAAGACGAACGCTGTTGGACGAAAATTCTAAGATCTCCATAGTCGTGGTAAGTCTCGATCCAATCCTTGTTCAATATACGATTCGAAAACGAATCCTAATCTTCTTCTTTTCTCTTCTACACCTCGTATTGGATCTAGATCGTAGAACCCGACGAACGGAGAGGAGAAACGGTGGACTGGAAGCCACGCCTTCGAATAGACGATCCCGGACGTTCACAAACTCTGTAAGTTAATACTTACATGGTTTTGGGAGTAATTAAAACACGAAACCTAAAAGCTTAATCGAATCTTGCGAAAATCTGTCATTGAATGTTTTCTACCGGCGCAACAGTTTTGACGAATTTTTCCGAACCTTAAAACGACTTCAAAACGGAAAAACTTAAAACACGAAAAACGTTCCTAAGGCTTAGATCTATCTACTGTAAAATTTTCAGAATTTTTGGAGATGATTTGATATGTGAAAACCAACCAAAACCGAACTACTTGAAATTAGATTTTGAAATTCTTGACAGAACTTAGGTCCGATCTTGATCACATTTTTGACATAGGTTCCAGACCAATTTAGATCTTTGGCCAAACATGAAAGTTGTAGATAAATGTCTTAAAATGATCTCTGTAAAATGTCATTAAATTTGGAGTTGATTTGCTATGTTAGATCTTGATAATCTTGAACTGCTGTATACGAATCTCGGGCAGATTTAGGTTATGACGAAAATTGATGATTTTGACCTATTTCGGTAACTCGGATTGAAAAAGTTAAAACACGAAAGTTGTTCAACTCGATGTTTCTGAGTCAGTGGTGAAATTTCAGAATTTTTGGAATTAAACTCGATGTTGACTGAAATTTAGAGTATACTGTGGTTGACCGAGTCAAATTTTGAAATCTTGTTGAAACATGAAATTAGCCTTTAAGGTTTAAATGATTGGGGATTCCTTTGAAATAAAATACACATGAAATACGATGCTTGCCGAAAGGAAATTGAGATATAATGCTTGCCGAAAGGCAACTGAAATATAATGCTTGCCGAAAGGCAATTGAAATATAATGCTTGCCGAAAGGCAATTGAAATATAGTGCTTGCCGAAAGGCAATTGAAATATAATGCTTGCCGAAAGGCAATTGAGATATAACGCTTGCCGGAAGGCAATTGATAAATAAAACTTGCCGAATGGCGATTGAAATATAAACTTGAAACATTAGACATGAGATATGAAACTAGAAGACTCGAAAAAAAATTTTCCTGTTAGATTATGCCTTAAAGTATGTCTTGCACTTGTTTTACTTTGCGAATTAAATTATGCCATTATAATTATTGTTAGCTAAATAAAATTAGATTATGTCGTGTTGTGCACATGTGTTCTTTAAATATTAAATAATGGCTTTGAAACCCCATAGTATGTATGTGTTAACTTACTCAGCACGTAGTGCTGACCAAACCATTTTTATTTCTTTTCCTTCCAGAGTTGAGAATTATGCATCGTCATATGCATACACGGGAAGCTTGGGATGATATATGATTTTGAACTGTTGTATTAGACTAGATCTTGCATGAACGGGCCTGTTTAACTCGTGATTAGGCCATGTTGGCCCTATATTTAAATTCCGCTGAATTATACATATGTAATTATTTTCCGCTGCAACTTTGATGTATTATTTTTAAATTATATATGAATGAGCTGTTTGAATGTTTTAAATTCTGAAAAACCATAGCCTTGCATCTCTTTAGTGAGCTCGGAGAAACCGTGTCTCGCTAGGGAGGTGTGGCGGTGACACCCCGTCCTGGGTGACCAAAAACCGGGGTGTTACAGAAATCAAGTTGAGTACCTACACTGGATTGGAGCATTTGGTTCAACTGGCTATTGAGATCGATCGCCAATTGAGGATAGATTGGTCAAGTCCACGATCATCTCGAATACCACCAAGTATTGGACGACCAGGGCTGACGAACAGACTTCGAAACCGGCGGACAAATATGCACGGCCCAATGCACCTAAGGACGACCGGCCCAACAGGCCTAAAGCCTTTGAAATGGGCAAAGATTTCAAGGACCCTTACCGGTACAGAAAAGACGATCGGGAAAAACCTAAGAGGGACGTCAAGGACATCACGTGTTTTAAATGTGGGCAGAAAGGCCACTACCTCCGAGATTGTCCAAAACGAGAAAGGAGAATGGTCATGATTCAACCAGGGACATGGAAGGAAATTGATTCTGATGAGGATATAGAAGAAGTTGAGTAGGAAGAAGAAGATGATGGTTGTGAACAGTATCCAGACGAGGGCGATCTGAGCGAGTAGTCTTAGAAGAGGATGAAGAAGAGTATGTGACCAATTTTATCTCCATGAGGGCATTGACCACTGACAAAGCTGATGAACCCCACAGCAATGCGCCGGAACAGAGAGTAGTCGATAATAATTCTCCAGTGCCTGCTATTAATGCTACTCCTTTTCCTAGCAGGTTAGCCAGACCTCCCAAGAGCGACAAAAATAAGGAACTCGTGGAGATATTCAAGAAAGTTGAACTAAGCATTCCTCTCCTAGATGTCATCCAGCAAATTCCGCGCTATGCTAAATTTTTGAAAGAGTTGTGCACTAATAAGAAAAAGCTTCGCGGGGATGAAAAGATCATCGCTGGGGAAGCCGTGTCTGCTATGCTTCAATGCAAGCTTCCACCAAAATGTGGTGACCCAGGTATGTTTCTAGTCCCTTGCAAGATTGGAAAGTCAGAAATTAAAAAGGCCATGTTAGATCTTGGAGCCGCCATTAATGTGATGTTGTTATCTGTATATATAAGAATTTGAGTGTGGGTCCATTAAAAGAAACAGGTGTGATAATTCAACTAGCAGATAGAACTCATGCTTATCCCGAGGGTATGATTGAGGATATTCTTGTGCAAGTCAATGAATTAATTTTCCCTGTCGATTTTTATATCTTGGATATGCATGATGATAATTCTCCCAATCCGTCACCTGTGTTGCTTGGTTGTCCAGTCATGTGTACTGCTCAAACTAAAATTGATGTCAAGCAGGGAACTTTAACCATGGAGTTTGATGGTGAGAAAATTCAATTCAATATTTTTGATGCTTTGAAATATCCTGCTTCTTCTCATGATTGTTTTAGAGTGGATATAGTTGATGAAAGTGTGCAGAATATTTTTCTCCAAAGTGGAAGGGGTCCCTTAGAAGCAGCACTTCTCAACTACCTAGAAGATCTTGGGGAAGATGAAGTTGGTAAAGAAATACAAGAGATGTTGGACTCTTTGAACTCCCTGGAGCAGCAAAATGCAAGGTATAAATCCATTCAGTCAATTTCAACCGAGTCTAACGAAAAGAAATTGCCATCTGTTTTGCAGGCTCCTGAGTTGGAATTAAAAACCATTGCCTTCAAATTTGAAGTATGCTTTCCTGGGAAAAGATGAGACATTGCCTGTTATAATTTCATCCACTCTCACCAGGCTGCAAGATGAGAAATTGGTGAGAACCTTGGCAGACCATAAGGAGGCAATTGGTTGGAGCATAGCCGACATAAAAGGGATTAGCTCATTCCTTTGTACACACAAGATTATCCTGGAGGAAGATGCTAAACCTGTTCGGCAAGCCCAAAGGAGATTAAATCCCAGCATGATGGAGGTAGTTAAAAAGGAAATTCTAAAGCTCCTGGATGCTGAAATAATCTATCCAATATTCGATAGTCCTTGGGTAAGTCCATGTTGTGCCTAAGAAAGCTGGTGTAACCGTGGAAGCTGGAATGGATGGTAAGTTGATCCCTGTTTGTAAACAAACAGGATGGCGTCAATGCATTGATTACCGTAGGTTAAACTTGGTAACAAAAAAGGATCACTTTCCATTACCTTTCATTGATCAAATGGTTGAGCGTCTTGCTGGCAAATCTCACTATTGTTTTCTAGATGGCTTTTCAGGGTACTTCCAAATTTCCATAGCACCCGAGGATCAAGAGAAAACAACCTTCACCTGTCCATTCGGCACATTTGCATACAAAAGGATGCCATTCGGATTGTGCAATGGGCCTGCAACATTTCAAAGGTGTAGGGTTAGTATTTTCTCAGAATATGTTGGTAAGATAATTGAGGTGTTTATGGATGACTTTAGTGTTTATGGTGATGATTTTGATGATTGTTTGGATAATTTGTCTTTAATTTTAAAAAGATGTGAAGAAACCAAGCTTGTGCTTAATTGGGAAAGTGTCAATTCATGGTTGATGAGGGCATTGTTTTAGGCCATGTTGTTTCTGCTAGGGGTATTGAGGTTGATAAGGCAAAAGTGGATATTATTTCATCCTTACCCTACCCCACTTCGGTGAGGGACTTGCGATCTTTTCTTGGCCATGCAGGTTTCTATCGTCGCTTCATTAAGGATTTTTCCAAGGTGGCCACGCCTCTTTTCAATCTCTTGCAAAAAGATGTCCCATTTGCATTTACTGAAGAATGCAAGCAGGCCTTCGATAAAATCCGAGGACTCTTAACAGCACCACCAATCATTCAACCTCCTAACTGGGAGCTCCCTTTTGAATTGATGTGCGACGCTAGTGACACGGATGTAGGAGTTGTCCTGGGGCAGAGAAGTGGGAAGGATTTTTGGGCTATTTATTACACATCCAAAGCTTTGAATGGAGCCCAATTAAATTACACCACAACTGAGAAGGAGCTTTTAGCTATTGTTTATGCTTTAGAAAAATTTCGATCTTACCATCTTGGAACTAAAGTAACTGTGTTCTCTGATCATGCAGCTCTACGATTCCTCCTGTCGAAGAAAGAAAGCAAACCAAGATTGATAAGGTGGATCCTGCTTCTACAAGAATTTGATATTAAAATCCGAGACAAAAAGGGAAGTGAAAATCTTGTAGCAGATCACCGTAGCAGGCTACCATCGACAGTGGAGAAATTATGTTTGAGGGAGTATTTTCCTGAAGAGCAATTACTTGCTGTTAAAATTTCTTTGCCTTGGTTTGCTGACATTGCTAATTATTTGCAAACAAATAAATTTCCTTCAGGATGGTCAAAGGCGAAGAAGGATAAGCTGAAGAGTGATGCAAAATATTTTATATGGGATGATTCTTACCTTTGGAAGAGAGGAGCTGACCAGGTAATACGCTGATGTGTAGGCAAGGATGAATTTGAGCTATCCTTA
This sequence comes from Hygrophila difformis, assembly GCA_030278955.1. Classification (NCBI taxonomy): domain Eukaryota; kingdom Viridiplantae; phylum Streptophyta; class Magnoliopsida; order Lamiales; family Acanthaceae; genus Hygrophila; species Hygrophila difformis. The sequence goes on along the minus strand of JAOANR010000010.1, from coordinate 33,327,827 downwards.
AATTTTGTCATGATCTTGAGTGTGGGGGTCATTTTGGACCTCAACGTACTGCTAGGAAGGTGCTTGACAGTGGGTTCTATTGGCCTAGCTTATTTAAAGATGCTCATGCTTATTGTAAATCTTGTGATAAGTGTCAACATGTGGGAAATATATGTTCTAGAGATTAAATGCCCCAAACCCCATTGATGTTTGTTGAAATTTTTTATGTTTAGGGGATGGATTTTATGGGACCTTTTCCTTCATCACATGGATTTCTTTACATTATCTTAGCTGTTGACTATGTTTCTAAATGGGTGGAAGTGAAAGCCACCCGGACTAATGATTCTAAAGTGGTTGCAGAATTTCTTAAAACATATATCTTCACTCGATTTGGAATGCCCAGGGCCATGGTAAGCGATAGAGGTACTCACTTTTGTAATAAGACCATCACTGCTCTCTTTCGAAAATATGGGGTTATGCATAAGGTGTCTACTTCATATCATTCCCAAACCAATGGATTGGCCGAGCTTTTCAATAGAGAAGTGAAAAGCATTCTGGAAAAGATGGTGCGACCCGACAGGAAAGATTGGAGTATGAGATTGGAGGATGCTCTTTGGGCTTATAGGACTGCTTACAAAACACCAATTGGGATGTCCCCATTTTGGTTGATTTTTGTAAAGCCATGCCATTTACCAGTGGAGATAGAGCATCGAGCATTTTGGGCAGTGAAGCAATGCAACTTGGATCTCATTGGTGCTGGAGAACATAGAAAGTTGCAACTACAAGAGCTTGAGGAAATCCGGAATGAGGCCTATGATAATGCAATAATCTATAAAGAGAAAACAAAAGCATTTCATGATCAAAGGATTTCCAGGAAAGAGTTCAAGGTTGGCCAGAAGGTGTTGTTGTACCAATCGCGGCTTAAACTCTTCCCAGGTAAGCTTCGTTCAAGATGGATTGGCCCTTTTGTTATTACTAATGTTTTACCTTATGGTGCAGTGGAAATTAGAAGCTTGACGACGGAGAAAGCTTTTACTGTTAATGGACATCGTCTCAAGCCATACATTGAGGGATTTTGCACCCAAGAGGAAGAAATTGTTACTTTGATGGATTTTATTGAGTAAACAAAAAAAGTGGTTGTCTAGCCAAAGACATTAAAGAAAGGCACTTCTTGGGAGGCAACCCAAGTTTTTGCTATTTTATTTCTTTTGAATTTTTCTTTTTTTTTTTAATTTTGAAATTTTGATGTTTATCATGACATTTCACTTGTTTGCTTGTAGGAAGATGGAAAAATCGTAATTCTCTAGCATTGAAATGCAAATTTGAGAAGCTGGAGCTTAGCTACAGGTCGCGTGGGCACGCACAAGCAATTGGGTCACTGAATTTGTTAATTAAATTGGAAGGGGGGGCTCTCTACAGGTAGCATGGGCATACACAAGAGTATTGCTCAACCTAGCCAACACTCTAAAATTACATGCTCCATAACCCATTTACCCAATACCCATAATTTTTACCCTATCCCCTTCCTTCTACGTGATCAGTGTCTAAAAGCTCAATCCGGAAGCACAATTCTGATACCCAATGTTACATTCCCCAAACAGGGCCCTAAATCTCTAATTGAAAAGAATCCCCAAATTGGCAAATGCCCTAACTTCTCAAAAATCCTGTCACCTTCCTCCTCTCCTCCTTCTCCAAATCTGCGCTACCACCACCACCTTTCGCCTCTTCAAGCGCCGCCGCCGCCGCTCCTCCCTTTGCCACCGCGTCGCGCCACCATTCCCTCATCTCCCTCTCACTCAATCGTTCTCGCCCCCTCCGTTTTCCCTTTCTCTTTCGCAACCCCCCCAACCCCTGCCATGGCCAAGATGCGGCGGAGAGCTCGCACGCCGCCGCCTCCGTCCGAACCAGTCGCCGCCGCCCTCACCACTACACCCTCCTCCTCGCGCCGCCCTTCAAGAAGAGGAAGGGTTCCGCCACCGCTGCCGCCCCGCCTCCGCCGCGCGAGGCTTCGCCTCCGCCGCCCAGGGCCGCTCCGTCGGGTACCACCACCGTCGCACGCCGCTCGCCCCTCCAAGCAGCGGCAACCAGCCCCTGCGCCATCCCCTTCCTCCTCTTCTCCTGCCCAGAATACCGCACCTCCGCCAGCCCCGCCCTGTTCCATTCGCCGCCGGCCACCATCTCCTCCATCTCCGGAAGCTGCCACCATCACCGATCCCTTTGTGGATCCAATTCCTCGCATCCCAGTGCACCAAAAACGGACTGGCAAAGCTTCTTCTTCCAGAGCTCGAGTTGGTGGCATTACACAGGTGCTTCCCCCGGGGCATCTCGGAGATGCACCCCCTGGACACACAAGCTCTACTCCGGATGAACATGATCAGGAAGGTGGGGTCCAGCTACGAGTTTTGTTATCCTGACCCAGCCCCTGTTGTCCCCACACCTGTTGCACCGGACCCTGATGCCCCAGCACAGTCACCAGCCCATGCTGCCATTCCCGAGTCACCACCTGCCTCGCCCTCCAGCTCTTCAGAGGGAGCCCCTCGCGGCCCTACCTCAATGGTAGGCACGTACATGTTAAACCGGAGGATTGATTTGCTTCTTCAGCAGCAGGCCGAGTTGTCCAGGCAGTTGACTGCCTTTTTCGAGCATTTTGGTTTCACCCCTCCTCCTCCTCCCGGCCAGTGATTCAGGGATGTCTTCCTATCCTTTCTTTTTATTTTATTTTTGTTCTACTATTTTCCTTCCTCTCTTTGTTTTTCTTTTTCCTGTTTCCATTTTTATGTCCATCTCTTTACTTGGCATTGAGGACACTGCCTAGTTTAGGTGTGGGGGGGTACATATTATGTCTTGCACTTATCTCTGTAAATGCCCTTGCTTGCCTTCTTGTCAAAATTTTGATGATTGCTTGTTGTTTGAAGTTTCGATCTAGTCCAGGATTTGATTGTCAATGAGCATGCCTGACTTGCTATTATGTCCCTATGGTGAGATTTGAGTCTTTTTTAGCCTTATTTTCTTCATCATTACATGCTAATTTTTCTTGATGTGGGAACATGAGAATTGCACCATTCCTGACTTTGCACAAAAATGCATGTGAACTCTTCATATTGTAGTATTCTAGCAAAATGATTTGGGCACTAGGATTTTGCCCCATTGGCCTTACACACTTGCCTACCCAGATTTTTTTTCCACTAGTGAACCCCTCTGAGCCTAATAATCCATTTTCTTTGTTAAACACTAACCCCCTAGCCATTAGCCTTTTATTTCTCTTGGACCTTATCTGCTTGAACCCAAATTGAGGATTAACTCTTGAGCTTGTTTATTATTAGTGACATATTGATGAAATGTTGTTGTTAGAGCCATTGTTGATGAAGCAGTTTATTTGTTCGAGAGTGATATATGCTGCCCCTCTTCTCTTAAAAAAAAAAAGAGAAGAAAAAAAGGTAGCACGCTTTTGCCTTGTTCCTATGACCTGGTGTCAAGAACAAAAAAGTTGAAGTTTCGTCCGCAATGCCGGATATTGAAATTCCTCCTACCAAAAAAAAAAAGAAGAAGAAAGAAAAGAAAGAAAAGAGAAGAGAGAGGGGTAGAGGACTCTTGATTATTGTTGTCTCCTGTTATGATGTTTGATGGATATTTGAGAAGTTTATGGATTAGCACTTGATCCTTTTATGAACAAGTCTCTTGAGTTGATTCTCGGTTCCTTAGCCCTTGTTTCCTTTTTTTCCTACCCCAACCATGGCCCCGTTATAACCTTGAATAAAGACCCTTTGATTGCTAGTTGCTACTTTATGCTTGTGGTTTGATTTGATTGATGTGCAAATTTATGGAATTGGTGCTTTTCTTTCATGTGCTTTGAGCGTAAACACTTAGCCTATACACTTGAGAGTGAGTGAGCACTTTTATATATTCCCCATCCGGTGAGAGCATTGTTGGGCATACTGGTTGTGCAATTGAGTTATTGGCATAATTGAGATGGATCTTGACTTGTGGTGTCTTTGTTTTGACTTGATGGCATGCTTGAGGGCAAGCATGGAGTAGGTGTGGGGGGATTGATATTCATCATTTTGTGCTTATATTTTACATGATTCCATGTTGATCCATTGTGGTGTCTTATTGGAGTATTTTGCATTTCAGGTATTAAAGTGAGTGGAAATGGAATTTGGCATGGAAAACATCAAATTGGGTGAATTTTGGAGAAGCTTCAGGTCGTGTGCCCATACGCAAGAGGAGTGGTCTGAGCTGTTGTACATAGGTTGATGCTGATGTGTTTCTAGTTTGAGTGCTTACGTGTCCGGGCGGCTTGCCTGATGATGTGGACGAATTTCAAGACATAATTCAAGATATATTGAGATCCTGGAAGACACCTTGTGGCTAGATACTTGTTTCCAAAAGAGAGAGATCAAGATTTGGCAAAGAAGGAAAGAGATTTGGCAAATAAGGAAACTTGGAAGTATTTGATGATTTCTTGCTTGCCACTTCTAGGAGGCTGCTGGACGAAAATTGGGACGAGGGAGAGGTTAAATTCATCTTGTTGTTGTTGGTTGGAGAGGACTTGGTTACTGGAGAATATCAACTTGGCCTGGAAGATGGGAGACGCAGCTGGAGACTTGGAGATTCTTGGAGTTCTATTTTCCTTTGCACATTGAGTTTTTCATGAATACTATTTTATGTTTTCTTCTTGTTTTCATGTTTAGTGAGTAGTTACGTTTATCTAGCTTAGGATTGGACCCTGTATTGGGATTGGATTGTCGTTGTGAGGCTTGATATGTTTTGAAGGTTTTATTTCCTTTGGCTATTAAGTATTTTCATGATTTCTATTTTTACGACATAAATTCTTATGTTGATTGATTATGATGCGCACGTAGTTGATTGGCTTAGGAGTTTTACCGTTATAATTAGATTGGTGTCCGTGTAATTGCACTTTAATCTAGTTTAGTAACAACTAGAGGATTAAACTCTAGGGAATCATGTGATCAATTGAGAGAATCACCGCATAGGTAGGTTTATCCCTTTGAATTAGGCTTTTCTAGGATTTAATGCAACCGGATAAGTACTTCTATGGTCGTACCTAGGATCTTAATTAGGTTAGAGAAGTGAACAACGGTCGTGCCTTGTTCACCGATTAAGTAAGGAAAAGTTGGTTACGGAGCGGTTGCGAAGTTACTATAACTAATTTATTTAATAGGCTAGGGGAATAATTGTCAATGATCAACAATAAATCCAATTCCAATCCGGCGAGTTCAAGTCCTAAGCTAGGTGTTTTTCATCATTTGATTTTTTAAAACTTTCCAGTGTGCGTTTTCTTCTTCACCTGCTTTATTTGATTTTGTTCTTCTATTTTATTTTATTTTCTTAGTATTAGTAAAATTCAAACCCCCCCCCCCCATTTTATTATTGTGGTTAATCATAGTTAATAATTCATTTGAATCCTTGTGGAGACGACTCTACTAATTACTATCTATTTATTTTCATAAGAGTAGAATTATTTATTTTTGTAGCTAGACGACAGCTATCAACGTACCCCTTGTCCCCCAAGTAAAACAAAATAACACTCAACCCAAACCCTAATTTGGATCAAAACAAGAATACTCAAGAAATTTTTGAAGATTTAAAGTGTTCTTGTATAAACCCCAAAATCCCAAACCTCTCAGTTAACACTTAAAATGGACTTTTGCAAGCATATAAAACCGATTAAAGCAATAAACATGGAATATCATCCAAATAACCACAATAGCACACAAGATTAACAAATAAAACCCTAACCCTAGAACTCTAAGCTCTTGGCCATGGTGAGTAGTTTGCTAAACTTGATAAAAATGAGTGTAAGTGGTACGATTGGGAAGCTATGGGAATGGGTAACACAAATTTGGAGCCAAAACACAAAAACAAACAAACTAAGACTACTAGAATAGATCAAACAGTGTACGGTGGGGGGGATGAAGAATAAAAATTATTTTTGTGATTTTTGATTTTAAAAGAAGGATAAATAGATCCAATTTCGGCTCTGATACCAAAAATATGCCATGGATCGAGGATTGGATAGATTTGTGAAGGATGAACAAGATGAATAAAATGAAGAACACAAACCAAAAAATAAAAGATAGGTTGAATACTCAAATTTGGATTCGACTAGCACATGGGTGCTCGACTAATCCCTTAATCGATATTCTATAGGTGCCTAAACGATCAAGCTCTTCCCCAAGCTTGAAAGGAATTATCCAACTATGGTGGAAATTCGAGTGTGACCTTCAAATGCTCTCGGATTGGAACCAAAGAGAAATTAGCTCAACATATGTTTAATTTCATTCAAAGGTGTCTGATACAATATTAAGGAGGCCATATATATAGGCATCCGAAATTACAAAGGTTTCAACAAATAGGGAGAAGGATTAAACAAGTGAGAAACCCTAGTCTAAACTACTGGGACGACGTGGTCCTTGACTACGCGATGCGCGTACGACGTGAAACGGCTCGCGTTGTATAGTTGGGAGACTAGCGTCGTAGGCAGCAATCTGGCTGGGAAAGGGGGAGGCCGAACAACGCGATCCTTATGACATGAGACGGCTAGCGTCATAGGTTGAGGATAGCGTCGTAACTTCCTTGGCTTGAAACCCGGACGTCGTGAGACTTACGACGTGAAGCTTGGCTAGCGTCGTAAGTCAGGCTAGCGTCGTAAGAGGTTGGCGTCGTAAGTCTCCCTGCGGGGTCCACATGGTGCTTCCTCTCTCCTGATTGTTAAATTGTCTTGTGCATGCATGCACTTGTTGAAATTACAACTTAAACAACTAAATATAATGTTCGATTTCCGGTGGCTGTTCCGGTGAGGGATTCCGGCCAACTTTTCGGTAATCGACATTCAGCTGCTTTCGATCAATTGTGGGCTTCCGGATCCATCGAAGTGGGTCCGAGGTCTTCAATTTGGATCAGCAGCTTCAGTCCCTTTTTCCCAACTTTGGCTTGGAGCATCTCTTCTTCAAAATCCCAATTCAGCAGCTCAGCAATTCTGGTCACGAACTTCTTCGTACATTGTTGTGATATCGGTCCCTCAGAAAATGTGGGAATCATCAGCGTCCTTGTTTCGGCTCCCATGCCACTTGTGTCCTATGTGCATGCATTGTTTCAAAGTTAAATACTCCCTCCGTCCCACTCCAAGTGTCTTGTTACTGTTGGGCACGGGAATTAAGGTAGAGTTGGTTTGTGAGTATATGGTGGGGTCCACATAGTTGTTGGAGGGGAAAATTATTTCTATTTATAGAAAGAAGACATTTGTAATGGGACATCCAAAAATAGTAAGTAGGACATTTGGAATGGGACGGAGTAGTAACAAATTTGTGATAATTTCAAAGTAAGATAGATATTGATTGAGAGTTGCACCTGTAAAAAAGCAAGGAGCTATGTCTTCCACTACCACCAGGAGGAGGAGATGCCATAGAAAGACGCCCTCAGTATCATATTTTGGTACTCCAACAATACCTTCAAGTTGCCCATAGTTCATGTTCACCAAAATCTTCTCCTTCCCACTTTGATTTTCTACATAATGCAGAACATCATTACCTGATCCTCTCTGCATCTTCATGAAATGCAGGGCTTTTTGCTTGAAAATTTAAAATTCTAACATATAGAACAATTCATACGATTGCAATAAAATAAGACAAGTCTTAAACTTTAATTACATAATTGTTTAAGACATGTATTGTACTATTATCTCATAAAAATCCATTGATTGTACCAACTGATACGCCCTATGTCAGAATAGAAAACGAAGAATTCAATCATGGAAGCAAGTTCCACAGACACACAACATATCTTTGTGTTTCTTGTATCTGGTCTTGCACCGACCGATCCCCATCCTTGTTCTCATGTTCATAACAACGTCTGCAAACAAGGAAACCACAGACATTGCGATCGACAAATGGCTCGCCATCAACAATAAATCCAACATTATGACCACATATCTTGTGACACCAGTTAGCAGTATGGAATATTGGGATTGAGTTATTCCCATAAGTATGGAACCGTCCAACCTCATATAAGTATGAATAATATAAAGCCCTAGGCGGCTGGTCTGAAGAGTTGAGGGCTGCTCAATGGTTTCATGTGCATCTCTTGTTTAATCAAATTTTCATCATAGTAAGTTAATTCACTCTTTCCTATATTCTCCCATTTTGTGACTCGCCAATTTGCAATTATTGTCTCAGAAATTGTTTTGGTGTTCTCACTATTTTCCAAACATAGGTTACAGTGTAGATATTCACTAACTATTCAATGGTATTTGCTTGCGGACTAGTAAAAAGAAATTAATGGTTGTGGCATAATAGTAGTAGTTCTTTCTTGGGAGAAAGGAAAAAAAAAAATAAAAAATATGAGTCGGTGATACTTGTTTCTGTCTGCCTCAAGGGATGAGGTCAGATATTGAAAGTGATGTCTCTACCATTCAAATTATTGTTTAACTAATAGCTACAAATACACTTGTTGGGGATTTATGCGATTTACGTATTGAATGTCCATACAATTATGAATATATATTTATGTCGTGTCTGCCTACTCTGGTCCGGAGACATCTTAGTTTCTGTACAAGATACATATAATCATATATATTCATGATTGTGTATATACGTAGATGGGTATAGCATCATTTTAGACATCTTGAATATTTAAATTCCCTTGCCAATGAACTGTGGTTTGGAAGTATATGGCAGATCAATTCCTGGTGGTCATTAGGGGGTCAAACAAATGAATACAGATTCATGAATTTTTATATTTTCATTATTGCCCGTTCGATCAGGAATTGAATTGGAATTCTGACCGTTCGATCCCAGCTTCATTTCATTTGTGTTTTCGTTCTATCCCAGCATCATCGATCCCAGCTTCCCACATTTCCATTTCATTTCATTTCGCTTTCTTCGTCGTAGTTGATTGTTCAATTGTTCTTCCCAAATCTCAATTTGATTATCAAGCCGTTTCCTCCGCCCTAAATTCCCTTCGTATCCCCGTCCTTCCATCTGCTTTCATCGCGCACTTGCGGTCTGCAGCTCCTCATTTTCTCTTTCTTCTGGAATTGTCTTGACGATCTTCCCGTTGTCCGTCTCTCGTGCTCGATTTACCGGCCGCCGCTTCCGCGCGTCTGGTGCCTCGTCGGCGCCGCCGTCCTTCGCCCCACCCACTTCCGGCCTCACGAAGTCGCCTCACCTTACTCCAGCAAACCATGAAATTGAGTGCCCTAATTTGCGGATCGGGCGTCACGAACTCAATGCCCAACAAACCCTAGCGATTCTGCCGCGCCGAACCACGAGTGACGCCCGCCGCGTATCTCCATGCCGAACCCGTCGTTGTCCCCACTGTGTGGAGTATCTCGGGCTCACGACTGGAACCCCAATTTTCCGGAACCCATCGTTCGCCGCCTCCTTGCCGAGACGCCAGGTTCCAATTCCTCCTACCGCGGCTGTTGTTCCCTGCCGAACCTCCTGTTCCCTGTTGGGCATGGTACGAAATGGCGCTTCCTTTTTATTTTCTGTTGCGGGATACTAACAGACCATTATAGGATTTAATTACTTGTGGTTTGAGCATTATCTGGTGTTGCTCCAAATTTATCGTTTTGATTGGATCGTTTTACTTGTGTGGGACTTTTACCATAAAGTGCTAATGTCAGTGTCTCTTTATGCCACTTTAAGAGCTTTCCTTCTTCGTTTGATATCCTGTAATCAATAATAAAGTTTTACTTTGTCTCAGGATCTGAGCCTAAGTATTTTGGAAGCTACAGAACCACCGACTCGGATTCTCTTGGGGCTGCATTGGATGCTGCTGGAAGGTTTCGTATCATGGTTGAGGCAAAGTTATCATGCAGCTGAGTTTATCCCATTGCCGTCGTAATCAAGTTTCTGTCATTGTATTCATGTTCTTTCCAATATGTCCCACGTTAGTCTACTGTTCTTGGAGCCAGCAGCAGATCTTGACTATATCTATCTAGGAAAAAAGGGGTTTCAATAGACACAATTGATGAGAAATTGTAGCATGGCTATAAGGAGGAGTTATTTCATTGATTATTAACTAATAGATTTTTTAACTTATAGATGTTTACTTCGTAGATTTCTTTCTAGGTTTTAGTGAGCTATGATATTCCCCTGCTTTATTTTACCTTGGCCATTACCCGGTTAGTTTACAATTTTGTTCTCTTGCGTTGTATTTGGTATTTTGCGTACATTACATTGGCCAATGTCACTCCTCCCTTGCCCTTGTTCTACGTGTGTGTATGCTTGGGCTAATGTTTGATTAAATTTCTTGTAGATATATTGATGTTCACGATTAACCATTCCTCCAGTCTTATGGTGAGCAATTCTACCCCTTCATTATTGAAGCTGCTGCTAACATCCAAACGGCTTTATCCAAAGCTAACTTGGCTGAAAAGGTAAAAGTTGTGGCCCCCTGCAGTTCTGATGCTTTCCTATCAGAATCTGGTCTGCCATCAGAGGTGGAGTTCAGGCCTGATGACAAAAGAACCATGCTTGAAATCCCGACATTTTTTAGCAGCAATGTCTTGTAACCTTAAATGTCTCCTCTGCTGTATTTCTCCATGCATGTAGTAATTAATTTCGAAAACTGTTTTGAAAGGTTTGATACATGATTGGTTTTGTCCTTTTACCTCAATTCTCAACCCCTATTGCGTGACTGGGCGAGGTGCAGATTCTGATTGTGATGGAAATGTTAGCTACCATCCAGTTTACTGCTTGTGACAAATTTACTCAATCTTGTGGTCGTTAGGAAATGGCATCCTTGGTGCAATGGAGGATTCTGTAGCTGCAGTGCAACAGACGATTCTTTAGCTGTGTATTTGGTATAAAATATCTTTCTACTTTGATTGATACTATTGTACTGATGAATCATCTTCCTTGGCAGAGAAGAGGAGTTGTTGATGGCATTGATTATGGATCCACTGGTGAAGTTAAGAAATTTGATGTTGCCCATATTAGGGAGAGGCTGGATAAATAAAGTATAGTGCTTTTCAGTAATCTGGGTTATTCAAGTTCAGGAGAAGTACTAAATTGCAAGTATGCTTAATGACTTTTGATAGGTATTCGTGTGCAAGTTTGCCATATGTCTGAAGTAAATTTCTTTAGGAACTCGAGAGTAGTTTCTCTCAAAGGTCTTGCATTCATGATTTACACACCCTATTTCTCTATTTGCATGTGATATCAAGGTTGTTAAAGATCGGGATTCTATATGAGATCGTTTTTCTCTTTGCAAGATCGGAATCGTAGGATCGAATCGGGATTCTAAGATCTTATGAAATTGCAATAATGGATAAACTCAATTATGCATACTAACAACTAAAAGTATTATTTTGTGTGTTTATGAAATCTTGCAAGTTAATTAATACAATACCATACAAAAACTTCACAATCAAACATAAAATATTTCCACATACATACATATTATATTTTTTTTACACATAATACAAGCTCTTAAGTTTAAAATTAAAAGAAATAAGTTACTTTGATCCCAAATCATAAAATACTACAAAAATTTTATGCGTTTAAGAGGGTAAGATCGTAAGATCGTAGAAGAAGCGTTTGAGGGAGTATGACCATAAGATCGTAACATTCTACTATTAGGATCGGGATCTTACTAATTTTAAGATCTACAAGGATCGGGATCGTTTTAGAGAGCTGTGATCGTAAAATCGTAAGATCTTAAGATCAGGATCGGGATCTTAACAACTATGTGTGATATTATACTCTGGATAAGAGGACCAGATGACCAACACTTGCTACAAATGCTTTTGATATGTAATTATGTATGTGAAAAGTTAGATTATTTTGTTTATGAGTTCTTTGATAAATGATTTTGCCTTTTATGTTGATTTTTCCCATTATTCTATATGATTTCGATTATGACAATATATCTAATCCCCGGTAGGGGGTCAATTTTGGACACGACCCGAAAACACGAACCCGGCCGACACGAACCCGATGCAGTTTTGGGTTTTTTGGGTTTAGTCTTTTTTGGTTTCTCTAATCCGAAATTCGACTTAAAAATTTTCAGGTCTTGTTCGGGTTTGGTATTTCAAGTTCATTTTGGGTTTCGGGTCGTGTTCGGGATTACAGATTTTGTGTTATACCCTTATTAACACCTGACACGAACACGACCCGAACTTGTAAAACCTGAAACACGACCGACTAACCTGACCGAAACACGACACGAACACGACCCGAAACCTGAAATTGACACCCATAATCCCCGGGGTATTTTGCAACTTCTCTTCATTTCAGTACTTATGAAGTCGCTGCTGCAGAGAAACTTCTTTGTGTCATTGATGGTCCAATTCTAGATGAAAGTTGGCGGCTTATTCGTTTTTTGTCTCTTCAAGATGCAGACAAGTTAATTCGTAAATGAGTTGAACAAAGTGAAACAACTGTCAACTATGTGAAAGCTATTGCTCAAGATCTTGCTTGTGTCGTGTATGATGAATCAAATGATGTTTCTCCCTTCCCAAATGGAAAGGCTTTGACTGATGCCAAAAAATTTCAAAATGGCGTTGGCTTTGACAGTGGGAAGGGATTTTGGTCTCATGAAAAAGGCTTCGCCATTGGAGGTCAGGAAAGACCAAGTCGATTAAATGGTTACCTTGCAAAGCTTGCTGCTGCGGCTTTTGTTTGCAGAGTATTCAGAAAAAAAATATACTACTTCTGAAAAATGCTTTGGTTGACTAATTGCTAAATTCTAGCTTATAGATAATTGGCGTCTGACTGATAATTAGTCAGGCTAACCAATCTTAACTCATGTCTGTATCCGGGCTTGCTTGAGAGTCATTCTAAACTTGAATATGAGTGCAGTGTACCTTGGGTTCACTGCGTTTGCTGCTTCCTCTGTTGCCCAAAGCATGGTGAATATTTTGGTTGGCTAATTCTTCTATTTTTCCAGGGTGGTGTTCAAAGAGTACATCTACTGAATGGCACTATTGGTGGAGTTTTACTGAAGGAATTGTTTCAAAGGGATGGATAGGTACAATGGTGGCAAGGTAATCCACATATAAGCTATTATCATGGTATATTTATGTCTCAAGAATTTTGTTGCATAAAACTGAGCAGGAGAGTAGGTGCCAGATTAGAAGGCACATGTCTTTAAAAAAAATCACACGAGCAGTTTCCGAATATTAAGTTGGTTATCTTACTTCTGTATGGTGTGTATGCATGTCAGTGATCTTTATGAAGGGATGTGAACAGCTCGGGTTACATATCTCGAAGGGATCAAGCAAATTTTGTTGCGTTTAGACCAATCTGGTGTATTGATAAAGAGGACAGAGGAAGAGGTTCGTAACCTCAATCTTTACATTATTTAAACCTCGTTTATTTACTTTAATGTTTGTCACTGGTTGCATTTGGTGCAGTTACTTCAAGCTTTGGATTCTTTCATAGTTGTCGAGAGAGAAGGTCATATTATTGCTTGTGGAGCACTTTTCCCTTTCTTTGAGGATAAGTGTGAAGAGATAGCTGCTCTTGCTGTTTCTCCTGAGTGTCGTGGAGAAGGGCAGGGAGATAAATTACTCGGTAAGATACGATTATTATATTTTTCCATGGACCTGTGTTTGTTGGATGGCTATGATTCCTTTGGCAATTGGTTCTTTTTGTTCAATTTTGATTTAGAGCTCTATTTCTTGATATATTGTTGCATTAGTCTTGAATGCATGCAGATTACATGGAGAAGAAGGCATCTTCCCTAGGACTGCAATCAATTTTCCTACTTACAACTCGTACAGCAGATTGGTATGTCTTTCTGGTTCAATCTCATGACCAATTTCCAAGCTGATTATTTTTTCAGTTTGTGACTTCCCTATTTAGGTTCAATTTTAGTATATCCCTCAAACATGAAATTTAGGTTTAAATGAGTTGTGTATCCGGTTTGATTGAGATTGTGGATTGTGTTTGGTCTGGGTTGATTGCGAAAGAGTAGCCCTTTCACTATTAACTTGAAGCACGCTTTATGTATACCACTTACCATAGTTTTAAGATCATAGTAAATGCCCCGCACTTTTTATCAGCTTAGATGGATGGTTTGCCAGTTTGAATTTTAGCCAGTGTGAATGTAAGCGCACGTCTCTTTCACTTTATGTAATTTGTTTATGTCTATTTTATTTTGGGTGTTTCACACTGCGATGTTTATTACAGCCACAATACAATATGCAGGCTTCAGGATCACAATATGACTGCCAAAGATGCATATCAGTATTTTGTACTCAGAGCTCAGGAGATAGCAATATCGCTCAATTGGACCCCAGTTAACTGGTCAGTGCTGATTTTAGTTTCCTACACAAAAACTTGAAATAACTTTTATATTATTTGAGTTTTAGACAAACCCTAAGCCCCTAATTATACACAATCATAATTTTGTTACTAAACAAAACCATTACGTAGTGTTGAAAATTGGAGCCAAATGAAGAGTTATTTTGTTGACTTCAAACTATGGTATAACAATTGCACAACAGTAATGTCTGATATCTAAGTTTGTTGATCCAGGGAAGAAACTTTCATCACCTTTCCAGGAAGTCTCAATCCCTGGAGTGTGGTACATAATTGGTGAGTATCTTGTTAAAATAAACAGAGGAATAAAATGTCAAATTTACAAATGGTTTCCAACTCTCAGGGCGTGATTTTTTTTTTTTACATGATAAAATACAGGTTGCAATCTGGTGTTTGTCCAAAAGCTGTTCCAAGAGATTTTAGATGCATTTTCAGTAACCAAGGGTATTGGTATCTTTGACCATTTAGATGTACCTTGGGAATCAGTCTATTATACAGACCCATTAGAAGGGATAAGTGATGTTTCAAAAGAAAAACTTGTGCTGGGTGGCATTGCTACGTCTTATCGTGTTTTCAGTATTTGAGTCCTGGCTTGTGGCAGAGCACTTAAAGGGCATCTTTCCTTTTATATATTGCTACTTGTATTATCTAGGATCTACTGATATTTTCACTATTTAAGCATTTGTAATATAAATTAAACCTATATGGTTTTTTAAATCCATGTATTACCCATTTGTTTTTGTTGCTTTGCGGGTGTTAAAAAAATTTAGCTCTAAATAAACTTTATATTGTTTGATTTTGGCTTCATCAACATTACATACTTGCCTTGTAAATTAAATATAACTTAACTTCTTTGAACGTAATAAGTATCATATAAGAAACCGCGTGCAGTTGACTTGCCTTGGCTTTGGAGATCTGCTATATCATATTGTGTTTCAATGCTTGTTTCAGCTATCGCTCTGAAAATGTGTCTGTACTCTGTAGCCATTATAGTTCTATCTTACTTGCAGGATACAGCTTGGGCAGCCTTCAACTGTGAGAGTTGCTGCAAATCTCGTCAGATTATTAGCATACAATAATTAGGTTTATAAACACTTTCCTTGAATTTGCAACCGCTCTTTTCAATTGACTGCACTAAATATTCTTGTAGTTTAATGAAAACTCCAAATATGAAACTTTGCTTTTTAATCATAAATGTGAGTATGTGCATTATGTTAACATCTATAATCTGATTCCAAGAAAGTGCCCGACTATATCATTAGCTGATTGTATTATCTTTTCTGAAAGTCATGCCGGCTACTAATTTTGCAGAATATGCTGCAAACGGGAATGATTGTCGGGGGATGGGATAAATATCAAGGTGGAAAAATTTACGGAATACCACTGGGAGGAACACTTTTGGATTTGCCTTTCACTATTGGAGGTGTGCTCCTATCATATGTTTTTCGCATTTTCCCTTTTGCTGAGATTTTCAGTTGTCCTTACAAAGTTGGTTCAATGATAATTCTATTCTTTTCCTATATTTTTATTTATGAAAGTTTCACTTAATTACCAGATTTTGTGTTTTGCGCCCATGCCACATTTAGTAGAAGACAAATTCTAGATAGAATTATTTTAATAATTAATATATTCTTTTAATTCATCTATCTTAGACCATCTCTATCCATGAGCTTGCAACATGGGACCCAACCTCCACCTCATTATTGAGGAAAAAAGAAAATTAATAATGTAAAGTGGTCTCTTGTGCTTGGTCGACCAAATTGAATATGAGACCATTGGGTCTCTTATCTCTTGGCCAATGGGAATGTGACATTTGTCTCATTCCCATTGGTCAACTAAAATTTTAAACAATTTCTATTAAAATTATTATAACTTTTATATTTTAAAATAAAAATAAATAAAAAATATACTATATTTTATAAATTTTCATTCTCTACAAATAGAGACCACTCTTGCTATACTTTTGTTAAATATATAATATATCAATTTTGATATATTTAACTCATTTTCAAATTTTTATAAAATAAAAATAAATAAAAAAATATATTAATATTTTAGATTTTTATTTGTTATAAATAAGATAAATATTTTATATTTTTGATACATTAATTTTTTGTATATTTCAACATAATTTAAAATTATATAAATTAAAAAATAATTATATACTTGTGGTTGGATGGTTGGATGGTCATTGATAGAGTATGTAAAATTGGGATGGTTGGATTGAGTAAATAATGATGAGTTGGAGGAGAGATAAATTAATTAAATAATGAGATGGTTGGATGGTTGGGTGGTTGGGGTGGCCATGGATAAAGATAGCCTTAGTCAATCAGCTAAAAAGTCTTACCTTAATCAAAATAACTCAACCATTTTGAGTTCTCCACTCAATCAAGGATTGACAATGCATTGAGCTCTATTCTATTCACCAGTCTATAGTGACTTGATGAAGTATTTGTCTTTTCCTTAAGTCCCATATTTATGATAAGTTTAATTGGCATCTCAGGATCTGGCTCGTCCTATTTATATGGTTAGCTTGGAAGGAAGGAATGACGCGAGATGAAGCTGAGGTTTGTATATTATGATCTATATATGAAGTTTTAATTCAGAAAGATCTTTTTCTCTCTTCCTTTTGGGGAATGTGGCAATTGGAAATACATGCTTCGTACTTGGCCTAATATGCATCAATTGAAGGCTGACAATTATGATTAAAAAACAAAGTAGTAAGTGAACCGCCATTAGCTGAGTTTAAGATCCATAGAAATTGAGAAATAGAACACTTTTTGATTTTTTCAATTTAATATTACTGTAAATATGCACTATGAAAGTTCAAATTGGGCTTTATAATTAATATCACCAAAATTTCTTCTTGTGTCAAGAAATGATATATACACGCCTCTCTAGCAACACTCTTTATATTCTGAAAACTCGTGTGCTTATATTTCCTTTATTGTATAATACTACTCCCTTCTCTTCAGCATTCTCATTTTAGCCTGTCGCAGATACAAATGCGATACAAATGTTGCCATAAATCAACATACGAAAAGATTAATCATTTAAAAACACAAATAAAGGTACATCTACATCTAAATAAGTGTGTACGTACGTATGCATGTATGTGTATATATGTATATATCTTTGCAAATAAGGCGGAGTATCACTTCAACAACAAGTTTTTTTACTAAGCTTACACTTGTGACAACATTCGGTAATAAACTAAACTTCTTTGAACATAATAAGTATAATATAAGGAAACCATGTGCACTCATCTAAAATTATTTCTTCTTTTTCCATCGACAATTATACATCCAAAATAGGGCAGTAAATAGGCTGTGAGAAAAAAAAATAAAAGGGTGCCGCTTTCAATGATTTGGTTTTAGAATTGTATATATTGAGTAACTTTGATTTAATTTAACACAATACAATAATTTTATGATTGTATACAATAAACTCCTGTACATAATAATTTGGTTTTAGGATTATATACAATACAATAATTTTTTTTTTATGAATTCTTTACAATAGAATTCAATATATAAGATTTTTTTCTCATACGAATTCATGGATCCTTAGCCGAATGGCCTGTTACCCTTTCACAATCCTAAAACCAAATCATTTTGTTATCATTTTTATGCAGTTTAATCCCCATTTATTTATTTTTTTATTTTTTATTGATCTTTTTTATTTTAACAGTTAAATTTGCTACGTTAATTATGTCCTTTTTGGGTTTGTCTCACTTTAGGTATATTTGAAAGGTTTCGTGGAATTCTTCATGAAGGAGAAATAGATAAATGTGTTCAGTTCTTAATTGAAGGCCTCTTGGCTTTGCGAAAGGCGAAGTTCTAGGCGAGTTTGAAATTGGACGATGCCAGGAACCTAAATTCACAAAATGTGAGTTGCTTCTTATATACACTCATTAGAATAATATGCTCAATCAACTCAACTATTGTATGAATTCAATTTCATTCAGGGGTACCCGGCTGTTTGACCTGAATTGGATCTGGTGGAGCCGGAGGATCAATTGACTCATGCAGTGTCCCAAGATAATGAGATAGATCCTGAGATTTTAGATGGGTATACACTGGCCTTGACTAACTCTTATTATTTTCATTTTTGCCTTGAGTAACTGTTATCTTATTACTGTTCTTTTTCCTGCTCTCCAGATATCTTTAAGCCGGACTCCCAATATTTAGAAAATGAGCAGCGATGCGAAGAATTGAAAAAGCAAATACTGGGTGAATAGTCTAAAGATGAAACAGCAGAATCGGATTCTGACGCAAATTCGGAAGATGAGGACAATGAAGAGACTGAGGAAAAGGATGAAGAGGAGATGAAAATAAAGGATGAGACGGAGACAAATTTGGTCAATCTTCGAAGAATGATCTATTTGACGATCATGTCAAGTGTTGATTTTGAAGAAGCAGGGCATAAATTACTTAAAATCAAACTGGAGCCTGGCCAGGAGGTTGGAATTGCGATTCTCTAAGACAGGCATTTTCCATCTTTTTGTGAATATAACGGGTATAATCCAATCTTTTGCAGTGTGCGTTGATGCATGGAGTTTTTTTTATTGGCTAGAGATTGAACACAATCTTTTGACAATGTTACATACATTGTCTTAAATATCCTCGAAATTTCCGAAATTTCGACTGAAATTTCGGGTTTCGAAAACTTCTTTGAACACACTAAGTATCATTTAAGAAAATCACGTGCACTCACCTACAATTATTTCTTTCTTTCTCCATGGGTAGTTGTACGCCCTAAATATGTTGTGCATCGCACAGCTTTTTAGCTAGTATATTTATATGAGCATTGCAGGCAATGGAATATATATTGTGTCTTCTCTTCTCACATGACCGAGCTTTTGAATAAGTCAATTATAGGGTTCGAGATATCAATTTCAGGGCTGTCGTTCTTTTCTTTTGTCTCTAAATATCGAGTATTCTTGGTCATGTTCGAGTCCCTGTTCTCTGCAATATGGTCTTTTTATTTAAAGGAGTTTCTGGATAAAAATATATAAACATATCTATTTTCCTTATATGGACAAATTGGTATTGACGAGTAGATGCTTATGTGCGGATTATGCGGATTACGTGGATTATGCGGTTGAGGGGCAGCAGGACCATGACGAGTCTCTAGCGACGAAACTCGTCCCCTCTGTCACAATTTAATTAAATCTAGGTTGATTAACCTTAACTGTGTGGAATGTAAGTCTAACCCCTAGTCTCGCCTGCAGGCTTAGACTAGGGCACCGGTGCTATAGGTTTAGATGATCATCCAACATGAATTTGCAGATTATGCGGATCATGCGGTTAATGGTGTCCTCGTCAATACTAATTCACTATCATTATTAATTTTCGCGGTTGTGTTGTTTCTTTTGTGTTGTCCTTGTGGAACTGTGGTTAACTTACCAGTTTATACTGAGTTTTGTGTGTGGGAATCAAGTTTTTATTTTATTTTAGTTTTCCCAATAAAATCATCTTTCAAATTCATAATGTCTTTTGCGCTATAACTATTTTTGAAACTATTACGATGATGCATGATTTGAGAATAAAGCTTATGTTTTCTAATTAGAGCCTTAGCATCTCTTGATTGATTTGTGTGTTATGGTATTTTATCCAAGAGATGTGGCGGTAGCATCCCCTTTAATTTGGTGTTTTAAATTTGGGGGTGTTACAGATCTGACAGACCTGATTTCAATGTTCTTCAAGGTATTCCCCTAGCAACCAAATGTAATAACTTAGTAAGAGATATTTAGCATCCCATATACCAATATGAACTTTCGCGAACACGAAATATTCCATATGTTTACATCACTTAAGCGAACTCTTCGATAATGAACTCATTTTCAACATTTACCTTGTAAGGACGAATGGCCAACCGAGGGAGTTTAGAGCAGCAATAGAGGAGCAGGGTAATGGGGAGTAGCCGCATTAGGTGGAGGAAGGATCGAGCGCGAGGGGCGACCGGGCGAGGACGGAGCAAAAACGTGTCGGCATTGGGCAAATAACGGTGGAGGTCGTCGGTGGCCTCCGGAATTGTGGAAGAGTTGCACAGGGACGAGCGGCGCTGGAAGCTTGAAGACGAATTGAGGGTTTGGAAGGATGAGCGGGCGCGGATGAGTTGAAATTAGGTTGAGATTTTTAGGGTTTACTATTTGTTATAGGTTAGTATTTAATTGAAATATAAATACTTCCTCCATCTCAGCCAAAAATCCAAAATATTATATTGGGCTTTTTATTATCTTTATTTAATTTGGATCAAGTTTTTATCCTTGTTATGCACGAAAAAATGTAGTTGGGATCTTATTAGATTCGTCTAATCTTGTAGTTTTAGAATATCAACTTTTTATAATTTTATTGTACAAAATTTAAATTATTAAGCGTTAAAAATGTGCATTAACAAATGTGTCTAGGCCCAACGGGCAACGTAGCACTTTCTATGAGATGGAGGTAGTATATATTTAAAAATTAAATTCAGTTTAGTAATATTATACGATTCAGCTCGGTTGGGTAAAAAATCCTAGAAAAAAAAATCAAACCGAACTGAACAAATATATGTGTTTAGGTATTTGTATTCGAAATTAACAACCCAGTTAACCGAAAATTCGATTCGGTTTGAATTTGAATTCTAATCATCGATTTTATTTATTGACTGCTTTTCTTTTTAATGATACTCTTCCAATTTTTCTCTTGCTCATAAACTCATAGTCACACTCGTCATATTTGGCACTTTCATTATATAAGTTATATATAATTAAATTTTTTTACAAACAAATTAATTTTCTTAATTTATTCACCTAAAAAAATTAATTTCTTAAACAGGAAAATTAGGAGAATTATAAAATACGCTATAAGATAAAAGATTGCTAGGAAAAGATAAGGCGCCTGTTTGGGAATTAGCTGTTAGTTGTTAACAGATTATGTGAGTAATTTGAGTAATAAATTAGTTAAAATTAGTTCTTTGGCAGTTTTGAGACAAACTTTTTTGTCTAAATAATCTAATTCCAAAATACTGCTATTTGTAGCGGGTTCAAAAATAGGTGATTGAACACTATTTTAAGTTATTTTGTGTTTTAAATAAGCTAATTTATCTTACATTGACCAGAATAAGCTAATTTTATTTAGCTTATTTGCCAAACAGGGCCAAGACGTTTTAAATTTTCATTCACTGCTAGTTCTAATTCTTTGAAATTTCACCAATTTAATAAAAAAAATTATAATTTTTTTTTATCAGTCAAGCATGTGACTATTTATTTTTATTCGCTTGTAGCCTGTGGACAACTCAGAGAGTAATGAAAAAAAGAGTGGGTATTATATAAACAAAAGCATTAATTTTTTAAAATCGTATCAAATGAATAGTTTATTTTTAAAATTCATTCAAATTTACGAAAAATAGTTTCAAAATATAGTCCACACAATCTTCAATATAGGATATTATAAACTACTATTTAACAGGGTGCATGGAACACTAGTTTCTATTATTTTCTTTGGGAGTTAGTTCAATTAGTTTAATTTAATAAATAGTTTTCAAGGATTTGCAATTTTTTGGATCAGTTATTACACCTACATATTTATCAAAAAAAAAATTTATTACGCCTATATTTGTCTATTTATGGGTTTAACAGAAAAAAAATGCCTTAATCTAGATTGTCACGGAGTATTTGGTTTGTGATTTACTTATGAATTCTCTTCAATAGCATATAAATACTAATATTTTTTAAATAAATCTTATTATTTAAAATTACGATCAAATGTAAAATTATTTTACTTAAGATTTGCAAAATAATTTTTTTTTTTTGAGGAAAAAAAGCATTGTATTCCCAACAAAACCAAGTGTACTTTTACAGAAACACAACACCCGCAGCCCCAAACAAAACAATACCATATCCAACAAATCACAAATTAGCAAATTCCAGTAGACATCATCCGGGCCTTACGAGTCTCCATCATTGAGCTTCAGTTATCGTGTAGCGTCGTCATGAAACGCCCTGCTCACCGCTCTGTCCAGTGTCCACCTCCACTTACTCAGCATACCTTCAAGTTCAGTATACTTGACTCTCTGTTCCCGCTAGATCTATTGACGGCGTCGAACACATACTCTTGCAATCAGAATGAGCGATCAAAAGGATATGCGAATGATGTTAAAAAAGACACTCCAAGAATTTGCACGGATAACACATCTCCCCTACCGAAGGAGTCATAACAGGTGCGTCGAAACAAAGGGGCTCAACAGAAGAAACGAACGCAGATATGAAAAAGGTTTGAAAAAGGTTAGGGCAACAGTTTATGAGAAGAAAAGGACCATCTATGCATTGCACACAAAGCAATCCTAACTAATGTAGTGCGACTTCCTATCCTCTACAAATAGAGTGCCAGAACAGTTTACAATTGATGCAGAATGCGGGGCACTCCTCCATTTCCCCACACCAAATAAACAAGCTACATTCTCACTTAAGCAACCCCTGTGCAAAACCCATTCCCAACACAATGGCCAATCCTACTCGAGAGTAAAACCTTCAACAATTCAAGTCCTGCTTTCCCTACCAAGTGTTTCTTACCTTCTTTTCTTCCTCCCTTTTATATATATATATTTTTTTTTTGATAATTTTCTTTTTTTTTTCTTCTTCTTTTTATTTTTTATTTTTTTTTTCTTCTCTCTATCTATCTACCAAGATTTGCAAAATAATTTACTTTTTGATTTCTCTTCAATTGCTTAAATACCAATATTTTTAAATAAATTTGAATATTTAAAATTAGGATTAAATATGTAAAATTATGTAAATAAAGTATATTTATCAGTAAGTTCGGTATATACCGATATACTCAACTTTTGGTATATTCCGACATATCGGTATTAGGTATATATCAACATACCATACCTTCGGTATATACCGTCATACCGAATACCGTGGTATATACCGAAGTTCGGTATAGTAACGGTATACCGCGGTATCAAAAAATTCATACCGTTACCGTACCGAAATACCGAAATGATACCGTACCGAAAATTGCGGTATACTGTA
The DNA here is from genome assembly GCA_030278955.1 of Hygrophila difformis. Lineage (NCBI taxonomy): Eukaryota > Viridiplantae > Streptophyta > Magnoliopsida > Lamiales > Acanthaceae > Hygrophila > Hygrophila difformis. The sequence continues at coordinate 33,304,535 of JAOANR010000010.1, read as the reverse complement.
AATTTTGGCATTTTGGGTATTTTTTCGGTACGGTAGGTGCGATATGCGGTATTTGCGTTATTTTCCACACCCCTACATGTGTGTTATTGCTTATGAGTTTATTAAAGTTTCTTATTGCCAATTTTCTTAGCACATGGAACTAAGAGCAAATGGACAGGCCATACCTACACAAATTAAGTCCAACAAGTTGCAGCCGGTAACAACAGCCCACAATCCCATTCCAATAGGAGATATGAAGGCCCAGTCGTGGCCCGACCAAGATATCCATATAATATGCACACGTGCGACAGTCCTGCATGTCGCAATGTCCGACCAATTCACCTCCAATCATTTCTCACCTCCAACTCCTCGCGCGTCTCACTGCATTCAATTTGTAATCCAAAAAGTTCGTATAATAAATAGACCCTCAAACATTATCAATTTCATCTTTGAACATATATGAAATTTGTGTTTGCTTATTGCTTCCATTTTCTCTCAAAGATCTCATAGAGCTTGAGGAAGTTGAAATCCTCATTTCGAGTGCAAACTCAACACTCATCGTGTCTAGACTTAGCTAGGTGCACCTCTTTGGAATCCGAAGAAATTCCGGAGTTGAATCCACCATTGTTAAAGGCTTGAAGAAGACGGGGAACTTAGCTTGTTCATCGTCTCGAAATTGCGTTCTTTGATTTGTAGTTTCCTTATCCTTGATCTTTGTTTTTCTTTAGCTATTCGATTCCATTGATCGATCCATAGCAAAGTGTTTGAGGCATGTGGCGTTTGTGTGAATTGGAAATCTTGGTGCTTTAAATGCATGGTGCTTGGTAGGGGTGTAAACGAGCTGAGCCGAGCTCGGTTATATAGAAGTTCGGCTCGGCTCGAGCTCGAAGCTCGACGAGCTTTAAAAAATGAGCTCGGCTCGAGCTCGACACAATATATTGAAGCTCGAGCTCGGCTCGAATGGCCAAAAAAGCTCGACATAAATTTCAGTTTTTTGTTTTTTTTTTAACCGGGTATCCCTAGACCAAATTGAACTCAAGACTAAAAATTTTAAATTATTCAATATTAAGCTTAAAAACTTGAAAGAGGGAGTTCTGTAGAAATATATTATTAAACTATTCATAATTCCTTATAATAGTCCTATTTCGGAAGGAGATTGGGATTTAGTTTTTTTTTATTTAGTGTTAATTATAATAAAATATAATGTACTATATTATTAAATAAAAGCATGAGTGAATTTACTGTTGGACTTTCTCTTCCTCACATTTGTTAAGAAATAAAATATACTATATTTTTAAGAAAGAAATAATATATATAATACTTCCTCCATTTTTTAAAGATAGCTACAGACCCACTCAGCACGCAGTCCAAAGCACATTTTAAACCATTAATAATTCAAATTCGGTACATGTAAAAATTCTAAAAGTTCGATATTTAAAATCTACAAGACGAGACGAATCTAACAAGATCACACATGGCTATATTTTAACTTGTATAACCATGATAAAACTTTAAGTCAAAGTATATAAGTGAGCAGTACTCATTAGTCAACAGTAGCTAACAAAAAAAAATGGAGGGAGTATATTGGAAAAAAGGCCAATATGGTCCTTTATTTTTACAAAAAAAAACGGAGGGAGTATATTGGAAACGGAGGGAGAAAACTTTATGTTTAATTAAATGCCCGAATCCAAACATAACCTATAAATCTTACAGCATAAAATGCAGTGAATAATTAAGCACATCATACAAGGTAAATTAAGATCAAAAGAATGAATGAAGTTCTGCCCCATTGAGCCACAACTCTGCTGCTTAAGATACCTCTTAATCTAAATCTAAATCGTCACTTATTAATTACTATTAATCTGCAGTTGCCAGATTAACTTGAATTGGAATTCGGAGGTATATATCGACAAAAAAATAAGCAGACACACAATGTACCCGAGAAGGCCAGCAGTGACAACAGGCTTTAATTTCATGTGGAATCCTTCCAGCATTCAAGAAAGTATGCTGCATTGTTGTTGAAATACTTTTCAGGCTATTGTTGAAAATGCTAGCTTGTTGTTTTTAACACAGTAGGCAGCATAATTCTATTGCTTCTGTTGAAATCAAAATTCAGCACCATAATAATTGTCAGGAGGACTTACTTATATAAATAGGAGGCAATGCCCAGTAGAATGCACAAGAGAATGATATCAATACAGAAGTTCCTGCTAGACCTCACCTGCGGTTAATTTATTAACTCATCATTATTTAAGGTGTGCTATTTACTAGAGGAGGAAGATTTCAAATTAAACCTCAGAGTGAACACATACTATATATATACCTCATTGAGTGTCTCCTTCAGCCTAACATTTGTGCGTTTGAGATCACTCGATGCCTTTTCCATCTGAAAGCCACCACCGATCGAGTAGGACGACACTATTATTCATGAGTTAGAATATAATTAACACATAGTAAATTATTAATGCTTATATATTTATGAACTACCGACCTTAGTTTCCATTTCATCCATTAATGGGACTTGTCTATCCAGTTCCTGAAAAAAAGAAAGAAAAATAGGTGGTCACTTAATTTCCGTCGTTATGTAGAAATAGCATGGATTGAATGTTGAAGAAAGATGTGCAAATGCAATAAATATTAGAGAAAATTAAGAAACTGATGAACCTCATTCATATCCTGTGCCAAGTTCTTTAATGTATCCAGACCCTCTGAGATTACGTCCAATCCTTGGTCCTGCAGCAGCGTGAGCCCACAAATGCTCGTATGAAATTATAGTATATACTACTCCTGAAGTATATATATGTATATATGAAGGACGAAATAAGAGCGATCGAGGGATGATGAGGACAAGCCTGCTTCATTTTCCGCATCTCATATTCTTGCTTAAATTGAGTTGCTTCTTCAGATTGCTGAAAATAATTGCTATCGAAATGTCCATCTGACATCGATGTACAAAATGATCAGATGAAGCAAGCCTGTGCATGCTGCTTGTAATAATAAGAACAAAAAGTGATTGTAGTAATAATCACCTCCGCGGGAATCAAACTTGATGTTTTTATGAGAGGATGAAGCTCCCCAGTTTTGTTTGTCAGCACCAGAAGTGCTTCCATCTGCAGCTATTGCTTCGATTCTCTCCGGAAGCGTGAGGACCAAGTCCGCGCGAGCTTCCAGTTCTTCTTTCGAAAGCCCTTTCACCTATTCCAAACTCATCAAAAATCAAATATTTATTACTTCTGCCCAGTTGAAATTTATTTCACGTCATGTGAAATTATTATAGACATGAGCTAGGTAATAATACACGTATCATTACCAATTGATTTTGAGTTTGAAGCGTTTGGACCTTGTCTAATATTTACATTTACTATACTTTTTTTTTTTTTTTTAAAGTTAGGGTAACAACAATATAATGGAGATGGAGGTAGACGAGGACGACCTTCTTTTGCGCGAGTTTTTGGAGCTTAGGCACCTCATCCATGAGCCGAGCTTTCAAGCGCCGGACCTCAGCATTCATGGCCACTACGCGTGCTCTATTAGTCTCGACAGCCGCCCTCTCCGATTTCTACCGTTGGCAAAATATGATAATGCTTAAAAACCATGATGCACTACTACCATAGCTAGTTTTTACTAGTACTTACAAAATAAAAAATGTGAGTAGTATAATAATGACATATATATGTTTGCAATAATATAAGGACGACCATCATGGCGGCATCAATTTGTGATTCGAAAGCGGAGTAGAGGCGGGCGAATCCGTCGTTTGAGTTAGCCGTGGCAGCAGCCCGCTGCTTTTCGACATCGTACTTGTCGTACTTCTTGCAGATCTGATCAACCCTGAACAGAATATCGATCACGCTCATTTTCTTGGATTGTTTCTTCGATGGATATGATGATGATGATGATGATGATGATTCGGGGTTTCAGCCGGGAGGTAGGTAACAATGCAAGAAGAAAACGACGACGACTTAGAATACATCTTTTTAATTTTGGGTAGTTTGGCAATGTCGGAAAGGGAGAGGTATACCTTTAATGGCGGTAATGGAACTCTCCCTTTCCTACGGTGACTCTTCTTTTCTTCTTTTAACTAAAATCGCTTTCAACCAATTGTCAATTTGTCATCATCTCTCCTTTCAATTTTATTAATTTAGCACTATAAATTGGAAAGACATTATTTTTCTACAATGTTTTCCATAGAAATTCATCACAATTATGATAAGCCATCAAATCATCAAATAAGGTTGCGCGCAAAAGTGAAAGGTAATTGTTTTTTTTTTTAAAAAATAATAATTTTTTTAATTTACTAGCACACCCGCCCGCGCATTGCGCGAGAAGTAAAATTTATATTATTTTAGAAAAATAGGATAATAATTTAAACATTCAAATATTTTATTTTCTAAACTTAATTTGGTCATGTCCATTTCCGACTACATATTATTAAGAAAAAAGGTGAGAAAAACAATGATAAAAAAGAGAGACCGTGCCATAAGAATGTAAAGTAAAATTTCCCGGAAGTGAATATGGTGTTGTTGACTGTCCCTGCAGAATGGTTGTAGGAGCTTTTATTTGATGCGCGCGACGATTTATGTGATGTTTAGATAATGGGTTATGGATTGCATAATTATGTCATGATTAAGTAATGGAAAACAATAATGCTCTCAAACATCACAAAAGTTATACTTCTCATTACGCCTGCACATGCAGACAGAATATTGTCCGCACGCTAACTATATTGAAATATCCCTACCAAAATGTTCATAAAATAAAAGACTGTATGATAATTATTCACCATAATTTACATGAGATAAACAAATTGTTAGAGCACATTTTACATTATATAGGATGAATGTATTTCACCTTAAAAATTCAACATAAAATTTATGATATACAGGCCAATATATTTTTCTAATTTTGTTCTTAACTAATTTAGACAATAATTAATTTAGTTTTACATTACTTAAATAAAATTAACAAATCTTTATCTTCTATAAATGAATAAAACTAAATTTATAATACTAAGGGAGTATATTCAATCTGGACTCTATAGGATTTTTAAAGACTTTTAAAGTTGGGGTGTATTCAATTTAGATTTTAAAGAGTCTTTTAAAATTTTGAGGTATTCAATTCAGATTTAAAAAAATCTTTAAAAATCTAGGTGTATTCAATACAGATTTTAAAAAATCTTAAAAAATTTTGAGCTATTCAACAGTCCATAAATTTTAAATCTTTGTAGATTTTAATGGATTCTTTTAAAATATAACTAAACAAAATCTATCCAAACAATCAAAGATTTTTAAATACGGATAGTTAGGGTATCCACTCCATGTGGCCATGTTCGCTGATGACTCCCAAGAGCTCTTATCGACGGAGTCGTTTGGCATCTCAATGTCGACAAAATATAGATTAAAAAAAATGGAGAAGAATAAATGTATAAATGAGAAAATGTAGAGTCTACACAAAATCAATCAATTTTATGTGGAGTTTATGTATTTTCCAAATCCACCAAATTTTTTAAATCCATAAAGGTCTAAATTGAATACACCCCCTAAATCTTCAAAAACATTATTTTGAATGCCTAATTTATAGGGATGAAATCGGTACGGATACGGTCGGATAGTGTCGGATAATGATATTATCCATATAATTATTTCAAATTCGGATCGAATACGGATGGGCCGGATACGAAAACGGTTTCGAATATTTCGGGTTACGGATATGGTACTGATACAGGACGAATATATAACGGATACGGATTCAATCGGATACAAATTATTGGATAATTTTTTATAATCTTTTTTTAAAATTTGATAACTTTAATTAAAATTACCTGATAATTTGGTATTTTTTTAATTATTGATAATTTTTAATTAATAAATAATAATATATTAATATATTTGAATATCCATATTTAAAATCCGGATAATATCCTATCAATTTTCGGATACGGTCGGATATTTTCGATTACGAATACGAATGCGAATATTAAAATACGGATTCAGATTCAGATACGAATATTGAAATATTTGGTCGGGTAGTGGGATGCAGATTTGGATTCGAACATAACCGGATACGACATCAGATCGGTCGGATATTTACCCTACCGCTTTCACCCCTACTAATTTAAGAAAAGCGAAATAAATCTTTTGAAATGAAGGAATACGAAAAAATCTATATGTTCTATAAATAAATAAAACAAATATATCTATATCTTCTGTAGTCTAATTTAATAATATAATAATAGAGTAATACATTCGATTTATACGTAATAATTAATACTGTACTAATCAAAAGTGCACATAAAAGTATATGGGAGGGAGTGTATATTAACATTTTATAAATAAATAAAATCAATTAATCTTTATCCTCTATAAATAAACAAAACAAAATTTTCTAATACTAAATTTTCGAAAACACCATTTGCCTAATTAAAAAAAGCCAATTAAATCTTTTGAAATCAAGGTATACGAAAAATCTAAATCTTGTATAAATAAATAAAACTCATAGATCTATATATCATATATCCTAATTCCATACTATAATAAATCGTCAAAAATATTATATAAATAGATTATTAAGTTCGACTTGATTAGTAATAATTATACTTTGTCACAGAAAAAATACTCACGAAATACATATAATGTTGAATGAAAGATAATTAACTAAAATTATTAATTATAATATAAATAAAGTAAAATCATTTTGTACACAAAATCTATTAATTAAATGGTATAGCTCATTTTGAATCAATTAGTGATTGTGAAATAATTAAGTATTCTCTATATGTATTGACAGTAAAATATATAGAAAGGCTAAAGCATAAAAGTAAATCATACAAATATATATAATTGACAGAAACAATATACAGAATACATTAAAAAAAATGAAGATACATAAAGAAAATATTATTTTTTAACTCATCACAACCAAACATTACATCAGAAATTTTTTTTAAGGTTAGGCATAATATTTTCGAACCTAATTTTGTCCTCTAATCAAGCCACATAACGTATAGAATCACAGAAAAATACATCATAAATTGTATTAAAAAAATTCTGAATTTGAATAACAATGTATGTGATTGTAGAAAATCCACTGTCATGTTAAGAGAATCTCAAAGCCATCTTCATCCCAGTTCACATTTTTCTTGTCCCCCGAATGTAGATTATAAAAGCATTCGATCACATCCTTGCCAAGTTCTCTTTTTGGGAAGAAAATTGATGTACATGACTTAATCCACTCTACCATTCAATATTATCAATGGATATCCCTGCAATTATAAATGGAAAAAAAATCAATATAAATAAAAGAGACAATATTCAAATTTTTCTTCTTCCCTGAACTGTCCCATGACTTCTTATATGAAGAGAATCTTTGATAAACGCATATGTGCTGTATGGAAGATATATTTTTCCTTAAAAATTGGTGAAAGAAACTTGTTAAATGATTAAAACCATCTATAAAACATAAAGTATAATAAGATGATATAAAAAAATATAGGGAAAAAAATCTAAAATACAAATAGAAAAAAAGTATTCATAAGACATGCTACAATCATGTACATACCGATTCGCATGAGTCAATCGCATACACGCTACGAAAACCAAAAGATGAATAAACATTAGATTAGAGAAAAATGACTAAAAATTATCTAAAGCAATAAAAAAACTGGAAAATATGAGATTTGGAATAGAGATGAATGAAACAAATAGAATAATCGGATGTATTTATAGTTAATTCAAATAGGTGTATTTAAAGGAATTAATTTAAAATTTTAAGAGTATTATAGATTACTAGTATAACCCCCGTCCGAATGGACGGGGATGTGAACAAAAGAAGAAATATTAAATTATAATATTACTCCCTTTGAGATTGTAGTAACCGAATGTAATACGAAATATTGGCCCGTTGAAGAATTCAAATAGTGTGTGATTTCGTATCAATAACTCTAGTATGAAAATGTTGTTTTCTGCACAAGTATTTATTGTTAAAGAAGATTAATATACTTATAAACGTTGAAGAACCTCCTTGTACACGACATTGATTGTAGACGTAGAATTGGCATGACCATCTTCACAAATCAGAACTTTCAGACCATTTGAGTTTGTAACTCTGGAAAACGCAACGTATAACTGGCCATGACTAAACACTGGATTTCTCAAAAACAAACCGACTTTGGAAAGTGATTGACCTTGACTTTTATTTATTGTCATTGCATAAGAGACAATAATAGGAAATTGTCTTCTTTGGAACTTGAATGGCAATCGTGCATCTGAAGATGTCATAGTCATCCTTGGGATAAGCACTTTATTTCCAGCATTTACACCAGTCATTATACGTGCCTCCAAAATATGGGTTGCCAGCCTGGTTATCACCAACCTTGTGCCATTGCAAAGACCATTTGCATGATCTATATTCCTTAAAAGCATTATAGGGGTCCCAACTTTCAACGAAATCTCGTGATTTGGAATTCCAGAAGCGTTCAAACTGTTGAGAAATTCAGGAGAATGGGCCTCTTCAAAAATATTTGAATCTGAATCAGATGCTTCAACGCTATCCGAGCTTAGATAGACATTCTCCTCATTATTGTTCAATGACACCATGTATTGATTAATACACTCAACCTCTTTCAACGTGGGAGCTAAAATAGCACGTTCTTGTAAGTGAATTGAAATGTCATGCATATTTCCACTTACAGAATAGATCTCTTCAACAATTGCCTTTACTGGATCATCCGATTCATTGATAAGCATATGATTTGGAAGTTTCACTTGTGCTTCGCCATCATTTTCCTCACCAACCTCACCATCCCCAATTGCAGCAATCCACTTCGCAAATTTTTCTAGCTCAACTATTGAATATTCAGGATTTGTGCTTTGCAATCTCATATTTTTCGTCAATTTCAACACTTGACAACTTTGCCAAAGATAAGAAGAACTGATGGTTGCATTGACTATATCTTGTCTATTTCCCTTGGGAATGACCGGTAAGATCTGTCGAAAATCTCCACCGAATACAATTGTTTTGCTTCCAAATGGCATGTTTTTGTTATTTGGGTTTGTGTCGCACATTATATCCTTCAGTGTTCTATCCAATGCCTCGAAACAGAATTTATGCATCATGGGAGCTTCATCCCAAATTATAAGTTTAGCCTTTATAAGCAACTCGGCCAGATCTGAACCTTTTCTGATATTGCACGTTGAATTCTCATGTAACGATATTGGAATCTTGAATCTTGAATGTGCAGTTCTTCCGCCAGGCAACAACAATGAAGCAATTCCGCTTGAAGCTACGTTGATTACGATGTTACATTCTCTTCTTAATGCAGCTGATAAACCTTTCCACACGAAGGTTTTTCCAGTTCCCCCATATCCATAAACGAAGAACATACCTCCACATTCAGACTCAATGGCAGATAAAATTGTATCATGAACATATCTTTGCTCTGTTGTACATTTTTCCAGAAATTGTTCATAGTCAGCCTCAAGTGCCACACGATCATAATTCAACTATTCCAATATTAACCCATTTTCCATATCTTCTTCAAAGAATTCATCACTTGGAAAGGGCATTGTGTCAAAGTGGTGTAAATCCAAATCTCCAAGTTTGAGCAATAACTTGTTTATTTCCACCAAAGTATAATTTTGAAGTTGGGAGTCTGTTAGATCCAAATCTGCAAAAAGAATTAAGACAATATTACCAAATTACCAAATTTATTTACAACATATATAAATGCATTACTTATACTGTTATACTACAAACCCTTATATGAAATATATATCATAGGTATTACCTGGTTGCCGCATTTTCCTCCTCTTTTGATATAAAATATCTTCAGAAAGATATATCCATGTATGTGCCCAAACATGTTCCGGTCTTGACATTGAATTCGACTGCAACAAAGTGGCAAATAAATTTCTCAAATTGACAGCACTTGCCCACTGACTTGCCTCAATAATCCCATCTATGTATTCTTTATCATCGTGTAAGAGTCCAAGACTATAGCATGCATCACGATAAGAGTCATGTTGAATGCCATTCACAAACTTAATGTCACTAAAACATTTTGCTCCGCGAACAATATTTAGCAAACACCTTAGATAATACAAATCTCCCGAGCCTGGTGGAATTGAAAACATTCGTCCTATACAAAAGCCTCGCTGTCTCGGTTTCCATTCTCTCAATTGACTATCCCAAACAAATTTATTGGGAAATTGAGCATAAGTCAGTTGTCTTGCCTCTTCATACTTTTTGTTCGCTTCCATCCATGAAAGGAACTGGCTATCCCTCATCGAAGGTTTTGACACTATGTCATCTAATGACTCATTTTCAGAAAAGATGACACTCTGTTCATTCTCAAGATGAAAGCTCAAGCGCTCAACGGGTGGATCCCTAAATTGAATGTTAAACATAAATATTCGCCACGTAGCTTCAATGGGTGAGATATATCTGCAGTCATAATATGTTTGCACTTCATCGTAATGACTCTTTGGATCTTTGTTCTTGCCAGTCGTGGAGAAAGATGCAGTCACTCGATCATTACCTTTGTTAATGTACTTGAATAAATATTTGATTGCACGTGACTGATTGCACCACTCCACATTTATATGTGCTCGATACTTCAAAAGCAAATATCGATTATGAGCCACCACAAAACCATTGTTCAACACAATTCCACCTTTATCAACATATCTCCCATCATTTGGCCGCCGATAAATAGGATACCCATGTTTGTCCAGAGTAGTGTGTTCTGTGAATTTTTTGGGATAGTGCTTTGTGCAACGATCATTAGCCATGCAACTTGATTTTTTATTTGCGGACCCACACGGACCATGCATCATGAAATCTTTGACAGCTTCATAATACTCGGGATCACTGAACTCATCAGATATCATTGCTGAAATAATTTTGTCAACATGTGATGGAGTAGGATATTTGTCTTCTTTATTCAGGAATAGCAAAATATGAGCATGGGGCAATCCTCGCTTTTGGAACTCAATAGTGTAGACCACTGCGATAGAAAATTATTTCATTATTTCATTCAAATTATAACAAAGAATTTAAGAATAAATTGATATTGCAACTATTTTATAGAAAATTAGTGGATCCCATACCTGCACGCACAGTACCAAAAATTTTATTTTGCCGGAAATCTTTTATCATATTATCTAACTTGATCTTGAAGATTCTTGCGACAATGTCATGTCTATCTTCTGCTTTCAAACCACGTTTTTCTACAAATCTTATTATCTCTGGCCATTGTGGATTGCACGTGAATGTAATAAACAAATCTGGAAATCCTGCCCATCTACAAATGGCCATGGCATCTTGATAATTTTGAATCATATATCTTGCTCCTCCTGTAAACGATGATGGCAAAATCACCCGTCGACCATATATACTTGGATCCCTCTCACCGCGGAAAACTGAATCTGACAAACCCTTATAAACTTCAGCTCGAAGTTGTCTCTGGTTGTTTCGTATAAAACTCAATCGAGATGATTCAATCATTGTATATGCATCAACCACAAATTGCTGAAATAATCTCTTCGCAAATAGGATAAGGGGAACTTCATTCTCTCGCTCATGAAGTCGATAAGAAAAATATTCTCGAAAACTAACATTTTTCCTTTTACGACTGTGATTCGTATCATTCCCGGCAAATGAAATGTTTTCACTGAATCCATCTCCCCCATATGGAAACAACAATGGGTATTGCAGTGGCAAGTAAGATGCATGCAATTCGCTTATCTGTTTCAGTTTTCCTTCTTTTGTTGTCACGATAATATCTCTCTGTTCCAATGCTTCATCAAAGTCACCAACAATTAATGCTGCAACTTCATTCACAGATGGTGAGTTATAAGTCCTTCCATCTTTTGCTCTTTTTCCAATGAGGCGTAATTTGATATCTGGAGATGGTGATTCTTCCCATTTATCTCTCACCATTCGAACTGATTGCACCAAAACATTATGTTTATCAAGCATTTCTTTCAGATCTGAAACAATCTCAGCATGTAAGTCATTCGTTGATCCATCAGGCCTGTAGAGATAATCGAATTGTTAGTTCAAATAAAAAGTGCAAGTAATTTAAACCCGGCATTTTATTATATTTAATATTCCAAATATAATCTCATTCACCTCAAGGCACGCATTCTGTTTTCTATTTCATTTTGTGTGTCGTATATATAAAGTTGAGCAAATTTCGGTTGGCATCCTTCATTTGGAATTAAACTGCCAATTTGATGGTAGTTTTGTCCATGCAACCTAAATGTAGGGGGTCCTTTCCCGGTATTTAAGCTCGAGTCAATTTTTGCTCCCAAAGATGTGAAACTGAACATACAGTTGTAAGAACGTATATTCTCTTGAAATTCTTTGCTTATAAGATCTCTCCCAAATAACAAATTATCCAACAATTGAGGTGGCTTTTGTATCTTCGGGAGTTGGATTTTCCCACTCAAACAACACAATGTATATGTAGGATTGCTGGTGTTTTGATTTTTTTCCTTTCTTTCTTCATACCAGAATAAGGCTCTGCACACTCGACATGCATGCATTGAATCACCAATGTCAAAATAAGCTGTATGGTGAATGAACAAATGTAAGTCATTAACCATAAATACATGAAATCATATAGATGTGAAATAACTTTTTTGAGAAAAGTATTAAAAACAAAACTTACAGAGGTGTGGAGTTTCTCTAAATGCTTGTGACATTATTCGATTTCTTTTTGAGGTCCGACCTTTGAGAAACATTATCTCTTAGTCCATATTGGGAAAAAAAAAATAGAAATCTTTTATGTATATTAAATGAACTAAAATTAAAAAACATTGTTAAATAATGGAAAACTTACGGTTCTCTGAAGGTTGTTCGAATTGTCCCAAAATTACTCGATTTCTTTTTGATATTCGACCTTAACAAAGGAAAACATTTTATTATATTTTTATGTATAAACACTGCATTCAAAAGATTTATGAACAATCGCATGTCTAAAAATATAAACCTTTAATGGCAGGAGAATTGTTAACATGAATATTCTGAATGCTTGATGGTTGCATAGATGTAGAACCTGTAAGTTTTAAATGTTATTTGACATGGTTATTCATAATTTATGATCTTAAATAATTAAAAGAATAATATTTATTTATTTTTTTTGTAAAAAATATAGATACCTTGTTGGTTGCCATACACAGACATTGAAGAACACTATCTTATATTAAGTGGCTGCTTTTTACTTGCATCTGTAAAGGTGAACACTATTATATCTGTAAAAATTACTTATTGATGAACATATAACAACTATCCACATAATTTATTACAAATAAAACATATAGTATTAATAAAATAATGCATTACCTTTTACACAAGAACAATTTGATATGCTATGATGGCATAGAATTGAGGATGAGGTAGCATCTAGTAAACTAACATTGGACTGTACCAATGTTGATGGACATATATTTTCTGCATCTGAGAAAATAAAAAATAAAAAAACAACAAACAGACAAACATAGAATGCATAGTGCAATATAATAACATTATTATTTATTAATATTTTTTAACAATTATTGAAAATCGAATAAATCACAAGTATTGGCACAAGCCTAGTAGTTTTTAACAAAACCCAATTACTTCATTATATATCATTCAACGAATATTATATCTTATATTTAAAATATATAAATTAACGGCATTAAATATATTAATGATCATATAATATCTTGGATAAAATTTTATGTCACTCATATACATTAAATCTAAATACTATTTATGTCCATTAGAAAATACAATAAAATTTCATTTAACTCATATTCATTAAACGAATTTATATAAAAACATAATTAACTAATGTAAACTTACCGCTCTCTGAATGTTGGCTCAATTGTTCCGAAATTGTGTGATTTCTTTTTGATATTTGACCTTACCAAATTGATACATATTATTATATTTTCTATATCAATGATACATTCAAAAGATTTAAATAACCGCATATATAAAGATTTAAACCTTTAATAAGAGGAGAACTGGTAGCATGAGTACTCGGAACACTTGGTGATTGCATAGAGGTAAAAACTGTACCTTCTAAATGTACTTTAACATGGTTATTCAGAATTTATTCATCATAAATAATTAGAAGGATGATTTTTTTTTCATTAAGTATAGTTACCTTGTTGGTTGCCATGACATATCGAGGACAATGGTGAACGTTCTATAATATTTTGTGTCTGCTTTTTTCTTGCATCTGTAAATGTGAACTACATTATATTATATATATAGAGAGAGAGAATACCTATTTTGATGGACATATAACAATTATCCATATAATTTATTACTAATTTATAAACTTTATTAGTAATAAAATAAGACGTTATCTCTTACTGAAGAAAAATTTGATACGACACGGTTCAATGCAATTGAAGATGGAGTAGCATTCATTGAACCAACCTTGGATTGTATCAATATTGATGGACATATATTTTCCATTTTTGATAAAATAATAAAAAGAAAACAACGTAAATATACTTCTATAGAGTGCAATAATGATATTTATTTATTAATATTTTTGCGCAGTTATTTCAATACGCAATCGCAAGTCTAATTAGTTATACAATACTCAATTATGCTACATTGGCTCCTTTTTAAATGCACCGGTTTTTGTCACTGTCAATTGAGTAATTTTAATTCGATTTTTTCAATATAATTATAAAGGATAAAATATAGTGAAGTGTTGTATTGTTAGATTCAACTAATCGCAAATTTTTATAATTGTTACTTGCACAAAATTTAAGTTATTAAGGATTAAAAATGTGTATTGAATTGAATAAAATGGGGGTTCGTAGCACTTAAAAAAGAACGGAGATAATATTAAAATATACTACCTCATGTATCATATATACTATACAAAGCATAATTAAACATATAATTTTGTATAATTATTGAAATGAGATTCAATTATGATAACCGCATAATCATAAATTAGAATTAAATACAAACTTTTAATATGAATTAAATATAAATTCTTAACATGAATTAAATATATAATTTTATGGTTGCATAATGATAAAACCGAATTAAATACAAACTTTTAGTATGCATAGTTACATTTATTTGTTAGCTTATAATGATATTTTATAGTTGCATGATGCATATTGCATATATTAATAATAAGCTCAAGTTGCTTATTTTGATCCCATCATGTACTGGGCTGAGGCCCATCCCCTTTATTTAAATATCCTTTCCGTCACTTTTCCCCTTAACCCTAACCCTCATTCTTCTCCTTTCTTGTACAGCAGCGCCAGCGACCTTCTCTTCTCTTCTGTACTCTCACTCTCCCTTTTTCCAGTTTACTTCACCACTTCAATTAGGGATAGATTTGTTCTTTTTTTTTTTTGTTATTGAGTGCGTGAGGTTGTCTTTATGATATTAAGGGCCGAGAGGTATGAGGGGTTTCATGGGGTTTGTGATGCCGAAGATAAGGTTTCGGGCAAGGGTTGTGTGTACTCTTCATATTTAGAGCATTGGTGGTTAGGGTCACCGAGAAGAAGCTTTCCAAGGAGGCTCTGTGCACGGCGGTGGCAGTGAACCCAAGGCAGCAGCTTCAACGGCGTTTGATGATCCGACAGTGGTGGTTTTGAGGCCGGCAGTGGTATTGGTCGCCTATTCTCTTCTCTTTGGACTGGTGCTGCTTGAGATCTTGGTTGAGTGGTGTCTGCATTGGAAGAGGCCACCGGAGACTATTAGAGCAGCAAACAGGCGTCTCAAATCTTTCATCAAGTTCAGTTCGTAGCACAATTGTAGCGGTGTTCCAACGGTAGCAGTGGTTTATGAATATTTCATTCTTTTATCTTGTTTGATGATTTTTTGTAGTTTATTTCTGTAGATTCAGTTAGATTATTTCTAACTCTAGTTCTTGATTAATCTTAAATTTTTGTTTCTATTTAGTTGGAGATAGTGTAGATCTATAGTATATTTTACTTTTGGGAGTATAAGGGTTAAGGGTTTAGATCTAGATGACCTAAGGAGTTTTTGAGAGCCTGTGGCTTGGCTTGGTTTTTTTTTTTTTTTTTTTTTTTTTTTTTTAGAGGTGATTCAATTGAGCAGATTGCGCTCTACCAAAGTGAACAATAAATGATGATGATATTGTTATGATGACTCGTGATAGCCAAGAGAAGAGCATTAGAACATGGAGTGATTCAATTTCGGACTTTTATTGTCATGCTAATATTGCTGATTTAAATCTTCTGACATTACTGCCATCATCAGTGTTGATAGTATCTTTAAAAAGCTAAGTCCATATACGTCATTGAGTATTTATAAAACCATCATCCCTGAAAACACACAATTAGAAGAAACCACTACCTGACCACCTGGTTGCATGACTACAGCCTGGATACCAATCCCAATTGTTTTCAGTACTGGACCAATGACGTATATTGTTAGTCATAAATGTAGGATACTGGACCAATTGTTTTCTGGTGGCATTTGTTGTATTGAAGTTTCTTTGTTGCTACATGAACATATTAATTCCTGTTCTGCCATGGTTCAATTTCTTTCTGGTTTATTGTACTTTGGGTTGGCTTAAGCATCTCCTGCAGTCTTGCATAATTTTTTTAGTGGCATGTTTCTAATTTCTCTTTTTGTTTTGTATCCGACCATCTATTCCTTCAGCTCAATTGATCCCTTTCCAAGATCAAGAAAAAGTTACAATGATACCTGTTGTTGTTGCTGTAAGTTCAGTTGCTACATTTATGTTTGTACTCTGTTATTTTCTTTTATCGTATATATGTGTGTGTTTGCTTAATTTTTGAATTTCTGTTATTAGCTTTATCATATAAAATTTAATGTGTGGCATTAGATATGATCTTGAAAATATTTTACTTTAAATTCTAACCTTATTCTGAATGGATGGATGCTGCTTGTTTGTGCTTCTCTGGTTTCATGATGTTATAGATAGTATTTGAAAGTTGACAACATTGAGTGTGCTAAATTTTATATCTCACATCCATTTTACTGTAGCCTGTAGTGCCGTTTTATTCGTAATGGTAATTCTTGTGTTTTGCTGTATGTCACAGCTTGTGAATTTAGAATTTGTGTTCCAAAGGCAACCTAAATAATTCTATTGGGTGGTTTCTTTTATGTTGACTACATCTTATGTTGGTATTAATTTTTCTGATTTTCTATCAAAGCGAAGTTGGTTAAGTGTGTCAATATCCTGCAACTTTGATCAGGTTATCAACTGTGAAAACAATTGTTAGTCATACTGGACCAATGACATATATCTTAAAGATACAATATCATGATTGGTGCAAATTTCTTGTGCTTATCAATATTTCACATGTTTTCACATCCCCGTCCACACAAAGATTAATGGGATTCGGGATAGATGATTTTGTTCTTAATTTTTTTGTTGTCTCTTTTTATTTTTGTCATATTGTCGTCTTGCAGAAATACTCAAGGGTTATTGGAACTTTCTGTTTTCAGGTTATATGCCCAACTATGGTTCATGAGTTTGCAAGTGGTTAATAAAGTCAGAAGGCAATAACCCTAAAGCTTGACGATAAGGTTACTCTGAGGACTGATCAAGGCCAAGAAGCTACATCTGAAGATTGACGAATTAAATTTTATGGGCCTGGCAAGGTAAGAATAATATAAGCGTTTACTCCTCTCTACAATTGCCTTATATCTAACCTGTATCTGTGCTTTTTGCTGTTTAATTTATTCACTTGTGGATCTATAAGTTATTTAATCGAGATAGTTGGAAATTTCTTGCTTCTCTTTGGTTCCTTGTGGAACTACTTTGTGGCATGGTTTTAAGTCTCTGAGATTCATTTCTTTGGTATCCTAGTTTATTTTGTTTGAAACAAAGCACCAGGAAAATGTTTTTGTCCATGTGAAGTACACTAATTAAATCGAGCTTCTTACATTTACAAAAGAAAACTACATAATTACGTTATCTAATCAACTTGTCTAATATTTTTCAGGTTGTTAATTCATGAGATAAATTATTATTGGTCAATACCTATTCGTAGGAAGAAACCACTTTTGCATGGCTTGGAGTATGATAAATGATAAGAAGTTTTATGATACGCACCTATCATTTTAAATCTATTTCTTTTAATATTTTTTCGTATTACCTTGATTATGTGCTGTCATTTTTCCTTTACTTTCCTTTCCTCTATTTGTTTTTTTTAAAGCACACATTCTCTGTTTCTTTTCTTCAATTTGGTTCTTTTTCTGAACTTTATTCTAGAATGCTCAACAGTAAATAAAGAGTTTATGCATGTGTCACATAGATCAACTACACATTTGACTTTTCAAGCTAATTCAACATCAAATAATTACAAACAATGAGCAAATCTATAATTATAGTTTGTAACATTAAAGAATTACTTGTACTGAGCAAATGAGTATTCAATTACCCATAGAATCTATCAGACATTTATAAATTTACATCAATTTTAGGAAAACGATCTTACCATCAGAATTCTGCATTGTTGAACTGCTCAGAGCATTCCTTTTCTTAACTTCACTATTAGACATTTCAACTGAATGGTTGTGCTACCTGATGGCTCAGTAATCCATGAATCGTAAAATTAGATATTCATTGAATAGCAGTTTGTCATAATAGATCTAAAAAAGCATTTACATACAAAATTGTTTTATTTAATATTTCTACTACATATTATTAACCTTGATGTTTCCTTTTTGATAGGAATATGTCCAAAATTGGCCATCCAGGAACAAACTTGATCTATGTGTGGAAAACAATTAAAGGTTACATCTCTTTCGTATGCATTCAACATAGAGATCACCATTCCACTATTGTTCCTTAATTCAAGAAATTATTACAGATTTAGATACAACATATAAGAAAGTAATTCAGAATTATAATACATCTATAAGTGATGTAATGCAAGGTATTATATTCAGTATGCTTGTCATGTGAATTAGTGAAAAACTAATTCATTATCTTGCATCGAGTTCATTAAAAACCAATTAAATTTGTTTCATATGTAATTTCATTACCTGAACGCAGAGCTGGGCCCCTTGATTGCAAAGGCTATATCATTTTGGCTGAGCGGCGAGTATGGATGAGGATTTCTGTAATGGATAATGCAAAATGGTAAATGGAGATCGGTTTATGTGAAATGGATGAATGCAACTTCAATTTATTTTCTTTGCTTTTCTAGTGGGTAAACTGGATTGATGCTTTTGCCAGTGGAAGCCTGTTGGAAGAATGTGTGAGATGAAGATTGGCTATTGAATGACTGGTTTCGACAAATGTCAGATATCAGGCACGCTGAGAAATTGGGGAAAAAAGGTTTATACATTTCACTTTCGTTTTAATTTATTTCATTTACTGAAAATTTAATACCTTTTAATTGCACATGCTATATTTCTTGAATTAATCAGATTTGAGAGTAGCTAATTTCTGGCTAATGTTTGGATAAGAATTTCTGACGACAATTAAGGGGATATAATAGGTAATATGATGAATAAATATAAACTTACCAATTAAAGGGATATAATGGGTATTTATGAGGAATCAAATATATGATACCATGGATAACTATATTGAAATGATCAATTATACTTAATAATTGATGAAATATTAATAGTATCTATTATCACATTATAATGAGTATTTACTATATATATATTATTTAATGGGTATGATTGGATAATATGAAATCTATAATAAATCTATAATATATAGTAAATGTTCATATTACGACGTTAGTGGATAAGCAGTGAGAGTTACTATTTACAATAAGCAGCGATAGTTACTATTTATAATAACGTGTATAATATCTACTATATAATTATTATTCACAAACCACACAATAGTTTAATTTGATAATTTTACGCACGAAACATTATAGAAAATATTACCAATATTATTGGATCTGGTGTGCATTTTAATTTATCACAAAACAAACAATACTACTGATAGTTACATTTTACATTTTACTATTTCAAATTATTAAACCATTATATCCATGCTTTACAAACATTAAGCTATAGTCATGGGTATTTTAAATTATGGGGTTAGTTATGACATTATTTTTAATATTTATATTTATAAGTTACCCATTCCAATCATCACATCATATAGCCTAATTACATGAGTTTTATAATATTTCGAGGTATATTATAATTTATGGGGTTTATTTAATTGATCTAATAAATCGGATTGATTTATGAAAATAATTTCATTCTATTTACTAACATATCTTTTTGGGATTGGATTCAATGAGAAATTGGATTTTAGGTTAAATAAATTAATGCCGAAACATGTGATAGGTAATTACTTAATTATTTGAATTAAATTTCTTTTCATTTAATTTCTGTCCTAAGTTCTTTTCAAATCATGCGTGATTAATGGATGAAAAATCTGACACTGAATTACTGGCCCAAAACCTGTAAAAGGTTTTAAAGATTTATGTTTCTACCTTCTAAAAGTAAATTTGTGGTCAATTCAATCTCTTTCCTAATTTCTTTTACATCTTGCCATAATTATTGACGGTGCACTATCTGACAGTTGACATGACAGCTGACTGACCTGCTGTCCCATAAATAGTAAAGGATTTTGAAGATTTTTGTTTCCTTACGTTTTCCTTATTTCATGTGCTATGTCTTATTTCATGTGCTATGTCTTAAGTGATAAATTTTTGACTTATTCACTGACAAATTTAAATCAATAATTTTTTTTCCAGTTTTTTTGTTTGTTATACTTTCTATATTTCCATATTTTCCGATTATGACCGAAAATATCTCAGAGGAACTTGCTATCCCATAAAAAAAATAAAAATTGAAAGATATTTCTCTCCTACCTTTTTCATATCTCCTCATTTCCGTACTATGTCAAAATACAATTGCTGTCAACAATTTTAACTCATTTTACTATTAATTTGTTGACAAACTTGCTGTCCAAAAATAATGAAAAATTTAAAAGATTTTTGTTTCTTTATATTTCTATAGTACTGTAACTATGTTTACAAATAAAGTTGCTGTCAATTTTTTTTTTATTTATTGATTTTACTAAACAATTCTTCAGAACCTTGATATCCGAAAAATTAGTCATTGTTTCACCAACAAATCCGTCCATCAACTTTTAAAAAACCTAAACTCTGAATTATCAATAACAAAAACAATAATTTTGAAACATTGTAATTAAAATATTTTATTTCTTAAACAATATGAGAACATTCGTAGATCTATTCTTTCAATGCATAGCATCATTAATACAGACCTACAAAAATATTTATTATTTCAAAAAGCAGATAAATTAATTATAAAAGTACTGCAAATTTTTACATCCAAATCACTATTTTCGGTCTTTATCCTAACCGATCTCTTCGGTTTTGTGGCTGAGAATTCGTCATCCAAATTTCTCTTCAATGATTGTAACTCACAATCTACATGCAATACTCCCTCACTTGCTTCAAGACTCCCAGTGAATTGACCTGGAACAATGCTCTCTTGTTGCTTGTTCAAACTTTCGATTGACTTATCTTTAGCATGCATGTCCATTCCCGTGTTGGAACTCTCCAAAAGGCCTATTGAATATTCGATCAAGGATGAGGACATTGAATTTTGACTGTGCTCATCTTCATCTAAAGATAAAAATGATGACACGGTGTTCTGCTGCCATGGTTCAACTTTAGTTTTGATCTTACACTTGAATCTCTTGTTTAAAAAAGCTTCCTCAATCTCAATTGGAACTTGTCCATCCTAAATAAATAAATAAATAATAAAATGTCGATTAATATAATAAAATGAAATAAATAATAACTTGTCCTTGATGACACACACATATATATATATATGTTAAATCTTTAAATTATAAAATGAAATAAATAATAGTATTCTCCACAATTTTAAAAATAATAAAACATAGTGTGTATGAATTCAAATTAATATAATATGTCGCGAACCTGTAAATTAGTACTTGCTAGTTCACCGGCTTGCTTGCCTATTATTTGACAGCATTCTCTGTCCCAAACAATGAATGGGGAACTCCCAGAACTATCAGCAAAATCCATTATGAGTTTGTAACGCATGATACCTGTTTCATTTTTACATCTTGGGCAGAAGGATTTTTTATCCTCAATTTCCATTTTACTCCAGCAGTTTTTGCATGCCAAGTAGTACCATGAGTTGTTGGAATCTATATTCACAACTATGGCTGTAATCCAATAATACCCTCCCTGTTGAATATTTTATGTAGGAAACAGATTTAATAAAACAAAATTAATATCCATTCTATCTATTGAATTGATACGTGATGATTATAATTATGCTTTGACCTTTATATTTTCAGAGAGATCTCGAATCGAGCAAGTTATTTCTTTCTTTGAATCAGGGGTACAATAATTGTCTTTTGAGTACACTATTTCGCTGTTTTCATTGTTGGTCATAAGCCTGAAATGAAAAAAAATGAGCTGTCAAAACTTTTTTTTTTAATGTTTTCATTCATTGAAAGAAAGAATAATTTTTCATGAATCTAGAAATATTTCTCATACATTTTTCGAAACTCAGTAACAACATCACATTGGTAGTTCAATAGTAGATTTGTTGCATGAAATGTATTGCTCAAGTTCACTTTTCCTGCAAGATGGTTTAAATCAAATTTTGAAATCAAGTTAGTAAGAATTATTTTTTTATTGCTGGAAGGCATATTGTTCAGTTTTTTCATTTACCTTGATACATTGTGGCCCTACAGAATTGAATAATGAGGATGTCATCTTTTTTATCACTTCTCTCACAAAACATGTCGATAACTTTAATAGCATAATCCTCCCACATAGTGCATGAGAGAGTGTTTCCACTGCATTGATGTAAAAATATTACTTTGAGTTTTAAATTTATCTTTAAATTGAAATTGATGAACTAATTTGTGTTTGTCAACTTACCAATCATCCTCTAGGATAAAATCAACAGCTTTGGCATATTGACCATTATGCTTCGAAATCGTTTTTGGGGCTTTTGGGACTTGCAAAACTCTCCCCATTACATCTGCATATTTAAGCAATGAATATTAAAATTGGTGAAAATATAATTGTTATTACCATGAAGAAGCAAGTATATAAAAATTAGTACAATTACCAAAAGGTATTTCAGTTGCTGGATCTCTCATTTCTTGTATTTCTTGAAATGTTTTGAAATAAAATGCACGCAATGGAAATTCTGGCTTGTTCTCAGATCTCACTAATGTTTTGAATGTGAATTTTCCTTTGAATGATTCATCAGTGAGCTTGTACAAACCACCGTTGTCTGTAAGTACAAATCTTACCACAGAATATACTTGTCCTTCTTCAATTTTTTCTTGAAATTTGCTGATTAGGTTTTTCGGAATAAAGAATAAAAATTTTGTGCCCTGCATAACAATGGTTAATTTAAGTATATTTGTTAATTAGAATATTGTGCGTCCAAGATTTTAATAAATATATATAATATATAATATAATATATAATATATATATATACCTCCTCATCTTGAAAAATTGCATCAATACTTGAGTTTGTATTGTATTTCCGGATGCACCGACATGTTACACCAACCATTGTATCCGTGGCTTGTAACTCTTTGAATTTTTTCCATGGAACCATTGATCTTGAGCAATCTGTAAAATTGTGTACACGATTATGATTATTCTTATGAATATAATCTGTAATGTAGATTTAAACTAATTCTTTTACCTGTCAGCATATTAATGCTCGGATGCTTGATTCAGAATGCTGGTGCACTGCGATAATTGCTTCAAAATGCTGGTGGGTTGCTGAGAAATGTGAATGCGATTTTGAGATGGGACATTTTCCATTGAGATCCTAATGAATTTATAAGTGTTTTAGGGCTGAAAATGTGGATGAGATTGTGAAATGTTTTGTAACATAAACATAGGGCCGAAAATAATATCTTGCTGTAATTAATTCCTTCTCTTTCCTGTTTTATTTTCATATCTTGGCGTCATTGTAGGCAATAAAATGGCTGACTGGCTGACGGACTGGCTGGCAATAAAATGACGTAATTATTGGAATTGTTGACTGACTGGCTTTTTTAGGGAAAAAAGATGCACTGTTATGGTTTTTTAAATAATTTGAAAACATAATACTAAAATTGTAATTCTAAAATTGTAATTGTGGGCTGATGATGCATGGGCTGCAAATGGACAACTGATGATGGGACTGCAAATGGGCTCATGTAAACTTAATTTTATGCAAGCCCAAGTTTGTTTTAATCTATAAAAGGCAAGAAAAGTTACTGTTCATTAGATCAATAGGTTTATTATAATATAGATAGATTTAGGGAGTATATTATAGATTATAGATGTAGGGAGTATATATGATATGATTGAGTTTGTTGAAATTAAATATTAGATTATATATATTATGGATTTAGGGAATATATATAATTGAGTTAGTTGAATTAGATTATATATATATATATATATATATTAGATTTAGTGAGTATATATGATTGTTGAAATTGAAGAAAATAGTCGGATGAGATGTTGAAAAAGGGGGTGGGGAAGTGGGGGGAAATTAGACTATATTACTTTTATATATATATAGATATAGATACGTGAACTATTTAAAACTGTTCATTTTTTTATCTAAACTTTTTTAAGTTTAAAAAAAATACACCCATAATTTGGAATTATGCTATAAATCGAGTTAAATTGAAAAAGTATAACCAAACCAATTTATCTATGCCTATTTAACAGAGAAAATAACACTTAAAAGCAACTTAGATATGAAATATGGATTTTTTAAAGATTCAATTAGCTGAGGTGTACAAAAATAAAAGTTTAAGTAAATTGATACTTTTAAATGGTTCAAGAAGGAAAAAAAAAACAAAAAAAAACAAAAAAACAAAAAAACAAAAAAAACAAAATTAGATTAACACACATATACCTCGAACTTATCTTAAGCATTTGTTCTGCACACAAAGTTGTAGCTGCATGCTGAATTTGTAGGGAGCTTCAGCTGTAATGAGTTGTAGGTGTCAGTTTTATTTAAGTGTTTGGTACAACTAGCTGTAGCGGTCACAAAATTTATAAATGACATAAAAGGACAAGTATTGATTTCATATTGTTACTGTTGTTTCGGAGTAATGCTTAATCCTCTAAACGATGATTTCAAGATGGAAGCGGGATGGCAACTATCCCAAAGAATCCTAAACACCGGAGCATTGCGGAAATAAAGAAATTGAAATGAGGAAACCATTAAAGAAAAATAAAGTACTGAAAAAAGAAAATAGACATTATATTAAAATATTGGGTGGTGTTGGAACCATTTTTATAGTATTGATCTGCCTATTTATACAAGTAGATGTGTCTATCTACGAAAAGACACCTTTCGGGAAAAGACGCGACTAACGGACACTAATCTCCTCCCGCTTTTATTCAATTATGGCGCGGATAAGCCTTCGGCGAGGATAAAGATGCTTCTTCGCTCGGGATGTTGTCATCCTGAAGTGTTTCGGAATCGTCTTCCTCGCCTCATGATGCTCGGGCAATTTGAATGCTCGGAATCACTTTCTCCAAGCTGTGCCTTTATTTAAGATAGGTGGCTTGCTCGGGATGACTTCCTCGGGGTCCATGGGCTGGTCTGGGCTGTCTTTCTCCGTTCAAGACTGGTTATTGGGCCATGTATATGATCTGAGCCTGAGCCTGAAACCGAATTGGGCTTTATGAACACATTGTTTGTGTGTTAACAAATGGAAAGTGGTCAAACTTCGTTGGGACACCACAAAAAGGAATATTAGCCATTATTTGTGGGACGAAGGGGGTATATATTTAAATTTGGTATTGTTGTAATAGAGGGGATGAGCTCAGTGGAATAAATTTCTACTTAATTGCTTAATTGTCTAACCGAGTCTATTTCACTATTCTGTGCAGGATTTATGACTTAGAAACTCTAGATGTGATTGTCGGACTAATAGGAGAATTCATCTGCCCCTCAGGATGAGACTTGCCATAGTATTTCAGAGTTGACTAATTACAACATGACTGTTTTTCGGGCTATGTTTGTGCCCCGATAGGAGTGTCGAGATAGATCCTATTTGGACTATAGTCACAAACTTAGGTCCGTTTGGATTGGCTTTTAAAAAAATCAGAAGTCAAAAGTAGAAATAGAAGAAAAGTCAAAAGCAAAAGTATGCAACTTTTATGTTTTGGTGGAATTCTTGAAAAGCAGTTTTTTTTTTAAAAAAAGGTTTGAACCAGTAAGGGCCCGTTTGGAGCAAAAGTGAAAGTCAAAAGCAGAAGCATGTAACTTTTGTATTTGGATAGAATGTTTGAAAAGAAGTTTTTTTTCAAGAGTGTGTTTGGATGTGTAAAATTGAAAAATGCTTTGAAATGTGTAAATTACCAAAAAGGATATGCTACTTATATAGAATAGTACTCCCTCCGTCCCACAATAATGTTCCCATTTGATTTTTTGACACTGTTCATTGTTCAACTTTAACTCGATATTATTGTAATTATATATTTGAAAAAAATAGTCGAGCTCGGTCTTGTTAGATTCGTCTAATCGTATAGTTTTAGAATATATATTTTACATAATTTCTACTTGTATATATTTTGAGATATTAACAATTTAAAAAGTGCATTGGATTGTGTGCAGAAATGAAATGGGAACATTATTGTGGGACGGAGGGAGTATATTTATAGTGTAATTTAAATAAATTAGTAGGGGCATTTATGACTACACACGCATTACTAGGTGATTTTCGCTTCTGCTTTTCGGAGAAGCACCCCTGGGCTGCTTCTCCCAGAAGCACTCTTGCAGCTTTTCGAGGTTCTTTTGATTTTTTTAAAAAGCCAAAACAAACACTATTTTTCATCAAAAATGTTTTTGGTAGAAGTAAAAGCAAAAAGCACCTCAAAAAAAGTTATTCCAAACGCCCCCTAAAAATGAAAAGCGCTTTTGGAATATTGTAATTACCAAAAAGGACATGCTTTTTATATGGAAATAAGATATATTTACAATGTAATTTATATTAAGTAGTAGGGGCATTTAAAACTTTGCACACATTATTAGGTGTTTTTGGCTTCTGCTTTTGGGAGAAGCACCCCTTGAAGGGCCCGTTTGGATTGGCTTCTGAAAAAAGCAGAAGCCAAAAGTAGAAGCAGAAGCAGAAGTCAAAAGCAAGAGCATGTAACTTTTGTGTTTGGATGGAATGTTTGAAAAGCGGCTTTTTCTAAAAAAATATGTTTGGATGAATAAAAATGAAAAGTGCTTTTGGAATGTAGTAATTACCAAAAAAGGACGTGTTGCTTAATATGATAATAAGATATATTTATAGAGTAGTTTATATTAAGTAATGGGGGTATTTAAGTCTTTGCACATTTTACGAAGTGCTTTTGGCTTCTGCTTTTCGTAGAAGCACCCCTTGTGCTGCTTCTCCCAGAAGCACTTTTGCAGCTTTTCGGGGTGCTTTTGTTTTTTTTAAAAAAGCCAAACCAAACACTGTTTTTCATCAAAAGTGCTTTTGGCAGAAGCAAAAGCCAAAAGTACCTTTGCATAAGCCATTCCAAATGGCTTCGAACTGATTCTCCCAGAATCACTTTTTTAGCTTTTGGATGTGTTTTTGCTTTTTTAAAAGCCTAAATAAACACCTCTTTTCTACCAAAAATACTTTTGACAGAAGCAAAAGTCAAAAGCACATGTCCAGAAGCCAATCCAAACGAGACATTTAGTTTTGGTGATTCATTGAGCCCCAGACTCGACAACAGTACGAGTACCATTTGGATCGTACCATACGCGCATTGATATAACAGAAAATGTAAAAGAAATGCCAGCTCCTCAAAATACTACCAATTCATTGATATAACATAAAATGTAAAAGAAATGCTAGCTCCTCAAAATACTACCAATACATGGCCAGCATACGAAACTACTCCATTTGGAAGGCCACCTAATGTATTTAGCTTTGGTTTTGAAAATACAAAATGTGAAATGACCAAGCAGCCCATGTTAGAAAAATCACTCAAGCTTTGAAATGGAGGGCAAATTAAGAAATTCACATGTGGTCATGTCATGCCCGGTGAACGAGGTCTGCAATTGAAGTTGTGCAATTAATGCTCCGCCCATTCACCCCCTCCACTCCCCCACTACCACCGTTCACCCCTCTCCACTCCCCAACTTCCCCTCTCCATTCCCCATTTGCTCTCTTCTCAACTGTTGGAAACCCCCATTTTTCTCTGAAAAACCGAAGGCACCGCGGCTCTCTTCTCCATTTTCGCCACTGTTGCGGTTCGAATACACCCACACTTTTTTGTTGTGGTTCGAAGACATGAAACTAAAGAGAAAGGTATCTCAATGGGTTTTGTCGAGTTAAGGTTTTAGTTATTTTGATTTGTTTCTTTGTTTGATGTTGATGGGAGGGGACGATTTAGGGTTTAGGGTTTGCAATTTCTTTGTAGCAATTTTGGGGCTAGTTCCAGCAGCCCATATTTCTTGTTGTTTGTGTGGTTTTTTATGTGGTTGGAAGTGAGATTGGGAAGCTTGGTTCTTGGTTCAAATTGTTTCTTGTTCGGTGCAATCGATTTTGGGGTTTTGAAGTTTTTTTGAGTTTGATTCCAGTGCTATTTTGAAAATACACTGGTGATGTGCATTCGTTATGCTTGTTGGGGTTTAGGATTTGCGATTTATTTTTTTAGATTTAGTGTTAGTTCCAGCAGCCCCTGTTTTATGTTTGTTATATGGTTTTTAATGTCGTCTGAAGTGAGATTGGAAAAATTGATACCAGTGGTTGAAATTGTTTCTTGTTGGGGCAATCGATGTTGGGGTTTTGAAATTTTTTTGGATTTTGATACCAGTGACATATTGAAAATATACCGGGTGATGTGCATTCGGTATGCTTGTTGAAAAATCCCAGTATGATTTTTGTATATGACAGTGTGCATAATCACTAGTCAAGATGTTATGTTTCGGTGCCATGTTTTGTTGTGTTGCAATGTTCCATGGTTTTGCTAAAAACAGAAATTATTTTACAATGTTTCTGGTACACCTGTCTGTATATGAACTGGTACACCTATATTATTTGCGCATGACACCGGTATAATAGAAATGTGTTGGCAGTATCCAGAAATTTGCCCCCAAACGTCAGCCGGGAGAGAAGAAAATGAGAAAGAAGGACACTGGAAAGACGAGCGGACAGGCTAACATCGTAGCACGTTGTAGCCTGAGTGTGCTACAAGAAGCAATCAATACCATAAAGGAGAGAATAACAAACGAACAGTGGAAGGCAATCAAGTCCACTCCATTCTAGCACATCGTGAAGATCGATTCGATCTACAGCAACAAGACGAGGCTGCAGTCATTGGTGGAGTGCTTTAATGCAGACTTGGGAGATTTTGTTTTTGGAGAGGGATTTATCGTAAAGTTCAAGGCATGGGAATATTCTGTGGTGTGGGGCTAAAACACATGGGCATGCACGTCCAGATGAGCAAGGTCTCAATATGGAGGTCGAGCCTACTCACATCGATGAGGGGCGTACGGTGGAGCCCAATGTTGATAAGCAGGGTCAGAAAATGGAGGTCGAGCCCAGTGGCCTCTATGAGGGGCGTACGATGGAGCCCAATATTGAGGAGCAGGGTCAGACGATGGAGGTCGAGCCCATTGACATGGATGAGGGGCGTACGACGGAGTCCACTGTTGAGGAGCAGGGTCGGACGATTGAGGACGAGCCTACTGGCATGGATGAGGGTCGCACTATGGAGCCCGCTGGTATGGAGCAGGCTCGGACGACGGAGGGTGTGGATGGGTCTCATTCAACGGAGGTCGAGCCCACTATTGAGGACAGGGCCAATCCAGCGAGTATTCTTTGTCCGGTCCCACTAAACGTATACGCTCCAGCAGTCTTGGCCTTGACCGCACAACCAACAAGTGATGCGACTACCCGTCTGAAGAAAAAAATTGCCCCTGCCCCTCCGGCCTCGAAAGAAGTGGAGACTGCCCCTGTTGTTCCCACGCCCACGACTGATGCCCCTGCCCCTTCCGCGGCCAAGTCAGATCCCACTGCCCCGGGCGAGTAAGAAGGTGATGGCCCTGTTGTTCCCGCACCCACAACTGCTGCCACTGCCCCATCAGAGCCGAATCATGATGCTGCCACTTCCCAACCCGAGCCGAAAGATGATGATGCCCCTCACGCGCCCTCGACTTATGCGACTACCCCATCCGAGCCGAATGATGATGCTGCCTCTTCCTCTCATGATCTCAATTGGTTGATCGCTTATAATCACTAGTTTGATTATTTGGCAGATTATTGATACTGTTTTATTAGTTGACGTTTTGATAGTACTGTTTTGTTGGTTGAATATTTCGGTGAATGGTGTTCTGTTGAATTGTTGGTATTGGTATTGTGTCTTTTGATGAATGGTCCTGAGTTGTGTCTGGACAATTGTGTTGTTGTTGTTAATTTGTTGGTACTGTGCTTTGTGATGAATGGTATTTTCTATAGAACAGTCGTATTCGCCTTTAAAGTAATGATTGTCGGTATTTATTTTTACAATGAATGGAATTTTTTGTTCAGTTATGGTGTCTGATCGATGGAAATTAATTAATGGTGTTCGATGGAATCATAAATAAACATTATTACGTAGTTTTCCTTCATACATCATTAATTGGTTCATGACAAAGTAGTTAAGAGTACCAAACTAAGTGATGTGGATAATCTTCTAACACAAATTTTGGTGTTGGCTAAGTGATGTGTATAATCTTGAAATACAACTCATATATTGAACAAAGTGATGAGGATAATCATGAAACACAAAGTAATGTGTTGAACTAAGTGAAGAGGATAATCTTGAAACACAAAGTAATGTGTTGAACTAAACTAAGTAATGATGATAATCTTGAAACACGGTTCACTATGTTGAACTAAGTGATATGGATAATCTTGAAACACACATCAAGTAGATTACCTCCAGAGTAAGTGTTGAACTACACTTCACCCCAAGTGTAGTAGTATGCATTAATCGAATTGCCTAATGGTTGGGAGTGTTGTTACTACAATGGTTCAAAATTGTAAAAAGAAAACCAATACTGAAAATTCACAACAATAAGCTACTACAACTCCCTTAACATCCTGAAAGTATATAACGGTATGCATCATGAACATCAATTGCATAAATCGGGGAATAAAATGGTACTCCGTTTGAACAGGGAATGATGTTCTCTCTAAACAGAAATTGTACTCTAATTGATTCGAAGAGTTTATCTCATAAAATAGCAACTTGGAATGAAAACAATTCAAAATTGCATCTTGATGTGACCCAACTTTGATTCCGAATGTTTTTCAATGATAATAGCCACGTAGTGGAATCAATTCAAGAAAGAAGTCATGTGTGAGTGAGTAAGAATCTATAATGTGACCCTTTCATTCACATTGCTATTACCCATCCATTCACAACATCAATACAATAAACATTATTACTTTGTTTTCCATGAGTGATGCAATATTTTTTGAAATACAATTTTATGTGTTGACTTATAACTGTATGTATTGAACAATAACTTCATTATTTTTTAGTTTTTAATGTGTTGAACTATAACCATATTTTCCCACTCCTAGATGTATTATGTGTCCATTACATTAGCGTTTTCTTTTCCAGTTGATTTGTATTTTTTTTCCATCCTGTATAAAGTGTAAGGTGTAAATATGATGTGCACATCTTTTGTTCGTGAAATACGTCATCCGAAACTGATCATTTCATTGCATTCAGAATGGTATCATATATTGAAACCATCCTCATTCAGGATAGATTCAAGTACTGAAATCATGCAAACCACAAACCAATACACCAAGTCAAAAAAATATACAGCAACACCAAAATACCATTTCGCAGAAAAAAATAACACCGGTCTTGGCTTAATAAAACGACGCAGCTGAATCACTCGCCATATATGTGTGCTTCCTTGCAGATGTGTTTGTTATAACCTGATTTTTCGCACATGCGACAGTTGTTCTTGCCCGATTGAACCTACGATTGGATTCACCGTTTCCTTCTTCGGCCAAGCTGCACCCGAACGTCCGGTGAGAGTATAAAATCATCATCATTCTCATTCTGCTTTGTTGTTGTGAATGAAGTCATATCCACGCCGAATAGCTATATAATGATTTGCCAGCACCTTCTGGAAATGATCCTGATTCATAAACCTTTGTCCTACTCCCTTTATTGCATTAGCCCATATAACCCTTTGATCCTCCTTGTCATCGGTATCTTCGTCGTCCAAGTCATCCTGTGCCATCATTTTTTCCCTGAAGTACAAGTTACTTGAACGTCATAAACTAGTTGTATTCAGCAGCAATACCAGTTATGTGCAATTTTAACGACTTTCGTGTTTGTATGTGTATACCAGTGTTGTGTACAGAAAACATCAATGCACAGAACCACTTTCATATTTCAAGAATCATGGTCCTTGGTATGCAGATCGCCAGATAGTACTGAAAGATATAGCTATGATCATAATCAGGCACCATCTACAGAAGAAAACCATTCATACGCTCTCATTTAGCCAAATATTAAGAAATCAAGAAGCTCAATGCAATTTGAGGAAACCCTTACATGATCGTGTTTCTTACATCCCGGTCCATCACTGTCATCTTCCCAAATGCCAGTCCCTTTGCCCGATTTAAGTTTGACATCCTTCTCACATCGTCATCATTCATTATCTCCATTGTAACCCCCATCAAGTTCATCGTAATGGAGCGTGTGTGTTGTTGAACATGCATTATCCCATTTCTCAGTCACCTTTCCATACACATCTGCAAGGGCATCGCCATCCCTTATCCGCACAAGATGGACATGTCCATTGTAATGGTAAAATAACATGACATCTTGCTGACCCCTCGCTCCCGACTGCTCTTCATCTTCCTCACCCCTACTCCTTTCCGAAAACCCTGTAGAAAGCCCTAAATAACAGCCTCTCCAAACCCTAACCTTCTTCCAACCCTAAACCCTCTTTTAAAGCCTTCTCCTTCCACCCACCAAGTGTAACACCCGAGAAAAATAAATTCAAATTGTTTTGAACTACGTCATGACTTGATCCCTTCACAGGGTACGTAGGCAGCTTGGAACTAATTTCTAAGTTCAGTCACAAAATAACTCACAAAATAAATCACAAAATAAATCACGGGATAAATCACGAGATCGATCGCAAGGACGATAGGAGGAGTTGGAATCAATTTAGACTAGACTAATTAGGACACGAAAATATTACGAGCGATAAGCCGAACTCGTAACAAGTGTAAGGTAAAAATTCCGAACCGGAGACGACCCAAATAATCGAGCTAACACATAGAGGGTAGAAAACCGATAGAGGAAAGCAAGGAAAGACCCGACGGAACACGCGAACCGCCGAACCGGCTGGTCCGGCCGGCCCGCGCCCGCCGCGCGCCGCCGCGCGGCCACCGCGCGGACGAAGGCGTCACGACGCCAGGCCTGGCCCGCGTGCTCCGCGCGGCCATAGGCGTGGGTGCGCGCCAACTCCGCGCCAGAGGAGCTGAAGGTGTAATCTTTCCATTCGGGGGTGATTTTCTTGCCTAAATTACAATTCCCTTTGAGGGAAACTGAATTCCAGCCTTAAGGAAGGCTTAAGGGCGGCTGGGGAGCCTCAAAAGCCCTAATCCCACAGAAACCAATCCCCACAATACTCTCAAACTTCCTCTCCAAGCCAAACTCTCCCGACGAAACTTTCCGGCGAACATTCCGGCGACGACGAGGCAAACGGGACTGAGCCACTGCCTCATAGAACCTTGGTAAGTCTTAATATAGTGTTCCATCCATCCATAAGTCTCCAAAACTCGGATTCTAACCCTTTTTCCTTACTACGATTTCACGTTGGAAAACGAACAAAAAGCGATCGGAGAAGTTGGTCGTTCGTCGTGACCCTAGGACGTCCGGAAACCCAATCCAGCGACCCTATTCTCTAACTAAGTAAGTTAAGACCTTACTCACAAATTTTTGTGATTTATTGTTGTTTAAAAATCGAGATCTATACCCGTAACGAAAACCGCTTTTCAAAAACCCTATTTTCGTCCAATTTCAAAAACTCGCCCAAAACTCCACCTTCGGGAATTCAAACCGAAAACGTTTCAACATAGATTTTGTTTCTAAGACTTTAACCTATCTTGTGTCCAAATTTCAGCCATTGACATTAAGATTTGCTATCCCAAATCTCGCCGTAAACTTTCTGTGACGAACCGAACGTTTGAAACCATTGACAGATTTCATTACTCGACTTGATGCATGTTTTTCACCCGTTTTTAGAATGATTTAACTTTGTATTTCTAAACAAAGTTGTAGATAAATGTGTCTAGATTATGCATGTAAAATTTCATAGATTTTGGAGTTCATTTGATATGTCAAACGGTCGAATTTTAGAACCTGTTTTAAGCAACCTTTTTAGTCCGCGCGTGTACAATGTGTTGTGGTCGATTTTTGAACACCTAAAATTCATTATTTCTAATTTCTTAAAACATGAAAGTTGTTCCCTAATGTGTTTTGTATCTCCTGTAAAAATTTCGGATCAATTGGCTTTGAAATGAATTTTTAATCGGCGTCGAACGAACCTGTGACGAAATCAGTTTTTGAGACAGAAATTATCTTTTGTAAAGAACTCAAATTTTGACTCACTTCGAAACTTTATTTCTAAAAACTTAAAACATGAAAGTTGTTCGTGTGTGTGTGTTTTTGAGCTACTGTGTAAATTTCAGAATTTTTGGTGTAAAAATGAATTTTTAATCAAGAAAGGCGCAAACTGCGTCAAACCGGATTTTTCGAACTAGATAAAACTCGAACTACGAAACGCGATATCAAATCTTTGATCACATGAAATACGAACATTCGAAAAATCTCGTGCACTAGGCTGAGCCGATCTTCATGCTAATCATTATCTTTAAGACTGCCTCGTTAGTGGTCTCCTTACTATCTGAGATTGCCTCGTTAGTGATCTCGCGCGCTGTGTTTTGGATCGCCTCGTTAGTGGTCCTACTATCTTTTGAGACTGCCTCGTTAGTGGTCTCCCATTGTTGTGGACTGACTCGTTAGTGGTCCTATGTTGAGATTGCCTCGTTAGTGATCTCCTGGTATGGTGTCCTCTTCTTAGTTTGCGGGATAAATTATAAAAGACTTGTGTGAGTGTTAATTACGTTTAAATCCTATTTACCATGTTTTTAAATTACGCATTTAAATTACGTCATTAAATTATGCCTTTAAATTCCGCCTTTAAAATTTAGTCTTTTAAATTATGCATTTTCGTCTTTGATAAATCATGTTTTTCCGCTGCGAATAAAATGTGGATTCTAAATGAATGCATGAAAAGGTAAAAATCTTTGGATTTGAACACATGGAACCCCTTAAATTGTTAGTTAGGGATTAACTTACTCGGTATATTTTTATACTGATAAACTGTTGTTATTTTTCTTTTACAGAGTATGTCGAGTGACGCATTGCATATGCACTTGGGGGAAACCATAATGGACATTTTAAATTCTGCATCGTACTGTTTTTACCGGGTCTGTTAAACCCGAGGATTTGGCCATGTTGGCCGTGATTACTTTCCGCTGCATTTACTCTATTTATTTTTCGCGCATGATGATTACTACTAACGTATTTTAAATTAAGTATTATAAATTTCCGGACTAAATCTTGAAATGTTTTAAATCTTTTACATACCCACAAGCCTTGCATTTCCTTAGTGAGCTCGGGAAGTCGTGTCTTGCTAGGGAGATGTGGCGGTGACATCCCGGCCTGGGTTATCAAATCCGGGGTGTTACACCAAGAACGTGAATCTACTGCCCCGCCGTTTGCCTCCCGCTGTGCGCGCTCTCGCCCTCTGAAGAAGCTTCCTCGAAAAGCTTCACACCCCGAAATACTGGAAAACGAAGCCAGGCCACTTGATGCGCTCTTCCGCCCGAAAATGACGAGAATGGAGGTCGCCGATATCGTTCCCACCCTTCCGCCCACTGTTGCTTCCAACCCTTCAGAATGGAGCTGTTGAATGTATTAATGGCGTTCCATTTGTCCTAGGAAGAAGAAGACCCGTTGTTGCTAGTGGCTTTGAATCCCCAAATGCCAAACTCCTTTTTGTATCACTCCACTTTTCACATCATTAGCTCAGAAAAGTACAAAAAGCAAGGGCAATATTGTATTTTCACAACTGATTTTTATTATTGATATTTTTTTTAAAAAAATGGGAAGTCCTGATTTTGAAAGTATTTGATATATTGGCATTAATACATAACGTATTTAGTATGCTGTTCTTGTATTTATATAAGTTTTTAGTGGTGGCCTTTTTAATAAAAAGCCCTTGATATGATCTTCTGACCGTAATAAGAGTTGCTGCAAATGTTTGTTTTTGTTTTTTTTAAGATTGGACAAAGTGGATTTGGAATTATTTTTAAGGTTAAGTACGTCTTTTTCAATGCTATGAAAATTATAAGAAACAATGATGTTAAAAAAAAAAACAAAAAAAAAATTAAAGACTTCCTCCGTACCTCTGTGGTTTGCAACATTGACATTTTTTGCACTACTCATAGTTTAACTTTGTCTCACATTTTTATCATAGTTATTGAATAAAAAACATAATCAAGTGAGATCTTGTTAGATTCGTCTAAATTTATAGTTTTACAATATCAACTTTTTATAATTTTTAAATTGTATACAATTTAAGTTATTAATCATTGAAAATGTGCATCGACATGCGTGTCTGTTCCTAATTGTGCAAACCTAAAAAAACGGAGGAAGTATAATTATACAAAATGCTTAATATAAAAAATCGTACTTAATTTCACTCTTGACCCAAAAAAAAAACCAAAAATTGTACTTAATTAAGTTACAATAGAGATGTTTTGGAGCGACCAGATGACAGATGTTTTGCAGCGAGCAGATCATCTATCATCTAGCGGATCCGCTAACTCCCAAACAACCTCAATACCCCAAGTGTTTTTTAAAAAAAAAAAAAACATAAAATGGATTCAATGCATTTATGTAACACCCCGGTTTTTGATAACCCAGGTCGGGATGTCACCGCCACACCTCCCTAACAAGACACGACTTCTTCGAGCTTGCAAGAAAGATGCAAGGCTATGGTATTGCAGTATTTAAAACATTTTAAATAAATAAAACAACCCATCGTATATAACTTGAAAATAATAATAAGTGAGTTGCAGCGGAAAAATAATATCTAATATATGTGATGCAGCGGAAATTAAATATTGGGCCAACATGGCCAAAACTCGGGTTAAACAGGTCCGCTATGCATGTCTCATAAAACGATAAAATAATGTCTAAAAGAGTTTCCCCCAAATGCACATGCTTATGCATTCTCGCCATACTCTGAAAAAGAAGAGGAAAGCAACAGTCTTATCAGTATTATAAAATACTGAGTAAATCAATCCTAACATAGCAATAAAGGGGTTTAATAAAATCATGCTTTAGTCTTGCATATAAAAACATTTTATTTGCTAATTTAGAAGTAAGAATTTAAATTGCAAAATTTATAGGCACATCAAATTGCATGAATAATGAGTTAAGCATGGGCATATATTTAAATATAATGATAATGACATAAATAAATAAAATATAAGTCTTTTTAACTTTTCCCGTTACACCACCATTTCAACAATATTTCATTTAGCCGGCGATCCGGCGGCCGCAGCCAATTTCGTAATTTTTCATTTCTCAAGTATCGCATTTCTCATATATCAAATTTCGGAAAATTGCCGAAGCAACCCGCTTATCATGCCATACACAGTACCAATCCGGAGCCTCGGAAAACCCATACGGACACTCCCGAGAGTGTAGACCAATTTTCATTGGCCGTTTTGGCACAATTTCACATGACATTCACCCTCGGCCGTTTTGGCACGAAGCGAAAAGCTAGGGGGCACTTCATCGAGCACTCACCCCCTACATAGGTCACCCTCGTCCATCTAGGCACGAAGCGAAAAGCTAGAGGGGCACTCCATCGAGCACTCACCCCCTACATAGGTCACCCTCATCCGTCTAGGCACGAAGCGAAAAGCTAGAGGGGCACTCTATTGAGCACTCACCCCCTACATATGTAACCGATATCGTTTTAACTTAGTGTAACGGGAATTTCGAAAATAGAGCTTTATCAAATAACGAGGTTTCGATCGTTTGTTTAGAAATTTCAAAATCTCACAAGTTAAAACCATTCGTTGATAGTTTAGAAATACAATTCAAAGGCGATTGCTCTTAAACTTTCACAGTATACCAAAAATACCCTAACGAACAACTTTCATGTTTTAAGTTTTTCAAAATAAAGTGAGGAAGCAAGTCGAATTCAACATTTTATGCACAGACAGTGAACTGTCAAAAATTCGGTCTGCCACAGTTTCAAAATCGGGTTTTTCAACTTATCAAACGAACTCCAAAAATGCTGAAATTTTGTGGACACCTACTAGACATGATTATCTACAACTTTTGTTTACATCACAAAGATTATTTCGAATTAGAAGTGATAGAAACATGCTCATCAAGTTCGATTAAGTGCACTGTCAGTTTTTCGAAAGTTCTTGAAATCACAGAATATGTCCGACCCGATTTGGGGTATCAAAACTCAATGAAAATCTCTGAAATTTTTACACAACGTAGCTTAAGATCTTAGGATCAAATTCCTTGTTTTGAGTTTTTCAGTTTGAACAATCGAAGTAGGAGCTTTGGTCGGATTTCAGAAAACACGCAGATTGGGGTCTTTATGTTCGATCTTAATGTTTTGTTTTAGATACAATGTTTCGGACGCCCCTAGACCACCCATATTGACATGAAAGGTATTAACTTACTGTGGGTAAGTTCTTGAACCTCCTAGGGTCGATCGAATCGTCCAAAATTGCCACGAACGGATTTACGCCACACGTTCTCATTCTCCTTTGGTCACAAACGTGTTTGCAAGTGAAAATCCGCAAGTTAGAATGGAGGTTATGGTCTTAAAACAATAAGAAAACATGATTTACATCTTACCGACAATCCAAAGTTTGCAAACCTTGATCTACAAACTTCCTCAGTCGGATTTGGTCATTCGTCGGAAAGTCGTCGGAAGGTAAGAACTTGTGTTTTCGATTTTGGGGAGAGTTTGGGATGAATGTGAGAGTGTTGATGGCTGAATATGGGGTGAGGGGTCAGTCAATTTCGACTTCATTGCCTTTCCATCGACTGGAATCGTGTTTCCATAGTCGGGGTCGCAAATTTTGGCAAGAAATCGGTGAAATCGTGCAAGTTGGCAGTTGTCTGCTACCTGGCATGGTGGTGGCGCGGTTTTTGCCAAATACCATGCGGCGGGCGCGCGGCCTGGTCTGGGCCATGCATCCGGACTGGGCCGTGCGATCCCGTCAGGCCTTTTCTCCTCTCTTTCAGGTTTCTATCCTCCTACATTTTCGGGCTCGACTTTTCCGGGTCATTCTCGGATTACGATTCTTATCTTAGATTTATCTCGTCTCGAATTAATCCCGTATTCGAAATCTTGATTCCGCCGCGTTTGAATTCGTCGGCTTTGAATCCATCGACCTTCGATTCCCCTGCAATGATTTATTTATTTAAATCATTTTCGACTTCAGGGTTCTTGGAATTAAAATTATTTTCCTTCTTGAATTTAATTCCAATTCTTTTGACTCGATTCATGGACTGTCTTCGGGCTTCCTTTCCCTCTTTTATTCCATTTTGAATTTTTGAATCTATCGGCGTTTCATCTCCGAGCAATAATTTATTGTGATAAATTATTTTCTTCTTCTCGGATTAAGAAACTAATTTTATTCCTTTGGACGCCGATAAAAATCTCGGGTATTACAGTCTACTCCCCTTAAGAATCAACTTCGTCCTCGAAGTTGCGCGTTTCTTAGAACTAAGGTTTTATCGTTCATTTCTATATTGCATTATTGCATTATTGTTATCATATGTTATTGTATGATATTATTTGTATTATTTTATTATATTATTTGACTGAACCCAGAATTGAAATTTCCAAGTTGCCTACGTACCCTGTGAAGGGATCAAATCATTACGTAGTTCAAACAATTCGGATTTGTTTATTTGGGATACAAAATATTCGGGTCATTACATCCTCCCCCCCTTAAAATTACAGTTATGTCCCCATAACTGCCTACACATTATTCCCAAGAAGGTTCGAGTATCGTCGCCTTGCACATGTATGTCCGCTTTATTTACCACATTTAACGTCCCATGAGTCTCCCTTGGTTATCCGTGGCTAGTCAGGTCCAGCGACCAGATCCTCTCTTTTGGTTATATTCTTAATCTAGGTTCGACACTCTTTCATCCGATGTCCACGTCGACCACATCGGAAGAATGTGTCGGGTTGAGGGCATCCCTTCACCAGATGAGCTTGGTTACAGCTTGGGCATCGGGGCACGTAGCCTTTACGGTTGAAAATCCTTCTATTATTGCCTCCATCGTTGCCTTGGGCTGGTCCATTTGGGCCTTCGCGAATGTTATCCCTACCCGAGTCGTTATCAGCTCCGCGGTCCTTACCTCTCTTGTCTTGTCCCTGGGGACCTTGGCTAGTCTCACCTATCGCCTTCCGCTTCAGTCCCTGAACACGTGCAACCGCTACCGCACGATCATAAATAGCTTGTGGGTCAGAGTAGTGCACACCCGTGATCACTTCCCTAATGGTCAGGTTTAACCCCATCTCAAATTTCTGAGCCTTGTCAGAGTCAGTTGGTACTAGCCTCGTAGCAAATCGTACTAGCTCCTTGAATTTGGTGTAGTACTCTTGCACTGTCTGTGCGCCTTGCCTTAGGTTGATGAATTCCTCGTACTTCGCCGCTTTTGTGCTTAACGGGTAGTACCTCTCCCTCAGAACTTCCTTAAACTCCTCCCAAGTGTAGGCTTCCTCGTCTTCCACTAATTTCCCCTGGAGTTTTGTCACCACTCATCGGCTTCACATCCTAAGTAGTAAGTTGCTACATGTATCTTTTCCTCATTAGAGCATTTGATAGCGTTTAAGAGTTTATCGAATGTACGGATCCACTCCTCTAGTTTGGCGGGATCTTCCTCCCCATCATAGTGTGGTGGTTGATAAGGAGTCACCAAAGCTGGATAGTTGTTCCAAGCTACAGGTGGAGGTATTGCCGCCTGCGCCCTATGTACCTCGGCGTTTCCCAAAACTATGAGTACTTCTACTACTGTCCTTAAACGTTCGTCCATGTTGTTGGGGATAGGAGGCGCCCGTTCTCCTATGTTATGAGGATTCTCATTATTTTTGGGCACATTGGGGAGGTCAGCGTCAGTACCATTTGGACTTACCTTTCTCGGTTTTCTCCTAGTGTCATTTTCTGTTATTACGCACGCGAAGATGAGTTTCTAATCTAAGGAACATTAGCAGTCAGGAAAATCTAAATGATAGGAATGGCAAGAAGAGAAAATAGATAGGAGCACGCTAAGTATTCTTGATCAACATCTAAGACTGAAGTAAGATTAGTCTCAAGTTAGCGCTTCTAAGACGATGTCAAGCCGGAATCTAAAAATAAGAATGTTATTTAAATAGATAATTCACATAGAAAAAAGTTAGCGCAAATATTCATGTATGTATGCATGTGAATCCCCCAGAAATAATTTTCATGTAATATAATTTAGACTTGTCAAAATAATTTATATACATATTTTCCATGGGTTTTTACAATAAAATTTATTCTATGGAAATAATGTTTTAAGAACTTAAAAATAATAGTTAAAAATCTTAGGCCTCTATATTGGGCCAATAATAAATTTTTGGGCTCTAAGTAGGCTACAAATGATTGGACTTAAATAACAAGTAAATAAAATGTTGGGCCTTCAAAAATAATTGGGCTAAAAATAATTAAATAAAATATTGGGCTTTCAAGAATTGGGCTTTTAAAAATTTAGGCTTTAAAAATAATAGCCTTAAAATATCCATAGTTTAAAATAATAGCTTTAAAAATATTCCGGGCTCTGATACCAACTTGTAAAACCTTGGTTTTTTATAACCCAGGTCGGGATGTCACCGCCACACCTCCCTAACAAGACACGACTTCTTCGAGCTTGCTAGAAAGATGCAAGGCTATGGAATTAAAACATTTTAAATAAATAAAACAGTCCCTCGTATATAACTTGAAAATAATAATAAGTGAGTTGCAGCGGAAAAATAATATCCAATATATGTAATGCAGCGGAAATTAAATATTAGGCCAACATGGCCAAAACTCGGGTTAAACAGGCCCGCTATGCATGTCTCATAAAACGATAAAATAATGTCCAAAAGAGTTTCCCCCAAATGCACATGCTTATGCATTCTCGCCATACTCTGAAAAGAAGAGGAAAGCAACAGTCTTATCAGTATTATAAAATACTGAGTAAATCAATCCTAACATAGCAATAAAGGGGTTTAATAAAATCATGCTTTAGTCTTGCATATAAAAATATTTTATTTGCTAATTTAGAAGTAAGAATTTAAATTGCAAAATTTAAAGGCACATCAAATGCCATGAAAAATGAGTTAAGCATGGGCATATATTTAAAACATAATGATAATGACATAAATAAATAAAATCAAAGTCTTTTTAATTTTCCCTGTTACACTGCTTTTTCAACAATATTTCATTTAGCAGGCGGCTGCAGCCAATTTCGTAATTTTTCATTTCTCAAGTATCGCATTTCACAAATATCAAATTTCGGAAAATTGCCGAAACAACCCACTTATCACGCCATACACAGTACCACTCCGGAGCCTCGGGAAACCCATACGGATACTCCCAAGAGTGTAGGCCAGTTTTCATTGGCCGTTTTGGCACAATTTCTCATAACATTCACCCTCGGCCGTTTTGGCACGAAGCGAAAAGCTGGGGGCACTCCATCGAGCACTTACCCCCTACATAGGTCACCCTCGTCCATCTAGGCACGAAGCGAAAAGCTAGAGGGGCACTCCATCGAGCACTTACCCCCTACATCGGTCACCCTCGTTCGTCTAGGCACGAAGCGCAAAGCTAGAGGGGCACTCCATCGAGCACTCACCCCCTACATAGGTCACCCTCGTCCGTCTAGGCACGAAGGGAAAAGCTAGAGGGGCACTCTATTGAGCACTCACCCCCTACATATGTAACCGATATCGTTTTAACTTAGTGTAACGGGAATTTTGAAAATATAGCTTATCAAATAACGAGGTTCCATCGTTTGTTAAGAAATTTCAAAATCTCACAAGTTAAAACCATTCGTTGTCACAGTTTACGCCTTTTTAGTATAAAAATTCAATTCAAAGGCGATTGCTCTGAAATTTTCAAAGTGTACCAAAAATACCCTAACAAATAACTTTCATGTTTTAAGTTTTTCAAAATAAAGTGAGGAAGCAAGTCGAATTCAATGTTCTATGCACAGACAGTGAACTGTCAAAAATTCGGTTTCCCACAGTTTCAAAATCAGGTTTTTCGACTTATCAAACTAACTCCAAAAATGCTGAAATTTTGTGGACACCTACTAGACATGATTATCTACAACTTTTGTTTACATCACAAAGATTAGTTCGGACTAGAAGTGATAGAAACATGCTCATCAAGTTCGATTAAGTGCACTGTCAGTTTTTCGAAAGTTCTTGAAATCACAGAATATGTCCGACCCAATTTGGGGTACCAAAACTCGATGAAAATTTCTGAAATTTTTACACAATGTAGCTTAAGATCTTAGGATCGAAATCCTAGTTTTGAGTTTTCCGGTTTGAACACTCGAAGTAGGAGTTTTGGTCGGATTTCAGAAAACTCGCAGATTGGGGTCTTTTTGTTAGATTTTAATGTTTTGTTTTAGATCCAATGTTTCGGACGCCCCTAGACCACCCAAATTGACATGAATGGTATTGAATTACTGTGGTTGAGTTCTTGAACGTCCTAGGGTCGATCGAATCATCCAAAATTACCACGAACGGATTTACGCCACACGTTCTCTTTCTCCTTTGGCCATGAATGTGTTTGCAAGTGAAAATCCGCAAGTTAGAACGGAGGTTATGGTCTTAAAACAATAAGAAAACATGATTTACATCTTACCCACAATCCAAAGTCTGCAAACCTTGATCTACAAACTTCCTCGGTCGGATTTGGTCGCCGGAAAGTCGTCGGAAAGTCGTCGGAAAGTAAGAACTTGTGATTTCGGTTTTGGGGAGAGTTTGGGATGAATGTGAGAGTGTTGATGGCTGAATATAGGGTGAGGGGTCAGTCAATTTCGACCTCATTGCCTTTCCATCGACTGGAATCGGGTTTCCATAGTCGGGGTTGCAAATTTTGGCAAGAAATCGCTGAAATCGTGCAAGTTGGCAGTTGTCTGCTGCCTGGCGCGGTGGTGGCGCGGTTTTTGCCAAATACCGCGCGGCGGGCACGCGGCCTGGTCTGGGCCGTGCGTCCGGACTGGACCGTGCG
The DNA here is from genome assembly GCA_030278955.1 of Hygrophila difformis. Lineage (NCBI taxonomy): Eukaryota > Viridiplantae > Streptophyta > Magnoliopsida > Lamiales > Acanthaceae > Hygrophila > Hygrophila difformis. Next base: position 33,260,159 of record JAOANR010000010.1, on the reverse strand, counting down.
ATCCCGTCGGCCCTTTTCTCCTCTCTTTCGGGTTTCTATCCTCTTACATTTTTGGGCTCGACTTTTCTGGGTCATTCTCGGATTACGATTCTTATCTTAGATTCATCTCGTCTCGAATTAATCCCGTATTCGAAATCTTGAGTCCGTCGCGTTTGAATTCGTCGGCTTTAATTTGAATCCATCGACCTTCGATTCCCGTACAATGATTTATTTATTTAAATCATTTTCGATTTCAGGGTTCTTGGAATTAAAATTATTTTCCTTCTTGAATTTAATTCCAATTCTTTTGACTCGATTCATGGACTGTCTTCGGGCTTCCTTTCCCTCTTTTATTCCATTTTGAATTTTTGAATCTATCGGCGTTTCATCTCCGAGCAATAATTTATTGTGATAAATTATTTTCTTCTTCTCGGATTAAGAAACTAATTTTATTCTTTTGGACGCCGATAAAAATCTCGGGTATTACAATTTATAGTTAAAATTTGTACTTGTTTTGCACTTTAAACGCACATGTTTGCACTTGAAGCGCACGTTTTGCATATTGTTCAACTAATATTAAAATATTTTTATATAAGTAAATTAATAATGTAAATATATTCAAATATTCCATTTAAAGAGATGGGGACTTACCCTAGTGGTCAAGTCCTCAACTCCCAATCTATAGGTTGGGGATTCAACTCCCCACCTATCATATAAGGTCATGCACATTCATATATTCATACATATAGGACATACACTACAAAAATTTTACGGGAAGGTGACGAATGGATTTCGTCGCCTTGTTCATCGCCTGGCGTACTAGGCGACAAACAAGTCGATGAAATGCTCCATGCAACGAAATTTCAGGCAACGACTTCAATAAAATTTTATCGCCAATTTCATCGCCTTCCCGCGAATCTCTTGTAGTGATACTCATACCTGTTATCCTTTGATTTAAAATTATAAATACGAAAAAATATATGATATGGTCCTTTTTCTTTTTTGGTCCTCTACATTTATACATAATATCCAAAATGGTCCTTTTTCTTACTAATCTTGTAATTTAGCTAATTATTTTCTTAATTATATTCATATGAGATGTATAAAATTTGACTACACATATAACATGGAATATTAACGAAATAATAAAATTAATTAAAATAATTAAATTGAAAAACTTAAATAATATGATAAATACAGAAGTAATCCAGGGCTTGTCAAAGTAAAGACACTTGTATCTTTATCAAAATAATATCATCATAAAAATCCATATACTTCGAAGACATAAACCTCAAAGGGATTAATATCCCTATATTCATTCACAAGAAGCATGTAAGCATTTGTTGTTAAAGTAGTGTATAGCCCCAAGACGTATTTCGAAAATAACAGCACCAAGGAACAGCAGTCTGAAGTTCTAGTAAGATATGATAAAAGATTCATCCATAAGATCAACACAAAACAAAGAGGGTTTCAAGAGATTTAAGAAAATCGCAGATCTAAACATATGTGGAAGAAATCATTCCTAAAGACTATAGAGAGTCAATAGGGATGTCAACTTTACCCGTAGGATCGGTAACCCGTCGGGTAATCGGGTATCATGTCTGTGTAGGGTAGATATAATCGGGTAACGTGTAGGATGTTGGAGGATAAAATATGGAGGAAGGATATTTGGGTGTGTAAATATTTGTGGACGTATGGTTTTATATTTGAGAGGTTAGAGGCTAAGTGTTAATATGGAGCTTGAAAGGTTTGAAAGAAGAGAAGGATGCTTGAGAAAGTTTTATTACAACTCAACTCACTTGTTCTTCTTGGTGTGTTGTTACAAAATGATACATGATCCACCTATTTATACTACTTCATGGTATAATCTCTATTATTCTAGAGAATTCTACACTAGTTCCTTCCTAATAAATCTAGATAATACTTATTATTTGATCACATGTTTGTTTCTAGATTTTTCTTACATCCACATGGTTCTACATCTTTCTTTATCCATAATCTCAACTTCTCTAGAATCATCTATTATAAAATTAAGTTTATTACTTCAACACCCCCTCTTAAACTTGATTTTGCATTCCAAGCGAGCTTCTGAGTCTTGCGAACACTTCATACTTGAGGGGTTTAGTGAAAATGTCGGCGACTTGATCTTGTGACTTCACATGCTCCACTTGGACTTCTTTCTTCGCAATGCAGTCTCTAATGTAGTGGAACCGAGTGTCGATGTGCTTACTCCGATTATGAAATACTGGATTCTTTGCTAATGCAATCGCTGACTTATTGTCCACATAAATCCTTGTGGGCTCCTCTTGTGGCCATCCAAGCTCTTTTAATAAACTCCTTAGCCAGATAGCATGACAAACACTCGAAGTGGCAGCTACATACTCAGCTTCACACGTAGATAATGTCCCAATTGGTTGCTTCTTTGACATCCAAGTGAATGCAGTACCTCCCATGAAGAATACGAACCCACTTGTACTCTTTCGATCATCATTGTCTCCAGCCCAATCGCTATCACTATAGCCAACAAGCTGATAATTATTAGTACTTGAATAAAGTAGGCCATAGTTGAGTGTACCTTTGAGATATCTGAGAATTCTTTTTGCTGCCTTCAAGTGTGTAGTGGTTGGATTCTCCATAAAGCGACTCACAAACCCTGTAGCATATAGAATATCTGGCCTTGTGCAGGTTAAGTACCTTAAGCTTCCAACCAAGCTCTTGAACATTGTTGGATCTATCTTTTCTCCTTCATCATGCTTGGATAATTTATTTCCACTGACCATTGGAGTGTTTGTTGGCTTGCAGTTCTCCATCTTGAACTTCTTAAGAATCTCCTTCGTATAGCCTTCTTGTGCAAGGAAGACTCCATGCTCAAGTTGCTTAACCTCCACACCGAGGTAGTACGCCATCAGCCCGATGTCAGTCATATCAAATTCTTTGGTCATAGCCTTCTTGAATTCTTCAAACAACTTTAGGTTGTTTCCGGTGAAGATAAGATCGTCTACATACAAACAAACAATTAAGATATCATCACCTTTAACTTTGACGTAAAGGGCATGCTCATGTGGGCATTTTGTGAAACCATTATCCTCCAAATACTTGTCAATTCTGTTGTTCCATGCCCTTGGTGCTTGCTTTAACCCGTATAGAGCTTTTTTCAACTTCAAGACTTTGTCTTCTTGCCCTTTCACCTCATAGCCTGGTGGCTGCTTGATGTAGATCTCTTTGTCAATCACTCCATTCAAGAAGGCTGACTTGACATCCATCTGGTAGATTTTCCATCTATTCTGGGCTGCAAGAGAAATTATTAGTCTTATAGTTTCAAGGCGAGCCACGGGAGCAAATACCTCATCATAGTCAATTCCGGCTCTTTGACTATATCCTTTAGCAACGAGCCTTGCTTTGTATCTCTCAATTTCTCCCTTAGAGTTCTTTTTTGCCTTAAACACCCATTTGACCCCAATTGCTTTGTGATTTCTTGGCAATATTGCTAGCTCCCATGTATTATTCTTCTCTATGGATTTGATCTCCTCATCCATTGCCTTTCTCCACTTTTTGCTTTGTGCTGCCTCATCAAAGGTTAATGGTTCACAATCAGCAAATAAGCAGAAAAGTGTGAGATCTTCTAACCTTTCAGTGTCATCATAGATCTCATTGAGGCTCCTCACTCGTGATGTAGTTCTCTCATTCAAAAACGATGGTGGCGAGTCTTCAGCTTCTTGCGTTGGTGAAGCAGGTGGAGTCACTGGCTCTTCCTGAACTTCTTCTACTTGCTCAACTTCTTCTTGGTCTCCGAGTTGTGGAATAATGAAATTGTAATTATTGATGTTGGATCCAAAATCCCATGCTCCTTCCTCATCAAACTCCACATCTCGACTTATGACAGTTTTCTTTGTATCAGGATTAAATAACTTGTAGCCTTTAGAGTTAGAGTCATACCCGATGAATATGTATGGCTCACTCTTGTCGTCGAGCTTTCTTCTTGTCTCGTCTGCCACGTGAGCATATGCTTTGCTCCCGAATACTCTTAGATGAGCGATTCCGGGCTTTCTCCCACTCCATGCTTCTTGTGGAGTCTTTCCCCATACACTTCGAGTTGGAGATCGATTGAATAGGTACACCGCGCATGCCACTGCTTCTGCCCAAAATTCTTTTGGAAGATTCTTCGTCTTCAACATGCTGCGCGCCATCTCCACTATGGTTCTATTCTTCCTCTCTGCTACACCATTTTGTTGAGGAGATCTTGGAACAGTGAGAGGCCTCCGGATCCCGTTTGCTTCACAATACGCCATGAACTCATTGGATGTGAATTCACCACCTCGGTCGGTTCTCATGGATTTGATTTCTAGTCCGCTCTCCTTTTCAACGGCAGCTTTAAATTTCTTGAAGGCTTCAAATACTTCTGATTTATGCTTCAAGAAATACACCCAAGTTTTTCTAGAGAAATCATCAATGAAGAGCAGGAAATAATTGTTGTTACCTAGAGAACTTGGCTTGATCGGTCCACAAACATCGGCGTGGATTAACTCCAACGGCTTTTTAGCTCGCGAGGTTGACTCCTTTGGGAATGGCCTTCTAGCTTGCTTCCCAAGTATACATCCTTCGCATAGTTGGTCAGGATGCTTGATGGATGGTAATCCTCTCACCATTTCCTTCCTTGATAACAACTCTAATCCTCCAAAATTTAAGTGCCCAAACCGTAGATGCCATAACCAAGACTTATCCTTAACGCAAGCTTTAAGGCATTTTGCTACATCATTCCGAATATTTAGTAGAAACATCCTATTCTTCGACATTGGCACCTTCGCTATCAAATTATTTTCCTTATCTCTTATTGAAAGGTTATAATCCTTCAAGTGAATATCATAACCTTTCTCTAAGAGTTGTCCCAAACTCAATATATTATTTTTCATGTTGGGCACATAATAGACATTCGAGATGAAATCATGACCACCATTTTTTAAGCGAATCAAAATTTTTCCTTTTCCTTGAACTGGAATTTTTGATTCATCACCAAAGGAGACATTGCCACTTACCGATTCATCCAACTCCACGAACATGCTCCTTTTGCCGCACATGTGGTTGCTTGCTCCCGTATCGAGGTACCAAGTATCATCTTGCCTTTCATTTTCTCCTTTGTACGCTAAGAGCACACTTGCATTTTCTTCCTTCTTGCTCTCAACGAAGTTGGCCTTCTCTTGAACCTTTTGTTTTTCTTTCCAACACTCGGAAGCATAATGCCCAAATCTATTACAATTATAGCATTTTATAGAAGATTTATCATACCTCGACTTCAGGTTACTCCTTCCATGACCAAATTCTTTTCTTTCTCCACTATTTGCATAGCCCCCTCTTGCTTGTCCTCGTCCTCTTCCTCGTCCACGTCCACGTTCTCGACTTTGTCCACGACCTCTCCCAAAACGATCATCACTTGGGCCTTCATCATTCTCTTTTGGCCTCACTTGCAATTTTAATAATTGCTCAACTATGTCTTGCTTTCTTTTATGTTTTTCTTCATATGCTTGTAGTGACCCCATCAAGAGATCAATAGTCATCTCCTCCAAATTTTTAGTTTCTTCAATAGTCACCACAATATGCTCAAATTTGGGAGTTAGTGAACGCAATATCTTTTCCATTATTCTAACATCCTCCAATTTTTCACCATTTCTTTTCATTTGGTTCGATACCGTCAAAACTCTAGTAAAATAATCCGAAACGGACTCGGACTCTTTCATTTGTAGGGACTCAAATTCACCACGCAAAGTTTGGAGGCGTACCTTCTTAACTTGATCGGCTCCTTTGCATGATACTTGAAGCTTCTCCCATGCTTCCTTAGCGGTGGTTGCACTTGAGATCTTCTCAAAATCATCTTCTCCCAATGCTTGGTAGATGAGATAGAGAGCCTTCTTGTCCCTCTTCTTTACATCTCGTAGCCGATCCTTTTGTTGTTGGGATAGTGATGCCTCATCTTGTGGTTGTTCGTAACCACTCTCTACAATCTCCCAAACATCATGAGCACCTAAAAGTGCCTTCATCTTGATACTCCAATTATCAAAGTTGATCTTATTAAGTAAAGGGACTTGGAAAGATTGTAGGTTGTTAGCCATCTTTCACAGGAGGAGGACCTTATGGCTCTGATACCACTTTGTTGGAGGATAAAATATGGAGGAAGGATATTTGGGTGTGTAAATATTTGTGGACGTATGGTTTTATATTTGAGAGGTTAGAGGCTAAGTGTTAATATGGAGCTTGAAAGGTTTGAAAGAAGAGAAGGATGCTTGAGAAAGTTTTATTACAACTCAACTCACTTGTTCTTCTTGGTGTGTTGTTACAAAATGATACATGATCCACCTATTTATACTACTTCATGGTATAATCTCTATTATTCTAGAGAATTCTACACTAGTTCCTTCCTAATAAATCTAGATAATACTTATTATTTGATCACATGTTTGTTTCTAGATTTTTCTTACATCCACATGGTTCTACATCTTTCTTTATCCATAATCTCAACTTCTCTAGAATCATCTATTATAAAATTAAGTTTATTACTTCAACATAGGATACGGATTTTATATATTACCCGTTTACCCGAATAAATATATACTTAATTTTATATATATTTATATTTATATTTATATTTATTTTTTGGAAGAGCCGAATCCACTGTCCAGGGAACATAGGAAAAATTAAAAGGAAAATAATACAAAGAAAATAAAAATTAGGAAAAGAAAAGTTAATATATTATATATTTATTTAAATATATTTACGTATATATTGAAATCTGTTAGGGCTTAAGATTTGAAAGCAAAAATATTTATGATGAATTTTATACTGATTTTTTTTTTTGGAGCCATCGAAAGGCCAGGAAACACTGATTTAAGAAGAGCCTGTTGCTATAGCGTTTTTTTAAAAATATTCTTTTAAATTTTCAAATTAAATTTATTATGCATTTTGTTTTCGTGCATCATATGAAGGATATTACCCGAATGCTTTGGTTAGGGTGCAGAGACCTATGTCTCTTGATGTACTGTGACACAAGCCATTGATGAAATGTTGAAATCAATGGCTAAGATTAATACAAATGGTACTATTGTAATTTCAATAAGATCCAAATGATCTCTATTCACTTTTCTCAATTCTAATGCTCGCCTCATAATCTTACTTTTTCTTTTCAGAATTTCTAAAATTTGATAGGTTATTTAGATTGCTTGTATCAAGTACGTAGATTTTCATATAAAGAATTAATGTCAAAATCCGAGTTCGTTTGAGAAAGTTAGAGTTATTTGAAGTTCACTGCGATATTCAGAAACGTAGCCTTCACATTTCAGCGACGGTGGCTTTGCAATTCAGCGACGGGAGCTTTACAATTCAGCGACACAGTATATGCATTTCAGCGACATAGCCTATACAACATAGTTTTTGTGACAAACTTCAAATGACTCTAACTTTTTCAAATGAGCTTGGATTTGGACGTTCTTTATATGAAAATATATCTACTCAATGCAAGGAAATTAAATATTCTATCAGATTTTATAAAGCCTAAACAGATAAATATCATATTTTCAAAATAACCAGAATAAGATACCCTTTCATTTGAAAATCTGGTATTTATCTATTTATAATTTCAAAAATTTTATAAGAAATTTAGATTCATTGCATTGAGTAGGTAGATTTTCATATAAAGAATGTCAAAATCCGAGTTCGTTTGAGAAAGTTAGAGCCATTTGAAGTTTATTACGATTTTCAGAGACATGACCTTCACATTTCAGCGACGGTGGCTATGTAATTCAGCGACGGAGGCTTTATAATTCAGCGATGGAGGCTTTATAATTTGGCGACTTAGCTTATGCATTTCAGCGACGTAGCCTATATAACAAAGTTTATGCGACAAACTTCAAATGACTCTAACTTTCTCAAATGACCTCAGATTTGGACGCTTTTTATATGAAAATCTATCTACTCAATGCAAGGAATTTAAATATCCTATCAGATTTTAGAAAGTCTAAACATGTAAATATCATATTTTCAAAATAATGAACATAAGATATCTTTTCTTTTGAAAATCTGGTATTTATCTATTTGGAATTTCTAAAATTTGATGGGAAATTCAGATTCCTTGCATCGAGTAGGTAGATTTTCATATAAAGGACGTCGAAGTCCGAGTTCGTTTGAGAAAGTTAGAGCCATTTGAAATTCAATACAATTTTCAGAAACACAGCCTTTACATTTCAGCGACGGTGGCTGTGTAACTCAGCGACGGAACCTTTACAATTCAGCGACGGAGATTTACAATTCAGCGACATAGCATATGTATTTCAGCTACATAGTCTATACAATAAAATTTATATGACAAACTTCAAATGGCTGTAACTTTCTCAAATGAGCTCGGATTTGAACGTTCTTTATATGAAAATCTATCTACTCGATGCAAGGAATCTAAATATCCTATCATATTTTAGAAATTCAAAATAGCCAAATAGAAAATATGAGGAATGAAAGACTGACGAGTGAAATAGATAAATAAAGATAATTTCTCTATTATTATGCCATGAATTGTGTCAAAAGAGAGCTAACTTATGTAAATTTTTTATATGATTTTATTTAAGGATAGAAATCACTAAATTGGTTTTGTGAATGATTTTTATTACTAAATATATGATTATTTTTGTTTGACAACTCTACCCTTTTTATTTTGTAGCAATTGGATATTTTTGTATGGTTGAGATAATTTGTCTTGATGTACTACCATTCACATTGGTAGTACCATAACCATTTCCATTACCCGAATCCTACCCGATACTCGTGGATAATTCATATACCGGCGGGTATTACCCGAATCCTACCCGATACTTGATTGTTGGGTAATAAGGTAGGGTAAGGGTAGGGAAATGATATTTCTGGTAGTGAATGGAGGTGGCTTACCCGTACCATATCCTACCCATTTACCTCCCTACGAGTGAATGCACTACAAGAAAAAGATCGTTTTCCGAGTACCATTATCGAGGACATAGATGTGTAACAAGAAATTCCCGGAATGTGACAAAAAAGGAAAACGAATAGTCACCTAAAATTTTTCAGCGCCTTATTTGTCACCTCGTGCATCAGATGATAAATAAGACAACGAAATCTTTTCGTCGTCTTTTGGTGAAAATTTTGGTAGTGTATTGCCCTAAATCGTTTTATCTCTATTTTGTTATTCTTATTCAAAACTCCAACACGTACTCTAGATTCATCTTCTTTGTCCAAACCTCAAATAATTGTAGAAATTAGACAACAAAATATTTAACATTTACCAATTGACTGTGCATCACAACACAGCCACACACCAAGCGCGGTTGTCCTTATATATAGTTTTTCGTTTTTGACTTTTAATTTGTACAAAAATTCAATCTACACTTTGCTTTGAGTGACCAGATGAGTTTTAAAATGTAAATCTAATTTAGTTTGACTATGTAGAAGTAATACTATTTTAAGAACTTTAAAAAATTTAGAACAATATATATTATCAATATTAATATGTTTTCATTTTTAATTTAATTTTTTGTGACATGGCCTAAGAAGGTGATGAGAGTAAAAAGGAGAAAAACAACAAAAAAAAAAAAAAAAAAAAAGAAAGAAAGAAGGAAAACGATCACACTAAAACCGATCAAACAGGGAATCAACACCGAGCATATTTTGTGTCATACTACACATCCACTTCCAACATCGCACCAACCTTAATTGTTGGGAGGAAGCGCCCAAATAGAATAGTATAGATGGCGTCCTCCCTTGATGCATGCCAGTACTCTATCTACGAACCAACACATCCGCAACCTTATTATTCCCTTCAGGGCATACATACATGTTTGATCTTATTACAATTCTCTAATCATAATTAGAATTCATACAAATTCAACGACAGTTATTTTTAAAAACCACACTCTAGCTAGCTAGTACGTCTAACTAACCCGTAACCTGCAGGTGAGTTGGGTTAGCGTTAGACGACCATATCATCATTTGTAGCCTTCCCCTGGGCCGGCCGGTTTATTTAAACCTACAAAATGGCGGGTTTTGAAATGGGTCTAGGCAGGAAGCCCTCCGACGATCCTATTTAGGGTTGCATATCATGTCATTCCTGTTGAAAGCAACCTTAACCAATTATAAAATGACGCCACCATACTAAGTGAATATAATAATCTATTGAAATTGTGTTGCATATTTCTAGAATAGTCTTGAACTAAGTATAATTTTCTAGAATATTCTTGTAATGTAAACATGATTAGAGAAAAATCTAGACATAGGACATGTGATTAAAATAGAAGAAGAAAGAATGATCTAGATAGAATATCCTAGAATAATCTACCAAGCTCCATTGAGTAGTATAAATAGATGGAGCCATTGTAACATCTTGTAAAAAAAAAAAAAAAAAAAAAAAAAAAAAAAAAAAAACACCAACATCAAGATCACCACCATTCAAGTAATACAAATTCCTTTCCAAAAGTTCTATTCCCAACCTCCTTCCAAACCTTCCTTTAACATTCAAACACATACTTCCCACACTTATTACCCATCACAAACCTTACACACACACACATAAACACTATATTCCCATATCCTAAAAACCATCAGTGGTATCAGAGCCTCGTTCGAGATTATCGGGCGTTACCATGGCCGACACATTCCGCTCAACTATTCCAATTCCAGTTTTTCGTGGTGAAAAATACGATTTATGGGCAATCAAAATGAAGACATTTTTGTGCTCAAGGTTTGTGGGATATTGTTAATGATGGATATACTATGCCTGACAATATCTCCACACTCTCTGAGAAACAAAAGGAGGAATTGAAGGAGATCCAAAAGAAGGATTCTCAAGCACTTCTCGCTCTACAGATGAGCTTGGCAGACGAGTATTTTCCAAGGATTATGGGAGCAAAAACATCTAAAGAAGCGTGGGATAAGTTGAAGGAGGAGTTTCAAGGTGGTGAAAAGGTACGCTCCACTAAACTTCAAACTTTAAGGAGGAAGTTTGAAAACTTGAAGATGTTAGATTCTGAGACTGCTCAAGAGTATTATGCTAGAGTTAATGAAGTAGTAACTCAACTACGAGCCTATGGGGAAGACATCCCTGACAACAAAATTGTTGCTAAAATTCTAATCACTTGCATAGAAAAATATGATCCCATAATAGCTGCTATTGAAGAATCTAAGGAAATAAATAAATTAAGTGCTACAGAGTTAATGGGATCATTAGAGGCTCATGAGAAAAGATTAGAAAGGCGTTATGAAAAAGACATAGATAGTGCCTTTCAATCTAAAGTTAATATGCAGTCTCAGAAAACAAAAGAGAATAATAAGTTCCCTCCTTGTGGTATTTGTAAAAGAACAAATCATTTGGAGAAAGATTGTTGGTTTAAGGATAAACCACAAAAACAAAATTATAATAAATTTGGACGAGGAGGAAAAATTAAAGGATTTAATCGAAGACACCAGGCTAATTTCTCTCAAAACACAGAATCTGAGGATTATTTGTTTCATGTCTGCCAAGCTGCATCTACTAAGGATAAAGATACATGGTATTTGGATAGTGGCTGTAGCAATCACATGACTAAAAATGAGAGTATCTTTTGTGAACTTCAAAAGATAAATACAAAAGTTAAACTAGGAAATGGTGATTATATGGAGGCAACTGGTAAAGGAACCATTGCCATAGATACCAACAAAGGAAAAAGATATATAAGTGAAGTTCTTCTAGTCCCCACAATTGATCAGAACCTACTAAGTGTGGGACAAATGATTGAGAAAGGATATTCCTTACAATTTGAGGAAAATTCTTGCACAATTTATGACAAGAAAGATAAATCCCTCATAATCACTAAAGTCCAAATGAGCGACAATAGATGCTTCCCAATCCAATGGAGATATGCAAACAATGTTGCCATGAAAGCTCAATTGGACGACACTTGGCTATGGCATAAACGGTTTGGGCATTTCAATCTACAAGGATTGAAACTCCTAAACCAAAAAAAAAAAAATTGATGCGAGATTTTCCTCCAATCAAAGAGCTCAACAGAGTTTGTGAAGGGTGCACGCTAGGGAAACAACACCGGCTACCATTCCCATCTGGGAAATCTTGGAGAGCTAAGAAGCCTCTGGAGCTCGTGCACACCGATATATGTGGTCCAATGCGCACCCCATCTCATGACAAAAACAGGTACTTCATCCTATTTATTGATGACTTTACTAGAATGACATGGGTCTACTTTCTACGAGAAAAATCCCAGGTGTTCGATATTTTCAAAAAATTCAAGACCTATGTCGAAAACCAAAGTGGCTATAAAATCAAAACTATCCGGAGTGATCGAGGGAAAGAATACACCTCCAATCAATTCACAAAATTCTGTGAAGATGAAGGCATGGAGCACCAACTCACAGTCGGATATGCACCAGAACAAAATGGTGTGTCTGAAAGAAAGAATAGGACTGTGATGGAGGCCGCAAGATCCATGCTGACAGAGAAAGGTCTTCCAAAAACCTTCTGGGCGGAGGCCGTGGGTACTGCAGTCTATCTCCTCAACAGATGTCCAACTAAAGCTGTACAAGACAAGACACCAGTTGAAGCATGGAGCGGACGGAAACCATCTGCGAAGCATCTTCGAGTCGTTGGATGTATCTGCTATGTCCATATCCCAAAGGAGAAGAGGAGCAAGCTAGATGAGAAGACAGAGAAGGGAATTTTTCTGGGCTATAGCACTCAATCAAAAGGTTATAGAGTGTATAGCTTGGAAAATAAAAAACTCATCATTAGTCGAGACGTGATGTTCGATGAAGATGCTGCTTATAACTGGGAGACAAGCCAAATAGAGAAAAAGAATATCTACCTACCGGCACCAGTCCAACAACAATCAGATGATGGCGGCCCACAGGACGCACGAAGCCAAGTTGTAGAAGAAGATCCTATCACATCTCGAGAATCCATCCCAAGAAAATTCAGATCTCTGACGGAAGTTTATCAGAGATGCAATTTTACAACTATGGAGCCGAACAACTTTGAAGAAGCTTCCAGAGAGGATGTTTGGATAAAAGCAATGGAGGAGGAGATACATATGATTGAAAAGAACGAAACATGGGAGCTGACAGATCTTCCCAAGGATAAAGAAGCCATCGGAGTTAAGCGGGTCTACAAGACAAAACTCAAACTGGATGGTTCAATACAAAAGCACCACCACGAGGCAAGTTCGAGACTCTATGAGAACTCATTGGAGTTATAGAAATATGCACCAAGGAGGAGTATTGAAATTGTGTTGCATATTTCTAGAATAGTCTTGAACTAAGTATAATTTTCTAGAATATTCTTGTAATGTAAACATGATTAGAGAAAAATCTAGACATAGGACATGTGATTAAAATAGAAGAAGAAAGAATGATCTAGATAGAATATCCTAGAATAATCTACCAAGCTCCATTGATGAGTAGTATAAATAGATGGAGCCATTGTAACATCTTGTAAAAAAAAAAAAAAAAAAAAAAAAAAAAAAAACACCAACATCAAGATCACTACCATTCAAGTAATACAAATTCCTTTCCAAAAGTTCTATTCCCAACCTCCTTCCAAACCTTCCTTTAACATTCAAACACATACTTCCCACACTTATTACCCATCACAAACCTTACACACACATACATAAACACTATATTCCCATATCCTAAAAACCATCATAATCTATCCCATATATATAGTTCATATTAACAAGGCCAAAAGTTTTTGTTTTTATTATTATTATTCATAACCACAAATTTCTGCATTGATCAGCATTCAGTTAATTTATATATATAACAGGCGGCACACAACAAGAACACAATGAAAAGGTAAGAATATATATTACATTTAGTTTATTAATTAATAATATAATGTAGTAATTAGTAATAAGTACAGTAGTATTTAAAATGAGAAATCGATCAGGCGGTAGCAACATCAGGTGAGTAGGGTCTCTGGAATATGCACACTTTGCAAGAAGGTGAATTCAACGAGGGTGTTTGGTACTTGTCCTCCCCTCCCATCATCGGCATCGGCACTCCTCTCTTCACCGGGCTCACGTACCCCGGCCTATACGTCTTCCCCAGAACTCCCTCAACCTCATCCGACAAATTCATGAACTTAAACTGCGTCTCCAAGTGGGCAAACGCATCATTTCCAGGCAACTGATAGTTATGAACCCGGTTTTCCTTTTCCCCGATGGGAGTCACCCTTATGTCCAGTTCCAGGAGCCCCGACACGGTCACCCTAACCGTGTTGAGGTCATCCGTCCTCTCAATCACAACCTCCCTTTCTTCACTAGTACTCATCCTCCTCCATTCGGTTTCACCTGTAGTTGGGATGTTAATTGATTCGCCGTTCCACTTTGCAATGAGTGCGTCTGCGTTGCTATCCCAGTGGGAGACTTTCTTGGCTGCTATGACTAGTGTGTTGGTATCAAACATAATGGAGAGGGCTTGCACCCAAGTGAAGTCGCGTGTCCTCCCCTGTGGCCTTGTGCCGATTAAATGTGCATTGATGTGGAGGTTCTCGTCGGATACAATGGCAAAATCACTCCCTTTAGCACCGTGGAAGTAGAACATCACGCCATCGCCTCCTACAAAGCGCGGATCGTAGCATAGAGCACCGTATCCATTGCACTTAGGCTTTCTCCCTGTATGTATAAAAAGTTCAAGAAACTTGGATTCGTTAGCCCAAATTAAAGTTAAACTCAAGAATGATGCCTAATCGAGAATCTAGGAATTAAGGACTTAATTACATTTGCAAGTGACTTGACACATGCTACTGCAGTCGATAAAGCATCCCTTTTGCTTCTTGTTCTTCTTAGGCTTCCTCTGGGGACACTGGACTGGGCACGTGAGCGCCTTGTATTGGCACCTTCCCCTAGCTTTACAGAAGGCGCGCTCCTGCCCCGTGTTTGGCATTGGCGATAACATGTCATAATGAGTTGAAGCCGCATCATGAGGAGGCTTCTTAGCCTTGCCATTTTTGCCTTCTCCATTACCATTTCCGTTGCCATTACCATTTCCCTGGGCAAGAATGGTATCGACCTCAAACGAGACGAACAGAACGATGAGAGCCAACGCAAAACAAAGCCTGCTGCTGCCGTGGAAGTCCATTTGAAAAAAAATTCCAAGTCTAAATGAATTTTCTGAAACAAATATAACGAAACTTGAATGTTGATTTAGATGGATGGATTGAAGTGGAATTGAAAGAGACCCGAATGGGAGCATTTATAGGGAGGAGGAAAAGGGGCGAGAAGTTAGGCTAAAGTTAAGTGAGTAAGCTTTGTTTAATTACATGCATGGAGAAAACCTGCAGCAGCAACTTGAGTTTGCTTTGGACTTTGAGTATTTGGTACTAATAAATAAAGAAATGGAAGGCATGAGTTGGACATGTGCTGCTTGATTCTCCTGGAAGGAACAAGCTCTAAGCTCACATTTCCCATTGCCCATTGGGACTAATTTCGAAACACGTATAGTATATTGTTTCTTAAAGTTACTGCATGCATGAAGGGTTTCCATCTATGCTTCGGATTTGATTCATTGACTTACATCATACTGCTCAATAAACTACTCTGCAACTTGTTGCCTTTCAACACATTTATGTCAATGCCATGAATCACTTTTTACTCAATATTTCGATTTTCTTTAAAAATTATACTAGCTATTAAATTCAATTTCAAAGATGTCAAATTTACACAAGTTACAAATGAATGTATTATGAAATGAAATATTAATTAAGTCTCGTGATCACGTCATACTCGACCGACATCAAGGTGGCTTATATAAAAAAATAAATAAAAATTGTGTATCTTTTTTGGGATGTGAATTGAACAAATTAATGGGACAACACGGTTTTGAGATTACTTTAGCTAAACTATATATACTTCATGTGAAGTTTTTATGGAAAAAAGGATAAATAGGTCCTTTTTCTTTTCAAAAAATTCAAATCAGTCCTTTTTCTATTTTATTACCGAAACAGTCCTCTACAAATGCTAATTATGTTCGAATCAGTCCTTTTTTCACTAATTATATTCTAATTGCTGATGTGGCAAGGGTTTTAATTTAAACCTGACACGTGTGCATAATATTAGTCCTTTTTCTTTTATCTTTTGCCAATTCAGTCCTAAACTTTTATTTTGTTCTATTTAGTCCTCTACCCCAATCACTCATTTTTATATTAATTGGCCTCAAACCTTTCAAATTATTTCATTTTAGGCCCAGAACCTTAAATTTTTTATTATTACTAATACATTTATCAAATAAATGCCCAACATACTTCCGTAAATAAAATTAAATACCAAACCTCATACATTGGGTTTGACCGCCTTGTTACCGGGTCTTCGAAGTTCCGAATTTTACGGACTCTCTCTAAGCACTCGACCGTAACGATGGTTCATTGGTTCTGGTTTCCTTCAGCAACAATCAGCACAATCATACTTTGTGGACAATAAAATTCAGGCTATTTTTTTAATATTTTTAATAATATTAATAATTTTCAATAAAACCAAGGCTTCCTGTACCCATAACCTTCCAAAAATTCAAGTTAAATCATTTACTCAAATATTGCTACATCCTAAGGTAGGACGCAAAGTAAGATTCTGTTGATTGTTACTGAAGGAAACCAAAACCAATGAACAATCGGTTGCGGTCGAGTGGTTATTAGAGAGAGTCCGTAAAATTCCGGTACTTGAAAGACCCGATAACAAAGCAGTCGAACCCAATATATGAGGTCGTTTGGTGTTTAATTTTATTTATGGAAGTATGTTGTGCATTTATTTGATAAATGGATTAGTAATAATAAAAAATTTAAGGTTCTGGGCCTAAAATGAAATAATTTGAAAGGTTTGAGGCCAATTAATATAAAAATGAGTGATTGGGGTAGAGGACTAAATAGAACAAAATAAAAGTTTAGGACTGAATTGGCAAAAGATAAAAGAAAAAGGACTAATATTATGCACACGTGTCAGGTTTAAATTAAAACCCTTGCCACGTCAGCAATTAGAATATAATTAGTGAAAAAAGGACTGATTTGAACATAATTAGCATTTGTAGATGACTGTTTTGGTAATAAAATAGAAAAAGGACTGATTTGAATTTTTTGAAAAGAAAAATGACCTATTTATCCTTTTTTTCCAAGTTTTTATTAATGTGTTACGTGAACTGCAATACTCTAATTCCCCACTAAAATTTGAAAATTATATTTAAAAATTAAAAATAAAAAGAATTATCCCATTCTAGATAGATTAAAACTTGCAATTATATTTAAAATTATAATTATAATCACTATAAAACAAATCGTCAGTTATGGGGAAAAAAAATATAGCTATTGAATTCAGTAACTCTTTTTAATTGTATAGTTTAGCTATAAAATTGTAGTTATTAGGTCTAACTTAGCAGTATTCGGAACTTTTACTACTCGTTCAACATATGAATTCTCCCTCTGTCCATTATTTCTATTTCAAAATTTTTAGGCATGTAATCCAACAATGCACTTGTTTAACCGTTAAATCTTCAATGTGTATATGTAAAAATTATATAAAATATATATTTTAAAATTATATGATTAGACGAATCCAACAAGACTAAACTTGACTATATTTTTCGTTTACATAATTGCGATAACATTAGGTCAAAGTGATCGATGAACAGTGTCAAAAGTCAAAATGAGACATAATAAGCAGGACGGGGGGAGTATATAATTTGAATACAAAAGTTAAAAATACCAGTAATCATGCACAACGGAAATTATAAAGACAAAATCAAATAACCACACGCAAGAATTATTTACCTAGCTAGTTCAGGAGTGTTTCACGATGTGTTCAAACACAGGTTATTTAACCTGGTCTTACTAAACATTATACTACAAGAAATTTGCGGGAATGCGACAAATTTAGTGACGTAAGTTTGTTGAAGTCGTTGCCTATGATGGATTTTGTCACCTTATTTATCGCCTAGTGTGTTACGTGACGAAATCATTTCATCATCTTCCCGTAAAATTTTTGTAGTGTTAATAATCTGCTCTCATCCATCCATCCTTAAACAGAGAGTTGTAGGAACCAAGATCCCGTCATGGTCTAAATCTTCCAAAGAGCTAACTCCGATCCAATGAACTCCCAAAGGTAACCTGCTGTTGGGGCCACAAGAAGCAGTGGGCCGCAAGGAGAATAATTGGGCCATGTAATATGGGCCGAAGAAGGATTTCTAAGAAGAGTTGGGCTTAAAATCGATTGGGCCGAGAAATTAAAAGGGGGAATGATCCAAAACAGATGAAGAAACCCGAGTGGACGAAGATTTCAGAGGGAAGAGATTTCGGCCGAAATGAAGCCAAGTCGGCCGATAGGAAGGGAATGAAAATCAGCTCGAGGGAATCGGCCGGAGGAGCGGTTACCAAGCTCCGGCTATGAATAGGGGATGACATGCACAGAATCCAGGAGATCAATCCAACCCCCAAATTCCTTTATCAAATTTAATTCTTTGTATCTTTACTGCTTGCTTTACAGCTTTCCTTTACAGTTTTTCCTAGACTCTAGCTTAGCTTGTAGCGGTTACTTTCCAAGTCCACCGTTGTTTCTCAACAACTGGTAGTTTGGTTCCTTTTTCCGGTGAATTCGCCGTTGTTTCTTAACAACTGGTAGATTCTCCATTGTATCAAGTTTGCCATTGTAAATCCATAGAATATTCAGTCAAGTTTGGGCATTATTAGTCGAGTTTGGGCGCATTATTGTTAATCCGGACCCGTAATCGGTTTGATCCTTTTCCGATAGCCTCCCTTGAAGAGAAAAAGGTCCTTGGCTCATCACCAGCCAAACAGTGGCACGCCCAGTGGGACGAGAAATGGCATTTGAACAGGCAACTAAAGCGGTTAACACGGCGGCAAGGACCGATTTGCCGCCGATCCAGGAAGAACGCACATCAGAACCAGGCGAGTTCCCCCCGGGGTTCCCTGGACCATCAAACTTCCACAATCAGGAGTTTCCACACGACGATCTAACCACGCGGTTCTGCGATCATGTTCAATTTATGGTAGAGGCGGCGGTTACTAATTCGGTTCGCCAGATAGAAGGCAATATCCTGGCAGCAATGCCAGCTATGTTCAGAGCCGAATTAGCGAGGAACATGTATCCAATGGGAACGCAGAATGCACAAATGGCGCAAAATCCACCACCTGCGATGCAAAATCCTCACAACTTTCAACAGCAGGCCTATCGACCGCTAGGAGGGCAAGGACCACGGCCTTTCGTCCCTCCGCAACGAAGGCACGATCAGCAACAGAATCAACCGCCTCAACCAGTAAGGGACTTGTTTGATACACAACAATCCTTCCCTCAAACCAAGGACCACACACCATGTGGCCTCCCCTCGAGCGACGCCGCTCCAACCAGCGGGGGCTCGTCGCCTGACCACCACAATATCAGGAAAACTTTCGACATAAGGCACCGAACACGGATCCCAATCGCGACGCACGAACTGAGGGCCTCCACATAGGTAGAGTGTCCCATGTCCATATAAATAAGGGATAACCCAACATATAACCGATGTGGGATTTCAACAACCCTACTCGAGAAGATATTCATCTCGAAAACAACGTCAAGATGATATTCATCTCGGAAACAACGAGATACCCAAATGAGTACTCATGGGTCTGATACCATGTTAGAAATAAGATGGACCTAGGGGTTTCAACCTAAAACCAATTGGTGATAGGTAAAGTGACCCATGTCCATATAAACAGGGGATAATCCAACGTATAACCGATGCAGGACTTTAACAGATTTCTAATATAACAAATTGATCAGGCACTCGGGGTGGAATCGGAGAATCTATATTGAGTCTGATATGCTAAAGTTCGTCATGAGTTTGATATAATGGCTGGTAGAGTAGTATTGTTAGTATTTTTGGTTAAGTATGAACGGATACAGGTGTTGTAAGTTAATTTTTTTGGGCCAGGTTGGGTTATGTTGATATATGATTTCAGTTTGCGGTTCAGACATTGTTTATTTGTTTATCTTTTAAAAATTTTCCATAATCGGAAACACTTGATGAAGAATTGGGAAACCTTAAGTTGAAGTATGTTATTGTTTTGTCTGATCACATGCCTTGTGCTGGTGAACCTAAATTATTTAGCCACTAATTGAGGCTAGCCAGTACCGCATGGCACAGCACACCCGCTAGACGGAGAGGGTTTTAGACTGGGTGTACATGAATGAGGGTTTTACAGTACTGATGTTTATAGTTGAGTGAGGGGTACCCAGGAGCATGCATCATATGCAAAATGACATTTCTACTATTAACCCAACACCTAGTATGGGATGGTTGAGTTGGTTGTTATTGATTTGCCTGTACTAATTATGTCTTATATATTTATATCGTCGCTTAATTTGATCGACATTATTTTATGTGTTATGTGGTGCTACGGGTGGTGAATCCACGTGCTTAATTAGACTGCTAGTGACCTTTGTGTGTTTTGTCTATTTCAAGTACGCACAGATTAATCAGCGTTCGAGATTGAATGAGAGAACCTAAATTGAGTCTGATGATATGGTTACGTTCACTGTGAGTTTCATTTACTGTTTTGGCCATGTTAGCCTCTACTGATATATATATGCTTTCATTTTTCAATTCAGACATGATTTCTCTGTTTACACTTTTCCTTCATCGACAGAGCTTATAGTGAAAATTGGTGAACTTTGCTTTATCCATTATTGATAACTTTGAACTTTATCCATTTATTTTGCACTTCCTCCATTTGTTTTTAACGTTTATAGTTTTGTGCTTTATCCCTTATAGGTTTGTGCTTTATTGGTGAAAATTTTGTGCTTAGTTATTTATAACTTTGAACTTAGTCCATTATTGATAACTCTTTCTTGTCCTATATATCACTTTGAACTTTTTCCGATAATCCATTTAACTTTTGAGCTTGATTGGTGAAAAGTTATTGATAACTTTTTTTAACTTTGAGCTTAGTTATTGATAACTTTGAACTTTATCCATTTACCCATTATTGGTGAAAATTTTGTGCTTTATCCTTGGTGAAAATTTTGTTCTTTACCCTTTATAGTTTTCTTAACGTTTCTTATTTGCACGTATGCCAAGTGCCAATGCACATTTTAAATGATTAATAACTCAAAATTCAGTACAAATAAAAATTCTAAAAATTTGATATTTAAAAACTATAAGATAAGACGAATCCAACAAGATCTCACATGGGTATATTTTCTCTTGTATCTGTAAGAAAAATAGAAGGCAAAGTGTTACGATAAACAGTAATAAAAGTCAAAACGTTACACTTAAAAAGGCGGAGGGACTATTTGTCAATCTTTCCTTGAGCAATATTGTACTACCCATGTTCCTTAATACTTGTTACATTCTTACATTTTACGCAATCTAAGATAAAATTTAACCATAATAACTTAAAGTGTATAAAATAAAATACATATATATATATAAACATTTAATATTCTAAAACTACGTAATTAATTAACTATATTTTTTCTTATATAGCTACATTAAAACATTTGATCAAAATTACTCAATAAACAGTCACAATTATGCAAATATAACATTTCTCGGGGAACAGAGGAAATATACTAATGTATGGAGTAGTATAATAGTATTGTAATTAATACTCGATCCGCACTCGCTACTAAGCTCTCTCGCTTGGATTTCATGCTAATTGGCTACCATCACAATTGAGGTCTCGAGATTCCTTGTTTGTTGTTCATCCTTATGGATCTCGGCCATATGGAGCTAGGGGATATGATGAATCACAGTATTGGTAAGTGCAGTTGATATCAGATCCAATTATCTGCCGTTGATGATGTCTCAAATATCTTTTAATTTCCGCATTGATATTGTTGTTTCCAGTTTCGATCCATGACAATATATAAATCCCCTACTTCCCATTTCTTTCAATTTTCAACCCACCCACGCCCGCCCATTTGCCCATGCTAAAACTCAACAAGCAGAACCTGATATCATAAACAAATTTAAGCCCCATCACACCATTATTTACCATCAAGAACCAGGTCACAAGTCAGCACTGTGACATTCCATTTAAGATGACCAATGCAAAAACAAAGGATACACATATTAACAATATTTGTAGGCTGTAGCCCAATCAATCGAATGTACCTCAAAGCAGTCAAAGCCATGTCAAAAAAAAAAAAAAAAAATGTGGTAAAAGAACCCTCCCCCTCAATACATGCATGCAAAAAGAAACTGAAATGTGAAATCTACAAGAAGAAACCTCTCTCCAATATAATTACCAATTCTGATGGGCTCTCGCGGTTCAATCCAAAATACATATCCCATTCACCTCGTGTATAACTGCTTTGGTATTTTGCAGGTCATCACTACTTAGAGAGTAAAGAGCAAATGCCCCCAGTCCCTGTGCCGGACACCAACACCCTAACAAAATAAAAAAGAAACCTAAGATTTAATCAGAATAAAAACCTAGAAACCTCTGTTATCATAGTAGTGGGAGTATTGATTCAGCACTATCAGGCCCTGCTCTCTGCAGCTTGTTGCGTTCGCACCAACAAATGTACTGACGGAGTGGCCCCTCTTCACCAATGACCCAAGCATGTAGTGAAACACTCTCCAGAGTCATTCTCTGAAGTGGATCTGCATGAACAAAACCAGGGTCAAGGGAAAATAGTTGTCAATCTATCCAGGTAAATAGTGCAACTCTGAACCTAAGCAAAATATGCACACCTTTGCAGAGGAGACCCTCAAGTAGATCCTTCAAGAGAGGGTTCATCTCATCAGGAAGTAGCAACGAGTTGTTTACTATCTGAGGGATGAAAAAAGCAGAATTACTAGCTTCTCGTAATTGGCAATAACTATACTAGCTTGTGGCATGTAAAGTTATATGAATTGGCATATTCACCTTCTCGTAGGTGTCCTGCAGAGTCTCCCCAAGAAAAGGGTACTTTCCCAGAACTAAACAGTAGAGTGTGACTCCGACGGCCCAAGTGTCAGCAGACTTACCATGGTACGTTATGCCTACATGTAAGATGGATCACGGATTGCCATGATCTCTAACTTGTATGACTAGGTAGAAGCCAAATAAATAATTGAGATCACAGACCTGAACAGCACTCAGGTGCTGTAAACACAGGTGTGCCGGGAGAACGACGAAGCACATCATTATCATCCTACACATGAAAGGAATGAGAAAAGATCACTAATTTGCATGAAAAGTGAATGGTGCACTTTGTTTGTTTTAAGGAATTTAGCAAGGAATAAAAAATAATATGAATATATATAGACAGAAAAATATATGTGCATGTACATGAGTGTATATACATGAGAAGGAAAAGTACCACGAGAAAAGCGAAGTCAACATGATTCATTAGTTTGTTGTGAGGATTTGACCCAACAACATGGACAGTTATCATAGGATATGCTTGTCTTGCCAATATATGGCTCTGATAAAACTTCAGGATTGTATCAGCAATATCCAGGTTATCTCAAGCTATTACTTCTGTTTCACCTTAATCCTTTCTGGGTTGGAGCCCTCCTATGAAGTCTAGTGTCTCTGATTTGGTCTATATTTTTGTGGGGGTCTCCTTCAATGATTTTCCCGTACAATTTGCCCTCATCAAAGTCTTCCGGAAATGGCTTCATGTTTTATCCTTTTCTTGGTTCTGTGAAAACTGAAGAGGATTAGGAACTTACCAGGGGCCTTCTTGAGTCCTATTGGGATGAAAATCATAATGGGCTGTGCTAGATCCTCAAGTGCAAGCTCAAACCTAGAAACTAACCCATTTTTGCCAACAGATGGTGAAAGCATGCTACTCTGCTTTCCGTTGTAGGTCATTTGTGGCCTCCTCCCAAGTCCTACAGGGACAAAATTTGGAGTAGGTTGTTCTTTACCCTCGATTTAAATCCAAATCTTGCATCTAGCCCATCCTCACCACCAGATGGTAAAGGCATATCAGTCCAATAGCGACACTATCCCTAGTTGGTCACCAGGGCTTTCATCCCGAATCCTATAGGAACAAAAGTTTTGTGGGTTATGGAATACCCTTGAATTTCTACCAAATCTAGCACCTATCCCATCCTTGCTAGCCAATGGTAAAGACTGTACAAGTCCAGCAGCACCATTTTTCTGTTGGATACTGGGGATCTTCACCTAAGCCCCCTAGGGAGGAAAAGAACTACCATGTGAAGATATGCCTCTTCCCACTAAGTTGGTCCATGCGTTTGCAGCTCCACCACCAGCTGTCTTTATGTTAAAGTTGTTTATGGATGGCTGAATCACTGTGCACAAGAATTTCCCACTGGCATCAATTCTCTTTGAACTAACCCAGACGAAACATAGTTGAGCAGTTGGCATATACTTGTACTTGGTTTTATGTTGGGTGTTTGCTTGTTGTACCTAGCCTCAGGCTGTTTGCAGAAATTTACCCTTCCTATGGAACTGTTGTCTCTGTAAGTTTCTTTTGGGCTTTCGTTTATAATTTATCAATACTGATCCTTCAAAATTTTACGTGAACTTAATTTTTGTTACACATTCCCCACAAGTTAACTATCAGTAAAAAGGATTGTTGATTTTATGTTTTTTTCCTGTCTACATTAAAATTCTTAAACCCAACACCATGTAAGATTCAAAATTCTTTCCTTTTCTCTCCCTCTACAATGTTCTTCTCCGTCAGAAGTTCTCTTACCATACATAGCATGAGTACGGCAGTGAATGAAGCATTTTGTGTACAAGAAGTCAAAAAGTAAACAATACATTTCTAAACAAGAAAATAGCAAAACCACTAGGATGAAGGATGTCTTAGTAAGCATTGTTGAAGTCAAGCTGACCCGAAAAGTAAATTTGAGTTCCGTTGTTATATTGTTTCAAAGATATTGTGTTTGTGGGATAATCTTTTGGATTCTGACATGAAATAGCTAGTTAGTATACGTCTAAAAGATGTGTATGTGGGATCATTTTTTCGTTCGTGACATGAAATAGTTAGCGTGCATGGATTTTTGTATTTCTAAGGAAAAAGTGTGTTGAGACGAAATTTGTCAGCAAAAATGCATAATAATAAAATTAGGCTAGCTTACATTTTGTGAAATGCAATCCTAGACAAGTCCAGGGTGCCATTCACTGGAGTTTGATTGGAGTAATCTTCTCCCTTATATCTTATCACTATACTTATTTGTCGATAAGTATCAGATTATATTGATGAATTTTACA
Source organism: Hygrophila difformis (assembly GCA_030278955.1). Lineage (NCBI taxonomy): Eukaryota > Viridiplantae > Streptophyta > Magnoliopsida > Lamiales > Acanthaceae > Hygrophila > Hygrophila difformis. The sequence continues at coordinate 33,234,970 of JAOANR010000010.1, read as the reverse complement.
AGAATAATATTCTACCCTTTGTCATTCATTAAATTTTAATACGAGGATTATTTGTTCCAGTTATGAATAAGGAATCCATCAACTTTTTACAGTGGATGGAGACAAAATAAGGGTTTGCTATTTGTAATCATAAACTAGTATGAGGCTCAGAAATTAGATCACTATTATCTGCAAGACGAAAATCACGTATGTGCAGTTGTAAACATACAATCCAGTGATGAGATTCATACACTACAATCTAACACATACCTCACACTACAACCAACGTAGATGCAGGTGCTTTCCATTTGTTTAATCTTTAAATAATATACTAATTTACAATCTAATGACAATATATTGTTTTCAGAAATTATTTATTTTCCCCCAAGATGAGGAAATTTGTCGAGACAAAATTATTTATACATATCGAAGTCAGATTCCCATTCCAGACACAATGACCAGAAATATAAACAGAAGATGCCAATGCAATGGTATGCATAATAAGAAAAGCCACTTACCTCAAAAACTTGGCTGACACTGAAATCAGCAATCTTCACCATGCCAGAAGCAGTGACTAACAAATTATCAGGTTTAATATCTCCGTGCACTATATTCTGTCAGTAGTAAAATTATTGCACATTTGTAAGTAGATATGTAAGACAAACCATCAAACTGAGGTTAAGAAACCCTAAAAACATGATAAGAAAATTTTCCAAGACAAAACAGGATCACATAGAAAGAAATGCTAAGTGTCAATAAATTGTCTTAGAGAAGCAGCAAATGGGCAGCCTTGACTAAAATGTTTAGGCAAAATGTTAAAATTAAATAATACCAATTCGAATTATACCAAAACCATATGCGAAGTAGGATCCTTTACCATTGTACGAAAAATTGCTAGATTTTTCAACACCCTTCCCAAGAAACTAATTATTTGAAAATTTGAAATGAAAGTTTTATAGTTTTATAAGTGTATACGCATTAATATCACATAAACTCTGAAAAATATAGTACATCGGGTCCTCAGGTCCTGGTATAAGTCTCATAACCGCTAGAGATTAATAAAAATGTCTGGACTTGCAAAATTTGATATCTTACATCTATAAAATTATCCTATGAAAGTCGGATCCAAAGCTATTGAGTTTTGGACATTTCTACTAAGTAACACCACCTCATCTCAAGATCATGCTTGATAATTCATCAAGCACCAAAACTCAATTTATTCAAATGTTAATCTATAAATCCTAGTTCAAATTACGTAATTAAGTAAGCCATAGAACCAAGAAAATGATCTGATTATCGCTTACCATTTAATTAAAATTATGACGTAATATTTTAGTTGTAAAATCAACATAAACCTAAATAACATTTTTATTCATTAAGAATCTACGACTTAACAATCTGATAACTTACTGTTTCATTCACTTATACCCGACTTGATAAGCCCATTAAACACTACTCCCTCTGTCCCACACAAAGCCTCATTTGACTGTGCACGCTTTTTAGGTAATCATTTGAATAGAGTTAAAAAAATTTAAAAAAAATTAAAAAAATAAAAATAAAAAATAGCATACGTACCACTTTCCTCTTATGCCCGTTAGTCCAATTAATAGGAATGATTATTTTGTTGTGGGTAAAAGTGTATTTTTTAGTGTCTAAAGTGGATAGTTTTGATAGTGGACACTTTATTTGGGACATCCCAAAAGGGAATAGTGAACTCTTTTTGTAGGACGGAGGGAGTAAATTTAATGGTTCAAATCCTAATCTTAATTTGATAATAGAAGTGCAACACATACACAAACCCAATAGATTAAGTAAATCTGAATACTGTAAATAAAGTAGGGATTCAAATAAAGTGATAGCACTTAAGCAAATATCCTCAAGCTAACATAAACTTCTAACCATGCAAAACTTCTAATCAGCATTTTTTTCCCAGTAAGTTCATAAGTGAACAATTCAAATTTAGTTACATGATGGACCTCCCTAAGCTTTACCAAACACAAAAGCAAACATCAGATTTAGACTTTCATTTAGGTTTATCAATTGCAGCCTGAGTAAGATCACTGTATGACATACATGAAGATGAAATGCCTCACGATAGTAAACATAAAATAACATTATTGCTTAATTTCGTTGATGAATAAGATGAGCACTATAGGGTAGCAATAGATGTCAAACTGATCAGTGACATGGGACAAAGGGGTCGTACATGAGCATGGAGATACATCAGACCAGCAACAATATCACGTAAGTACTTTCGCGCAATACTTTCTCCTAGACCACCTGGAGGACCAGCACCCTCACAAACCCACTTGCCTTCCACATATTCAAGAACTAAAAAAAATTATAATAAATAAATAACTATTCAAACTAAAGTAGTCAATGTTTAAAGGGAGAAGTAGCATAGAGAGTAAATAGTATATAATACCCATATAGAACTGATCTGTAGAGGGATCATCAATAACCTCAACTAGATTAACTATGTTAGGATGACTTAACACTTTCATGATTAAAACCTGCAAGGGTGCAAGGGCAGAAGATGAGCAGAGATGATGCAAAACAACATAGAGGCCACCAAATAAAAAACCAGAAAGATGGGGTGCAGGGGGGGACTAACTCAAGTACCCTCCCTTGAGATTTTCTCCTCCTTCAACTAACAGTTAACTCATAACTCATCTTCTCATTTCCGATCATATCTCCTTTTATGTATTTTTCCGTTTCAATTTTCATTGATTGAAGATAAATATTAAATACAGGAGCATTCAGAAATCAAAAAAGTTTCATGTGATGAAATAAATTTAATTCCCAACAATATATAATTTGAATACCATATAACAAAAATAAAATACGCAATAATTCCTAAGTAATTATTGATATATAAATGAAATAGTCATCTAATGTATCACTTTCAAAAATTCCAAATGCTGTTTGACAAGAAACTTTATGGCTGAAATGATTTAGAACAGCATGTATTGTTATCACATACGCACAAATATAGGGAACACAATGCCCCACGCACCTCATACACACAAATATAGGCTTCATTGCTAGAGTTTAATACAAATCAATAAGCTCATTTTCTCAGCCAAAACGCATATATCAAACAAGGGGAACTATCCATTACCTCACGGAAAACATCAGTCATTGCAGTTTCCGAAGGTGCTACTCGCAACTTCAACAAATGAGACTTGTGAAAAGCCTGCACATACATGGAATTTTATAAAAGATTAGGATTCGAGGTTGTATTTCCAACAAGCATATTTCCTTTCAACCGTTCAACAGTTTTTTGATCGTGTAGGTTAATTAATACCATCACAACCTAACTTAGAGAAGCCTCACTCTCCAGTACTATGATTAAAAAATCCTAATGACTATAGGTTCATTCGGTGATGCATGCCATAATGACAACCCAAGCCAATGCTCTTATGTCTCAAGACACCCAGGCGAAATTATCTGTGTCCGGAGATAAGCAAAAAAGAAATCTCTCTGTCATTTACATAATATCAACATTCACGTCACAAACGGCTGCTTCTTTATTGAAAATTATATTCTATGATAGTTTATTTGCACATGTGAAAACACCAAAATGGATGAGCAGGTACAGCAGTAGGTATACTTTTATCGCATAGTGATGCCCATCAGCACGGCTTTGATAGAGAACCTAAACATTCCAATAACAAGATAAGAATGTTAAATTCCATAGGAAAGATCAGGAAGCCATGGTTTCAAAAATATGCTCACCACTTTCCCATAGCTTCCAGCACCAATCTTACGGACACGGACATATTCGTTAATAGTTTTGTTTCCATTTTCATCCTGAGACATCAACCCTCATACTCATTGGCAAATCCAGGAAAAAGTAAAAATTCATAAGGCTTCCACAAACTCACCTCAGATCGTATTATAGTAAAGGTTTCCTTAACAGGGAATTCCCTGCAAATCAATCCATATTGTATGCGATTCATGAGAATCTCCTCAGATTTTTTTGATGAGACATGGAAATCAAGCTCATCCTCATTCCCAGAACAAGTCATATCACCACTAGAATACCCATCAACCTCATCTTCTACATCATAATCCAACAAGCACTCCTGAGAAGCGCTTGTGCAAATACCCCTACTGGTTCTCACTGCCTTCTTGGGCCTCCTCAAAAATGAGAAACCAAAACATTCGCAGCAGCCCATTACTCCTCAGTTCCAATCAATTTCTTCTTAACTTTCCCTAAAGCCATAATGTCACCCGAAAATCAAAATTTTATTCATCATAAACCTACAGGAGATAAAAATCAAAACCATACATCAAGCGAACCTGCAATCATGCCATAGTAGTCAATAGCGCCATATAGCGACGCGATAGCGGGAAAGCGGAGCGGGGCTGTGGCCGGGCGCTGCGCTCCGCCACATTTTTGAAATAGCGAACTGGCGCGGCGGGTCGCGCCGGAGCGGGGCGGGTAGCAGCGGGATTAGGGTTTTCAGAAAGGACGAGGGATTAGAGTTGTAGCAGATCAGCAGACCACGGCGGTTTCGGTTTGGAAGATGAGCGGGTGGATTTACGGGTTTGCACAGTCGTTTTACTTTTCTTGTTCTCTTCCAATCCAACCGGCGATCAGTGCACTTTTTGCTATATTTATCGAAATAAAATAAAGATCCCGGCTGAAATCACTCTCTTGTATTGTAAAGAAAAATTTATCAAAAACTCGGTATACAGAGTCTGCCTATCGAAAATTATCAAAAAATATTAAAATTTACCTATACCGAAATTTAGGTATATCGAAATATAGGTATGCCGAAAAATTTGGTACGGCAACGGTATAGAGGTTACATAATTTTTGGTATTTCAGTATACTGACGAAATATTAATTTTAATATTATTTTAAATTATTAATATTTTTCATTAGCCCATTACTAAAGCTCACTTTTAAAGCCCAAACCTATGTTTCCGGCAACGGTATGGTTCGGTATGCTCACGGTATGGCTTTTTTTTCGATATGGTTTGCTATGCCGATTTGTAACGGTATGTAAACAATTTTCGGTATGTCAAATTTTTGGTATTTTTCGGCAAAAATTGAAAATTTGGTACGGTATAATTTTTCGGTATGGTAACGGTATTTATTAAAGGATACCGAAATTTTCGGTATATCGAAAATTTGTATAACGAAATATTTGGTATCGGTATCGGTATCGGTATGGATTTTACCCATACCGAAAATTTTGGTACGGTACTGTAATGGTATCAGTATTTCGGTATGCCATTTTTTGCCACCCCTAATCCCACCCCTATTTTTCTATTTCTAAAATGCCCTTCACTAATTTAAACTTTAAGGGAAAAAAAATAAAACATTACACTCCATTATTCTAAATCCACCCTCCCAAAAAAAAAAAAAAAAAACACTAAACTCTATTATTCTAAATCCACCCCACCCCCAAACATATCAAATTCACCCCAAACCCCTTCCAACACTTAAACTCTAAATTATATTCTAAACCTAGTTTGTTCCACCCAAAATGGTACCACCACAAAAAATGAAGAAACACAAGAATTAAATATCAAGATTCAAAGAAGAAGTGAAGGTGGAGTCATTAGCAAACAAATGGAGGAAGGAAAAGCACACTGGAATATAGAGGTAATACTCCAAAAATCCTAAAATTCATCAAATTCGCACAAACCGTTCAGTATTAGTCATCCGTGCATATTGCACAGCGCACGGCAGGTTCTACCGTGCATGACACAACATACACGACAGGCCTGGCCGCACGCAACACATGGCGCACGGCAGTACTTTTAGAAATCAAATTAGTTAATAAAATGAAGTACGAGTAGTGTTTTTTTAAAAATAATTTGTTATATCAATTTTTTTCATTTAAACTTTTTTATATATCATTTTACTTTAGAAAGCATATTCGGCAAAAGCATTTCCAAGGCAATTGGAGCTATTGCAGGGGAAATCATGCGCCAATACCAATTGTCGCAAGAAGGGGCTTCAGTCGTCCGGAGAAAATACTCAAAGTTGTGTAGAAGAGTTCGCTCTATGCTCACATCTTTGCCGATGAATCAGTAACTGTAACACCCCGAATTTGATAACCCAGGCCGGGATGCCACCGCCACACCTCCCTAGCAAGACACGACTTCTTTGAGGTTGCTAAAGAGATGCAAGGCTATGGGTTTTCGAAAATAATTTAAAACAAGTCCGGAAAATACTTAAGATAATGTTATAACATTCATGTGCGATGATTAAATTGCAGCGGAAAAATAACCATAGGCCGACATGGCCAATACACAGTAATATCTAAAGTCTATACTAGAATGCAACATATATAGTATTCAAAAATCCCGAGCCCCGAATGCATGCATATGATCATGCCATGTCTTCATACTCTGTAAAAGAAAAATGAACAAAGGGTTTTATCAGTATATAAAATACTGAGTAAGTTAATCTCTAACGTAACAATAAAGGTGTTTTAAAAATTATTTAACTAATTTAAAAATTATACTTTTACTCAGGCTTAATTGAAATATTAAAAATTCATAGTTTAACTTACAGCGGAAAAACATAATTAATTATTCGATATTAGAGTACAAAATTTAAAGGCATTAAAATGCGTAATTTAAAAGGGTGATAAGTAAGTACAACTTAATTAAATTCGTCCACAAGTCTTTTAATATTATCCCGATAACTAAGAAGATGACACCACACAAGAGAGATCACTAACGGGGCAATCTCAAAAATCGTAGGACCACTAACGAGGCAGTCCAAATATAAGGGAGACCACTAACGAGGCAGTCTCAATAAAGCACAGCGCGCGAGATCACTAACGAGGCAATCTCAGATAGTAGGGAGACCACTAACGAGGCAATCTCAAAGATAATTGTATGAAGATCAGCTCAGCCTAGTAAACGGAATTTTTCGAAAATTCATGTTTCGTCGTATACAAGAGGTTCGATATCGCATTTCATAGTTCGAGTTTTTCTCAAGTTCGAAAAATCCAATTCGTCACAGGTTACGCCTTTTTAATTTAAAAATTCATTTCAAAGTCAAAAATTCTGAAATTTAATCAGAAGCTTAAAAATATCTTTACGAACAACTTTCGTCTTTTAAATTTCTCGAAATTAGGTAAGGAAGCAAGTCGAATTTCACAATCTTTTCAAAACTCAAAATCTGTCAGTTTACCGGTAACAGCGCCCTGTTTTTAAATCTCATTTTCGACCCAGCAAATAAACTCCAAAATTTATGAAATTTTACAGGCACTTAAAAGACATCAAAATAAACAAGTTTTATTAGAAGTAAATTATGCTAATTCCTTAGGATTAAAACAGAATAATTTATCAAGTTCAGTCTCAAAAATCTGTCGACTTTTTCTTCTCGGACACAGTGTATTCAAAATGAGTTTTGACTATCCAAACCTTAATGAAAATGCACGAAATTTTACAGGCTTATTTTTAAGGCAATTATCTACATCTTTTATGTTTTTACCAAAGATTAGTTTTGGCCACAAGTGATAGAAAAACGCACAACAAGTTCGACTATATAATCTGTCCAGACTTTCAAAAAGTTTGTTTATTACAGAAACTGTTGGGCGAGATTTGGGATAGCAAATCTTAATGAAAATGCATGAAATTTTAACACAAGCTAGATAAAGATGTTAGGAACAAATCATCCATTCGAAGTTTTTCGTTTCGGATTCTCGAAATAGGAATTTTTGTTGGATTTTAGAAATCGCGCAAAGGTGAGTTATTGGTGACAGATTTTAGTATTTTGTTTAGATCTCTCGAAATACTCGACCAATGGACTCCAAAATTGATATGCAAGGAGTTAAATTACAGTGTTAGAGTTTAGGATCATCACAGGGCTCTCTCGGGTTGTCTAGGGCCGCGACGAGCGGGTATCTTCCACCGATCTCCTTCTTCAATGCCCCGAACTGAACTCGTAAGAAAGTTTCGATGTTAGATTCAAAAATTTTGTATTATAGACGAATATGAAAGCTGCACTACACCTTACCAATGTCCTAGAAGGCAGGGGGCTTCGTCTTGATCGTTCTCTTGGCCGGAATCCTCGCCGGACGGGTGGCAAAGTTTCAAGAACAAGGGTTTTCAAAAGAATGGAGGTCGAAGAGAGTTGGAGGATGATGGGGATGAAGAAAGGGTTTGAAGACTGAAAAATTGAATAGGGATCAACCAATTCTCGGCCTTATTACCTTTCCCCCTGCTGAAATCAAGTTTCCAAAGCCGGGGTCGTAATTTTGGCAAGAAATCGCTGAAATCGCGCAAGTTGCCACCTGCCTCTGTAGTGGCGCAGGGTTGGCGCGGGGTTTGGACAAAGACTGCGCGGAGGGCGCGCGGCCTGGTCTGGGCCGTGCGTCCAGACTGGGCCGTGCGATCCCGTCGGGCGTTTCCTCATTTCTTTCGGGTTTCTATCCTCCTACATTTTCGGGCTCGATTTTTCCGGGTCATTCTCGGATCACGATTCATATCTTAAATCTATTTCTACTTGAAATTGATTTCATATTTGAAGTCTTAAGTCCGTTGGTTTCGGATTTGTCGGCTTCTAATTCGTCTTCTTTTGGCTCCCGTGCAATAATTTATCTAATTAAATTATTTCCGACTTCACGGGTTCTTGAAATTAAAATTCTTTTCCTTCTTGAATTTAATTCCAATTCTTTTGGGATTAATCCATGCAATATCTTCGGGCTTCCTCTCCCTCTTTCATCCCATTTCGACTTGACCAAAATTTGGGTTCGAATTCTTGAATTTATCGGTCATACCATTTCCGAGCAACAATTTATTGTACTAAATTATTTCCTTCTCGGCAATAAATTTATTTTATTTATTGAGCGCTATAAAAATCCCGGGTATTACAGTCTACCCCCCTTAAGAATCAACTTCGTCCCCAAAGTTGCGCCCTCACTTTAACTTTTTGATCCCTCCTCAAGGATAAACGTCTTCCTTAATTTTGAGAAATTAATTCCATTCCTTTGAACGTGAATTAAATTTCTCGGGTGTTACATCCTCTCCCCCTTAGGAATCAACTTCGTCCTCGAAGTTGTGTGTTAGCTTCTCGTGAGCTAGGAACTAAGGTAAATTTGGTTTTTATTTCTTGTATCATATCATGTCATTTTTATTTCTTATTTAATGACTGTACTTAGAATTGAAATTTCTAAGTTGTCTACGTACCCCGTGAAGGAATCAAGCCATTACGTAGTTCAAAACAAATTTGAATTTGTTTATTTTTAGTTTGAATGGGATACACGTTGCCTACGATCATTTCTCATTGGGTTGGTAAGTCGGCTTGAGCGTCGTCATTCAGTTGTCCTACAGCTCCTCTCTTATTTCCTTGTTGAGGGTTCACCAAATCTAGTCTCTTCTCGATTGTCTCCTCTTGAGCCCAGCAGTCTTTAGCTATGTGACCAGTCTTGCCACATCTAAAACAAGCTCCAGGCTTTGGGCATCCACGTACCAAATGCGGTCGATTGCACCGCGGGCATTTTGGTATGAGTGCACCACGGTTATCATTCCCTCTAGACCCATCGAATCTAGCTTGGTCATTGCCCCTCCTAAAGTTATTATTGTTGTTCTTATTACGATTCTTTTTCTCAAATCCTTGCAAGTTTTTGCTCGATTCGCCATTGTCCTTTCGCTTTAATTGTTGGATACGAGCGACTGCTTCCATTGTTCTTAGGCGTTCGTCCAAATTGTTGGGAATAGGAGGCGCTTGCCCTCCTACGTTATGAGCAATCTCGGTATTGTTGGGTGTGTTGGGGAGGTCAGCGTCGGTGTTGTTTGGGATTTCCTTCCTCGATTTTCCCTTAGGTGCCATTTTCTGTTATCAACGTACGTGAAGATGAGTTTCTATTCTAAGGTAAGTTAGCGTTCAAGAAAATCTATAAGGTAGGATTGGCAAGAGGTAATAGATAGGAGCATGCTAAACTTAGGTGATCAAGTTCTAGGACTAAGGCAAAATTAATTTTAAGCAAACGCTTCTAAGTCAAGGTCATGACCAATTTTAAGGTAAGAGTTTTGACACTGTTAACTCACATAAAAAAATTAGCGCGATATTCATGTATGTATGTATGCGAATGCATGTATGCTTTATACAATGCTACCCCAATCCCGAAAAAGATTTTTGTGACTTTAAAAACTTGTTGGAAAAATTTCTATGCATATGTAAATATTTTCCATGGGTATAAAATAAATTTTGTTCCATGGAAATAAAACTTAAAATTTAAAAATAATAATAATGGTACTTAAAAATTTAAAAATAATATTAATATTTGTTCAAAAATCCTTGGCCTCTATATTGGCCAAAAATAATAATAATTTAAAAATATTTCCGGGCTCTGATACCACTTTGTAACACCCCGGATTTGATAACTCAGGCCGGGATGCCACCGCCACACCTCCTAGCAAGACACAACTTCTTCGAGGTTGCTAAAGAGATGCAAGGCTATGGGTTTTCGAAAATAATTTAAAACAAGTCCGGAAAATACTTAACTTAAGATAATGTTATAACATTCATGTGCGATGATTAAATTGCAGCGGAAAAATAACCATAGGCCGACATGGCCAATACACAGTAATATCTAAGGTCTAGGCTAGAATGCAACATATATAGTATTCAAAAATCCCGAGCTCCGAATGCGTGCATATGATCATGCCATGTCTTCATACTCTGTAAAAGAAAAATGAACAACGGGTTTTATCAGTATATAAAACACTGAGTAAGTTAATCCCTAACGTAACAATAAAGGGGTTTTAAAAATTATTTAACTAATTTAAAAATTATACTTTTACTCAGGCTTAATTGAAATATTAAAAATTCATAATTTAACTTACAGCGGAAAAGCATAATTAATTATTCGAGATTAGAATACAAAATTTAAAGGCATTAAAAAGCATAATTTAAAAGCGTGATAAGTAAGTACAACTTAATTAAATTCGTCCACAAGTCTTTTAATATTATCCCGATAACTAAGAAGAGGACACTACACAAGGGAGATCACTTACGGGGCAATGTCAAAAATCGTAGGACCACTAACGAGGCAGTCCAAATATAAGGGAGACCACTAACGAGGCAGTCTCAATAATCGTAGGACCACTAACGAGTCAGTCCAAATAAAACACAGCGCGCGAGATCACTAACGAGGCAATCTCAGATAGTAGGGAGACCACTAACGAGGCAGTCTCAATAAAGCACATCGCGCGAGATCACTAACGAGGCAATCTCAGATAGTAGGGAGACCACTAACGAGGCAGTCTCAAAGATAATTGTATGAAGATCAGCTCAGCCTAGTGAACGGGATTTTTTGAAAATTCATGTTTCGTCGTATACAAGAGGTTCGATATCGCATTTCATAGTTCGAGTTTTTCTCAAGTTCGAAAAATCCAATTCGTCACAGGTTATGCCTTTTTAATTTAAAAATTCATTTCAAAGTCTAAAATTCTGAAATTTAATCAGAAGCTTAAAAATATCTTTACGAACAACTTTCATCTTTTAAATTTCTCGAAATTAAGTAAGGAAGCAAGTTGAATTTCACAATCTTTTCAAAACTCAAAATCTGTCAGTTTACCGGTAACAGCGCACTGTTTTTAAATCTCATTTTCGACCTAGCAAATGAACTCCAAAATTTATGAAATTTTACAGGCACTTAAAAAACACCAAAATAAACACGTTTTATTAGAGGTAAATTATGCTATCTCCTTACGGATTAAAACAGAATAATTCATCAAGTTCAGTCTCAAAATCTGTCGACTTTTTCCTCTCGGACACAGTATATTCAAAATTGGTTTTGACTATCCAAACCTTAATAAAAATGCACGAAATTTTACAGGCTTATTTTTAAGGCAATTATCTACATCTTTTATGTTTTTACCAAAGATTAGGTTTGACCACAATTGATAGAAAAATGCACAACAAGTTCGACTACATGATCTGTCCAGAATTTCGAAAAGTTTGTTTATTACAGAAACTGTTGGGTGAGATTTGGGATAGCAAATCTTAACAAAAATGCATGAAATTTTAACACAAGCTAGATTAAGATGTTAGGAACAAATCTTCAATTCGGAGTTTTTCGTTTCGGATTCCCGAAATAGATGTTTTTGTTGGATTTTAGAAATCGCGCAAAGGTGAGTTCTTGGTGACAGATTTTAGTATTTTGTTTAGATCTCTCGAAATACTCGACCAAGGGACTCCAAAATTGATACACAAGGAGTTAACTTACAGTGTTAGAGTTTAGGATCGTCACAGGGCTCTCTCTCGGGTTGTCTAGGGTTGCGACGAGCGGGTATCTTCCACCGATCTCCTTCTTCAATGTCCCCAAAGTGAACTCGTAAGAAAGTTTCGATGTTGGATTCAAAAATTTTGTATTATAGATGAATATGAAAGCTGCACTACACCTTACCAATGTCCTAGAAGGCAGGGGGCTTCGTCTTGATCGTTCTCTTGGCCGGAATCCTCGCCGGGCGGGTGGCAAAGTTTCAAGAACAAGGGTTTTCGAAAGAATGGAGGTGGAAGAGAGTTGGAGGATGATGGGGATGAAGAAAGGGTTTGAAGACTGAAAAATTGGATAGGGATGAACCAATTCTCGGCCTTATTGCCTTTCCCCCCGCTGAAATCAAGTTTCCAAAGTCGGGGTCGTAAATTTTGGCAAGAAATCGCCGAAATCGCGCAAGTTGCCAGCTGCCTCTGTAGTGGTGCGGGGTTGGCATGGGGTTTGGACAAAGACGGTGCGGAGGGCGCGCGGCCTGGTCTGGGCCGTGCGTCCGGACTGGGCCTTGTTGTCCCGTTGGGTATTTTCTCCTCTCTTTCGGGTTTCTATCCTCCTACATTTTCGGGCTCGATTTTTCCGGGTCATTCTCGGATCACGATTCCTATCTTAAATCTATTTCGACTTGAAATTGATTTCTTGTTTGAAATCTTAAGTCCGTCGGTTTCCGATTTGTCGGCTTCTAATTCGTCGTCTTTTGGCTCCCGTGCAATAATTTATCTAATTAAATTATTTCCGACTTCACGGGCTCTTGGAATTAAAATTCTTTTCCTCCTTGAATTTAATTCCAATTCTTTTGGGATTAGTCCATGGAATATCTTCGGGCTTCCTTTCCCTCTTTCATCCCATTTTGACTTGACCAAAATTTGGGTTCGAATTCTTGAATTTATCGGTCATACCATTTCCGAGCAATAATTTATTGTACTAAATTATTTCCTTCTCGGCAATAAATTTATTTTATTTGTTGAGCGCTATAAAAATCCCGGGTATTACAGTAACTGCAACTACATTGTTTTCCCTCAAAATATGCTCAAACCCACAAATATGAAATTAACACTGAAGCTCAGCAATTTTATAGAGGAAGCAGATAGCTAATGGGAAGGGTTAAGCCTCAATTTAATAAGGCACAAGGCTTCTTGAGACACAAATCTTTGATGCCAAGCTCTTTAGCAAGTTGGAGGCCTTGGATCTTGGCATGGGAGCCAAGTCAACAGCGTTGACCATCCCGGAGGGACCCTGCTCAAGGCAACGTGCCAAAAAATTCCTGACTGCAGTTGCCAAAATATTATCCGATGAGTCAAATAAATGGGAGCAGTCCGAGGACTGAACAGATAAAGTCCAAGGAAGCACATTAATTAATTGGGTTGATGAAATGGAGCCCAAATTAATTAATGAAGAAGAAGAAACCACCGTCGCAAACAAACAGGAGAGAGAAGCACAGTTCGCGTCGCAAGACCTTCCCGTCGCAAACCACCCCTCTCTTCGCGAAACCCCCTTTTCACGACATGAGCCTCCTTTGCGACGCGGCAGCCTCCGTCATGATCCACTCTCCCGTCACAAGACTTGGTCTCACGACGGGCCCGTTGCAAGCCAACGTTTCACGACGGCTACGTCGCAAGCCAGCGCCTCCTAACGGCCACGTCGCAAGCCACTGTCTCACGACGGCCGAGTCTTCGTCCTCCCCATCGCAAGCCATGGTCCCTCGTCGCAAGCCAACGTCTCACGACGGCCACGTCGCAAGCCACTGTCTCACGACGGCCGAGTGTTCGTCCTCTCCGTCGCAAGCCATGGTCCCGCGTCGCAAGCCAACGTCTCACGACGGCCACGTCACAAGCCACTGTCTCAAGACGGCCGAGTCTTTATCCTCCCCGTCGCAAGCCATGGCCCTGCGTCGCAAGCCTAGTCTCACGACGGCCAGCTTAGCGACTGTAGTTGGGTTTTATCTAGTTTGTTTAATTTCTTTGTTTAGTTGTTGGACTCTTGTTTTTAGGGTTAGGGTTTTGGGCCACCTATAAATAATGGCCTCCCTTATCATGTAAGACACTTTTGAAATTGAATGAATTGAAATCATCTTTCATGAGTCACCTATCAAGAGACATCCTCTGAACCATGGATTTAATCCAAACTTGGTTTCGGCCATCAATCGAATCGGGACACTCTCGATTCGATAATCACCATTGAATGATCAAAAGGAGGGAATATGTCATCATATTGGAGGGATGGTTGATTCCAAGAGTTGAGCCCTTTTTGGTGAAGTTATCTTTTCATTTTTGTTCTTGTTTTTCATATAGCCTATAGTATTCAACCGATCCGTGGCATATTTAATTTGGTATCAGAGCCATAGTTGAGCCTATAGGTTTAGAAAGTCCAAAAATATTTTGTTCTTCCTTTTTCTTATTTTCGGAGTTACTGTTCCATTGGAATCCATGCCACAAATCTTCGAATTTTCATAATCTGATTGCATATTTGAGTTCCTTGTGTTCTGGGCATGAATCTACATATGTGGATCATCAAATTTTGCCAAGAAATGAGTGAGATATGCTTGTTTGAAGTTTTCCAATGTTCTTGAGTGTTATAGGTCAAAAATCATATTTCTAGCCATTTTTGCTCTTTGATCTTCATATTTCTTGTTTTTGTACTTTTTTTCAATCCTTTGAGTCTCATTGTGTGGATTTGCACCCATTTCCATTGCATATTGATCAAGGTTTGCAAGATTGACAAAATTAGTGCTTCCATTTGCTTCGATTTTTGACAATCTGAAAGTTTTGGTTGAAGGAGACCTTGCGATTTCAGACCTGCTATATTTGGGGGAATCTTTTCTATCATTATTGGGTGTTATCTTTCATTTGGAATCCGAGATTACTGCCTGATCATTTGGGGGTTGAAAGCTCAAAAACCAAATTACTGCCTGAGTGTATCCATGAGTGCCCTGACTTTGAGCATTCATTTGAATTTAAAGACCTTCATCAATCCTGGTCATTCTTATGTGAACAGAAAGATCTTCAAGTTAGCTTCAAGTGGGTTTTTGAATCAATCCGTTTGGATATAAATTGAGGGTGTTATGGCCATTTTGGTGGGATGTAACAAAATCTGGTAGGGACCATTAAGTGCGCGTGAAGGCGCGTGAGAAGGCCAAAATACTTCATTCGTGCGCCAAAAGTTTCCTACGTCGCAAAGCTATAATATATTATACTATCCCGTCGCAACACCATTGTTTAGCGATGCAATACAGTCCATTTTTGGCACCAGCGTTGCAATCCAAAATTCTGCTGAAATTCAGAAGTTGTGAAAGTTGATTTCCCATATTTTTGGCCACCACCATCATCATACTTCATACATACATACCAAACACCATATCCAATAAAGTGGATATTGGACTGGCACATTTGTGAAACCTAGCCCTTGAAGCCACTTGAGTCATTTAATAATAAAGTGGATATTGGACTGGCACATCTGTGAAACCTAGCCCTTGAAGCCACTTGAGTAAATCGAGGTATTATTCTTGAGTGATATTTCTCTTGTGATTTCTCTCTTCATAATTTTGGGTGGGACATTTTCTCTTCTTTTCAATCAAGAATCAAATTTAGCCAAAAATAATGATTGACTTAAGTTGATTGCAAATTGCACTAATCGGTTTTGCAAACCCACATCATTTTGCATTGCATATCACACACAAGTCTGTGCCTTTTCTTTCATTGAGTCAAGCACAACATTCAGCTTCTTGCTGTGAGTGTCTGTCTGTCAGGACCCAATCCTCCTTCCAAACAGGTGAAACATTTGAGGTGATCTCTGATTCTTGTGACGAAACCAATGTGGGTTGAAGAAGTGGTTGATTGAGCTGAGTGATACACTTTGGAGAGATCAGTCTGCAAATTTCTGTATTTCATTTCTGACTCTTTATACATATATTTTTCCTAGTGTTTGCAATGACAGGAACCAGCATGGATGATCTCATGAGGAAGTTTGAGGCCATTGCCACCGAGGTGACAAGGGTTTCAACCAACTGTAATACCTTGACTGCAACCACCACTCAACTTACAGCTAAGATGAATGATATGGATGACCGTTTTGAGGGCCGATTCAATGCATTGAGTAATGACATCCGGACTGTTGAGGACCGAATTGAGGAGGTAAGATCACGGAGATCTGATCAAGGGAGTCAACAAGGCGAAATCGGACCCCATCAAGGAATGATTATAGCCGAGAGGGAAATGGAGGAACGGGAGCAACAGCCGCCACCTGCTCAACATCAGAGGCAGCCGCCACCACCAGTTAACCATCCAAATCCAGTTGTCCCTCATCCGGTGCCACCTATCAATCTGAGACCAGATGTTCGAAATGTCCAACAGCCAGGCCAGCGCGAAGAAAGAGGTAGAAGGGATCATGATCAAGACCGACAGAATCAGGGGTACCGTCGAGATTACCAAGATCCGGATGAACCCGATCTGCGGGGACTGAAACTGCAAATTCCTACTTTTAAAGGAGCTAGAGGACCTGATGAGTTTCTCGACTGGAGGGATGCCATAGAACTGTGCTTTCAACTGCACAACCATTCTGATATAACCAAAATCAGATTGGCTGTGAGTGAATTCAGGGAATATGGGCTTACTTGGTGGGTCAACCACAACCGCATCCGAGCAAGGCGACAATAGAGAGATATGGAAACATGGGAAGAGCTGATGATAGAAATAGATCGTCGTTTTGTGCCCAGTACTCATAGATTAGACTTGTATATGAAGCTATAGTATTGTGTCCAAGGAAACAAGACTGTAAACGAATATCACAAGGAATTGGAGTACATCATGATGCGATCTGGAGTACGAGAAGACGATGAATTATTTGCCACCCGTTTCATCAAAGGGTTGAGATTGGACATCCGAAAGGAAATGTGGCTAAGACACTATGAGGATTTGCAGGATTGCATCCATCTTGCCACCACTTTGGATCAACAAATGAGGCAAGAGAAAAGCAAACCAAACACTCGTTCTAGCTCACAAAAGCAGTGGCATTTCAAGCCTGAAGTGGATAAGCATAAATCCTACCACAAGGATGACAAGGGGTACAAGCCCAGAGGCTTTGAACTTGGCAAGGATTTTCGAACTGAAAGGAAAGATGAACGAAAGCCCCGAGAGCCGGATCGATATCGACCTAAAAGGGAATATAGAGAAATAATTTATTATAAATGTCGCCAACCTTGCCATATTTCTCCTAATTGTCCTAATGTATGCAGAGTTAATGTAGTTACCACTGAAACAGGTGATTGCAGGATTGTGGGCTTTGAAGAGGAAGAGGACGAGGCTGAAGGCGAAGAAGAAGAAGGAAATGAGTTCGGCTACGGCAGCGACAAATCAGCTGATGAATGCATTGACCAAGATGAAGTTCGCCTGCCCAATCTGGTAGCCATGAGAGTGCTGAATGTTGAGAAGCAGACCGAGAACCCTGACAAAGAACTTGCACAAAGGGAAAATTTATTTCACTGTTATGGGGAAATTTGTGGAAATTTGTCTTCTATTATTGTTGATAATGGTAGTTGTACAAATGTAATAAGGCTGTATGCTGTAAGAAAGATGAAAATACCTACCGAAAACCGCACTCGTCCATACCAACTTCATTGGATGAACGATAGTGGGAGTAAGGTAACCATGCGAGCCAAAGTACCACTTAGGATAGGTACTTATTACTCAGAAAATGTTGAATGTGATGTTCTACCTATGACGGTTTGTCATGTACTGCTTGGTCGACCCTGGATGTTCGACAAATTAGTCATGTACAACGATCGTAAAAACTCTTTATGTTTTCTACACATGGACAAAAGAATAGTTGTAAAGCCATTATCTATGGCTACAGTTCATGCGAACCAGAAAACCCTGTTGGAGAATATCAAGAAGGAAGAAGTCGAGTACCAACAGAAAAAGAAGGGTAAGGCTAAAATGGGTCAACAAACACCTGGATCTTATAATTGTATTGTTATTGTAGATCAATGTTTGCTGTCTACCAGAACTGAATTTCGTGAGGCTATATAGGAACCCGACTTTTCAGGTTACTGTCTCTTAGCCCTTATCAAACCAATTGTTTGTATTAATGAAATAGTCTCCGCTGCACCTGAGTTGCCAAATGAATTTTGCAGGATGCTTGACCGCAGCAAAGACGTGTTTCCGGAAGATGTGCCCGTAGGACTACCTCCACTTCGAGGAATCAAACATCGCATTGACTTTGTCCCAGGGGCATCTATACCGAATAGGCCGGCGTACAGAATGAACCTGGAAGAGACTAAGGAAATTCAGAGACAAGTCCAAGACCTACTCGACAAAGGATGGGTTCGGGAGAGTCTATCTCCCTGTGCCGTGCCCGTACTGTTAGTTCCAAAGAAGAATGGGACTTGGAGGATGTGCGTGGACTGCAGAGTAGTGAATGCAATCACTATCAAATACCGCCATCCCATTCCAAGGCTTGATGACATGCTAGACGAACTAGGTGGAGCGTGTATCTTCACAAAAATTGATCTCCGGAGCGGGTACCACCAGACTAGAATGCAACCTGGCGATGAGTGGAAAACAGCCTTCAAAACCAAGTTCGGGTTGTATGAATGGCTGGTGATGTCGTTCGAACTGACAAACGTGCCATCTACGTTCATGAGACTGATGAACGAGACATTGAGAGTTTACATTGGGAAATTTATCGTTGTGTACTTTGATGATATACTTATTTATAGCAATTGTTTATCTGATCATGACTCTCATGTGGAACAGGTTTTGGAGAAGTTGCGAGGAGCCCAATTGTATTGCAATATGGAAAAATGCACCTTCTGCATTCCAGAGGTGATATTTCTGGGTTTCATCGTCAGTAAAGAAGGTCTTAAGGTAGATGAATCCCAGATAACCACCATAACTGAATGGAAACCACTTACCTCAGTGCATGAAGTAAGGAGTTTCCTTGGGTTATGTGAGTTTTTTCGAAGATTCATTCCACAGTTCAGTATCATCGCTGCACCCCTAATTGCACTTTTGAAGAAGGGAATTCCATATAAGTTCGGGATTGCAGAACAAAAGTCTTTTGAGGAGTTGAAAGACAAGCTGACCCATGCTCCAGTTCTGGCAATACCTAACTTTGATTATCCATTCGAAATCGAGTGTGATGCATCAGGAACAGGATGTGGAGCGGTGCTGATTCAAGAAGGCCGTCCAATGGCCTATCACAGTGAAAAATTCTCAGGAGCTCAATTGAATTATTCCACTTATGATAAGGAGTTGTTCGCTGTGGTTCGGCCAATGAAGACATGGCAACATTATTTAAGAGGTCTTGAATTCATTATCCATATGGACCATGACACCTTGAAGCATATCAAATCTCAAGATCAGTTGAGTAGATGCCATGCAAGGTGGAGTGGATTTCTGGAGACATTTCCGTATGTGATAAAGTATAAGAAATGAAAGGAGAATGTAATAGCAGATGCTCTTTAAAGGAGAATGACACTGACCACATACGCTACTACACATCTGATTGGGTTTGAATATATCCGTGAACTATATAGCACTGATGCAGATTTCAAAGAAATTTGGGAGCAAACGGAGAAGCATGCTTTCAAGGAGTACTCTCGTCTGGAGGGTTTCCTTTATTTTGGGAATCGTTTGTGTATACCAAAGGGATCGATCAAAGAACTGCTTATTATAGAAGCACACAGTGGTGATATATGGGACATTTCGGAAGAAATTTTACTGTTTCTATACTGACTGATCGTTTCTCCACCAATTCTGTCTCAGACAATGTTTTCTTTTATAATTCTTTTACATTCTTCTGACATTATGATTTGCTAATCCCATCGTTTGGGAAAACCTAGATCTTGACATTGTTGATTTTTGCTTTTGTTTTATGAATTTCGTTAATTATATATTAATTTGTTCAATCCTTATGTGTGTTTGGTGAGACCGAAAGGAGATCTGAACTAGGGCTTTATATTGTTTAAGTGGTTGAAAAATACTTGAACAAAAATAATTGAATAAATTAATTCTAATAATTGGTAACTTGAAAAAGAGCCAAATTTGTTAGAGCCAAACTTAGGATAATCACTAGCTGGAGGAATTGCATGTCATTAAAACCGGGAGGTTTCTAAATTGTGATAATTCTAAGTAGGGATATTAATTCTAAGTAGGGATATTAATTAACTAAGTAGGGATATGCGCAATTGCAAAATTTATCAATAATTAAAAGATCTAGGGATCCCCATTCATCATCTACTGAATAAATCAATTCTCTCTCTCTTGTTCATTGATTGGAATTTTTATTGCTTTCTTTTAATTAATTGCAATTTAGGAATTTAGATAAACCAACTCTATTCGCACTTTAATTTTATTCGCTACTTGAATTTGATAAATTATACCAATTCAATGTTCCCTGAGGATTCGATCCGGTTTCACCGATTATTATTTGGACCGTACACTGCGCGATGTGTTGGAAAATATTCCACACACCAGTAACATCCTGTCTTTTCGTTGTGCCTAAAATGGGGGGTATTAGAGAATGTGCAAATTCCCAAAAAAAAAAGAAAAATTGTCATCCATAAAATGGAGTGGTCAGGAGATGTGACGCATGCATGCCATAATGATGCAGAGATAATAAGTAGGAAGAGCTAATTAGCAGAGGCACTCGTCCAAAAATTACAACTTCACGTTATCATACGCTTTCTCGAGATCCATTTTTTAAATAATGGCTTCTAGCCTGGAATTAGTGCGTGCAAGGAATACGCAAGCTCTCGAAGTATAATTGCATTATCAACAGTACCTCTATGAGGAATGGATGTCGATTGTAATGATGAGATTTGTTTTTCCACAGGAGGCCAGAGGCGATTAATGAGCACTTTGGAAATGAATTTGTAGGACACATTACATAGGATAATGAGACCGGATTGACAAATATCATTCCAAATTGCCACTTTTGGGATCAAACAAATAAACGCCTTGGCTAAGGCATGGGGGAAGGATCCAGACCTAAAAGCCCACCGAACCATATCACAAACTCTCTATGTACGCGCCACAACTTTGAATAGAATAACGTCGGGAATCCATCTGATCCTGGTACGGAAAGGGGCTTTAGTTGCTTAAAAACTATAACGATTTCTTTAGATGAGACTTCACCCTGGTCCAAAGCACACCCCAAGGCCAAGGCTGCCGGAAGGAGTGGTAAAGGAAGTGTGTCCAGTGCAATAGCAATATTAGATAATAATTGCATGTAAAATTGGCACACATAATTCTTAAGGGTAGGTTGATCGTTGTACCAAGCCCATCAGCCAAGAGCAGTCTGTGAGTTTTATTATGGTGATGACGAAACTTAGCTTGGACATGGAAATATTTGGTATTTAGGTTACCCAATATAATCCAACTCTCTCTAGGTCGTTGAGACTAAAAGACCTCTTACTGTTCCAGAATTTCCCAGCACTCCAATTGTCATTTCTTCTTAAGTTGGAGAAGACTAATGGAATCAACACAATGGAGACTCCTATCAAGGCCGGTCAACTGCACGTAGAATCTTTTTCTTTTTCTTTTTTTCATAGCTTTCTTGAGGTCTATTCTAGAATGATTTTCAGATAATGCTTGTAGCTTATCCCAACGGCCTGTAAGAGTACTAGTTGACCCCTTCAAGGCCTATCCCACAAACAACAGATAGTTATGGACCACATGGCGTCCCATTTGAAAGGCTTTCCAGACGGTCGGGAGGCAACATCAGCGCAATAGAGGATAAGAGGTGCGTGATCCGAGCCTGTTCGCGGCAAGTTGCAAATATCGCATGTTTACATTATTAGCCCATTATTCATTTGGCCCATCACTCATTCCCAACCCACTTTAGTTATCAACCTATGTCTGTAATTTCACATCCCCAACCTTACGTTCAGTAGTGCCTATTCCCAATTTGAATTACAAAAGACAGAAGCTCCTCCACCTCGTAGATTACCATTAGGATTCCTCCATTCTTACTCTCCTGTAAGTGCAAATCACTCCTTACACTATTGTTCCTCCTCCTTCCTTGTGTGGTTGAGAGTTTGTGAGGGTTTGCGAAGCTGAAAAGAGGGTTCTAGCTAGGGTCTGTGAGAGTGCAAGGAGTTGCGGGAGAGAATGAGCTGTTGGCGAGCGACCACGAATGTGAGAGGGTTGAGCGGTGTGAAGAGGTCTCTGGGAAAGGATCCACTGGATGAACATATGCCCAGGGTATCATATCCTGGGAGACTCAAAAATGATCTTCAAGAAATTAAATTTAAGAAATTTCTTGAAAAGATTAAGGCCATTGAAATCTCAATCCCTTTCGTTGAATTACTTGCAGAAATGCCCACTTAGGCTAAGTTTCCTAAAGAATTGATTTCAGGGAAACGAAGCACGGGAGAGCAGAAAATGGTGGTCCTCAACCAAAACTGTAGTCTGGTTCTTCAAATAAGGATTCCTCCAAAGCTTGAAGATCCAGGGAGCTTTACCTTGCCTCTGATTATCAACTCCAAAGAAGTTGGACAAGGGCTTTGTGACTTAGGAAACAACATCAATGTAATACCACTTGCTATGGCCAGAAGGTTGGACTTAGGGAGGATGAGGCCAGTAAATATGACCCTCTTCTTTGCTGACCAGTCGAGTACCAGACCAGAAGGAATCATTGAAGACGTCCTAGTGAGGAAAAGAGGCCTATGTTTTCTAGCTGATTTTGTCATCTTGGACATTGATGAAAATGTCAGAATTCCTATCATATTAGGAAGACCTTTTCTGGTGACTGCAGGAGCTATGATTGATGCAAAGAACGGCATTGTTAAGCTTCATGTTGATGATCAGGAAGTTACCTTTGACATGATGAAAATGTCATCATATCCTTTTAACGCTTTTGAAATCAATATAACTGGGAAGGGAATAGATTCTAGCACTATAGAGGGGGAAAATATTCTAGATTACTATGATCTCTTTACCACTGATGTAATTGAGAACAATCTCACCCCAGTCACAAATGCTGAAGATTCTACTTTTGCTTACTTGTGCGCGGTTAGATTCGCTGATCCTGAGACTGGTGAAATCAAAGACGGATCAGAAAGTGAGGATATGACATCTTCAGAGCAATCTGAGGATGACATTGATAAAACAGATCTTCCAAAAGAAGGATCTGATTTAAAGATGGAAGTGCAAACTCGAAGCAAATTAATTCCATCTATAGAAAATCCACCAGAGCTTGAACTTAAAGTATTACCAGAACATCTTAAGTATGCCTTTCTGGCAGACAAAAAGAAACTTCCGGTAATAATTTCATCCAAATTGAGTGAAACACAAGAACAGGCTCTAGTGTGTATTCTCAAGAATCATATTCAAGCAATTGCCTGGACTATAGCAGATATTAAGGGCATAAGTCCTCACATTTGTATGCATAGGATCCTGATGGACGATGAATATAAACCATCGAGACAACCACAGAGAAGGCTAAATCCACCAATGCTGGAAGTTGTCAGAAAGGAGGTAATCAAGCTACTCGATGCAGGTATAATCTATCCTATTTCTGATAGAAAATGGGTAAGTCCAACACAAGTTGTACCTAAAAAGGGTGGAATTTGTATTGTGACTAATGAACATGGTGATGAAGTAGCAACAAGACCGGTAACTGGTTGGAGGGTTTGCATTGACTATAGAAAATTGAATACTGCCACAAGGAAAGATCATTTCCCTTTACCTTTTATTGATCAAATGTTAGAAAGATTGTCAGGTAAACCATTTTACAGCTTTCTAGATGGCTATTCTGGTTATAATCAAATAGTTATTGCTAGTGAAGATCATGAGAAAACAACTTTTACTTGCCCATATGGAACATTTGCTTACAGAAGAATGCCCTTTGGATTATGTAATGCTCCTGCCACTTTTCATTGAAGTGTTTATGGATGATTTTACTGTTTATGGAACTGACTTCGAGGACTGTTTACAGAATTTGTCAAAAATTTTGCAGAGATGTGAAGACACTAATCTGGTTCTTAATTGGGAAAAGTGTCATTTCATGGTTCAAGAAGGAATTGTCCTGGGACACAAAGTATCTAGAGCAGGAATAGAAGTAGACAAGGCCAAAGTTTCTGTGATAGCAAATTTACCACCTCCTAAAACAATCAAGGCAGTAAGGAGTTTTCTTGGTCATGCTGGTTTTTACAGAAGGTTTATTAAAGATTTTTCTAAAATAGCGAGACCCTTATGTAACCTTCTTCATAAGGATGTTTCATTTGGCTTTGATGAAGACTGTTTAATCGCTTTCAAGACCTTGAAGGATAAGCTGATCACTGCACCCATAGTTCAATCTCCTGATTGGGATCTACCATTTGAACTCATGTGTGATGCTAGTGAGAATGCAGTAGGTGCAGTATTGGGGCAGCATAAAGAAGGCAAACACCATGTCATTTATTATGCCAGTCATACTCTTAATGATGCTCAGATAAACTACACCACTACAGAAAAGGAAATGTATACTGTAGTTTTTGCCTTTGATAAGTTCATACAGTATCTTATTGGAGCTCAGACTATAGTTTATACGGATCATTCTGCATTAAGATATCTTTTCTCAAAGCAAGAAGCCAAACCAAGGTTGAAAAGATGGGTTTTACTTTTACAAGAATTTGACATTATTATTAAAGACGGAAAAGGGAAAGACAATGGAGTAGCAGATCACCTTTAAAGACTGGAAGAGAAAACAGAAAAGGAGGAAGTAGTAAATGATAAATTTCCAGATGAACAGTTGTATGCTTTGCAGTTGCATCAATTTGATTGTCCTTGGTTTTCAGACTTTGCTAATTATCCGGCTTGTAAAATTGTTCCAAAATTTAAAGACTCTCATCAGAAGTCAAGATTTTTTAGAGAGATTCAGAAATACTATTGGGATGACCCCTTTTTATTTAAATTTTGTTCTGATCAGGTTATCAGGCGCTGTGTTCATGAGAAAGAGGGATTTCAAATTGTTAGGAAATGTCATGAGAATCCTTTAGAACTGCTAGAAAGGTCCTAGATTGTGGATTCTTTTGGACAACCATCTTTTTGGATTGTCAGAAACTTATAAAGATGTGTGACAGGTGCCAAAGATTGGGAAATATCTCTATGAGGGAAGAAATGCCTCAAAAATGAATCTTAGAAGTAAAGATATTTGATGTCTGGTGAAACTTTTGACAATTTCCCACTATATGAGTATTTTCTGAAAAATAATAATCCCGGTTTAATTTTATTTAATGAAACCAATTTATGAAGATGGAGTTGGGATTAGGGATATGTTTATAGGTTGTCACGTTTTTATATACTCATGTAGGAAACTGTGGCCCGAAAGCGCACGGTGTCAAAAATTGCAGTAATTTATAGTAAGACCGGATCGTTCACTGGAGGATGTGCGATAGAAGCAGGGCCCACGTCGTTTACTAAGATTTTCTACTCGGTTACTCGTTTCAGGTTTTGCATTGGTTTCTAACAACTACTTGACAAAATTTAAACTTGACTATGAAAGCAATAAAATTGTTCTACAAAGCACAATAAAATTATTCTAAAAAGCAATTAAATCTGTTCTAAGAAAGCAATGAAATTACACTAAGAAAGCGGATAAAATTATTCTACGAAAGCAAATTTAAAATGTGACAGAAGGGACAGGAAGAAAATAATAAAGATTGGACAAGATTTCAGATGAAACAATAATTAAACTTCCATTTTTATTACACAGATCTTTGGTTGGGATAATTCATCAGTTAGCTAACTCTCATGCTTTCTAGACTATGTTCCCTTTAACAGACAGGTACTTACAGCCAGAATTTACATGCTCTTAAGACCTCAATTTCTAAGATACCACAGATTAATAACTTCCCCTGCCGAGGTATGTTATTTCTCCATGGTGGATAAGCAACACTCTACACATCATTAGTTGACATGCCAAGTACTCCTATCATCCCCATTGTCACACCCAAAGTCTAAATTAAATCCCGAACTAATCCACAACTCTTAAACCTTACAACCGGCGGCCAACCTCTAATTCTTCCGAGTGACCTCTATAAAAGCATTTAAATGATAGCGGTAAAGAAAGCAGTAAAGAAAGCATTTAAAAACCTATCACTCGGAAGTTTCGAAAGCTATCTCATTCCGTTAGTATAAAAGAGCCCCTGGTCTTGGTGACCAGATGCAAATTTAGAACTTCCCAAATATCAGTAAGCCACAGGGCTTATAACATCCGGTTACTTATGAGATACAAACTGAGTGGAACAGATCCGTGAAGATCTATTCCGAATGTACTCACTCAAGACTCAATGCTAGGCTTTGGCGGGAGAGGATAGTAGTTGAAAGAATACTCAACCCTACCTTAGAAATTAACCAAGGCCTATATGTTGTTTCTCTAGTATTATTTATCACATCTTATCCGAATCCAAGTGGACACTGATTCGATGCAATACTTAATAGAAGATTTCCAACACACAGTAATTTTGAGAAAACAATTGATATTTGAAAATTATTCCATACACAAGTACTAGACTCTCAATTAAAACACAGATCCTTTCAGTCTAGGAGAGACCTAATCGCTGACTCTGCTTCTAAGTTCTCAAAATCAACCCCCAGTAGAAGATGAATCAGTCATAACTGTCGAATTTAACCCTTACTCAGATCCGGATTTTATAAAGTAATTTTTGTGGAAATTTATTATGCAACATCTGATTTAAATCAAGACTTCTATGTCCAAGGGAAGGATCCCAAAATAATATGATCACAATAGCTACATAATAATATCATACATACATGTATATGGGAAGTAAAATAAAATACCCCAAAATATAGGGTGGGATTAGACAGAATTTGATATACAAAGATGGAATGGGAAGTAAAATAAAATACCCCAAAATATAGGGTGGGATTAGATAGAATTTGATATACAAAGATGGATTAGCCTTGAGATAAGAAGAATTTGGCTAAAAGAGTGCCAGAAATAACTGGGGTGATCTGGACTGCAAACATCTGCTATCCAATTCCCACTTATTCCAGATGGAATGATTTTTAGACAGTGAGGAACCCTTAATGACAGTGATCGCTATCATCAGAGTCCTACTATCCATGAGAGAGTAAAAACCCACATGTTTTCTTACCACAGTATTATTATAACCGTGTTGATCGACACTGTCTAACATTACCATGGCTCGAAATTCTGGTTGAAATTAAGATAGAGAAAAGAAAACTATATCTAATTAGGAATTGGCTGAGTGGCTAATCGTTATCCCTGTAAAGGAACATTTTTGTCGGAGCTTCCACCAATCACTAATCAGACCATGCAAAATAACGAGTAATAATTAATACACAGAAGACGAGCTAATCGATATCCCGGTGAAGGGACCTTTTTGCCAACATTGATCTGTGATATTCCTTATTACTCATTCATACACACAGTTAAAGAGAAAAGTTGAAATCAAAAGAATATTTTTGGTATTGTGTGAGTGTTAATCACACAATAGTTTAGACACTAGTGGTTGAGATGTGTAATGGATAAAATTAGGTGTGTTGGGCCTAAGCCCAATACACCCATGCAACTTACACAACTCAATAAAATAAAATATTTTTGGAGTTTTAAAATAGAGAGAGGAGATCAATTCGATTTACTTGGTTAGGTGCAATATAAACTGAATTAAAATGCATGAGAAATGAAGTATTACCATACCCAATTAATCATTGCAAGGATGCAAAATAATATCATCTAATTCGGTCTATTAAAGCAATTCGGTCTAAACCGAATTGGACAAACCGAATTGATGATGTTCTTCTCTTATTCAAATTTGGCTAAGACATTTACTTCAAAAGGAGGGTAATTCGATTTGCCATGGCAATTCGGTATAAAACGAATTGGCAAACCGAATTGATTTGACACAAAAAATCAACTAAGGTATGAAGGGATGATATGCATACAATGTGGTTTCCGAAGTCAATTCGGTCTATATGGGTAATTTGGTATAAACCGAATTGCATAGACCGAATTGCATGGAAACCTCATGAAGAGAATGAACAAGCCATTTTTACCATGCAATTCAGTCTTCATTGGCAATTCGGTGTAGACCGAATTACCTCAGACCGAATTGCATGCAATTTTTACATGTGTAATTTTTGTGTTCACAAGTATCAATGCGGTTTCTAAGCTGATGCGGTTTATGATAGATGGGATTGAACACATCATTCATTTCACATCAGTGTCATCTCGCAGCCATACTTGTGAATATTTGGTGGTTAATAACAGTGTATATATTCAGTGGGTAATAGCATGGTTTAAGCCCTAACTCTACAAACAAGAAATTCAAAGATTAATCTACCTAAAACAATCTAAAAAAATCTAAGAACATCATGCATAAACATAAGAACACCTACATTATCTAAGGCAACATTAAATAAAAGATCTAGAACAAGAAAAGTAAAATAAAGCATTTAAAACCTATTTCTACAAACCCTAAAATTATCTAAAACCTAACAACACCTATTTGAAGCTCTAAGGCATAAAATCATACCAAAAACCCACTAAGCATGCATTTATTGAGAATGAAAGCCAACTAGAAACACAATAAATGCAGCCTAGTTGAAACAAACATTCATTCTACCAAATTTATTGCTAAAGAAAGCATTTAAGGAGTGTCAACACATGAAACAAAACCCATTTCTGGAAATTTTCCTTGTATTCAACACTTGAAAGCATAATAAATAACCCAAAACCATCATTTGATTGAAGGTAGGGTTTATTCTAACTAAAAAACAAATAAAGAGTATGGAAATGGCTACACTAAATGGTAGTAACAAGCTTTTACAAACTAAATTAAGATTAAAACATCTAAAACTAAGCTACATGCATGAGAAATAAACTAACTAAACTACCTACCTAACCCTTAAGGGGTGGAGACTTCCTGCCTTCTTCTCTTTGTCCCTTATCTGAATGTCAAAGTGTGTAAGAATCCCTTCAAGTGTTGAGGAAGGTCAGCTTTTATACTTGTTCCTCAGAAGCCTAGGCCCATCAGGGCCCATCAACAGTATCATGCATTTTCCACGTGCTCCACAGCTGCATCTGGATGCATATTTAAATTCAATTCGGCCTTCAAGCAATTCGGTCTAAGCCGAATTGGTGGATATCGAATTGCATGAGGACTCTCTTCCTTGGTCTTTGGCTGGGGTGTAGTCTTCAACATCAATTCGGTTTAAGTGTAGACCGAATTGAGTATTTCGAATTGCTCATGGTCTCCTACTTGGCTTCCTTGTTTTGAGGCAATTCGATCTATGCAATCAATTCGGTATACATCGAATTGAGTAATACCGAATTGCATCTCTCTTCTTGCTCTGGGTTTCGTCCTTTCCTTGATGCAATTCGGTTTAGGAGTCAATTCGGTATATACCGAATTGAGCAAACCGAATTGGACATTCTGCATCTCTTCTCAATACTTGTCCATTTTTCTTCTCTTCAGTAATTCGGTCTACATGGGCAATTTGGTATAAACCGAATTGCATAGACAGAATTGTTTTTCAACACTTAGCCAAAAATTTCAGTTTGTGGGATTTTCGTTCGTTTTCCCATCTTTTTTATTTTTTTGGGCTATTTTATTCTTTTGCCCATCTTTTCATTCCTTTTTCTTTTCTCTTTCCTTTTTTTTTTTATGTTTTTGGATTTTTCTAACACAAATGCAATTAAAATTGCATATTTTTGTGTTTTTCACCACCAGCTTATTATTCTTACAAACTCGCATTAATATGTCACATTCAACTGCTTTTTTGTTAAAATAAGATGGGAATACGATCAAAATGTCCGTCTCAGACACGGAAATGGATTGGAAATAATGGACAATTTTGGCCATTATCAAATCCCCACGTTTAATGCTGATCATCCCCGAGCAGTTAGAGTCAACGCTCCTAAGAGCAAGGACTCTGCACATTCAATCCATTTGCGTGGCTTCAAAAATTTCATTCTTTTTATATTGGGATAAGACAATCAAAATTACAAGTATTAAACTCTCTTGGTTGCAGTGTTTAATGAAATGTTACTTCTCACTTGAGTAGGCAACAAATCAATCAATATTGTTAATTCTTTTTGAATATATGTTTAGAAAATCTCATCGGTTTAATTCTTGAATTCAAGCATGACATGAACATTGATCAATTAGAACATAGCCTCACATATAGCAGAATCGGAAAATTCACTCACTCTCAAAGTTGGGTTTTAATCATTAACGCTCATAATCAAATTCAATTAAATTCTCCCATAGGCTTGCAATTAGACTAACTCGCCACCTGCTCATTTCTTCAAATCGAGATCATGAGGTCTTATTCAAGGGTTATAATGGGGCATACGGTTGTAACATCGGTATGGAAGGGAATTATTGGGCTAAAAAGTGACGCAATTCTATTCCACCATAACTTGGCATTGTTTTTATTTAAAATCTATGATCATCAATACTTTTTCTTTCTTTTGTTTTTCTTTTCTATTGCATGACATTAGACTATGTCTAATTTGCTTTGTCAATTGCAATTTATTCTTGTTGAATGGATCTCAACATTTTCTTCCTCTTTTTCTTTTTCTTTTCTTTTCTTCTTTTTCTCTCTTTTTTTGAATCGGTTTTTTTGAATACCAATTGATATTTTTGATGATCATAAACTATAATGCCTTGGTGGAATCGGTTTATGTATACATGGGTTTGATTTTCTTGGTTTTTTTATAAGGTTGGGGAAATATAGTGGTTTCAAGGAAAAATTAGGCCTAAAGGCTCAGAGTGGATAATCCTAAAGGAAAAATATTTTTGGGTTTGGATTTCGAACGAAGGCCAAAAATTTTGGGTTTTTCTAAGTGCCTCGATCATATGCTCGATTTCGGGAATATGACATGGTCTTGAATCGGTCCCAATTGCAAGTTCTAGTTTCCTTTAATTAAAATAATTTTCACACAACATAGAAATAATGAGTAAAAGTGACTCATGGCTTAGATCTCACATGGTATGGTTTGATCATGTCATACATTTATTCTGAAACTCAACCTTTGAAAAATTCTTGCACTTTATTCAATCAAATTCTCAACATGAAAGCTTGTTTTTCTTTCAAGTGATCATATCATTAGATTTTTATAGCTCAAAACCTCAAGAATTTATAGCATGCATATTTTTAGTTATTTTATCCCAATTTAATAGTTTTGAAAATTTCATTATTAGCCTAAATTCGACATGTGAATTTAGGTGACAGATTTATGCTTGTTTTATGCTGGTTATTTGATTGAAAGCAATAAAAAGACACTGTGAACATACAAGCATGTTACAGCTTTGCTTTTGGCATAGCAGTCACTTATTCATCTCGGACTGCCACACATCTTTTTCAAAAATATTTTGAGAACTCAAAACGAAATTCTCTTTGTGGAAAGCAGTAAATACATCAATTACAATAGATTTCCAACAGTATGATCGAAAGTGCACTGAATGAATGGAAAATCTAATGTATGATGTTTACAATAAAGCTCATATGGATTTGATCATTGTAGACTCAGTCTCTTCTTTTCCGGCTATTGAGGGGGAGGTCTGGCATCATCTCTCGGTGGGGAAGGAAGCTTTCTGATAACGGATTTCATTATTTCAGCTTGATTGGAGAACAACATTTTCATCAACTCCCTATTCTTCTCCTCGCTCTCCATCCTTTCCTTGTGCAGTCTCTCCTCTTGTTCAGCTGCTTTTCTTTTGAACTCTTCTTCTCTTTCGAGCATCATCAGTCTGAACTCTTCCTCCTTCTGTGATTGCTTTTCCTGGTTGGAGACGATGACAAGCGATTTGACACTCTGCATCATCGACTCTCCCATTCGGCTCACTAATTCCAGAGTTTGAGAATCAGCTGGAAACTGAGACACATCTTGGCTTCTGCGAGGGAGTTGGACTGGGTGTCTTCTTGGTTGGCTCGGGGTGGAGGCATCAGTTTGAGGGTGGCTTGGAGTGGGCGCATCATCAAGAGGATGTTCTTCTGCAGCAGGTTCTGTGGAGGGGACTCCAGCTTCTTCTGTTGAAGGCACCGCTTCAGTACGGGCCTTCTTTTTGCGTGATTGGCGCCCAGCTGGTTTCCTCGGAGTGCATCTGGACTGGGCATATGATTCCTCTGGCATGGCATACACAACTGGATCAGCTACCCGAGTCTTTGGAACTGGAATAGAGGGATTCATTTGAATGAGATCGCTCCCCTGGAAAACTGATAGATCTACTCCTTGAGCTTCGCAGATCCTCCTGATGAGGTTTGGATAGCAGAGAGCCGCTGCCCTGCCGTAGCTCCTTGTAGTCATAACATGGAAAATATGCTCTCCCACATTGATCTTCAACCCATGCCAAATCTTAGCAAAACCCTTCAACATTGGACCAGATGTCTCATGTGCGTGAGGGTTGGGCCTAATTTTTGACATGTAGAAGTCATATGAGGGTTGGAACTCCAGCTTCAGGTGCCTTGACTTAAAATAGAATTCTCCAGTGTAGCTCTCGGCAGTGAGGGATCTTGTGATGTTGTCATAATATGGCCTCTCAGCTGCCTTGCATGCTCCTTTCTCAAAAATCTCAGCTGCTGGGAATTCTGATTTCCAGTTGGGTGTGCCGAGGAAGTTGTTCAGATACTCTCCAGATATGTTGATGTCAACTCCTCGCACCCAACTTTTCTTCGGTGCCACGTTTAAATTGCAGTAGAATTCCCGAACCAGCTCTGCTATCCCAGGTTCGCCATGGTGCATAAGGAATTCAGTCCATCCATGCTGTTCTTGCAGAGTGATTATCATGGGATGATTCACCATTTCCAGACTGAATCCTTTGTCGGGTATGAACATGTCGGCCAGTGCCATATAACGCCCCGCATTCTGCTCACTCACATTGAACCTCCTCATTATATCGGCATCATCCTCGATGGGAAACCTCTTATATTTCTTGGTGGACACCCCCAGTCGGCCCTTTGAGGTGGAGGTTATCCAATAACCAGCAGGTCGAACTAATCCTGTTGATTCTTGGGTTCCCTCAGAACCTGCTTGATCCCTGTCGGAATTCGAGCTTTCCTTAGGCTCCTCCTGCTGCTCATGTTGTTCCTGCTGTTCACCCTCAAATTGATGTTCAGTTTCAGCTTGTGCATCTGCTTGCAGCTCTCCCTCAAATGTTCCTTGTTCAAACATATTACAAGGGATTTCATGAAATACAGAATTGAATAAAACATCGGGAAAGAAGGGATAAACAAGAAGTTGATATTCTTTTTGTGGTAACTCCACTTCCCTCCCTTTGTTTAATTCTTCGATTCCTTGTTCTGTCATTCCATCTCCTTGATCCCTTGCAATGTCGATATCGCCTTGGAGGATTTGTTGGATGGTCTTGTCTCTGAAGATGTCCTCCATGGCTTCCGAATCTGCTTGCTCATTACCCCCGCTACTCTCATTTCTTAGCGTTTCTTGCACTGTGGGTTGAGGTTCAACAGCAATGTCAGTTGGACTTTCCTCAGTGACATGCCCCAATTCTTCCATCAGTTTGGCACCTCTTTTCAGCACATCTTCAATTATTTCATTGCTCTGGTGCACCATTTCCTCCTTCTCTTCTGTGGGTTTCAGCCCTTCAACAATCTTGTCCATTTTCTTCTCAATTCCACTCTTCTTAGCAACCATCTCCTTCTGTTGCTTCTCCTTATCCTTAGCCCATTCACCCGGCTCCGCTTTTACTTTAATAGGCACGATGTTGGTTTTGCTGATTATTTGACAATCATTGTCCCCAACATCGGCCTCCTTTGTGGCCTCAGTCGTCCTTCCATGTTCCAGTTCAGCTTGCAATTTTTCAGCAGCTTTCCTATTTTCTTCCTCTTCTCGGGCTTTCCTTACATTTTCTTGCATATCAGCCTCTTTCTTTTTCTCCTCTTCATTCTTCCTCATCATTTCGTCCCACTCTCTTCTCCTTTCGGCTCTCTCATCCGCTCTCTTCTGCCTCCATTCTTCATTTTCTTTGGCCATTTCCGCCTCTGCTTCCTCTTTCTCCCGCCTTTCTCTTTCGATTTGCCTTGCCTCATACTCTGCAACCCGTTGTTCTTCAGCCTGTTCAGCGTCTGCAAGTCTTTGGTCATTCTTTTGGGCTTTCTTCGCCACTCCAGAATCAAATTTTTCTTGGGCTAACAGCCGTTGTTCTTTCTTAGATAGCTCAATGACTTGCTTCTTGCCTTTGTCTGTTGGCTTGGAGGGCTCATCATGATATTTTGGCACAGGTGGAAGTACTCTAGGCTGGCTGGAAGGCCTTGGCTCTTGAATTTTAATTTGTGGCTCAGCTGGCCTCCCAGCCTTTTCTTTCTCTGCCAGCTTCATCAATTTTCTCTTCTTCTTTGGCGGCTCTGGCTCGGATTCAGTTTGGAGGGGCTCCGATTCGATTGAGTGGTGGAGTTCAGGAGTTGGGTCTGCATATTCATCTATCATCTTGTCATCAGCCTCAGTCCACAGCCCTAATTCCGACCCTTTGATCTTCAGATATTTTGTGATGAACTTAGGCTCGGTCATTGCTGTCAGCTGGGCGGTCCATCTTTCAGTGAAATATCTACCCAAAACCCCTTGGAACCCCACGTCATAACGTAATCGCCCTCCTCTGTTTTCCTCGCAGTATCTCAGGCCTTCCCTATCCATCTCCTGCAAAAGATTGAAGAATTCTTGTTTCATATCAGCGTAGAAGGTGTCCATTATATCTGCCTCATTCTCCTTCAGATACGACAAGTCCCGGACCGGTGGGATGTTCAAGTAGTCTAGGCATTTATTGTCACCCATCAGCTTTATTTGCTTTTTTCGTCTGCCCATCTTTGTCCAGCTTCTGGTTCGGATCATTGCGGTGCATTCGGCTCCGATTAGCGTGAAATTGGGCATTCCATCCATCGTTGGTTCTCTAGGCTCAATTGCCGGGAATCTCTTTGGCAAAAATGCCGGGATGAGCTCCTCATTCCCCGGGGGTATCACCACTCCTGGATTTAGCACGGGGACTCGGATATCCTTCTCCCAACTCCCCCATGCTTTCATGTACTCGCCCCACAGTTCTCTTATTGCCTTTGTACGTTCAATGATTGTATCCAGCATCGGGGTGTGGTGGGTTGTTCCATAATTCAACACGGGCTTAAGGGACTCCTAAAAATTGTATGCCATTTCAGTATGGCGTGCCTTAGCATGCTTCGTGAGCCACAATTGCTCCTCCGGTCCGCAGACGGTCCCATTGTCAAATAACTCCTTTTTGTACATGAATGGGAAGGCGTCTGTCATGGAAAACATCCAGGTTGCTGCCACTAGTTATACTGGAGGAATTCTTCTGGCATAGTACCTCTTGGTTTCTTCTGTGATTGCTGGTTGAATAGGGATCGGCTCAAAGGCTGCAACTTTCTTGTCTCCCAATTTCTGTTCCAGCAGTCTATTCCACCGGCCTTTCTGTTCGTTCATCTTCCAGACCATCCTTTCGTAGTGTACTTCGAAAGAGAATCTCTGATCAAATGTGGCGTGTGTGAACTCATTATTCCAGAAGTTCAAAAATGTTTGCAGAAATCTCTTTCGAGCCCCATGGCCTTGTAACTTCTCTCCTCTTCGGGGATATCTCTCCACCAGTGTTCTTTAATCTCAAATCTCCATTTGATCTGGTGGTCCATCTTTATTGTAAATTCGTTCCCCAAGGCTCGTCTACTGTCGTCTATTTCTTTCTTCATTCGTTCGATTTCCAGAAAGGCAAGGTCTAGGGTTGTCTTTGGGAGGTTCATTACAGAGTCCTCAATAATGTATTGGTCCCTGAAGAAGAGAGGATGAGAATATTTTTGGCAATTTTTTTTAACAAAACATTATTCAAGTTGGAAACCAACATCCTCACATTTTGAGCCTTGCTCTAAATGTGAGTTAATTGGTTTCACTTAAATTTCTTGAGGCAAAAGATAAGTACTACGATGCAAAGCTAGATTATAAAATCTAACATTATTGTAAATAACTAATTACAAAGGAAAAAGAAACATAAGGGTCTTGGACCCTTACAATTTTTCTTAGACTAGAAATAGTCATAAAATTTTTCAAATGGTTAAGAGACCAAAGGACAGGATTTTTATAGGCTATTGAGCCTACAAAAGAGATTTTGATTTTTGATCACTATGAAAGTGATTGAAACACGTGAATGGGGAGATGGAATATTTAATGATGGAGACTGAATGCACATGATGCTTTCCAAAAATAAAAGCATGAAAAAGCATGATACAATGGACTAACGAAAAATAAAAACAACTAACACACACAAAGACTATTTTTAAATTTATGAAAAGTGTTGACTTATTTATTTAATAAAATTGGGGGTGTGAGTGGTCCCCATTTGAATTTTTGTTGGATAATGGGTGATGAAAGTAAGCAAGATTGCTATGTTGATTCCCCACATATCCCAACATGAGTAAGTCAAACACTTAATAAAAACAAACATGCTACCAACTTTTTGTCTTTTTTTTTTAATACATAAATGCCATGCCAATCAGTGTTTGAGAAACACATGTCAGGAAAAATTTTGGCCTGGTTTTGTTTGTACTCTAAATGAAAGAATGTTCAACCTTTTCGATAAAGTACGCTAGAAAGTAAATGGGTTTCACATATACGAACATCAACTTTTCAGTTGAGTTTGCAAAGTGTAGTAAACATGGTACCCACAAAGCATTTATTAAACATGGTTCTCAACACAGTAGCATGCAAACACAACTAAACATACAAACAGTCCACTCATGCCAATATTTTTCAAAATTTTGCCAATAATTCATGCTTCAAAATGCATCAATACGGGTTCAATCAATCATCATGCTTATTCTATCACCATCATCAAAGTGTCCAATAAACAAAATAACACAGTGGTTAAAGAAAAACAACCCCAGTGCTACTCATTCCACAGACTTTTAGGGCACAAACACAGAAAACAGAGTGCACACAGACAACAACAATGGGAACAAAAAATTACACAATGTACAAAGACTTGATTTTTTTGAGGGTTTTGAAACCCAAGATTTTCAAAATAGGGACCATCCCTAACACAGGAAGCTCTAACAGTCAACAAAGGAGATTCGAACAAGAAGGCAGGAAAAGCCCTAGTTTTACCATTACTGTTCTAGCCTATTCCGATCATGCCCACACCATTCCGAACACATTCCGACCATCCCCGACATGAAAACAGGCTCTCATTCCCTTCCCCACCCCCGATTTCGCGAAAACAAGGAAAACTCAAACACTGAAATCGCAAAAACAGAGTGCGAAATCAAAAATGGAGGACTTACCCTTTACTCCCACTTGGATTAGAAGATGAAGAAGCCATTTTTGAACAATTTGGACGGAGTAAAGCTCTGGTTGAGATGACTGGTTTCGCGAAGAAGACAGAGTTCGCGAGAGGGTATTGGGGAAATTTTCTAAGTGTGGGAATGGAAATGAGAGGGAAGAAGGGGGAAAGGATATGTATAGGGTTGTGGGACAGGGAGCAATTCGGTTTAATGGAGACCGAATCATCATTTCGTATAGACCGAATTGATGCAGTCTCCAAATGTTTGTGAGGGATTCGGTCTCTAGGTCAATTCGGTATAGACCGAATTGACTTGGAGACCGAATTGAAGGATAGGCACAAACAACTTACTGCAATTCGGTATTTAAAATCAATTCGGTATAGACCGAATTGGAGTGAGGAAACCGAATTGGACACTTAGAAAAATATAGGGTGCTTTTGTGAGGCAATGCGATCTTTTCAGGCAATTCGGTATATACCGAATTGCCTTGTAAACCGAATTGGTCACTTGCAGAAATGAGAAATAAGAGTAAAATAATGCTTTTTGTAGATCAATTCGGTCTTTTCAAAATCAATTCGGTGTATACCGAATTGGTTAAACCGAATTGCAACTTGGCAATATTAACACAGAATATGTGCCTTGGAGGATCAATTCGATCTTTTAGGTTAATTCGGTCTAAACCGAATTGGCTTGGAGACCGAATTGGTAAAATTTACCAATGCAGCATGTCTGATGCGGTTTGTTTCAAATAATGCGGTATAAACCGAATTGATTCGAGACGAACATTAAACTGCATCCAACACTTAGAAAAATTTTGAAATTTTTCCAGTTTTTAACATTTTCTAAAATTATGCATTTTCTTCAAATTACTAAGAATGCTGAACATGCCTATTTACACACAAAATATTAATCTACAATTAAATGCTTGCATAAATTAGGTTGGATCAAAACTGCTATTTTATGGATTTATTCCGGCTTTTAAATTTCTTTAAATTCCGAAATTAATTTCCATTAAATTCAGTATTAATCCAACCGGGAACCTGGTTTTTGAAGCTTTATTTTTCTTTTTGTTGGTTCCATGAATTCTTGCAAAGCAAACATAATAGAAATTATTAGATTTTCTCCAAATATCAATATCCTCACATTTAGAGTCTTAGTGCTCTAAATGTTTAGTTGATGTTTGGATACTTATTGCCCGAGAAAACGAACATGCTATGTAATAAATAATTATATAAGTATATATATATTTTTTATTGAGCATAGGCTGGCTCTGATATCATTTGAGCTTCTTTTTCGAGGTCGAACTGTCCGAGGTACTCCTTCAATCTCTGTCCATTCACCACCAGCTCTCCCTTGTCAGTTCGAATCCTGACAGCTCCACTCTCAAACACGTGCACCACTTCGTATGGCCCTTCCCATCTGGATCTAAGCTTTCTGGGGAACAGCTTCAACCTAGAATTGAATAACAAGACATTTTGGCCAACATAGAAGTGTTTAGATTTAATACGACGATCATGTAACTTCTGGGTCCGATCTTTGTAAATCCTTGAGATTTCATAAGCTTGTGCACGTATTTCCTCAATTTCATTGAGGTCCAACTTGCGTTTGCCCTGAGCAACTATCGGATCAAAATTAAGCATTTTTACGGCCCAGTAAGCCCTGTGCTCTAGTTCTACGGGCAAGTGACAGGCTTTTCCGAAGACAAGCCTATACGGGGAAATCCCAATGGGAGTCTTGAATGCAGTACGGTATGCCCATAGAGCATCATTGAGCTTACGTGACCAATCTTTACGGGTTATCCCCACAGTGGCCTTGAGTATATGTTTGATTTCGCGGTTTGATAGCTCGACTTGGCCACTAGTTTGGGGATGATAAGGCGTGCCTATCTTGTGGAGAATCCCACTTTTGCTCATAAGATTTGCAAAAGTTTTGTTAACAAAATGGGTTCCTCCATCAGATATGATTACCCTAGGTACACCAAATCTATTGAAAATGTTATTTTTCAAAAATTTGATGACTTGGTTACCATCATTGGTTGGCAGCGCAACCGCCTCAACCCACTTGGGCACGTAATTGACAGCTACCAAGATGTAATGATTCCCATCAGATGTCGGGAATGGTCCCATGAAGTCACTACCCCATACATGGAAAATCTCAAGGGTGAGAATTCCTTTTTGAGGCATTTCATCCCTCTTGGAGATATTCCCTTGTCTTTGACATCTGTCGCAAGCCTTAACAAACGCCTTGCAATCCTCGTAAATGGTAGGCCAATAGAAACCACACTCGAGCACCTTGTGAGCTGTTCGAGTGGGGCTATGGTGACCTCTGTATTCCGATTCATGACATTTTTTAGCAATTTGATAAGCCTCGTGCTCAGTTAAACATCATCTAATAATTGAATCTGCACAATGCTTGAAGAGATAAGGATCTTCCCAGAAGTAGTTGACTACATCTCGGTTGAACCTTGCTTTTTGGCTCTTGTGCTGGAATGGTGGGGTTATTCCACATGCTAAAAAGTTAGCGATGTCGGAAAACCATGGACAAGCTTGATCATGAAGGTGCAAGGCAAACAGTTGCTCGTCCGAAAAATTTTCATTGGCGGCTATCTCATTTTTATCATTTTCTATTCGAGACAAATGGT
Source organism: Hygrophila difformis (assembly GCA_030278955.1). Taxonomy (NCBI): domain Eukaryota; kingdom Viridiplantae; phylum Streptophyta; class Magnoliopsida; order Lamiales; family Acanthaceae; genus Hygrophila; species Hygrophila difformis. Next base: position 33,194,840 of record JAOANR010000010.1, on the reverse strand, counting down.
CAGCAGCACCATTGTCTCTGCCTTTTCTATCTTTTATTATGATATCGAATTCCTGCAACAGAAGTACCCACCTGATTAATCGAGGTTTGGCATCTTGTTTGCTAAACAAGTATCTCAGTGCAGAGTGATCTGTGTACACTATGGTTTTCGTACCAATGAGGTACTGTCTGAATTTATCAAACGCAAAAACCACAACATACATCTCTTTTTCCGTGGTGGTGTAGTTGATTTGGGCTTCATTTAGGGCGTGACTTGCGTAATGAATTACACAGTGTTTCCCTTCCTTATGTTGCCCAAGAACTGCACCCACGGCGAGATCACTTGCATCGCACATTACCTCGAAAGGCATTGACCAATCGGGTGGTTGCACTATTGGAGCAGAAATCAACATCTTTTTTAGCGTGTCAAAGGCTTGAACACACGCTTCATTTATTACAAAAGAATTTTCTTTACAGAGTAGGTTAGTGAGCGGCTTGGCAATTTTAGAAAAGTCTTTAATAAACCTCCGGTAAAAACCGGCATGCCCTAAGAAGCTCCTAACCGATTTTATTGAATTGGGTAATGGAAGATTTTAGATGACTGAGACCTTGGCCCTATCGACTTCGATGCCTGCGCGCGAGATGCGGTGACCCAACACAATACCTTCGGTGACCATGAAATGACACTTTTCCCAGTTCAAAACTAAGTTAGCGTCCTCGCATCTTTTTAAAATTTTTGCAAGATTAGTCAAACATTCATCAAAAGTATCTCCATATACAGAGAACTCATCCATGAAAACTTCAATGCATTTTTCGATAAATTCGGAGAATATAGACATCATGCATCGTTGAAAAGTTGCAGGCGCACTACAAAGGCCAAAAGGCATGCGCCTTTGCGCAAAAGTTCCATACGGGCAAGTGAAAGTAGTTTTGTCATGATCTTCACTAGATATTACAATTTGATTATCGCCCGAATAACCATCCAAAAAACAGTAGTACTCCCTCCCGGCCAACCTCTCGAGCATTTGATCAATGAACGGCAAGAGGAAGTGATCGTTCCGCGTAGCGGTATTGAGCTTCTGGTAGTCGATGCAAACTCTCCAACCGGTCACTGGCCGTGTTGCCACTTCTTCTCCTTGCTCGTTAGTCGTCATGCACATCCCCCCACGCTTAGGTACTACCTGCACTGGGCTAACCCATTTGCTGTCAGATATAGGATAGATGATACCAGCATCTAAGAGCTTGATAACTTCTTTCCTTACCACTTCTTGCATATGGGGGTTCAAACGCCTTTGGGGTTGCCTTGAGGGCTTGTACTCCTCTTCCATTAAAATTCTGTGCATGCAAACAGAGGGGCTTATTCCTTTTATATCAGAAATGGTCCATCCAATTGCATGTACATATTTCTTGAGAATGTCTACCAGAGCTTTTTCTTATTCTTGTGTCAGCTTAGCTGACACAATTACCGGTAACCTTTTAGGTTCAGCGAGAAAAACGTACTTGAGATGATCCGGAAGTATTTTAAGTTCAAGCTCTGGCGGACATTCAACGGAAGGCAGTAATTTGCGAGAAATGGATGAGGGTGAAAGATCAGATTTACCTTCAGGACCCTGTGTCAGTACAGGGCCCACTTCCTCGTCCATGGTGCTCTCCTCCTCCTCCGGAGTGAATTCAACACCGTCAAACTCTTCAAGGTCCCCAGTCATAGGGTCCTCAAAGTGCATGGCATTGCAGCTTTGTCCTTGCTTGGCACCGGCAGGCATCAGTACCTGCTTTGAAACTTTATCCGACATCAAAACCACAGAGTCAATGCTCTCATCCTCATACCTATCATCTATTACATCAAACATGGAACAAGATCCCTCATCCAGGAACTTCTGCAGCTGCTCCATGTCAAAGGAGATTTCCATGTCGTCGACCCTCAATGTGACTCTTCCAGATTTAGCATCAATCAATGCACCGCTAGTGGCCAGAAACGGGCGTCCCAAGATAAGTGCATTTCAGAGTCCTCTTCAATGTCATGGATGATGAAGTCAACCGAGAAAATAATTTGGCCGGTTTTGACTACCACATCCTTGAGGATTCCTACGGGCTGGGTGATCGATCTGTCTGCGAGTTGCAGTTTCATCTTAATTGGTTCAATCTCTCCGAGCCTTAGGCGAATTGCCATGGCTAGAGGCATCACGTTGATGCTGGATCCTAGATCACATAACCCCATACTTACTTTGGCCTTTCCAATTTGTACTGGCAGCGTGCAACATCCAGGGTCCTCTTTCTTTTCGCGCAATTTCCTCTGAACTATGGCACTGCATGTGCTTTTGAGAACAATCACCTCCTCCTGCTCTACCTGCCTTTTCTCTGAAATCAATTCTTTCAAGAACTTAGCATAAGTGGGCATTTCGGAAATCATTTCCACGAGAGGAATGGTTATCTCTGCAGACTTTAATCGTTCCAGAAATTTCTTGAATTTAAGATCATGTTCCTTATTTTTAAGACGTGCAGGGTATGGCACCCTTGGCATGTACTTATTATTATCAATTTTTGGTGGTAAAGGGAAGGAAGTTGTACCTTCACCCATACCCTTATCAGCTTCAACTGCAGCTTCAGTCTGCGAATTAGTTGCATCTCATTTGTCCTTCACCAGTTCAATACTTTCTTCTCCTTCAATATTTTCCTTTTCCTTCTCAACCTCCACTGAATCCTTTCCCTGCACAGCCTTTTTCTTTCCGGACCCAACAATCCCCTTCAGAGTCTTACCTCCCCGCAATGTGATTGCTTTACATTGCGGGTTGGTCTAAGTACTGCTCGGTAGTGTCCCTTTCCCCCTATTCTGCAGTTCTTTCGCCAGTTGAGTGACTTGTGTCTCCACGTTCTTAATTGATGACTGTAGTTGCTGGTTTATATCCCTTTGGTTGGAAATAAACTCGGTCATCATGTTCTCCAGACGAGATGGTGGCTTTTGATTGAACTGTTGGTTCTGATTAGGTTGGGCTTGGAAATTTTGGATGTTTTGGCCTTGGTTTTGGTTGGGTCTTTGTTGGATATGGGGCTGGAAATTCTGATTGTGATTCTGGAAGTTCTGTACTCTCTGTTGAACAAATCCTTGATTCTGTGGTCGGATGTTCAGCTGAGGGTTTTGGTTTGCGAACTGGTTGGGCTGGTTTGGCTGAGATAACAAATGCGCATTGAGTGCATTGTTATTGGAATAGGAGAGGTTTGGGTGGCGGTTCTGAAAATTCCCAGCATAGTTACAGCTTTCGGTAGCTATCTATTAGCATGTATCAGTTGGATGTGGTCCCTGACACAGCCCGCAAACAGCTTCCGATTGCTATGGTTGTGCTTGGCTTGAAGAAGCTCCTGCCTGTACAGTACCCTTTCCTTTTCCTTGGTTCAGCTGAATTGCAGCCACCTGTTCCTGCAATTTTTCAAAGTCTGTTATACCTTCACTTACAGCAAAAACTTTTCTAAGAGGGTCAGCCTTCCTCTCATCAGTGTTCAGTACAGATCTGTTAACAGACATGGTCTCAATCTTTGCCCATGCTTGGTCCATGGGCAAGTGGAGTAAGTGCCTCCCTCCATTAGCATCTAGCATCATTCGCCATGAATGGGTGAGTCCTCCATAGAATTTTCTCAACTGCTCCCATGGTTGGTATCCATGTTGGGGGCATCTCCTCACGAGGTTGAAAAACCTCTATTTGGCGTTATGGAGTGACTCGTGCGGCTTCATTTTGAATTCCCCAATGCTTGCTCGTCCTTCTTCCACTTTTGATTCAGGGAAATACTTCAACAGAAAACTCCTCACCAGATCTGCCCATGTGCTCCTCTGGTTGATAGGCAATGACTTGTACCAATCCCTGGCTCCAATAAACAATGAGAAAGGAAACAACATCAGTCTTATAGCATCAGGGGATACCCCCTGATTTTTATTGTATCGCAGAGATCCAGGAAAGTTTGAAGATGATCATGAGGGTCCTCATGATTTGCACCGCAAAATTGATTGTTTTGCACCAAATTGATGAGTGCAGGCTTTAGTACGAAGTTGCGTGCGGCAAATTGTGCTCTCCCGGG